>CM060595.1:6878712-7478712 GCA_030578255.1 Tiaroga cobitis
AGATGTGAGTCAATTGCACAATGCTGAGCTCCATAGTCTCGTTCCACAATCGCAGTTTTACTAGAGTAGTACTGCTGTTTTTGAGTAGTACTGTCTTTCTAATAAACTACATGTACATTGTAGGCACCCGCCACCACAAAAAACCTTTTTGCAAGTGTGAATCAAAGCCACAATACTCTTTTAGAAGAAAGATATTTCATGGAAATCTTTTCAAAGTTCAAGCTGAAATGACAAATGTCTTGGAATATGTACAAGAATCCTTTCAGCAAGTGGCGATTAAAGACTCGGACATTATTGGCCTCATGCCACTGCTTTTCTGCAAAGTCTCAGATGACCCCAGATGGGACTCGAACCCACAATCCTCAGCTCCGAAGGCTGATGCCTTATTCATTAGGCCACTGGGCCACAATTTCTAGATAACGAAATGGGTATATCTGCACAAGAATATTACACTCATAGCATTAAATAATATTTTTAATTAGTAGGTAGTGCATTTAAAGAAGGTTTTTGATTACCTAGATGTGAGTCAATTGCACAATCCTGAGCTCCATAGTCTTGTTCCACAATTGCAGTTATACTAGAGTAGTACTGCTCTTTCTGAGTAGTACTGTCTTTCTAATAAACTACATGTACATTGTAGGCACCCGCCACCACGAAAAACCTTTTTGCAAGTGTGAATCAAAGCCACAATACTCTTTTAGAAGAAAGATATTTCTTGGAAATCTTTTCAAAGTTCAAGCTGAAATGACAAACGTCTTGGAATATGTACAAGAATCCTTTCAGCAAGTGGCAATTAAAGACTGTTACATTATTGGCCTCATGCCACTGCTTTTCTGCAAAGTCTCAGATGACCCAGATGGGACTCGAACCCACAATCCTCAGCTCCGAAGGCTGATGCCTTATCCAATAGGCCACTGGGCCACAATTTCCAGATAACGAAATGGGTATATCTGCACAAGAATATTACAGTCATAGCATTAAATAATATTTTTAATTAGTAGGTAGTGCATTCAAAGAAAGTTTTTGATTACCTAGATGTGAGTCAATTGCACAATGCTGAGCTCCATAGTCTTGTTCCACAATTGCAGTTTTACTAGAGTAGTACTGCTGTTTTTGAGTAGTACTGTCTTTCTAATAAACTACATGTACATTGTAGGCACCCGCCACCACGAAAAACCTTTTTGCAAGTGTGAATCAAAGCCACAATACTCTTTTAGAAGAAAGATATTTCTTGGAAATCTTTTCAAAGTTCAAGTTGAAATGACAAATGTCTTGGAATATGTACAAGAATCCTTTCAGAAAGTGGCAATTAATGAATGTGACATTATAGGCCTCATGCTAAAGACTTTCTGCAAAGTCTCAGATGACCCAGATGGGACTCGAACCCACAATCCTCAGCTCCGAAGGCCACTGGGCCACAATTTCTAGATAACGAAATGGGTATATCTGCACAAGAATATTACAGTCATAGCATTAAATAATATTTTTAATTAGTAGGTAGTGCATTCAAAGAAGGTTTTTGATTACCTAGATGTGAGTCAATTGCACAATGCTGAGCTCCATAGTCTCGTTCCACAATTGCAGTTTTACTAGAGTAGTACTGCTGTTTTTGAGTAGTACTGTCTTTCTAATAAACTACATGTACATTGTAGGCACCCGCCACCACGAAAAACCTTTTTGCAAGTGTGAATCAAAGCCACAATACTCTTTTAGAAGAAAGATATTTCTTGGAAATCTTTTCAAAGTTCAAGCTGAAATGACAAATGTCTTGGAATATGTACAAGAATCCTTTCAGCAAGTGGCAATTAAAGACTGTGACATTATTGGCCTCAAGCCAATGATTTCCGCAAAGTCTCAGATGACCCAGATGGGACTCGAACCCACAATCCTCAGCTCCGAAGGCTGATGCCTTATCCATTGGGCCAAAATTCTAAAATAGTCAATTGGGTAGTTCTGCACAAGAATATTACAGTCATAGCATTAAATAATATTTTTAAATAGTAAAAAGAAGGTTTTTGATTACCTACATGTAGGTGTGAGTCAATTGCACAATGCTGAGCTCCAAAGTCTTGTTCCACAATTGCAGTTTTACTACAGTAATACTGCTGTTTTTGAGTAGTACTGTCATTCTAATAAACTGCATGTACATTGTAGGCACCCGCCACCACGAAAAACCCTTTTAAACAATGCAAGTGTGAATCAAAGCTACTATACTCTTTTAGAAGAAAGATATTTCTTGGAAATCATTTCAAAGTTCAGGCTGAAATGACAAGTGTCTTGAAATATGTACAAGAATCCTTTCAGTAATTTGCAATTAAAGACTTTGGCATTATTGGCCTCATGCCGCTGATTTTCTACAAAGTATCAGATGACCCAGATGGGACTCGAACCCACAATCCTCAGCTCCGAAGGCTGATGCCTTATCCATTAGGCCACTGGGCCACAATTTCTTGATAACGAAATGGGTATATCTGCACAAGAATATTACAGTCATAGCATTAAATAATATTTTTAATTAGTAGGTAGTGCATTCAAAGAAGGTTTTTGATTACCTAGATGTGAGTCAATTGCACAATGCTGAGCTCCATAGTCTTGTTCCACAATTGCAGTTTTACTAGAGTAGTACTGCTGTTTTTGAGTAGTACTGTCTTTCTAATAAACTACATGTACATTGTAGGCACCCGCCACCACGAAAAACCTTTTTGCAAGTGTGAATCAAAGCCACAATACTCTTTTAGAAGAAAGATATTTCTTGGAAATCTTTTCAAAGTTCAAGCTGAAATGACAAATGTCTTGGAATATGTACAAGATTCCTTTCAGCAAGTGGCAATTAAAGAATTTGATGTTATAGGCCTCATGCCAATGATTTTCTGCAAAGTCTCAGATGACCCAGATGGAACTTGAACCCACAATCCTCAGCTCCGAAGGCTGATGCCTTATCCATTAGGCCACTGGGCCACAAAAGATAACGAAATGGGTATATCTGCACAAGAATATTACAGTCATAGCATTAAATAATATTTTTAATTAGTAGGTAGTGCATTCAAAGAAGGTTTTTGATTACCTAGATGTGAGTCAATTGCACAATGCTGAGCTCCATAGTCTCGTTCCACAATTGCAGTTTTACTAGAGTAGTACTGCTGTTTCTGAGTAGTACTGTCTTTCTAAGAAAATACATGTACATTGTAGGCACCCGCCACCACGAAAAACCTTTTTGCAAGTGTGAATCAAAGCCACAATACTCTTTTAGAAGAAAGATATTTCTTGGAAATCTTTTCAAAGTTCAAGCTGAAATGACAAATGTCTTGGAATATGTACAAGAATCCTTTCAGCAAGTGGCAATTAAAGAATGTGACATTATAGGCCTCATGTCAATGATTTCCGCAAAGTATCAGATGACCCAGATGGAACTCGAACCCACAATCCTCAGCTCCGAAGGCTGATGCCTTATCCATTAGGCCACTGGGCCACAAAAGATAACTAAATGGGTATATCTGCACAAGAATATTACAGTCATAGCATTAAATAATATTTTTAATTAGTAGGTAGTGCATTCAAAGAAGGTTTTTGATTACCTAGATGTGAGTCAATTGCACAATGCTGAGCTCCATAGTCTTGTTCCACAATTGCAGTTTTACTAGAGTAGTACTGCTGTTTCTGAGTAGTACTGTCTTTCTAAGAAAATACATGTACATTGTAGGCACCTGCCACCACGAAAAACCTTTTTGCAAGTGTGAATCAAAGCCACAATACTCTTTTAGAAGAAAGATATTTCTTGGAAATCTTTTCAAAGTTCAAGCTGAAATGACAAACGTCTTGGAATAAGTACAAGAATCCTTTCAGCAAGTGGCAATTTAAGACTGCGACATTATTGGCCTCATGCCACTGCTTTTCTGCAAAGTCTCAGATTACCCAGATGGGACTCGAACCCACAATCCTCAGCTCCGAAGGCTGATGCCTTATCCATTAGGCCACTGGGCCACAATTTCTAGATAACGAAATGGGTATATCTGCACAAGAATATTACAGTCATAGCATTAAATAATATTTTTAATTAGTAGGTAGTGCATTCAAAGAAAGTTTTTGATTACCTAGATGTGAGTCAATTGCACAATGCTGAGCTCCATAGTCTTGTTCCACAATTGCAGTTTTACTAGAGTAGTACTGCTGTTTTTGAGTAGTACTGTCTTTCTAATAAACTACATGTACATTGTAGGCACCCGCCACCACGAAAAACCTTTTTGCAAGTGTGAATCAAAGCCACAATACTCTTTTAGAAGAAAGATATTTCTTGGAAATCTTTTCAAAGTTCAAGTTGAAATGACAAATGTCTTGGAATATGTACAAGAATCCTTTCAGAAAGTGGCAATTAATGAATGTGACATTATAGGCCTCATGCTAATGACTTTCTGCAAAGTCTCAGATGACCCAGATGGGACTCGAACCCACAATCTTCAGCTCCGAAGGCCACTGGGCCACAATTTCTAGATAACGAAATGGGTATATCTGCACAAGAATATTACAGTCATAGCATTAAATAATATTTTTAATTAGTAGGTAGTGCATTCAAAGAAGGTATTTGATTACCTAGATGTGAGTCAATTGCACAATGCTGAGCTCCATAGTCTCGTTCCACAATCGCAGTTTTACTAGAGTAGTACTGCTGTTTTTGAGTAGTACTGTCTTTCTAATAAACTACATGTACATTGTAGGCACCCGCCACCACAAAAAACCTTTTTGCAAGTGTGAATCAAAGCCACAATACTCTTTTAGAAGAAAGATATTTCATGGAAATCTTTTCAAAGTTCAAGCTGAAATGACAAATGTCTTGGAATATGTACAAGAATCCTTTCAGCAAGTGGCGATTAAAGACTCTGACATTATTGGCCTCATGCCACTGCTTTTCTGCAAAGTCTCAGATGACCCAGATGGGACTCGAACCCACAATCCTCAGCTCCGAAGGCTGATGCCTTATTCATTAGGCCACTGGGCCACAATTTCTAGATAACGAAATGGGTATATCTGCACAAGAATATTACACTCATAGCAATAAATAATATTTTTAATTAGTAGGTAGTGCATTTAAAGAAGGTTTTTGATTACCTAGATGTGAGTCAATTGCACAATGCTGAGCTCCATAGTCTTGTTCCACAATTGCAGTTATACTAGAGTAGTACTGCTGTTTCTGAGTAGTACTGTCTTTCTAATAAACTACATGTACATTGTAGGCACCCGCCACCACGAAAAACCTTTTTGCAAGTGTGAATCAAAGCCACAATACTCTTTTAGAAGAAAGATATTTCTTGGAAATCTTTTCAAAGTTCAAGCTGAAATGACAAACGTCTTGGAATATGTACAAGAATCCTTTCAGCAAGTGGCAATTAAAGACTGCGACATTATTGGCCTCATGCCACTGCTTTTCTGCAAAGTCTCAGATGACCCAGATGGGACTCGAACCCACAATCCTCAGCTCCGAAGGCTGATGCCTTATCCATTAGGCCACTGGGCCACAATTTCTAGATAACGAAATGGGTATATCTGCACAAGAATATTACAGTCATAGCATTAAATAATATTTTTAATTAGTAGGTAGTGCATTCAAAGAAAGTTTTTGATTACCTAGATGTGAGTCAATTGCACAATGCTGAGCTCCATAGTCTTGTTCCACAATTGCATTTTACTAGAGTAGTACTGCTGTTTTTGAGTAGTACTGTCTTTCTAATAAACTACATGTACATTGTAGGCACCCGCCACCACGAAAAACCTTTTTGCAAGTGTGAATCAAAGCCACAATACTCTTTTAGAAGAAAGATATTTCTTGGAAATCTTTTCAAAGTTCAAGTTGAAATGACAAATGTCTTGGAATATGTACAAGAATCCTTTCAGAAAGTGGCAATTAATGAATGTGACATTATAGGCCTCATGCTAATGACTTTCTGCAAAGTCTCAGATGACCCAGATGGGACTCGAACCCACAATCTTCAGCTCCGAAGGCCACTGGGCCACAATTTCTAGATAACGAAATGGGTATATCTGCACAAGAATATTACAGTCATAGCATTAAATCATATTTTTAATTAGTAGGTAGTGCATTCAAAGAAGGTTTTTGATTACCTAGATGTGAGTCAATTGCACAATGCTGAGCTCCATAGTCTCGTTCCACAATCGCAGTTTTACTAGAGTAGTACTGCTGTTTTTGAGTAGTACTGTCTTTCTAATAAACTACATGTACATTGTAGGCACCCGCCACCACAAAAAACCTTTTTGCAAGTGTGAATCAAAGCCACAATACTCTTTTAGAAGAAAGATATTTCATGGAAATCTTTTCAAAGTTCAAGCTGAAATGACAAATGTCTTGGAATATGTACAAGAATCCTTTCAGCAAGTGGCGATTAAAGACTCTGACATTATTGGCCTCATGCCACTGATTTTCTGCAAAGTCTCAGATGACCCAGATGGGACTCGAAGCCACAATCCTCAGCTCCGAAGGCTGATGCCTTATTCATTAG
The DNA here is from genome assembly GCA_030578255.1 of Tiaroga cobitis. Lineage (NCBI taxonomy): Eukaryota > Metazoa > Chordata > Actinopteri > Cypriniformes > Leuciscidae > Tiaroga > Tiaroga cobitis. The sequence goes on from CM060595.1 coordinate 6,885,222, forward strand.
GCCACAATTTCTAGATAACGAAATGGGTATATCTGCACAAGAATATTACACTCATAGCATTAAATAATATTTTTAATTAGTAGGTAGTGCATTTAAAGAAGGTTTTTGATTACCTAGATGTGAGTCAATTGCACAATGCTGAGCTCCATAGTCTTGTTCCACAATTGCAGTTATACTAGAGTAGTACTGCTGTTTCTGAGTAGTACTGTCTTTCTAATAAACTACATGTACATTGTAGGCACCCGCCACCACGAAAAACCTTTTTGCAAGTGTGAATCAAAGCCACAATACTCTTTTAGAAGAAAGATATTTCTTGGAAATCTTTTCAAAGTTCAAGCTGAAATGACAAACGTCTTGGAATATGTACAAGAATCCTTTCAGCAAGTGGCAATTAAAGACTGCGTCATTATTGGCCTCATGCCACTGCTTTTCTGCAAAGTCTCAGATGACCCAGATGGGACTCGAACCCACAATCCTCAGCTCCGAAGGCTGATGCCTTATCCATTAGGCCACTGGACCACAATTTCTAGATAACGAAATGGGTATATCTGCACAAGAATATTACAGTCATAGCATTAAATAATATTTTTAATTAGTAGGTAGTGCATTCAAAGAAAGTTTATGATTACCTAGATGTGAGTCAATTGCACAATGCTGAGCTCCATAGTCTTGTTCCACAATTGCAGTTTTACTAGAGTAGTACTGCTGTTTTTGAGTAGTACTGTCTTTCTAATAAACTACATGTACATTGTAGGCACCCGCCACCACGAAAAACCTTTTTGCATGTGTGAATCAAAGCCACAATACTCTTTTAGAAGAAAGATATTTCTTGGAAATCTTTTCAAAGTTCAAGTTGAAATGACAAATGTCTTGGAAAATGTACAAGAATCCTTTCAGAAAGTGGCAATTAATGAATGTGACATTATAGGCCTCATGCTAATGACTTTCTGCAAAGTCTCAGATGACCCAGATGGGACTCGAACCCACAATCCTCAGCTCCGAAGGCTGATGCCTTATCCATTAGGCCACTGGGCCACAATTTCTAGATAACGAAATGGGTATATCTGCACAAGAATATTACAGTCATAGCATTAAATAATATTTTTTATTAGTAGGTAGTGCATTCAAAGAAAGTTTTTGATTACCTAGATGTGAGTCAATTGCACAATGCTGAGCTCCATAGTCTTGTTCCACAATTGCAGTTTTACTAGAGTAGTACTGCTGTTTTTGAGTAGTACTGTCTTTCTAATAAACTACATGTACATTGTAGGCACCCGCCACCACGAAAAACCTTTTTGCAAGTGTGAATCAAAGCCACAATACTCTTTTAGAAGAAAGATATTTCTTGGAAATCTTTTCAAAGTTCAAGTTGAAATGACAAATGTCTTGGAATATGTACAAGAATCCTTTCAGAAAGTGGCAATTAATGAATGTGACATTATAGGCCTCATGCTAATGACTTTCTGCAAAGTCTCAGATGATCCAGATGGGACTCGAACCCACAATCTTCAGCTCCGAAGGCCACTGGGCCACAATTTCTAGATAACGAAATGGGTATATCTGCACAAGAATATTACAGTCATAGCATTAAATAATATTTTTAATTAGTAGGTAGTGCATTCAAAGAAGGTTTTTGATTACCTAGATGTGAGTCAATTGCACAATGCTGAGCTCCATAGTCTCGTTCCACAATCGCAGTTTTACTAGAGTAGTACTGCTGTTTTTGAGTAGTACTGTCTTTCTAATAAACTACATGTACATTGTAGGCACCCGCCACCACGAAAAACCTTTTTGCAAGTGTGAATCAAAGCCACAATACTCTTTTAGAAGAAAGATATTTCTTGGAAATCTTTTCAAAGTTCAAGTTGAAATGACAAATGTCTTGGAATATGTACAAGAATCCTTTCAGAAAGTGGCAATTAATGAATGTGACATTATAGGCCTCATGCTAATGACTTTCTGCAAAGTCTCAGATGACCCAGATGGGACTCGAACCCACAATCTTCAGCTCCGAAGGCCACTGGGCCACAATTTCTAGATAACGAAATGGGTATATCTGCACAAGAATATTACAGTCATAGCATTAAATAATATTTTTAATTAGTAGGTAGTGCATTCAAAGAAGGTATTTGATTACCTAGATGTGAGTCAATTGCACAATGCTGAGCTCCATAGTCTCGTTCCACAATCGCAGTTTTACTAGAGTAGTACTGCTGTTTTTGAGTAGTACTGTCTTTCTAATAAACTACATGTACATTGTAGGCACCCGCCACCACAAAAAACCTTTTTGCAAGTGTGAATCAAAGCCACAATACTCTTTTAGAAGAAAGATATTTCATGGAAATCTTTTCAAAGTTCAAGCTGAAATGACAAATGTCTTGGAATATGTACAAGAATCCTTTCAGCAAGTGGCGATTAAAGACTCTGACATTATTGGCCTCATGCCACTGCTTTTCTGCAAAGTCTCAGATGACCCAGATGGGACTCGAACCCACAATCCTCAGCTCCGAAGGCTGATGCCTTATTCATTAGGCCACTGGGCCACAATTTCTAGATAACGAAATGGGTATATCTGCACAAGAATATTACACTCATAGCAATAAATAATATTTTTAATTAGTAGGTAGTGCATTTAAAGAAGGTTTTTGATTACCTAGATGTGAGTCAATTGCACAATGCTGAGCTCCATAGTCTTGTTCCACAATTGCAGTTATACTAGAGTAGTACTGCTGTTTCTGAGTAGTACTGTCTTTCTAATAAACTACATGTACATTGTAGGCACCCGCCACCACGAAAAACCTTTTTGCAAGTGTGAATCAAAGCCACAATACTCTTTTAGAAGAAAGATATTTCTTGGAAATCTTTTCAAAGTTCAAGCTGAAATGACAAACGTCTTGGAATATGTACAAGAATCCTTTCAGCAAGTGGCAATTAAAGACTGCGACATTATTGGCCTCATGCCACTGCTTTTCTGCAAAGTCTCAGATGACCCAGATGGGACTCGAACCCACAATCCTCAGCTCCGAAGGCTGATGCCTTATCCATTAGGCCACTGGGCCACAATTTCTAGATAACGAAATGGGTATATCTGCACAAGAATATTACAGTCATAGCATTAAATAATATTTTTAATTAGTAGGTAGTGCATTCAAAGAAAGTTTTTGATTACCTAGATGTGAGTCAATTGCACAATGCTGAGCTCCATAGTCTTGTTCCACAATTGCATTTTACTAGAGTAGTACTGCTGTTTTTGAGTAGTACTGTCTTTCTAATAAACTACATGTACATTGTAGGCACCCGCCACCACGAAAAACCTTTTTGCAAGTGTGAATCAAAGCCACAATACTCTTTTAGAAGAAAGATATTTCTTGGAAATCTTTTCAAAGTTCAAGTTGAAATGACAAATGTCTTGGAATATGTACAAGAATCCTTTCAGAAAGTGGCAATTAATGAATGTGACATTATAGGCCTCATGCTAATGACTTTCTGCAAAGTCTCAGATGACCCAGATGGGACTCGAACCCACAATCTTCAGCTCCGAAGGCCACTGGGCCACAATTTCTAGATAACGAAATGGGTATATCTGCACAAGAATATTACAGTCATAGCATTAAATCATATTTTTAATTAGTAGGTAGTGCATTCAAAGAAGGTTTTTGATTACCTAGATGTGAGTCAATTGCACAATGCTGAGCTCCATAGTCTCGTTCCACAATCGCAGTTTTACTAGAGTAGTACTGCTGTTTTTGAGTAGTACTGTCTTTCTAATAAACTACATGTACATTGTAGGCACCCGCCACCACAAAAAACCTTTTTGCAAGTGTGAATCAAAGCCACAATACTCTTTTAGAAGAAAGATATTTCATGGAAATCTTTTCAAAGTTCAAGCTGAAATGACAAATGTCTTGGAATATGTACAAGAATCCTTTCAGCAAGTGGCGATTAAAGACTCTGACATTATTGGCCTCATGCCACTGATTTTCTGCAAAGTCTCAGATGACCCAGATGGGACTCGAAGCCACAATCCTCAGCTCCGAAGGCTGATGCCTTATTCATTAGGCCACAATTTCTAGATAACGAAATGGGTATATCTGCACAAGAATATTACACTCATAGCATTAAATAATATTTTTAATTAGTAGGTAGTGCATTTAAAGAAGGTTTTTGATTACCTAGATGTGAGTCAATTGCACAATGCTGAGCTCCATAGTCTTGTTCCACAATTGCAGTTATACTAGAGTAGTACTGCTGTTTCTGAGTAGTACTGTCTTTCTAATAAACTACATGTACATTGTAGGCACCCGCCACCACGAAAAACCTTTTTGCAAGTGTGAATCAAAGCCACAATACTCTTTTAGAAGAAAGATATTTCTTGGAAATCTTTTCAAAGTTCAAGCTGAAATGACAAACGTCTTGGAATATGTACAAGAATCCTTTCAGCAAGTGGCAATTAAAGACTGCGTCATTATTGGCCTCATGCCACTGCTTTTCTGCAAAGTCTCAGATGACCCAGATGGGACTCGAACCCACAATCCTCAGCTCCGAAGGCTGATGCCTTATCCATTAGGCCACTGGACCACAATTTCTAGATAACGAAATGGGTATATCTGCACAAGAATATTACAGTCATAGCATTAAATAATATTTTTAATTAGTAGGTAGTGCATTCAAAGAAAGTTTATGATTACCTAGATGTGAGTCAATTGCACAATGCTGAGCTCCATAGTCTTGTTCCACAATTGCAGTTTTACTAGAGTAGTACTGCTGTTTTTGAGTAGTACTGTCTTTCTAATAAACTACATGTACATTGTAGGCACCCGCCACCACGAAAAACCTTTTTGCATGTGTGAATCAAAGCCACAATACTCTTTTAGAAGAAAGATATTTCTTGGAAATCTTTTCAAAGTTCAAGTTGAAATGACAAATGTCTTGGAAAATGTACAAGAATCCTTTCAGAAAGTGGCAATTAATGAATGTGACATTATAGGCCTCATGCTAATGACTTTCTGCAAAGTCTCAGATGACCCAGATGGGACTCGAACCCACAATCCTCAGCTCCGAAGGCTGATGCCTTATCCATTAGGCCACTGGGCCACAATTTCTAGATAACGAAATGGGTATATCTGCACAAGAATATTACAGTCATAGCATTAAATAATATTTTTTATTAGTAGGTAGTGCATTCAAAGAAAGTTTTTGATTACCTAGATGTGAGTCAATTGCACAATGCTGAGCTCCATAGTCTTGTTCCACAATTGCAGTTTTACTAGAGTAGTACTGCTGTTTTTGAGTAGTACTGTCTTTCTAATAAACTACATGTACATTGTAGGCACCCGCCACCACGAAAAACCTTTTTGCAAGTGTGAATCAAAGCCACAATACTCTTTTAGAAGAAAGATATTTCTTGGAAATCTTTTCAAAGTTCAAGTTGAAATGACAAATGTCTTGGAATATGTACAAGAATCCTTTCAGAAAGTGGCAATTAATGAATGTGACATTATAGGCCTCATGCTAATGACTTTCTGCAAAGTCTCAGATGATCCAGATGGGACTCGAACCCACAATCTTCAGCTCCGAAGGCCACTGGGCCACAATTTCTAGATAACGAAATGGGTATATCTGCACAAGAATATTACAGTCATAGCATTAAATAATATTTTTAATTAGTAGGTAGTGCATTCAAAGAAGGTTTTTGATTACCTAGATGTGAGTCAATTGCACAATGCTGAGCTCCATAGTCTCGTTCCACAATCGCAGTTTTACTAGAGTAGTACTGCTGTTTTTGAGTAGTACTGTCTTTCTAATAAACTACATGTACATTGTAGGCACCCGCCACCACAAAAAACCTTTTTGCAAGTGTGAATCAAAGCCACAATACTCTTTTAGAAGAAAGATATTTCATGGAAATCTATTCAAAGTTCAAGCTGAAATGACAAATGTCTTGGAATATGTACAAGAATCCTTTCAGCAAGTGGCGATTAAAGACTCTGACATTATTGGCCTCATGCCACTGCTTTTCTGCAAAGTCTCAGATGACCCAGATGGGACTCGAACCCACAATCCTCAGCTCCGAAGGCTGATGCCTTATTCATTAGGCCACCGGGCCACAATTTCTAGATAACGAAATGGGTATATCTGCACAAGAATATTACACTCATAGCATTAAATAATATTTTTAATTAGTAGGTAGTGCATTTAAAGAAGGTTTTTGATTACCTACATGTGAGTCAATTGCACAATGCTGAGCTCCATAGTCTTGTTCCACAATTGCAGTTATACTAGAGTAGTACTGCTGTTTCTGAGTAGTACTGTCTTTCTAATAAACTACATGTACATTGTAGGCACCCGCCACCACGAAAAACCTTTTTGCAAGTGTGAATCAAAGCCACAATACTCTTTTAGAAGAAAGATATTTCTTGGAAATCTTTTCAAAGTTCAAGCTGAAATGACAAACGTCTTGGAATATGTACAAGAATCTTTTCAGCAAGTGGCAATTAAAGACTGCGACATTATTGGCCTCATGCCACTGCTTTTCTGCAAAGTCTCAGATGACCCAGATGGGACTCGAACCCACAATCCTCAGCTCCGAAGGCTGATACCTTATCCATTAGGCCACTGGACCACAATTTCTAGATAACGAAATGGGTATATCTGCACAAGAATATTACAGTCATAGCATTAAATAATATTTTTAATTAGTAGGTAGTGCATTCAAAGAAAGTTTATGATTACCTAGATGTGAGTCAATTGCACAATGCTGAGCTCCATAGTCTTGTTCCACAATTGCAGTTTTACTAGAGTAGTACTGCTGTTTTTGAGTAGTACTGTCTTTCTAATAAACTACATGTACATTGTAGGCACCCGCCACCACGAAAAACCTTTTTGCATGTGTGAATCAAAGCCACAATACTCTTTTAGAAGAAAGATATTTCTTGGAAATCTTTTCAAAGTTCAAGTTGAAATGACAAATGTCTTGGAATATGTACAAGAATCCTTTCAGAAAGTGGCAATTAATGAATGTGACATTATAGGCCTCATGCTAATGACTTTCTGCAAAGTCTCAGATGACCCAGATGGGACTCGAACCCACAAGCCTCAGCTCCGAAGGCTGATGCCTTATCCATTGGGCCAAAATTCTAAAATAGTCAATTGGGTAGTTCTGCAAAAGAATTTTACAGTCATAGCATTAAATAATATTTTTAAATAGTAAAAAGAAGGTTTTTGATTACCTACATGTAGGTGTGAGTCAATTGCACAATGCTGAGCTCCAAAGTCTTGTTCCACAATTGCAGTTTTACTAGAGTAATACTGCTGTTTTTGAGTAGTACTGTCATTCTAATAAACTGCATGTACATTGTAGGCACCCGCCACCACGAAAAACCCTTTTAAACAATGCAAGTGTGAATCAAAGCCACTATACTCTTTTAGAAGAAAGATGTTTCTTGGAAATCTTTTCAAAGTTCAAGGTGAAATGACAAATGTCTTGGAATATGTACAAGAATCCTTTCAGCAAGTGGCAATTAAAGAATGTGACATTATAGGCCTCATGTCAATGATTTCCGCAAAGTATCAGATGACCCAGATGGGACTCGAACCCACAATCCTCAGCTCCGAAGGCTGATGCCTTATCCATTAGGCCACTGGGCCACAATTTCTAGATAACGAAATGGGTATATCTGCACAAGAATATTACAGTCATAGCATTAAATAATATTTTTAATTAGTAGGTAGTGCATTCAAAGAAGGTTTTTGATTACCTAGATGTGAGTCAATTGCACAATGCTGAGCTCCATAGTCTTGTTCCACAATTGCAGTTTTACTAGAGTAGTACTGCTGTTTCTGAGTAGTACTGTCTTTCTAATAAACTACATGTACATTGTAGTCACCTGCCACCACGAAAAACCTTTTTGCAAGTGTGAATCAAAGCCACAATACTCTTTTAGAAGAAAGATATTTCTTGGAAATCTTTTCAAAGTTCAAGCTGAAATGACAAATGTCTTGGAATATGTACAAGAATCCTTTCAGCAAGTGGCAATTAAAGAATGTGACATTATAGGCCTCATGTCAATGATTTCCACAAAGTATCAGATGACCCAGATGGGACTCAAACCCACAAACCTCAGCTCCGAAGGCTGATGCCTTATCCATTAGGCCTCTGGGCCACAATTTCTAAATAACGAAATGGGTATATCTGCACAAGAATATTACAGTCATAGCATTAAATAATATTTTTAATTAGTAGGTAGTGCATTCAAAGAAGGTTTTTGATTACCTAGATGTGAGTCAATTGCACAATGCTGAGCTCCATAGTCTCGTTCCACAATTGCAGTTTTACTAGAGTAGTACTGCTGTTTCTGAGTAGTACTGTCTTTCTAATAAACTACATGTACATTGTAAGCACCCGCCACCACAAAAAACCTTTTTGCAAGTGTGAATCAAAGCCACAATACTCTTTTAGAAGAAAGATATTTTTGGAAATCTTTTCAAAGTTCAAGCTGAAATGACAAATGTCTTGGAATATGTACAAGAATCCTTTCAGCAAGTGGCAATTAAAGAATGTGACATTATAGGCCTCATGTCAATGATTTCCGCAAAGTATCAGATGACCCAGATGGGACTCGAACCCACAATCCTCAGCTCCGAAGGCTGATTTTTTTTTTTTTTTTTTTTTTTTTTTTTCCAAACATAATGTAGACAAACATCTCTACATTACATATCTTTCAGTTACATACATAATTTAGAAAAACTCTTCACTTCCCGGTAGCTTCCACATCAATTCTTTTAAAACACAACAAACTTTTGGGGTAAAAACATCATAAAAACCATCCAACATATTTTCACCTTTAAAATACACATACAATCTTTCAAAATATACTTCAGTTTTCCTTTTAAAGACAGTCCACACATCCAACACAATTTTTTCCTTTTTAGCCAGAGTTCTTCTCTCCCATATTGCACTTTTCATTAACATTACACACAGATTTATAAAACTTTTGTTTTGACACTTCTTTTCCCAACCAAACATCACAACTCTATTCCATTCCATTACACTTTCATCCCACTCCTCAGTCAAATCTTTAATTAAACATTTACATTTCTTTAAAAAATCCTCCAATTCTTTACAATATAAAAACATGTGTAAGATCCACTCTTCCTTTTCCTGGCACACTTTACACAGATTGTTTTGTTCAATTCCTATTTTGTTTAAAATTGCCTCAGTAAAAACCACTTTATGTCTTATAAAATATTCCAAACATCCCAATTTAGTTTCCACACACCTCCCCCCCATGTTTCTCCATATACATGCTTCTTTTAAATCTTTGAATTTCTGCATCCAGTATCGATTTACAATCGGCTCCTTAAAAACAAAATCTCTAAAAACACCATAAAACATCTTCACCGTACATGTTTTAAAACCATACAATTTTTCTCCCAACTTCACACACACTTCTTTTTCAGTTGTCCCCTCTTCCATGCTTTCAATTCTGTTTATCCAGTCTTTGGGTATTGCCTTTTTGATTATTTCATATTTGTTTATTAACTCTTGTCTGCTAAAATCCTCCTTTGCCTCCTCCATTACGTCCACAATATACTGCACTGGTAAAAATCCCTCTTTAAATTCATATAAAACATCTCTCACTCTTGTAATTCCCAGCTCCCACCATTTCTTAAAAAATATCTCCTTTCCTTGATTTAAAATGCCGTTATTTAAGAATAAAGGCTGATTTAAAATGTTCTCTCTACCTCGTGGATTAAAATGTACATTACTTAAAAATTTACCCCAGGCACTCATCAGTTCCTTGTAAAAATCTGGCAACCCCTCTGTCATCCATTTCTTTGCTCTCATCCACAGTATATTATCCCCAAGACTAAAATTCCCACATTTACTTAAAAAATATTCCATTGTCTTTTTCCACGCTGTTTTCTTTTCTTCGTCTAAGTACTTTTGTATTATTTTTACTCTTAAACTATTCTTTCTTTGTTCAAAATCCATTAAGCCTAATCCTCCCTTCTCCACTGCTCCTATTAATGTGTTGTATGCAATTCTTGCTGGCTTCCCTTCCCATAAAAAATCTAAAAAACATTTTTTCAGCCTTTTTTCTGCCCACAATGGCATGGATGACACATATAAAACATACCATAATTTTGAAACCATTAAAACATTCAGAATTAAAACCTTCCCCTTCAAAGTTAAAGTTCTTAGTTTCCAAAAGTTCATCCTCCTTTCAATACCCCTTAATAATTCCTCCCACATTGTTTCTCCTACCTTTTTTTCATCCATTCCCATTAAAACACCTAAAATCTTTATTTCTTTTGTTTCCTTAAATGCAAAACTATTTGTCAATTCTTTTACCCCACCAAATCTCATGTACACTGTTTTGTCTGCATTTACTTTTGCTCCTGATCCCTTACAAAACACGTCTACGATTATCATTGCTTTTTTCACACTCTCTAGATCCTTTACTATCATTGTAGTATCATCCGCATATTGAAATATTTTGTTCTTTTCTCCCTCAACACTTATTCCCTTAATTCTCTTTTCCTGTTTTATGGCCAGACCTAGCGGTTCAGAAACTAAAGAATATAAAAGAGCTGAAAGTGGACATCCTTGCCTTATTGATCTAGTTATTTGAAAACACTCTGTTAAAAAGCCATTACATTTAATTTTTGTTATTGCGCCTTTGTATAAAATTTGTATCCATTTAATAAAATTCCCTCCAAATCCAAAACTTTTTAAAATATCAAATAAAAATTCATGTTCCACTCTGTCAAACGCTTTTTCAAAATCTAAACTAATTATATACCCTTCTTTGTTCTTGTCATTTATGTATCTTATTGTATCTTTTATACTTATTGTTGTGTCTGCAATGTCTCTTCTTTTCACTCCGTACGCTTGATTGGTTTTAATTATACTCGGCATTACTTCCTTCAATCTGTTTGCTAAAATTTTCGACAAAATCTTTAAGTCGGTATTCAACATCGTAATTGGTCTGTAATTCTTCAAATCTATCTTCTCTCCTTTTTGCTTGTATATCAAACTCATTAAACCCATTCCCATTCTTTGATTCAGTTCTCCTTTGTTAAAAACATCTACATATACTTCTTTTAAAATGCTAGTTAAAAAATCTTTTAAAACTATATAAAATTCACTCCCCAAACCATCTATACCCGGACTTTTCTTTTTGTTTAATTCACTTATTGCTCTTTTTATCTCTTCGTCTCTTATCTCTTCATCACACTCTTTTTTGTCTAGTTCTCCAACTGTTGTTTTTATTTGTTTCAGTAACTCCAGTTTTTCTTCTTCTTTCACTCCCTCTGCACTAAACAAATTCTCATAGTATCACAAAACACACACAGTAGTACAAAGTATCAGATGACCCAGATGGGACTCGAACCCACAATCCTCAGCTCCGAAGGCTGATGCCTTATCCATTAGGCCACTGGGCCACAAAAGATAACTAAATGGGTATATCTGCACAAGAATATTACAGTCATAGCATTAAATAATATTTTTAATTAGTAGGTAGTGCATTCAAAGAAGGTATTTGATTACCTAGATGTGAGTCAATTGCACAATGCTGAGCTCCATAGTCTCGTTCCACAATCGCAGTTTTACTAGAGTAGTACTGCTGTTTTTGAGTAGTACTGTCTTTCTAATAAACTACATGTACATTGTAGGCACCCGCCACCACAAAAAACCTTTTTGCAAGTGTGAATCAAAGCCACAATACTCTTTTAGAAGAAAGATATTTCATGGAAATCTTTTCAAAGTTCAAGCTGAAATGACAAATGTCTTGGAATATGTACAAGAATCCTTTCAGCAAGTGGCGATTAAAGACTCTGACATTATTGGCCTCATGCCACTGCTTTTCTGCAAAGTCTCAGATGACCCAGATGGGACTCGAACCCACAATCCTCAGCTCCGAAGGCTGATGCCTTATTCATTAGGCCACTGGGCCACAATTTCTAGATAACGAAATGGGTATATCTGCACAAGAATATTACACTCATAGCAATAAATAATATTTTTAATTAGTAGGTAGTGCATTTAAAGAAGGTTTTTGATTACCTAGATGTGAGTCAATTGCACAATGCTGAGCTCCATAGTCTTGTTCCACAATTGCAGTTATACTAGAGTAGTACTGCTGTTTCTGAGTAGTACTGTCTTTCTAATAAACTACATGTACATTGTAGGCACCCGCCACCACGAAAAACCTTTTTGCAAGTGTGAATCAAAGCCACAATACTCTTTTAGAAGAAAGATATTTCTTGGAAATCTTTTCAAAGTTCAAGCTGAAATGACAAACGTCTTGGAATATGTACAAGAATCCTTTCAGCAAGTGGCAATTAAAGACTGCGACATTATTGGCCTCATGCCACTGCTTTTCTGCAAAGTCTCAGATGACCCAGATGGGACTCGAACCCACAATCCTCAGCTCCGAAGGCTGATGCCTTATCCATTAGGCCACTGGGCCACAATTTCTAGATAACGAAATGGGTATATCTGCACAAGAATATTACAGTCATAGCATTAAATAATATTTTTAATTAGTAGGTAGTGCATTCAAAGAAAGTTTTTGATTACCTAGATGTGAGTCAATTGCACAATGCTGAGCTCCATAGTCTTGTTCCACAATTGCATTTTACTAGAGTAGTACTGCTGTTTTTGAGTAGTACTGTCTTTCTAATAAACTACATGTACATTGTAGGCACCCGCCACCACGAAAAACCTTTTTGCAAGTGTGAATCAAAGCCACAATACTCTTTTAGAAGAAAGATATTTCTTGGAAATCTTTTCAAAGTTCAAGTTGAAATGACAAATGTCTTGGAATATGTACAAGAATCCTTTCAGAAAGTGGCAATTAATGAATGTGACATTATAGGCCTCATGCTAATGACTTTCTGCAAAGTCTCAGATGACCCAGATGGGACTCGAACCCACAATCTTCAGCTCCGAAGGCCACTGGGCCACAATTTCTAGATAACGAAATGGGTATATCTGCACAAGAATATTACAGTCATAGCATTAAATCATATTTTTAATTAGTAGGTAGTGCATTCAAAGAAGGTTTTTGATTACCTAGATGTGAGTCAATTGCACAATGCTGAGCTCCATAGTCTCGTTCCACAATCGCAGTTTTACTAGAGTAGTACTGCTGTTTTTGAGTAGTACTGTCTTTCTAATAAACTACATGTACATTGTAGGCACCCGCCACCACAAAAAACCTTTTTGCAAGTGTGAATCAAAGCCACAATACTCTTTTAGAAGAAAGATATTTCATGGAAATCTTTTCAAAGTTCAAGCTGAAATGACAAATGTCTTGGAATATGTACAAGAATCCTTTCAGCAAGTGGCGATTAAAGACTCTGACATTATTGGCCTCATGCCACTGATTTTCTGCAAAGTCTCAGATGACCCAGATGGGACTCGAAGCCACAATCCTCAGCTCCGAAGGCTGATGCCTTATTCATTAGGCCACAATTTCTAGATAACGAAATGGGTATATCTGCACAAGAATATTACACTCATAGCATTAAATAATATTTTTAATTAGTAGGTAGTGCATTTAAAGAAGGTTTTTGATTACCTAGATGTGAGTCAATTGCACAATGCTGAGCTCCATAGTCTTGTTCCACAATTGCAGTTATACTAGAGTAGTACTGCTGTTTCTGAGTAGTACTGTCTTTCTAATAAACTACATGTACATTGTAGGCACCCGCCACCACGAAAAACCTTTTTGCAAGTGTGAATCAAAGCCACAATACTCTTTTAGAAGAAAGATATTTCTTGGAAATCTTTTCAAAGTTCAAGCTGAAATGACAAACGTCTTGGAATATGTACAAGAATCCTTTCAGCAAGTGGCAATTAAAGACTGCGTCATTATTGGCCTCATGCCACTGCTTTTCTGCAAAGTCTCAGATGACCCAGATGGGACTCGAACCCACAATCCTCAGCTCCGAAGGCTGATGCCTTATCCATTAGGCCACTGGACCACAATTTCTAGATAACGAAATGGGTATATCTGCACAAGAATATTACAGTCATAGCATTAAATAATATTTTTAATTAGTAGGTAGTGCATTCAAAGAAAGTTTATGATTACCTAGATGTGAGTCAATTGCACAATGCTGAGCTCCATAGTCTTGTTCCACAATTGCAGTTTTACTAGAGTAGTACTGCTGTTTTTGAGTAGTACTGTCTTTCTAATAAACTACATGTACATTGTAGGCACCCGCCACCACGAAAAACCTTTTTGCATGTGTGAATCAAAGCCACAATACTCTTTTAGAAGAAAGATATTTCTTGGAAATCTTTTCAAAGTTCAAGTTGAAATGACAAATGTCTTGGAAAATGTACAAGAATCCTTTCAGAAAGTGGCAATTAATGAATGTGACATTATAGGCCTCATGCTAATGACTTTCTGCAAAGTCTCAGATGACCCAGATGGGACTCGAACCCACAATCCTCAGCTCCGAAGGCTGATGCCTTATCCATTAGGCCACTGGGCCACAATTTCTAGATAACGAAATGGGTATATCTGCACAAGAATATTACAGTCATAGCATTAAATAATATTTTTTATTAGTAGGTAGTGCATTCAAAGAAAGTTTTTGATTACCTAGATGTGAGTCAATTGCACAATGCTGAGCTCCATAGTCTTGTTCCACAATTGCAGTTTTACTAGAGTAGTACTGCTGTTTTTGAGTAGTACTGTCTTTCTAATAAACTACATGTACATTGTAGGCACCCGCCACCACGAAAAACCTTTTTGCAAGTGTGAATCAAAGCCACAATACTCTTTTAGAAGAAAGATATTTCTTGGAAATCTTTTCAAAGTTCAAGTTGAAATGACAAATGTCTTGGAATATGTACAAGAATCCTTTCAGAAAGTGGCAATTAATGAATGTGACATTATAGGCCTCATGCTAATGACTTTCTGCAAAGTCTCAGATGATCCAGATGGGACTCGAACCCACAATCTTCAGCTCCGAAGGCCACTGGGCCACAATTTCTAGATAACGAAATGGGTATATCTGCACAAGAATATTACAGTCATAGCATTAAATAATATTTTTAATTAGTAGGTAGTGCATTCAAAGAAGGTTTTTGATTACCTAGATGTGAGTCAATTGCACAATGCTGAGCTCCATAGTCTCGTTCCACAATCGCAGTTTTACTAGAGTAGTACTGCTGTTTTTGAGTAGTACTGTCTTTCTAATAAACTACATGTACATTGTAGGCACCCGCCACCACGAAAAACCTTTTTGCAAGTGTGAATCAAAGCCACAATACTCTTTTAGAAGAAAGATATTTCTTGGAAATCTTTTCAAAGTTCAAGTTGAAATGACAAATGTCTTGGAATATGTACAAGAATCCTTTCAGAAAGTGGCAATTAATGAATGTGACATTATAGGCCTCATGCTAATGACTTTCTGCAAAGTCTCAGATGACCCAGATGGGACTCGAACCCACAATCTTCAGCTCCGAAGGCCACTGGGCCACAATTTCTAGATAACGAAATGGGTATATCTGCACAAGAATATTACAGTCATAGCATTAAATAATATTTTTAATTAGTAGGTAGTGCATTCAAAGAAGGTATTTGATTACCTAGATGTGAGTCAATTGCACAATGCTGAGCTCCATAGTCTCGTTCCACAATCGCAGTTTTACTAGAGTAGTACTGCTGTTTTTGAGTAGTACTGTCTTTCTAATAAACTACATGTACATTGTAGGCACCCGCCACCACAAAAAACCTTTTTGCAAGTGTGAATCAAAGCCACAATACTCTTTTAGAAGAAAGATATTTCATGGAAATCTTTTCAAAGTTCAAGCTGAAATGACAAATGTCTTGGAATATGTACAAGAATCCTTTCAGCAAGTGGCGATTAAAGACTCTGACATTATTGGCCTCATGCCACTGCTTTTCTGCAAAGTCTCAGATGACCCAGATGGGACTCGAACCCACAATCCTCAGCTCCGAAGGCTGATGCCTTATTCATTAGGCCACTGGGCCACAATTTCTAGATAACGAAATGGGTATATCTGCACAAGAATATTACACTCATAGCAATAAATAATATTTTTAATTAGTAGGTAGTGCATTTAAAGAAGGTTTTTGATTACCTAGATGTGAGTCAATTGCACAATGCTGAGCTCCATAGTCTTGTTCCACAATTGCAGTTATACTAGAGTAGTACTGCTGTTTCTGAGTAGTACTGTCTTTCTAATAAACTACATGTACATTGTAGGCACCCGCCACCACGAAAAACCTTTTTGCAAGTGTGAATCAAAGCCACAATACTCTTTTAGAAGAAAGATATTTCTTGGAAATCTTTTCAAAGTTCAAGCTGAAATGACAAACGTCTTGGAATATGTACAAGAATCCTTTCAGCAAGTGGCAATTAAAGACTGCGACATTATTGGCCTCATGCCACTGCTTTTCTGCAAAGTCTCAGATGACCCAGATGGGACTCGAACCCACAATCCTCAGCTCCGAAGGCTGATGCCTTATCCATTAGGCCACTGGGCCACAATTTCTAGATAACGAAATGGGTATATCTGCACAAGAATATTACAGTCATAGCATTAAATAATATTTTTAATTAGTAGGTAGTGCATTCAAAGAAAGTTTTTGATTACCTAGATGTGAGTCAATTGCACAATGCTGAGCTCCATAGTCTTGTTCCACAATTGCATTTTACTAGAGTAGTACTGCTGTTTTTGAGTAGTACTGTCTTTCTAATAAACTACATGTACATTGTAGGCACCCGCCACCACGAAAAACCTTTTTGCAAGTGTGAATCAAAGCCACAATACTCTTTTAGAAGAAAGATATTTCTTGGAAATCTTTTCAAAGTTCAAGTTGAAATGACAAATGTCTTGGAATATGTACAAGAATCCTTTCAGAAAGTGGCAATTAATGAATGTGACATTATAGGCCTCATGCTAATGACTTTCTGCAAAGTCTCAGATGACCCAGATGGGACTCGAACCCACAATCTTCAGCTCCGAAGGCCACTGGGCCACAATTTCTAGATAACGAAATGGGTATATCTGCACAAGAATATTACAGTCATAGCATTAAATCATATTTTTAATTAGTAGGTAGTGCATTCAAAGAAGGTTTTTGATTACCTAGATGTGAGTCAATTGCACAATGCTGAGCTCCATAGTCTCGTTCCACAATCGCAGTTTTACTAGAGTAGTACTGCTGTTTTTGAGTAGTACTGTCTTTCTAATAAACTACATGTACATTGTAGGCACCCGCCACCACAAAAAACCTTTTTGCAAGTGTGAATCAAAGCCACAATACTCTTTTAGAAGAAAGATATTTCATGGAAATCTTTTCAAAGTTCAAGCTGAAATGACAAATGTCTTGGAATATGTACAAGAATCCTTTCAGCAAGTGGCGATTAAAGACTCTGACATTATTGGCCTCATGCCACTGATTTTCTGCAAAGTCTCAGATGACCCAGATGGGACTCGAAGCCACAATCCTCAGCTCCGAAGGCTGATGCCTTATTCATTAGGCCACAATTTCTAGATAACGAAATGGGTATATCTGCACAAGAATATTACACTCATAGCATTAAATAATATTTTTAATTAGTAGGTAGTGCATTTAAAGAAGGTTTTTGATTACCTAGATGTGAGTCAATTGCACAATGCTGAGCTCCATAGTCTTGTTCCACAATTGCAGTTATACTAGAGTAGTACTGCTGTTTCTGAGTAGTACTGTCTTTCTAATAAACTACATGTACATTGTAGGCACCCGCCACCACGAAAAACCTTTTTGCAAGTGTGAATCAAAGCCACAATACTCTTTTAGAAGAAAGATATTTCTTGGAAATCTTTTCAAAGTTCAAGCTGAAATGACAAACGTCTTGGAATATGTACAAGAATCCTTTCAGCAAGTGGCAATTAAAGACTGCGTCATTATTGGCCTCATGCCACTGCTTTTCTGCAAAGTCTCAGATGACCCAGATGGGACTCGAACCCACAATCCTCAGCTCCGAAGGCTGATGCCTTATCCATTAGGCCACTGGACCACAATTTCTAGATAACGAAATGGGTATATCTGCACAAGAATATTACAGTCATAGCATTAAATAATATTTTTAATTAGTAGGTAGTGCATTCAAAGAAAGTTTATGATTACCTAGATGTGAGTCAATTGCACAATGCTGAGCTCCATAGTCTTGTTCCACAATTGCAGTTTTACTAGAGTAGTACTGCTGTTTTTGAGTAGTACTGTCTTTCTAATAAACTACATGTACATTGTAGGCACCCGCCACCACGA
Source organism: Tiaroga cobitis (assembly GCA_030578255.1). NCBI lineage: Eukaryota > Metazoa > Chordata > Actinopteri > Cypriniformes > Leuciscidae > Tiaroga > Tiaroga cobitis. The sequence goes on from CM060595.1 coordinate 6,903,527, forward strand.
AAAACCTTTTTGCATGTGTGAATCAAAGCCACAATACTCTTTTAGAAGAAAGATATTTCTTGGAAATCTTTTCAAAGTTCAAGTTGAAATGACAAATGTCTTGGAAAATGTACAAGAATCCTTTCAGAAAGTGGCAATTAATGAATGTGACATTATAGGCCTCATGCTAATGACTTTCTGCAAAGTCTCAGATGACCCAGATGGGACTCGAACCCACAATCCTCAGCTCCGAAGGCTGATGCCTTATCCATTAGGCCACTGGGCCACAATTTCTAGATAACGAAATGGGTATATCTGCACAAGAATATTACAGTCATAGCATTAAATAATATTTTTTATTAGTAGGTAGTGCATTCAAAGAAAGTTTTTGATTACCTAGATGTGAGTCAATTGCACAATGCTGAGCTCCATAGTCTTGTTCCACAATTGCAGTTTTACTAGAGTAGTACTGCTGTTTTTGAGTAGTACTGTCTTTCTAATAAACTACATGTACATTGTAGGCACCCGCCACCACGAAAAACCTTTTTGCAAGTGTGAATCAAAGCCACAATACTCTTTTAGAAGAAAGATATTTCTTGGAAATCTTTTCAAAGTTCAAGTTGAAATGACAAATGTCTTGGAATATGTACAAGAATCCTTTCAGAAAGTGGCAATTAATGAATGTGACATTATAGGCCTCATGCTAATGACTTTCTGCAAAGTCTCAGATGATCCAGATGGGACTCGAACCCACAATCTTCAGCTCCGAAGGCCACTGGGCCACAATTTCTAGATAACGAAATGGGTATATCTGCACAAGAATATTACAGTCATAGCATTAAATAATATTTTTAATTAGTAGGTAGTGCATTCAAAGAAGGTTTTTGATTACCTAGATGTGAGTCAATTGCACAATGCTGAGCTCCATAGTCTCGTTCCACAATCGCAGTTTTACTAGAGTAGTACTGCTGTTTTTGAGTAGTACTGTCTTTCTAATAAACTACATGTACATTGTAGGCACCCGCCACCACAAAAAACCTTTTTGCAAGTGTGAATCAAAGCCACAATACTCTTTTAGAAGAAAGATATTTCATGGAAATCTATTCAAAGTTCAAGCTGAAATGACAAATGTCTTGGAATATGTACAAGAATCCTTTCAGCAAGTGGCGATTAAAGACTCTGACATTATTGGCCTCATGCCACTGCTTTTCTGCAAAGTCTCAGATGACCCAGATGGGACTCGAACCCACAATCCTCAGCTCCGAAGGCTGATGCCTTATTCATTAGGCCACCGGGCCACAATTTCTAGATAACGAAATGGGTATATCTGCACAAGAATATTACACTCATAGCATTAAATAATATTTTTAATTAGTAGGTAGTGCATTTAAAGAAGGTTTTTGATTACCTACATGTGAGTCAATTGCACAATGCTGAGCTCCATAGTCTTGTTCCACAATTGCAGTTATACTAGAGTAGTACTGCTGTTTCTGAGTAGTACTGTCTTTCTAATAAACTACATGTACATTGTAGGCACCCGCCACCACGAAAAACCTTTTTGCAAGTGTGAATCAAAGCCACAATACTCTTTTAGAAGAAAGATATTTCTTGGAAATCTTTTCAAAGTTCAAGCTGAAATGACAAACGTCTTGGAATATGTACAAGAATCTTTTCAGCAAGTGGCAATTAAAGACTGCGACATTATTGGCCTCATGCCACTGCTTTTCTGCAAAGTCTCAGATGACCCAGATGGGACTCGAACCCACAATCCTCAGCTCCGAAGGCTGATACCTTATCCATTAGGCCACTGGACCACAATTTCTAGATAACGAAATGGGTATATCTGCACAAGAATATTACAGTCATAGCATTAAATAATATTTTTAATTAGTAGGTAGTGCATTCAAAGAAAGTTTATGATTACCTAGATGTGAGTCAATTGCACAATGCTGAGCTCCATAGTCTTGTTCCACAATTGCAGTTTTACTAGAGTAGTACTGCTGTTTTTGAGTAGTACTGTCTTTCTAATAAACTACATGTACATTGTAGGCACCCGCCACCACGAAAAACCTTTTTGCATGTGTGAATCAAAGCCACAATACTCTTTTAGAAGAAAGATATTTCTTGGAAATCTTTTCAAAGTTCAAGTTGAAATGACAAATGTCTTGGAATATGTACAAGAATCCTTTCAGAAAGTGGCAATTAATGAATGTGACATTATAGGCCTCATGCTAATGACTTTCTGCAAAGTCTCAGATGACCCAGATGGGACTCGAACCCACAAGCCTCAGCTCCGAAGGCTGATGCCTTATCCATTGGGCCAAAATTCTAAAATAGTCAATTGGGTAGTTCTGCAAAAGAATTTTACAGTCATAGCATTAAATAATATTTTTAAATAGTAAAAAGAAGGTTTTTGATTACCTACATGTAGGTGTGAGTCAATTGCACAATGCTGAGCTCCAAAGTCTTGTTCCACAATTGCAGTTTTACTAGAGTAATACTGCTGTTTTTGAGTAGTACTGTCATTCTAATAAACTGCATGTACATTGTAGGCACCCGCCACCACGAAAAACCCTTTTAAACAATGCAAGTGTGAATCAAAGCCACTATACTCTTTTAGAAGAAAGATGTTTCTTGGAAATCTTTTCAAAGTTCAAGGTGAAATGACAAATGTCTTGGAATATGTACAAGAATCCTTTCAGCAAGTGGCAATTAAAGAATGTGACATTATAGGCCTCATGTCAATGATTTCCGCAAAGTATCAGATGACCCAGATGGGACTCGAACCCACAATCCTCAGCTCCGAAGGCTGATGCCTTATCCATTAGGCCACTGGGCCACAATTTCTAGATAACGAAATGGGTATATCTGCACAAGAATATTACAGTCATAGCATTAAATAATATTTTTAATTAGTAGGTAGTGCATTCAAAGAAGGTTTTTGATTACCTAGATGTGAGTCAATTGCACAATGCTGAGCTCCATAGTCTTGTTCCACAATTGCAGTTTTACTAGAGTAGTACTGCTGTTTCTGAGTAGTACTGTCTTTCTAATAAACTACATGTACATTGTAGTCACCTGCCACCACGAAAAACCTTTTTGCAAGTGTGAATCAAAGCCACAATACTCTTTTAGAAGAAAGATATTTCTTGGAAATCTTTTCAAAGTTCAAGCTGAAATGACAAATGTCTTGGAATATGTACAAGAATCCTTTCAGCAAGTGGCAATTAAAGAATGTGACATTATAGGCCTCATGTCAATGATTTCCACAAAGTATCAGATGACCCAGATGGGACTCAAACCCACAAACCTCAGCTCCGAAGGCTGATGCCTTATCCATTAGGCCTCTGGGCCACAATTTCTAAATAACGAAATGGGTATATCTGCACAAGAATATTACAGTCATAGCATTAAATAATATTTTTAATTAGTAGGTAGTGCATTCAAAGAAGGTTTTTGATTACCTAGATGTGAGTCAATTGCACAATGCTGAGCTCCATAGTCTCGTTCCACAATTGCAGTTTTACTAGAGTAGTACTGCTGTTTCTGAGTAGTACTGTCTTTCTAATAAACTACATGTACATTGTAAGCACCCGCCACCACAAAAAACCTTTTTGCAAGTGTGAATCAAAGCCACAATACTCTTTTAGAAGAAAGATATTTTTGGAAATCTTTTCAAAGTTCAAGCTGAAATGACAAATGTCTTGGAATATGTACAAGAATCCTTTCAGCAAGTGGCAATTAAAGAATGTGACATTATAGGCCTCATGTCAATGATTTCCGCAAAGTATCAGATGACCCAGATGGGACTCGAACCCACAATCCTCAGCTCCGAAGGCTGATTTTTTTTTTTTTTTTTTTTTTTTTTTTTCCAAACATAATGTAGACAAACATCTCTACATTACATATCTTTCAGTTACATACATAATTTAGAAAAACTCTTCACTTCCCGGTAGCTTCCACATCAATTCTTTTAAAACACAACAAACTTTTGGGGTAAAAACATCATAAAAACCATCCAACATATTTTCACCTTTAAAATACACATACAATCTTTCAAAATATACTTCAGTTTTCCTTTTAAAGACAGTCCACACATCCAACACAATTTTTTCCTTTTTAGCCAGAGTTCTTCTCTCCCATATTGCACTTTTCATTAACATTACACACAGATTTATAAAACTTTTGTTTTGACACTTCTTTTCCCAACCAAACATCACAACTCTATTCCATTCCATTACACTTTCATCCCACTCCTCAGTCAAATCTTTAATTAAACATTTACATTTCTTTAAAAAATCCTCCAATTCTTTACAATATAAAAACATGTGTAAGATCCACTCTTCCTTTTCCTGGCACACTTTACACAGATTGTTTTGTTCAATTCCTATTTTGTTTAAAATTGCCTCAGTAAAAACCACTTTATGTCTTATAAAATATTCCAAACATCCCAATTTAGTTTCCACACACCTCCCCCCCATGTTTCTCCATATACATGCTTCTTTTAAATCTTTGAATTTCTGCATCCAGTATCGATTTACAATCGGCTCCTTAAAAACAAAATCTCTAAAAACACCATAAAACATCTTCACCGTACATGTTTTAAAACCATACAATTTTTCTCCCAACTTCACACACACTTCTTTTTCAGTTGTCCCCTCTTCCATGCTTTCAATTCTGTTTATCCAGTCTTTGGGTATTGCCTTTTTGATTATTTCATATTTGTTTATTAACTCTTGTCTGCTAAAATCCTCCTTTGCCTCCTCCATTACGTCCACAATATACTGCACTGGTAAAAATCCCTCTTTAAATTCATATAAAACATCTCTCACTCTTGTAATTCCCAGCTCCCACCATTTCTTAAAAAATATCTCCTTTCCTTGATTTAAAATGCCGTTATTTAAGAATAAAGGCTGATTTAAAATGTTCTCTCTACCTCGTGGATTAAAATGTACATTACTTAAAAATTTACCCCAGGCACTCATCAGTTCCTTGTAAAAATCTGGCAACCCCTCTGTCATCCATTTCTTTGCTCTCATCCACAGTATATTATCCCCAAGACTAAAATTCCCACATTTACTTAAAAAATATTCCATTGTCTTTTTCCACGCTGTTTTCTTTTCTTCGTCTAAGTACTTTTGTATTATTTTTACTCTTAAACTATTCTTTCTTTGTTCAAAATCCATTAAGCCTAATCCTCCCTTCTCCACTGCTCCTATTAATGTGTTGTATGCAATTCTTGCTGGCTTCCCTTCCCATAAAAAATCTAAAAAACATTTTTTCAGCCTTTTTTCTGCCCACAATGGCATGGATGACACATATAAAACATACCATAATTTTGAAACCATTAAAACATTCAGAATTAAAACCTTCCCCTTCAAAGTTAAAGTTCTTAGTTTCCAAAAGTTCATCCTCCTTTCAATACCCCTTAATAATTCCTCCCACATTGTTTCTCCTACCTTTTTTTCATCCATTCCCATTAAAACACCTAAAATCTTTATTTCTTTTGTTTCCTTAAATGCAAAACTATTTGTCAATTCTTTTACCCCACCAAATCTCATGTACACTGTTTTGTCTGCATTTACTTTTGCTCCTGATCCCTTACAAAACACGTCTACGATTATCATTGCTTTTTTCACACTCTCTAGATCCTTTACTATCATTGTAGTATCATCCGCATATTGAAATATTTTGTTCTTTTCTCCCTCAACACTTATTCCCTTAATTCTCTTTTCCTGTTTTATGGCCAGACCTAGCGGTTCAGAAACTAAAGAATATAAAAGAGCTGAAAGTGGACATCCTTGCCTTATTGATCTAGTTATTTGAAAACACTCTGTTAAAAAGCCATTACATTTAATTTTTGTTATTGCGCCTTTGTATAAAATTTGTATCCATTTAATAAAATTCCCTCCAAATCCAAAACTTTTTAAAATATCAAATAAAAATTCATGTTCCACTCTGTCAAACGCTTTTTCAAAATCTAAACTAATTATATACCCTTCTTTGTTCTTGTCATTTATGTATCTTATTGTATCTTTTATACTTATTGTTGTGTCTGCAATGTCTCTTCTTTTCACTCCGTACGCTTGATTGGTTTTAATTATACTCGGCATTACTTCCTTCAATCTGTTTGCTAAAATTTTCGACAAAATCTTTAAGTCGGTATTCAACATCGTAATTGGTCTGTAATTCTTCAAATCTATCTTCTCTCCTTTTTGCTTGTATATCAAACTCATTAAACCCATTCCCATTCTTTGATTCAGTTCTCCTTTGTTAAAAACATCTACATATACTTCTTTTAAAATGCTAGTTAAAAAATCTTTTAAAACTATATAAAATTCACTCCCCAAACCATCTATACCCGGACTTTTCTTTTTGTTTAATTCACTTATTGCTCTTTTTATCTCTTCGTCTCTTATCTCTTCATCACACTCTTTTTTGTCTAGTTCTCCAACTGTTGTTTTTATTTGTTTCAGTAACTCCAGTTTTTCTTCTTCTTTCACTCCCTCTGCACTAAACAAATTCTCATAGTATCACAAAACACACACAGTAGTACAAAGTATCAGATGACCCAGATGGGACTCGAACCCACAATCCTCAGCTCCGAAGGCTGATGCCTTATCCATTAGGCCACTGGGCCACAAAAGATAACTAAATGGGTATATCTGCACAAGAATATTACAGTCATAGCATTAAATAATATTTTTAATTAGTAGGTAGTGCATTCAAAGAAGGTTTTTGATTACCTAGATGTGAGTCAATTGCACAATGCTGAGCTCCATAGTCTTGTTCCACAATTGCATTTTTACTAGAGTAGTACTGCTGTTTCTGAGTAGTACTGTCTTTCTAAGAAAATACATGTACATTGTAGGCACCTGCCATCACGAAAAACCTTTTTGCAAGTGTGAATCAAAGCCACAATACTCTTTTAGAAGAAAGATATTTCTTGGAAATCTTTTCAAAGTTCAAGCTGAAATGACAAATGTCTTGGAATATGTACAAGAATCCTTTCAGCAAGTGGCAATTAAAGAATGTGACATTATAGGCCTCATGTCATTGATTTCCACAAAGTATCAGATGACCCAGATGGGACTCGAACCCACAATCCTCAGCTCCGAAGGCTGATGCCTTATCCATTAGGCCACTGGGCCACAATTTCTAGATAACGACATGGGTATATCTGCACAAGAATATTACAGTCATAGCATTAAATAATATTTTTAATTAGTAGGTAGTGCATTCAAAGAAGGTTTTTGATTACCTAGATGTGAGTCAATTGCACAATGCTGAGCTCCATAGTCTTGTTCCACAATTGCAGTTTTACTAGAGCTGTATTGCTGTTTCTGAGTAGTACTGTCTTTCTAAGAAAATACATGTACATTGTAGGCACCTGCCACCACGAAAAACCTTTTTGCAAGTGTGAATCAAAGCCACAATACTCTTTTAGAAGAAAGATATTTCTTGGAAATCTTTTCAAAGTTCAAGCTGAAATGACAAATGTCTTGGAATATGTACAAGAATCCTTTCAGCAAGTGGCAATTAAAGAATGTGACATTATAGGCCTCATGTCAATGATTTCTGCAAAGTATCAGATGACCCAGATGGGACTCGAACCCACAATCCTCAGCTCCGAAGGCTGATGCCTTATCCATTAGGCCACTGGGCCACAAAAGATAACTAAATGGGTATATCTGCACAAGAATATTACAGTCATAGCATTAAATAATATTTTTAATTAGTAGGTAGTGCATTCAAAGAAGGTTTTTGATTACCTAGATGTGAGTCAATTGCACAATGCTGAGCTCCATAGTCTTGTTCCACAATTGCAGTTTTACTAGAGTAGTACTGCTGTTTCTGAGTAGTACTGTCTTTCTAAGAAAATACATGTACATTGTAGGCACCTGCCACCACGAAAAACCTTTTTGCAAGTGTGAATCAAAGCCACAATACTCTTTCAGAAGAAAGATATTTCTTGGAAATCTTTTCAAAGTTCAAGCTGAAATGACAAATATCTTGGAATATGTACAAGAATCCTTTCAGCAAGTGGCAATTAAAGACTGTGACATTATTGGCCTCATGCCACTGCTTTTCTGCAAAGTCTCAGATGACCCAGGTGGGACTCGAACCCACAATCCTCAGCTCCGAAGGCTAATGCCTTATCCATTAGGCCACAATTTCTAGATAACGAAATGGGTATAACTGCACAAGATTATTACAGTCATAGCATTAAATAATATTTTTAATTAGTAGGTAGTGCATTCAAAGAAGGTTTTTGATTACCTAGATGTGAGTCAATTGCACAATGCTGAGCTCCATAGTCTTGTTCCACAATTGCAGTTTTACTAGAGCTGTATTGCTGTTTCTGAGTAGTACTGTCTTTCTAAGAAAATACATGTACATTGTAGGCACCTGCCACCACGAAAAACCTTTTTGCAAGTGTGAATCAAAGCCACAATACTCTTTTAGAAGAAAGATATTTCTTGGAAATCTTTTCAAAGTTCAAGCTGAAATGACAAATGTCTTGGAATATGTACAAGAATCCTTTCAGCAAGTGGCAATTAAAGAATGTGACATTATAGGCCTCATGTCAATGATTTCCACAAAGTATCAGATGACCCAGATGGGACTCGAACCCACAATCCTCAGCTCCGAAGGCTGATGCCTTATCCATTAGGCCACTGGGCCACAAAAGATAACTAAATGGGTATATCTGCACAAGAATATTACAGTCATAGCATTAAATAATATTTTTAATTAGTAGGTAGTGCATTCAAAGAAGGTTTTTGATTACCTAGATGTGAGTCAATTGCACAATGCTGAGCTCCATAGTCTTGTTCCACAATGGCATTTTTACTAGAGTAGTACTGCTGTTTCTGAGTAGTACTGTCTTTCTAAGAAAATACATGTACATTGTAGGCACCTGCCATCACGAAAAACCTTTTTGCAAGTGTGAATCAAAGCCACAATACTCTTTTATAAGAAAGATATTTCTTGGAAATCTTTTCAAAGTTCAAGCTGAAATGACAAATGTCTTGGAATATGTACAAGAATCCTTTCAGCAAGTGGCAATTAAAGAATGTGACATTATAGGCCTCATGTCATTGATTTCCACAAAGTATCAGATGACCCAGATGGGACTCGAACCCACAATCCTCAGCTCCGAAGGCTGATGCCTTATCCATTAGGCCACTGGGCCACAATTTCTAGATAACGAAATGGGTATATCTGCACAAGAATATTACAGTCATAGCATTAAATAATATTTTTAATTAGTAGGTAGTGCATTCAAAGAAGGTTTTTGATTACCTAGATGTGAGTCAATTGCACAATGCTGAGCTCCATAGTCTTGTTCCACAATTGCAGTTTTACTAGAGCTGTATTGCTGTTTCTGAGTAGTACTGTCTTTCTAAGAAAATACATGTACATTGTAGGCACCTGCCACCACGAAAAACCTTTTTGCAAGTGTGAATCAAAGCCACAATACTCTTTTAGAAGAAAGATATTTCTTGGAAATCTTTTCAAAGTTCAAGCTGAAATGACAAATGTCTTGGAATATGTACAAGAATCCTTTCAGCAAGTGGCAATTAAAGAATGTGACATTATAGGCCTCATGTCAATGATTTCCGCAAAGTATCAGATGACCCAGATGGGACTCGAACCCACAATCCTCAGCTCCGAAGGCTGATGCCTTATCCATTAGGCCACTGGGCCACAAAAGATAACTAAATGGGTATATCTGCACAAGAATATTACAGTCATAGCATTAAATAATATTTTTAATTAGTAGGTAGTGCATTCAAAGAAGGTTTTTGATTACCTAGATGTGAGTCAATTGCACAATGCTGAGCTCCATAGTCTTGTTCCACAATTGCAGTTTTACTAGAGTAGTACTGCTGTTTCTGAGTAGTACTGTCTTTCTAAGAAAATACATGTACATTGTAGGCACCTGCCACCACGAAAAACCTTTTTGCAAGTGTGAATCAAAGCCACAATACTCTTTCAGAAGAAAGATATTTCTTGGAAATCTTTTCAAAGTTCAAGCTGAAATGACAAATATCTTGGAATATGTACAAGAATCCTTTCAGCAAGTGGCAATTAAAGACTGTGACATTATTGGCCTCATGCCACTGCTTTTCTGCAAAGTCTCAGATGACCCAGGTGGGACTCGAACCCACAATCCTCAGCTCCGAAGGCTAATGCCTTATCCATTAGGCCACAATTTCTAGATAACGAAATGGGTATAACTGCACAAGATTATTACAGTCATAGCATTAAATAATATTTTTAATTAGTAGGTAGTACATTCAAAGAAGGTTTTTGATTACCTAGATGTGAGTCAATTGCACAATGCTGAGCTCCATAGTCTTGTTCCACAATTGCAGTTTTACTAGAGCTGTATTGCTGTTTCTGAGTAGTACTGTCTTTCTAAGAAAATACATGTACATTGTAGGCACCTGCCACCACGAAAAACCTTTTTGCAAGTGTGAATCAAAGCCACAATACTCTTTTAGAAGAAAGATATTTCTTGGAAATCTTTTCAAAGTTCAAGCTGAAATGACAAATGTCTTGGAATATGTACAAGAATCCTTTCAGCAAGTGGCAATTAAAGAATGTGACATTATAGGCCTCATGTCAATGATTTCCACAAAGTATCAGATGACCCAGATGGGACTCAAACCCACAAACCTCAGCTCCGAAGGCTGATGCCTTATCCGTTAGGCCTCTGGGCCACAATTTCTAAATAACGAAATGGGTATATCTGCACAAGAATATTACAGTCATAGCATTAAATAATATTTTTAATTAGTAGGTAGTGCATTCAAAGAAGGTTTTTGATTACCTAGATGTGAGTCAATTGCACAATGCTGAGCTCCATAGTCTCGTTCCACAATTGCAGTTTTACTAGAGTAGTACTGCTGTTTCTGAGTAGTACTGTCTTTCTAAGAAAATACATGTACATTGTAGGCACCCGCCACCACAAAAAACCTTTTTGCAAGTGTGAATCAAAGCCACAATACTCTTTTAGAAGAAAGATATTTTTGGAAATCTTTTCAAAGTTCAAGCTGAAATGACAAATGTCTTGGAATATGTACAAGAATCCTTTCAGCAAGTGGCAATTAAAGAATGTGACATTATAGGCCTCATGTCAATGATTTCCACAAAGTATCAGATGACCCAGATGGGACTCAAACCCACAATCCTCAGCTCCGAAGGCTGATGCCTTATCCATTAGGCCACTGGGCCACAAAAGATAACTAAATGGGTATATCTGCACAAGAATATTACAGTCATAGCATTAAATAATATTTTTAATTAGTAGGTAGTGCATTCAAAGAAGGTTTTTGATTACCTAGATGTGAGTCAATTGCACAATGCTGAGCTCCATAGTCTTGTTCCACAATTGCATTTTTACTAGAGTAGTACTGCTGTTTCTGAGTAGTACTGTCTTTCTAAGAAAATACATGTACATTGTAGGCACCTGCCACCACGAAAAACCTTTTTGCAAGTGTGAATCAAAGCCACAATACTCTTTTATAAGAAAGATATTTCTTGGAAATCTTTTCAAAGTTCAAGCTGAAATGACAAATGTCTTGGAATATGTACAAGAATCCTTTCAGCAAGTGGCAATTAAAGAATGTGACATTATAGGCCTCATGTCATTGATTTCCACAAAGTATCAGATGACCCAGATGGGACTCGAACCCACAATCCTCAGCTCCGAAGGCTGATGCCTTATCCATTAGGCCACTGGGCCACAATTTCTAGATAACGAAATGGGTATATCTGCACAAGAATATTACAGTCATAGCATTAAGTAATATTTTTAATTAGTAGGTAGTGCATTCAAAGAAGGTTTTTGATTACTTAGATGTGAGTCAATTGCACAATGCTTAGCTCCATAGTCTTGTTCCACAATTGCAGTTTTACTAGAGTAATACTGCTGTTTCTGAGTAGTACTGTCTTTCTAATAAACTACATGTACATTGTAGTCACCCGCCACCACGAAAAACCTTTTTGCAAGTGTGAATCAAAGCCACAATACTCTTTTAGAAGAAAGATATTTCTTGGAAATCTTTTCAAAGTTCAAGCTGAAATGACAAATGTCTTGGAATATGTACAAGAATCCTTTCAGCAAGTGGCAATTAAAGAATGTGACATTATAGGCCTCATGTCAATGATTTCTGCAAAGTATCAGATGACCCAGATGGGACTCGAACCCACAATCCTCAGCTCCGAAGGCTGATGCCTTATCCATTAGGCCACTGGGCCACAATTTCTAGATAACGAAATGGGTATATCTGCATAAGAATATTATAGTCATAGCATTAAATAATATGTTTAATTAGTAGGTAGTGCATTCAAAGAAGCTTTTTGATTACCTAGATGTGAATCAATTGCACAATGCTGAGCTCCATAGTCTTGTTCCACAATTGCAGTTTTACTAGAGTAGTACTGCTGTTTCTGAGTAGTACTGTCTTTCTAAGAAAATACATGTACATTGTAGGCACCCGCCACCACGAAAAACCTTTTTGCAAGTGTGAATCAAAGCCACAATACTCTTTTAGAAGAAAGATATTTCTTGGAAATCTTTTCAAAGTTCAAGCTGAAATGACAAATATCTTGGAATATGTACAAGAATCCTTTCAGCAAGTGGCAATTAAAGGCTGTGACATTATTGGCCTCATGCCACTGCTTTTCTGCAAAGTCTCAGATGACCCAGATGGGACTCGAACCCACAATCCTCAGCTCCGAAGGCTGATGCCTTATCCATTAGGCCACTGGGCCACAATTTCTAGATAACGAAATGGGTATATCTGCACAAGAATATTATAGTCATAGCATTAAATAATATTTTTAATTAGTAGGTAGTGCATTCAAAGAAGGTTTTTGATTACCTAGATGTGAGTCAATTGCACAATGCTGAGCTCCATAGTCTTGTTCCACAATTGCAGTTTTACTTGAGTAGTATTGCTGTTTCTGAGTAGTACTGTCTTTCTAATAAACTACATGTACATTGTAGGCACCCGCCACCACGAAAAACCTTTTTGCAAGTGTGAATCAAAGCCACAATACTCTTTTAGAAGAAAGATATTTCTTGGAAATCTTTTCAAAGTTCAAGCTGAAATGACAAATGTCTTGGAATATGTACAAGAATCCTTTCAGCAAGTGGCAATTAAAGAATGTGACATTATAGGCCTCATGTCAATGATTTCCGCAAAGTATCAGATGACCCAGATGGAACTCGAACCCACAATCCTCAGCTCCGAAGGCTGATGCCTTATCCATTAGGCCACTGGGCCACAAAAGATAACTAAATGGGTATATCTGCACAAGAATATTACAGTCATAGCATTAAATAATATTTTTAATTAGTAGGTAGTGCATTCAAAGAAGGTTTTTGATTACCTAGATGTGAGTCAATTGCACAATGCTGAGCTCCATAGTCTTGTTCCACAATTGCAGTTTTACTAGAGTAGTACTGCTGTTTCTGAGTAGTACTGTCTTTCTAAGAAAATACATGTACATTGTAGGCACCTGCCACCACGAAAAACCTTTTTGCAAGTGTGAATCAAAGCCACAATACTCTTTTAGAAGAAAGATATTTCTTGGAAATCTTTTCAAAGTTCAAGCTGAAATGACAAACGTCTTGGAATATGTACAAGAATCCTTTCAGCAAGTGGCAATTAAAGACTGCGAAATTATTGGCCTCATGCCACTGCTTTTCTGCAAAGTCTCAGATGACCCAGATGGGACTCGAACCCACAATCCTCAGCTCCGAAGGCTGATGTCTTATCCATTAGGCCACTGGGCCACAATTTCTAGATAACGAAATGGGTATATCTGCACAAGAATATTACAGTCATAGCATTAAATAATATTTTTAATTAGTAGGTAGTGCATTCAAAGAAAGTTTTTGATTACCTAGATGTGAGTCAATTGCACAATGCTGAGCTCCATAGTCTTGTTCCACAATTGCAGTTTTACTAGAGTAGTACTGCTGTTTTTGAGTAGTACTGTCTTTCTAATAAACTACATGTACATTGTAGGCACCCGCCACCACGAAAAACCTTTTTGCAAGTGTGAATCAAAGCCACAATACTCTTTTAGAAGAAAGATATTTCTTGGAAATCTTTTCAAAGTTCAAGTTGAAATGACAAATGTCTTGGAATATGTACAAGAATCCTTTCAGAAAGTGGCAATTAATGAATGTGACATTATAGGCCTCATGCTAATGACTTTCTGCAAAGTCTCAGATGACCCAGATGGGACTCGAACCCACAATCTTCAGCTCCGAAGGCCACTGGGCCACAATTTCTAGATAACGAAATGGGTATATCTGCACAAGAATATTACAGTCATAGCATTAAATAATATTTTTAATTAGTAGGTAGTGCATTCAAAGAAGGTTTTTGATTACCTAGATGTGAGTCAATTGCACAATGCTGAGCTCCATAGTCTCGTTCCACAATCGCAGTTTTACTAGAGTAGTACTGCTGTTTTTGAGTAGTACTGTCTTTCTAATAAACTACATGTACATTGTAGGCACCCGCCACCACAAAAAACCTTTTTGCAAGTGTGAATCAAAGCCACAATACTCTTTTAGAAGAAAGATATTTCATGGAAATCTTTTCAAAGTTCAAGCTGAAATGACAAATGTCTTGGAATATGTACAAGAATCCTTTCAGCAAGTGGCGATTAAAGACTCTGACATTATTGGCCTCATGCCACTGCTTTTCTGCAAAGTCTCAGATGACCCAGGTGGGACTCGAACCCACAATCCTCAGCTCCGAAAGCTAATGCCTTATCCATTAGGCCACAATTTCTAGATAACGAAATGGGTATAACTGCACAATATTATTACAGTCATAGCATTAAATAATATTTTTAATTAGTAGGTAGTACATTCAAAGAAGGTTTTTGATTACCTAGATGTGAGTCAATTGCACAATGCTGAGCTCCATAGTCTTGTTCCACAATTGCAGTTTTACTAGAGCTGTATTGCTGTTTCTGAGTAGTACTGTCTTTCTAAGAAAATACATGTACATTGTAGGCACCTGCCACCACGAAAAACCTTTTTGCAAGTGTGAATCAAAGCCACAATACTCTTTTAGAAGAAAGATATTTCTTGGAAATCTTTTCAAAGTTCAAGCTGAAATGACAAATGTCTTGGAATATGTACAAGAATCCTTTCAGCAAGTGGCAATTAAAGAATGTGACATTATAGGCCTCATGTCAATGATTTCCACAAAGTATCAGATGACCCAGATGGGACTCAAACCCACAAACCTCAGCTCCGAAGGCTGATGCCTTATCCGTTAGGCCTCTGGGCCACAATTTCTAAATAACGAAATGGGTATATCTGCACAAGAATATTACAGTCATAGCATTAAATAATATTTTTAATTAGTAGGTAGTGCATTCAAAGAAGGTTTTTGATTACCTAGATGTGAGTCAATTGCACAATGCTGAGCTCCATAGTCTCGTTCCACAATTGCAGTTTTACTAGAGTAGTACTGCTGTTTCTGAGTAGTACTGTCTTTCTAAGAAAATACATGTACATTGTAGGCACCCGCCACCACAAAAAACCTTTTTGCAAGTGTGAATCAAAGCCACAATACTCTTTTAGAAGAAAGATATTTTTGGAAATCTTTTCAAAGTTCAAGCTGAAATGACAAATGTCTTGGAATATGTACAAGAATCCTTTCAGCAAGTGGCAATTAAAGAATGTGACATTATAGGCCTCATGTCAATGATTTCCACAAAGTATCAGATGACCCAGATGGGACTCGAACCCACAATCCTCAGCTCCGAAGGCTGATGCCTTATCCATTAGGCCACTGGGCCACAAAAGATAACTAAATGGGTATATCTGCACAAGAATATTACAGTCATAGCATTAAATAATATTTTTAATTAGTAGGTAGTGCATTCAAAGAAGGTTTTTGATTACCTAGATGTGAGTCAATTGCACAATGCTGAGCTCCATAGTCTTGTTCCACAATTGCATTTTTACTAGAGTAGTACTGCTGTTTCTGAGTAGTACTGTCTTTCTAAGAAAATACATGTACATTGTAGGCACCTGCCACCACGAAAAACCTTTTTGCAAGTGTGAATCAAAGCCACAATACTCTTTTAGAAGAAAGATATTTCTTGGAAATCTTTTCAAAGTTCAAGCTGAAATGACAAATGTCTTGGAATATGTACAAGAATCCTTTCAGCAAGTGGCAATTAAAGAATGTGACATTATAGGCCTCATGTCATTGATTTCCACAAAGTATCAGATGACCCAGATGGGACTCGAACCCACAATCCTCAGCTCCGAAGGCTGATGCCTTATCCATTAGGCCACTGGGCCACAATTTCTAGATAACGAAATGGGTATATCTGCACAAGAATATTACAGTCATAGCATTAAGTAATATTTTTAATTAGTAGGTAGTGCATTCAAAGAAGGTTTTTGATTACTTAGATGTGAGTCAATTGCACAATGCTTAGCTCCATAGTCTTGTTCCACAATTGCAGTTTTACTAGAGTAATACTGCTGTTTCTGAGTAGTACTGTCTTTCTAATAAACTACATGTACATTGTAGTCACCCGCCACCACGAAAAACCTTTTTGCAAGTGTGAATCAAAGCCACAATACTCTTTTAGAAGAAAGATATTTCTTGGAAATCTTTTCAAAGTTCAAGCTGAAATGACAAATGTCTTGGAATATGTACAAGAATCCTTTCAGCAAGTGGCAATTAAAGAATGTGACATTATAGGCCTCATGTCAATGATTTCTGCAAAGTATCAGATGACCCAGATGGGACTCGAACCCACAATCCTCAGCTCCGAAGGCTGATGCCTTATCCATTAGGCCACTGGGCCACAATTTCTAGATAACGAAATGGGTATATCTGCATAAGAATATTATAGTCATAGCATTAAATAATATGTTTAATTAGTAGGTAGTGCATTCAAAGAAGCTTTTTGATTACCTAGATGTGAATCAATTGCACAATGCTGAGCTCCATAGTCTTGTTCCACAATTGCAGTTTTACTAGAGTAGTACTGCTGTTTCTGAGTAGTACTGTCTTTCTAAGAAAATACATGTACATTGTAGGCACCCGCCACCACGAAAAACCTTTTTGCAAGTGTGAATCAAAGCCACAATACTCTTTTAGAAGAAAGATATTTCTTGGAAATCTTTTCAAAGTTCAAGCTGAAATGACAAATATCTTGGAATATGTACAAGAATCCTTTCAGCAAGTGGCAATTAAAGGCTGTGACATTATTGGCCTCATGCCACTGCTTTTCTGCAAAGTCTCAGATGACCCAGATGGGACTCGAACCCACAATCCTCAGCTCCGAAGGCTGATGCCTTATCCATTAGGCCACTGGGCCACAATTTCTAGATAACGAAATGGGTATATCTGCACAAGAATATTATAGTCATAGCATTAAATAATATTTTTAATTAGTAGGTAGTGCATTCAAAGAAGGTTTTTGATTACCTAGATGTGAGTCAATTGCACAATGCTGAGCTCCATAGTCTTGTTCCACAATTGCAGTTTTACTTGAGTAGTATTGCTGTTTCTGAGTAGTACTGTCTTTCTAATAAACTACATGTACATTGTAGGCACCCGCCACCACGAAAAACCTTTTTGCAAGTGTGAATCAAAGCCACAATACTCTTTTAGAAGAAAGATATTTCTTGGAAATCTTTTCAAAGTTCAAGCTGAAATGACAAATGTCTTGGAATATGTACAAGAATCCTTTCAGCAAGTGGCAATTAAAGAATGTGACATTATAGGCCTCATGTCAATGATTTCCGCAAAGTATCAGATGACCCAGATGGAACTCGAACCCACAATCCTCAGCTCCGAAGGCTGATGCCTTATCCATTAGGCCACTGGGCCACAAAAGATAACTAAATGGGTATATCTGCACAAGAATATTACAGTCATAGCATTAAATAATATTTTTAATTAGTAGGTAGTGCATTCAAAGAAGGTTTTTGATTACCTAGATGTGAGTCAATTGCACAATGCTGAGCTCCATAGTCTTGTTCCACAATTGCAGTTTTACTAGAGTAGTACTGCTGTTTCTGAGTAGTACTGTCTTTCTAAGAAAATACATGTACATTGTAGGCACCTGCCACCACGAAAAACCTTTTTGCAAGTGTGAATCAAAGCCACAATACTCTTTTAGAAGAAAGATATTTCTTGGAAATCTTTTCAAAGTTCAAGCTGAAATGACAAACGTCTTGGAATATGTACAAGAATCCTTTCAGCAAGTGGCAATTAAAGACTGCGAAATTATTGGCCTCATGCCACTGCTTTTCTGCAAAGTCTCAGATGACCCAGATGGGACTCGAACCCACAATCCTCAGCTCCGAAGGCTGATGTCTTATCCATTAGGCCACTGGGCCACAATTTCTAGATAACGAAATGGGTATATCTGCACAAGAATATTACAGTCATAGCATTAAATAATATTTTTAATTAGTAGGTAGTGCATTCAAAGAAAGTTTTTGATTACCTAGATGTGAGTCAATTGCACAATGCTGAGCTCCATAGTCTTGTTCCACAATTGCAGTTTTACTAGAGTAGTACTGCTGTTTTTGAGTAGTACTGTCTTTCTAATAAACTACATGTACATTGTAGGCACCCGCCACCACGAAAAACCTTTTTGCAAGTGTGAATCAAAGCCACAATACTCTTTTAGAAGAAAGATATTTCTTGGAAATCTTTTCAAAGTTCAAGTTGAAATGACAAATGTCTTGGAATATGTACAAGAATCCTTTCAGAAAGTGGCAATTAATGAATGTGACATTATAGGCCTCATGCTAATGACTTTCTGCAAAGTCTCAGATGACCCAGATGGGACTCGAACCCACAATCTTCAGCTCCGAAGGCCACTGGGCCACAATTTCTAGATAACGAAATGGGTATATCTGCACAAGAATATTACAGTCATAGCATTAAATAATATTTTTAATTAGTAGGTAGTGCATTCAAAGAAGGTTTTTGATTACCTAGATGTGAGTCAATTGCACAATGCTGAGCTCCATAGTCTCGTTCCACAATCGCAGTTTTACTAGAGTAGTACTGCTGTTTTTGAGTAGTACTGTCTTTCTAATAAACTACATGTACATTGTAGGCACCCGCCACCACAAAAAACCTTTTTGCAAGTGTGAATCAAAGCCACAATACTCTTTTAGAAGAAAGATATTTCATGGAAATCTTTTCAAAGTTCAAGCTGAAATGACAAATGTCTTGGAATATGTACAAGAATCCTTTCAGCAAGTGGCGATTAAAGACTCTGACATTATTGGCCTCATGCCACTGCTTTTCTGCAAAGTCTCAGATGACCCAGATGGGACTCGAACCCACAATCCTCAGCTCCGAAGGCTGATGCCTTATTCATTAGGCCACCGGGCCACAATTTCTAGATAACGAAATGGGTATATCTGCACAAGAATATTACACTCATAGCATTAAATAATATTTTTAATTAGTAGGTAGTGCATTTAAAGAAGGTTTTTGATTACCTAGATGTGAGTCAATTGCACAATGCTGAGCTCCATAGTCTTGTTCCACAATTGCAGTTATACTAGAGTAGTACTGCTGTTTCTGAGTAGTACTGTCTTTCTAATAAACTACATGTACATTGTAGGCACCCGCCACCACGAAAAACCTTTTTGCAAGTGTGAATCAAAGCCACAATACTCTTTTAGAAGAAAGATATTTCTTGGAAATCTTTTCAAAGTTCAAGCTGAAATGACAAACGTCTTGGAATATGTACAAGAATCCTTTCAGCAAGTGGCAATTAAAGACTGCGACATTATTGGCCTCAAGCCACTGCTTTTCTGCAAAGTCTCAGATGACCCAGATGGGACTCGAACCCACAATCCTCAGCTCCGAAGGCTGATGCCTTATCCATTAGGCCACTGGACCACAATTTCTAGATAACGAAATGGGTATATCTGCACAAGAATATTACAGTCATAGCATTAAATAATATTTTTAATTAGTAGGTAGTGCATTCAAAGAAAGTTTATGATT
This sequence comes from Tiaroga cobitis, assembly GCA_030578255.1. Lineage (NCBI taxonomy): Eukaryota > Metazoa > Chordata > Actinopteri > Cypriniformes > Leuciscidae > Tiaroga > Tiaroga cobitis. Next base: position 6,923,557 of record CM060595.1, read on the forward strand.
ACCTAGATGTGAGTCAATTGCACAATGCTGAGCTCCATAGTCTTGTTCCACAATTGCAGTTTTACTAGAGTAGTACTGCTGTTTTTGAGTAGTACTGTCTTTCTAATAAACTACATGTACATTGTAGGCACCCGCCACCACGAAAAACCTTTTTGCATGTGTGAATCAAAGCCACAATACTCTTTTAGAAGAAAGATATTTCTTGGAAATCTTTTCAAAGTTCAAGTTGAAATGACAAATGTCTTGGAATATGTACAAGAATCCTTTCAGAAAGTGGCAATTAATGAATGTGACATTATAGGCCTCATGCTAATGACTTTCTGCAAAGTCTCAGATGACCCAGATGGGACTCGAACCCACAATCCTCAGCTCCGAAGGCCACTGGGCCACAATTTCTAGATAACGAAATGGGTATATCTGCACAAGAATATTACAGTCATAGCATTAAATAATATTTTTAATTAGTAGGTAGTGCATTCAAAGAAGGTTTTTGATTACCTAGATGTGAGTCAATTGCACAATGCTGAGCTCCATAGTCTCGTTCCACAATTGCAGTTTTACTAGAGTAGTACTGCTGTTTTTGAGTAGTACTGTCTTTCTAATAAACTACATGTACATTGTAGGCACCCGCCACCACGAAAAACCTTTTTGCAAGTGTGAATCAAAGCCACAATACTCTTTTAGAAGAAAGATATTTCTTGGAAATCTTTTCAAAGTTCAAGCTGAAATGACAAATGTCTTAGAATATGTACAAGAATCCTTTCAGCAAGTGGCAATTAAAGACTGTGACATTATTGGCCTCAAGCCAATGATTTCCGCAAAGTCTCAGATGACCCAGATGGGACTCGAACCCACAATCCTCAGCTCCGAAGGCTGATGCCTTATCCATTGGGCCAAAATTCTAAAATAGTCAATTGGGTAGTTCTGCACAAGAATATTACAGTCATAGCATTAAATAATATTTTTAAATAGTAAAAAGAAGGTTTTTGATTACCTACATGTAGGTGTGAGTCAATTGCACAATGCTGAGCTCCGAAGTCTTGTTCCACAATTGCAGTTTTACTAGAGTAATACTGCTGTTTTTGAGTAGTACTGTCATTCTAATAAACTGCATGTACATTGTAGGCACCCGCCACCACGAAAAACCCTTTTAAACAATGCAAGTGTGAATCAAAGCCACTATACTCTTTTAGAAGAAAGATGTTTCTTGGAAATCTTTTCAAAGTTCAAGGTGAAATGACAAATGTCTTGGAATATGTACAAGAATCCTTTCAGCAAGTGGCAATTAAAGAATGTGACATTATAGGCTTCATGTCAATGATTTCCGCAAAGTATCAGATGACCCAGATGGGACTCGAATCCACAATCCTCAGCTCCGAAGGCTGATGCCTTATCCATTAGGCCACTGGGCCACAATTTCTAGATAACGAAATGGGTATATCTGCACAAGAATATTACAGTCATAGCATTAAATAATATTTTTAATTAGTAGGTAGTGCATTCAAAGAAGGTTTTTGATTACCTAGATGTGAGTCAATTGCACAATGCTGAGCTCCATAGTCTTGTTCCACAATTGCAGTTTTACTAGAGTAGTACTGCTGTTTTTGAGTAGTACTGTCTTTCTAATAAACTACATGTACATTGTAGGCACCCGCCACCACGAAAAACCTTTTTTGCAAGTGTGAATCAAAGCCACAATACTCTTTTAGAAGAAAGATATTTCTTGGAAATCTTTTCAAAGTTCAAACTGAAATGACAAATGTCTTGGAATATGTACAAGAATCCTTTCAGCAAGTGGCAATTAAAGAATTTGATGTTATAGGCCTCATGCCAATGATTTTCTGCAAAGTCTCAGATGACCCAGATGGAACTTGAACCCACAATCCTCAGCTCCGAAGGCTAATGCCTTATCCATTAGGCCACAATTTCTAGATAATGAAATGGGTATAACTGCACAAGATTATTACAGTCATAGCATTAAATAATATTTTTAATTAGTAGGTAGTGCATTCAAAGAAGGTTTTTGATTACCTAGATGTGAGTCAATTGCACAATGCTGAGCTCCATAGTCTTGTTCCACAATTGCAGTTTTACTAGAGCTGTATTGCTGTTTCTGAGTAGTACTGTCTTTCTAAGAAAATACATGTACATTGTAGGCACCTGCCACCACGAAAAACCTTTTTGCAAGTGTGAATCAAAGCCACAATACTCTTTTAGAAGAAAGATATTTCTTGGAAATCTTTTCAAAGTTCAAGCTGAAATGACAAATGTCTTGGAATATGTACAAGAATCCTTTCAGCAAGTGGCAATTAAAGAATGTGACATTATAGGCCTCATGTCAATGATTTCCACAAAGTATCAGATGACCCAGATGGGACTCAAACCCACAAACCTCAGCTCCGAAGGCTGATGCCTTATCCATTAGGCCTCTGGGCCACAATTTCTAAATAACGAAATGGGTATATCTGCACAAGAATATTACAGTCATAGCATTAAATAATATTTTTAATTAGTAGGTAGTGCATTCAAAGAAGGTTTTTGATTACCTAGATGTGAGTCAATTGCACAATGCTGAGCTCCATAGTCTCGTTCCACAATTGCAGTTTTACTAGAGTAGTACTGCTGTTTCTGAGTAGTACTGTCTTTCTAAGAAAATACATGTACATTGTAGGCACCCGCCACCACAAAAAACCTTTTTGCAAGTGTGAATCAAAGCCACAATACTCTTTTAGAAGAAAGATATTTTTGGAAATCTTTTCAAAGTTCAAGCTGAAATGACAAATGTCTTGGAATATGTACAAGAATCCTTTCAGCAAGTGGCAATTAAAGAATGTGACATTATAGGCCTCATGTCAATGATTTCCGCAAAGTATCAGATGACCCAGATGGGACTCGAACCCACAATCCTCAGCTCCGAAGGCTGATGCCTTATCCATTAGGCCACTGGGCCACAAAAGATAACTAAATGGGTATATCTGCACAAGAATATTACAGTCATAGCATTAAATAATATTTTTAATTAGTAGGTAGTGCATTCAAAGAAGGTTTTTGATTACCTAGATGTGAGTCAATTGCACAATGCTGAGCTCCATAGTCTTGTTCCACAATTGCATTTTTACTAGAGTAGTACTGCTGTTTCTGAGTAGTACTGTCTTTCTAAGAAAATACATGTACATTGTAGGCACCTGCCACCACGAAAAACCTTTTTGCAAGTGTGAATCAAAGCCACAATACTCTTTTAGAAGAAAGATATTTCTTGGAAATCTTTTCAAAGTTCAAGCTGAAATGACAAATGTCTTGGAATATGTACAAGAATCCTTTCAGCAAGTGGCAATTAAAGAATGTGACATTATAGGCCTCATGTCATTGATTTCCACAAAGTATCAGATTACCCAGATGGGACTCGAACCCACAATCCTCAGCTCCGAAGGCTGATGGCTTATCCATTAGGCCACTGGGCCACAATTTCTAGATAACGAAATGGGTATATCTGCACAAGAATATTACAGTCATAGCATTAAGTAATATTTTTAATTAGTAGGTAGTGCATTCAAAGAAGGTTTTTGATTACTTAGATGTGAGTCAATTGCACAATGCTTAGCTCCATAGTCTTGTTCCACAATTGCAGTTTTACTAGAGTAATACTGCTGTTTCTGAGTAGTACTGTCTTTCTAATAAACTACATGTACATTGTAGTCACCCGCCACCACGAAAAACCTTTTTGCAAGTGTGAATCAAAGCCACAATACTCTTTTAGAAGAAAGATATTTCTTGGAAATCTTTTCAAAGTTCAAGCTGAAATGACAAATGTCTTGGAATATGTACAAGAATCCTTTCAGCAAGTGGCAATTAAAGAATGTGAGATTTTAGGCCTCATGTCAATGATTTCTGCAAAGTATCAGATGACCCAGATGGGACTCGAACCCACAATCCTCAGCTCCGAAGGCTGATGCCTTATCCATTAGGCCACTGGGCCACAATTTCTAGATAACGAAATGGGTATATCTGCATAAGAATATTATAGTCATAGCATTAAATAATATGTTTAATTAGTAGGTAGTGCATTCAAAGAAGCTTTTTGATTACCTAGATGTGAATCAATTGCACAATGCTGAGCTCCATAGTCTTGTTCCACAATTGCAGTTTTACTAGAGTAGTACTGCTGTTTCTGAGTAGTACTGTCTTTCTAAGAAAATACATGTACATTGTAGGCACCCGCCACCACGAAAAACCTTTTTGCAAGTGTGAATCAAAGCCACAATACTCTTTTAGAAGAAAGATATTTCTTGGAAATCTTTTCAAAGTTCAAGCTGAAATGACAAATATCTTGGAATATGTACAAGAATCCTTTCAGCAAGTGGCAATTAAAGGCTGTGACATTATTGGCCTCATGCCACTGCTTTTCTGCAAAGTCTCAGATGACCCAGATGGGACTCGAACCCACAATCCTCAGCTCCGAAGGCTGATGCCTTATCCATTAGGCCACTGGGCCACAATTTCTAGATAACGAAATGGGTATATCTGCACAAGAATATTATAGTCATAGCATTAAATAATATTTTTAATTAGTAGGTAGTGCATTCAAAGAAGGTTTTTGATTACCTAGATGTGAGTCAATTGCACAATGCTGAGCTCCATAGTCTTGTTCCACAATTGCAGTTTTACTAGAGTAGTATTGCTGTTTCTGAGTAGTACTGTCTTTCTAATAAACTACATGTACATTGTAGGCACCCGCCACCACGAAAAACCTTTTTGCAAGTGTGAATCAAAGCCACAATACTCTTTTAGAAGAAAGATATTTCTTGGAAATCTTTTCAAAGTTCAAGCTGAAATGACAAATATCTTGGAATATGTACAAGAATCCTTTCACCAAGTGGCAATTAAAGACTGTGACATTATTGGCCTCATGCCACTGCTTTTCTGCAAAGTCTCAGATGACCCAGATGGGACTCGAACCCACAATCCTCAGCTCCGAAGGCTAATGCCTTATCCATTAGGCCACTGGGCCACAATTTCTAGATAACGAAATGGGTATATCTGCACAAGAATATTACAGTCATAGCATTAAATAATATTTTTAATTAGTAGGTAGTGCATTCAAAGAAGGTTTTTGATTACCTAGATGTGAGTCAATTGCACAATGCTGAGCTCCATAGTCTCGTTCCACAATCGCAGTTTTACTAGAGTAGTAGTGCTGTTTTTGAGTAGTACTGTCTTTCTAATAAACTACATGTACATTGTAGGCACCCGCCACCACAAAAAAACTTTTTGCAAGTGTGAATCAAAGCCACAATACTCTTTTAGAAGAAAGATATTTCTTGGAAATCTTTTCAAAGTTCAAGCTGAAATGACAAATGTCTTGGAATATGTACAAGAATCCTTTCAGCAAGTGGCAATTAAAGAATTTGATGTTATAGGCCTCATGCCAATGATTTTCTGCAAAGTCTCAGATGACCCAGATGGAACTTGAACCCACAATCCTCAGCTCCGAAGGCTAATGCCTTATCCATTAGGCCACAATTTCTAGATAATGAAATGGGTATAACTGCACAAGATTATTACAGTCATAGCATTAAATAATATTTTTAATTAGTAGGTAGTGCATTCAAAGAAGGTTTTTGATTACCTAGATGTGAGTCAATTGCACAATGCTGAGCTCCATAGTCTTGTTCCACAATTGCAGTTTTACTAGAGCTGTATTGCTGTTTCTGAGTAGTACTGTCTTTCTAAGAAAATACATGTACATTGTAGGCACCTGCCACCACGAAAAACCTTTTTGCAAGTGTGAATCAAAGCCACAATACTCTTTTAGAAGAAAGATATTTCTTGGAAATCTTTTCAAAGTTCAAGCTGAAATGACAAATGTCTTGGAATATGTACAAGAATCCTTTCAGCAAGTGGCAATTAAAGAATGTGACATTATAGGCCTCATGTCAATGATTTCCACAAAGTATCAGATGACCCAGATGGGACTCAAACCCACAAACCTCAGCTCCGAAGGCTGATGCCTTATCCATTAGGCCTCTGGGCCACAATTTCTAAATAACGAAATGGGTATATCTGCACAAGAATATTACAGTCATAGCATTAAATAATATTTTTAATTAGTAGGTAGTGCATTCAAAGAAGGTTTTTGATTACCTAGATGTGAGTCAATTGCACAATGCTGAGCTCCATAGTCTCGTTCCACAATTGCAGTTTTACTAGAGTAGTACTGCTGTTTCTGAGTAGTACTGTCTTTCTAAGAAAATACATGTACATTGTAGGCACCCGCCACCACAAAAAACCTTTTTGCAAGTGTGAATCAAAGCCACAATACTCTTTTAGAAGAAAGATATTTTTGGAAATCTTTTCAAAGTTCAAGCTGAAATGACAAATGTCTTGGAATATGTACAAGAATCCTTTCAGCAAGTGGCAATTAAAGAATGTGACATTATAGGCCTCATGTCAATGATTTCCGCAAAGTATCAGATGACCCAGATGGGACTCGAACCCACAATCCTCAACTCCGAAGGCTGATGCCTTATCCATTAGGCCACTGGGCCACAAAAGATAACTAAATGGGTATATCTGCACAAGAATATTACAGTCATAGCATTAAATAATATTTTTAATTAGTAGGTAGTGCATTCAAAGAAGGTTTTTGATTACCTAGATGTGAGTCAATTGCACAATGCTGAGCTCCATAGTCTTGTTCCACAATTGCATTTTTACTAGAGTAGTACTGCTGTTTCTGAGTAGTACTGTCTTTCTAAGAAAATACATGTACATTGTAGGCACCTGCCACCACGAAAAACCTTTTTGCAAGTGTGAATCAAAGCCACAATACTCTTTTAGAAGAAAGATATTTCTTGGAAATCTTTTCAAAGTTCAAGCTGAAATGACAAATGTCTTGGAATATGTACAAGAATCCTTTCAGCAAGTGGCAATTAAAGAATGTGACATTATAGGCCTCATGTCATTGATTTCCACAAAGTATCAGATTACCCAGATGGGACTCGAACCCACAATCCTCAGCTCCGAAGGCTGATGCCTTATCCATTAGGCCACTGGGCCACAATTTCTAGATAACGAAATGGGTATATCTGCACAAGAATATTACAGTCATAGCATTAAGTAATATTTTTAATTAGTAGGTAGTGCATTCAAAGAAGGTTTTTGATTACTTAGATGTGAGTCAATTGCACAATGCTTAGCTCCATAGTCTTGTTCCACAATTGCAGTTTTACTAGAGTAATACTGCTGTTTCTGAGTAGTACTGTCTTTCTAATAAACTACATGTACATTGTAGTCACCCGCCACCACGAAAAACCTTTTTGCAAGTGTGAATCAAAGCCACAATACTCTTTTAGAAGAAAGATATTTCTTGGAAATCTTTTCAAAGTTCAAGCTGAAATGACAAACGTCTTGGAATATGTACAAGAATCCTTTCAGCAAGTGGCAATTAAGGACTGCGACATTATTGGCCTCAAGCCACTGCTTTACTGCAAAGTCTCAGATGACCCAGATGGGACTCGAACCCACAATCCTCAGCTCCGAAGGCTGATGCCTTATCCATTAGGCCACTGGACCACAATTTCTAGATAACGAAATGGGTATATCTGCACAAGAATATTACAGTCATAGCATTAAATAATATTTTTAATTAGTAGGTAGTGCATTCAAAGAAAGTTTATGATTACCTAGATGTGAGTCAATTGCACAATGCTGAGCTCCATAGTCTTGTTCCACAATTGCAGTTTTACTAGAGTAGTACTGCTGTTTTTGAGTAGTACTGTCTTTCTAATAAACTACATGTACATTGTAGGCACCCGCCACCACGAAAAACCTTTTTGCATGTGTGAATCAAAGCCACAATACTCTTTTAGAAGAAAGATATTTCTTGGAAATCTTTTCAAAGTTCAAGTTGAAATGACAAATGTCTTGGAATATGTACAAGAATCCTTTCAGAAAGTGGCAATTAATGAATGTGACATTATAGGCCTCATGCTAATGACTTTCTGCAAAGTCTCAGATGACCCAGATGGGACTCGAACCCACAATCCTCAGCTCCGAAGGCCACTGGGCCACAATTTCTAGATAACGAAATGGGTATATCTGCACAAGAATATTACAGTCATAGCATTAAATAATATTTTTAATTAGTAGGTAGTGCATTCAAAGAAGGTTTTTGATTACCTAGATGTGAGTCAATTGCACAATGCTGAGCTCCATAGTCTCGTTCCACAATTGCAGTTTTACTAGAGTAGTACTGCTGTTTTTGAGTAGTACTGTCTTTCTAATAAACTACATGTACATTGTAGGCACCCGCCACCACGAAAAACCTTTTTGCAAGTGTGAATCAAAGCCACAATACTCTTTTAGAAGAAAGATATTTCTTGGAAATCTTTTCAAAGTTCAAGCTGAAATGACAAATGTCTTAGAATATGTACAAGAATCCTTTCAGCAAGTGGCAATTAAAGACTGTGACATTATTGGCCTCAAGCCAATGATTTCCGCAAAGTCTCAGATGACCCAGATGGGACTCGAACCCACAATCCTCAGCTCCGAAGGCTGATGCCTTATCCATTGGGCCAAAATTCTAAAATAGTCAATTGGGTAGTTCTGCACAAGAATATTACAGTCATAGCATTAAATAATATTTTTAAATAGTAAAAAGAAGGTTTTTGATTACCTACATGTAGGTGTGAGTCAATTGCACAATGCTGAGCTCCGAAGTCTTGTTCCACAATTGCAGTTTTACTAGAGTAATACTGCTGTTTTTGAGTAGTACTGTCATTCTAATAAACTGCATGTACATTGTAGGCACCCGCCACCACGAAAAACCCTTTTAAACAATGCAAGTGTGAATCAAAGCCACTATACTCTTTTAGAAGAAAGATGTTTCTTGGAAATCTTTTCAAAGTTCAAGGTGAAATGACAAATGTCTTGGAATATGTACAAGAATCCTTTCAGCAAGTGGCAATTAAAGAATGTGACATTATAGGCTTCATGTCAATGATTTCCGCAAAGTATCAGATGACCCAGATGGGACTCGAATCCACAATCCTCAGCTCCGAAGGCTGATGCCTTATCCATTAGGCCACTGGGCCACAATTTCTAGATAACGAAATGGGTATATCTGCACAAGAATATTACAGTCATAGCATTAAATAATATTTTTAATTAGTAGGTAGTGCATTCAAAGAAGGTTTTTGATTACCTAGATGTGAGTCAATTGCACAATGCTGAGCTCCATAGTCTTGTTCCACAATTGCAGTTTTACTAGAGTAGTACTGCTGTTTTTGAGTAGTACTGTCTTTCTAATAAACTACATGTACATTGTAGGCACCCGCCACCACGAAAAACCTTTTTTGCAAGTGTGAATCAAAGCCACAATACTCTTTTAGAAGAAAGATATTTCTTGGAAATCTTTTCAAAGTTCAAACTGAAATGACAAATGTCTTGGAATATGTACAAGAATCCTTTCAGCAAGTGGCAATTAAAGAATTTGATGTTATAGGCCTCATGCCAATGATTTTCTGCAAAGTCTCAGATGACCCAGATGGAACTTGAACCCACAATCCTCAGCTCCGAAGGCTAATGCCTTATCCATTAGGCCACAATTTCTAGATAATGAAATGGGTATAACTGCACAAGATTATTACAGTCATAGCATTAAATAATATTTTTAATTAGTAGGTAGTGCATTCAAAGAAGGTTTTTGATTACCTAGATGTGAGTCAATTGCACAATGCTGAGCTCCATAGTCTTGTTCCACAGTTGCAGTTTTACTAGAGCTGTATTGCTGTTTCTGAGTAGTACTGTCTTTCTAAGAAAATACATGTACATTGTAGGCACCTGCCACCACGAAAAACCTTTTTGCAAGTGTGAATCAAAGCCACAATACTCTTTTAGAAGAAAGATATTTCTTGGAAATCTTTTCAAAGTTCAAGCTGAAATGACAAATGTCTTGGAATATGTACAAGAATCCTTTCAGCAAGTGGCAATTAAAGAATGTGACATTATAGGCCTCATGTCAATGATTTCCACAAAGTATCAGATGACCCAGATGGGACTCAAACCCACAAACCTCAGCTCCGAAGGCTGATGCCTTATCCATTAGGCCTCTGGGCCACAATTTCTAAATAACGAAATGGGTATATCTGCACAAGAATATTACAGTCATAGCATTAAATAATATTTTTAATTAGTAGGTAGTGCATTCAAAGAAGGTTTTTGATTACCTAGATGTGAGTCAATTGCACAATGCTGAGCTCCATAGTCTCGTTCCACAATTGCAGTTTTACTAGAGTAGTACTGCTGTTTCTGAGTAGTACTGTCTTTCTAAGAAAATACATGTACATTGTAGGCACCCGCCACCACAAAAAACCTTTTTGCAAGTGTGAATCAAAGCCACAATACTCTTTTAGAAGAAAGATATTTTTGGAAATCTTTTCAAAGTTCAAGCTGAAATGACAAATGTCTTGGAATATGTACAAGAATCCTTTCAGCAAGTGGCAATTAAAGAATGTGACATTATAGGCCTCATGTCAATGATTTCCGCAAAGTATCAGATGACCCAGATGGGACTCGAACCCACAATCCTCAGCTCCGAAGGCTGATGCCTTATCCATTAGGCCACTGGGCCACAAAAGATAACTAAATGGGTATATCTGCACAAGAATATTACAGTCATAGCATTAAATAATATTTTTAATTAGTAGGTAGTGCATTCAAAGAAGGTTTTTGATTACCTAGATGTGAGTCAATTGCACAATGCTGAGCTCCATAGTCTTGTTCCACAATTGCATTTTTACTAGAGTAGTACTGCTGTTTCTGAGTAGTACTGTCTTTCTAAGAAAATACATGTACATTGTAGGCACCTGCCACCACGAAAAACCTTTTTGCAAGTGTGAATCAAAGCCACAATACTCTTTTAGAAGAAAGATATTTCTTGGAAATCTTTTCAAAGTTCAAGCTGAAATGACAAATGTCTTGGAATATGTACAAGAATCCTTTCAGCAAGTGGCAATTAAAGAATGTGACATTATAGGCCTCATGTCATTGATTTCCACAAAGTATCAGATTACCCAGATGGGACTCGAACCCACAATCCTCAGCTCCGAAGGCTGATGCCTTATCCATTAGGCCACTGGGCCACAATTTCTAGATAACGAAATGGGTATATCTGCACAAGAATATTACAGTCATAGCATTAAGTAATATTTTTAATTAGTAGGTAGTGCATTCAAAGAAGGTTTTTGATTACTTAGATGTGAGTCAATTGCACAATGCTTAGCTCCATAGTCTTGTTCCACAATTGCAGTTTTACTAGAGTAATACTGCTGTTTCTGAGTAGTACTGTCTTTCTAATAAACTACATGTACATTGTAGTCACCCGCCACCACGAAAAACCTTTTTGCAAGTGTGAATCAAAGCCACAATACTCTTTTAGAAGAAAGATATTTCTTGGAAATCTTTTCAAAGTTCAAGCTGAAATGACAAATGTCTTGGAATATGTACAAGAATCCTTTCAGCAAGTGGCAATTAAAGAATGTGAGATTTTAGGCCTCATGTCAATGATTTCTGCAAAGTATCAGATGACCCAGATGGGACTCGAACCCACAATCCTCAGCTCCGAAGGCTGATGCCTTATCCATTAGGCCACTGGGCCACAATTTCTAGATAACGAAATGGGTATATCTGCATAAGAATATTATAGTCATAGCATTAAATAATATGTTTAATTAGTAGGTAGTGCATTCAAAGAAGCTTTTTGATTACCTAGATGTGAATCAATTGCACAATGCTGAGCTCCATAGTCTTGTTCCACAATTGCAGTTTTACTAGAGTAGTACTGCTGTTTCTGAGTAGTACTGTCTTTCTAAGAAAATACATGTACATTGTAGGCACCCGCCACCACGAAAAACCTTTTTGCAAGTGTGAATCAAAGCCACAATACTCTTTTAGAAGAAAGATATTTCTTGGAAATCTTTTCAAAGTTCAAGCTGAAATGACAAATATCTTGGAATATGTACAAGAATCCTTTCAGCAAGTGGCAATTAAAGGCTGTGACATTATTGGCCTCATGCCACTGCTTTTCTGCAAAGTCTCAGATGACCCAGATGGGACTCGAACCCACAATCCTCAGCTCCGAAGGCTGATGCCTTATCCATTAGGCCACTGGGCCACAATTTCTAGATAACGAAATGGGTATATCTGCACAAGAATATTATAGTCATAGCATTAAATAATATTTTTAATTAGTAGGTAGTGCATTCAAAGAAGGTTTTTGATTACCTAGATGTGAGTCAATTGCACAATGCTGAGCTCCATAGTCTTGTTCCACAATTGCAGTTTTACTAGAGTAGTATTGCTGTTTCTGAGTAGTACTGTCTTTCTAATAAACTACATGTACATTGTAGGCACCCGCCACCACGAAAAACCTTTTTGCAAGTGTGAATCAAAGCCACAATACTCTTTTAGAAGAAAGATATTTCTTGGAAATCTTTTCAAAGTTCAAGCTGAAATGACAAATATCTTGGAATATGTACAAGAATCCTTTCACCAAGTGGCAATTAAAGACTGTGACATTATTGGCCTCATGCCACTGCTTTTCTGCAAAGTCTCAGATGACCCAGATGGGACTCGAACCCACAATCCTCAGCTCCGAAGGCTAATGCCTTATCCATTAGGCCACTGGGCCACAATTTCTAGATAACGAAATGGGTATATCTGCACAAGAATATTACAGTCATAGCATTAAATAATATTTTTAATTAGTAGGTAGTGCATTCAAAGAAGGTTTTTGATTACCTAGATGTGAGTCAATTGCACAATGCTGAGCTCCATAGTCTCGTTCCACAATCGCAGTTTTACTAGAGTAGTAGTGCTGTTTTTGAGTAGTACTGTCTTTCTAATAAACTACATGTACATTGTAGGCACCTGCCACCACAAAAAAACTTTTTGCAAGTGTGAATCAAAGCCACAATACTCTTTTAGAAGAAAGATATTTCTTGGAAATCTTTTCAAAGTTCAAGCTGAAATGACAAATGTCTTGGAATATGTACAAGAATCCTTTCAGCAAGTGGCAATTAAAGAATGTGACATTATAGGCCTCATGTCAATGATTTCCGCAAAGTATCAGATGACCCAGATGGGACTCGAACCCACAATCCTCAGCTCCGAAGGCTGATGCCTTATCCATTAGGCCACTGGGCCACAATTTCTAGATAACGAAATGGGTATATCTGCACAAGAATATTACAGTCATAGCATTAAGTAATATTTTTAATTAGTAGGTAGTGCATTCAAAGAAGGTTTTTGATTACTTAGATGTGAGTCAATTGCACAATGCTGAGCTCCATAGTCTTGTTCCACAATTGCAGTTTTACTAGAGTAATACTGCTGTTTCTGAGTAGTACTGTCTTTCTAATAAACTACATGTACATTGTAGGCACCCGCCACCACGAAAACCCTTTTTGCAAGTGTGAATCAAAGCCACAATACTCTTTTAGAAGAAAGATATTTCTTGGAAATCTTTTCAAAGTTCAAGTTGAAATGACAAATGTCTTGGAATATGTACAAGAATCCTTTCAGAAAGTGGCAATTAATGAATGTGACATTATAGGCCTCATGCTAATGACGTTCTGCAAAGTCTAAGATGACCCAGATGGGACTCGAACCCACAATCCTCAGCTCCGAAGGCCACTGGGCCACAATTTCTAGATAACGAAATGGGTATATCTGCACAAGAATATTACAGTCATAGCATTAAATAATATTTTTAATTAGTAGGTAGTGCATTCAAAGAAGGTTTTTGATTACCTAGATGTGAGTCAATTGCACAATGCTGAGCTCCATAGTCTCGTTCCACAATCGCAGTTTTACTAGAGTAGTAGTGCTGTTTTTGAGTAGTACTGTCTTTCTAATAAACTACATGTACATTGTAGGCACCCGCCACCACAAAAAATCTTTTTGCAAGTGTGAATCAAAGCCACAATACTCTTTTAGAAGAAAGATATTTCTTGGAAATCTTTTCAAAGTTCAAGCTGAAATGACAAATGTCTTGGAATATGTACAAGAATCCTTTCAGCAAGTGGCAATTAAAGAATGTGACATTATAGGCCTCATGTCAATGATTTCCGCAAAGTATCAGATGACCCAGATGGGACTCGAACCCACAATCCCCAGCTCCGAAGGCTGATGCCTTATCCATTAGGCCACTGGGCCACAAAAGATAACTAAATGGGTATATCTGCACAAGAATATTACAGTCATAGCATTAAATAATATTTTTAATTAGTAGGTAGTGCATTCAAAGAAGGTTTTTGATTACCTAGATGTGAGTCAATTGCACAATGCTGAGCTCCATAGTCTTGTTCCACAATTGCAGTTTTACTAGAGTAGTACTGCTGTTTCTGAGTAGTACTGTCTTTCTAAGAAAATACATGTACATTGTAGGCACCTGCCACCACGAAAAACCTTTTTGCAAGTGTGAATCAAAGCCACAATACTCTTTTAGAAGAAAGATATTTCTTGGAAATCTTTTCAAAGTTCAAGCTGAAATGACAAATATCTTGGAATATGTACAAGAATCCTTTCACCAAGTGGCAATTAAAGACTGTGACATTATTGGCCTCATGCCACTGCTTTTCTGCAAAGTCTCAGATGACCCAGATGGGACTCGAACCCACAATCCTCAGCTCCGAAGGCTGATGCCTTATCCATTAGGCCACTGGGCCACAATTTCTAGATAACGAAATGGGTATATCTGCACAAGAATATTACAGTCATAGCATTAAATAATATTTTTAATTAGTAGGTAGTGCATTCAAAGAAGGTTTTTGATTACCTAGATGTGAGTCAATTGCACAATGCTGAGCTCCATAGTCTCGTTCCACAATTGCAGTTTTACTAGAGTAGTACTGCTGTTTCTGAGTAGTACTGTCACAATTGCAGTTTTACTAGAGTAGTACTGCTGTTTCTGAGTAGTACTGTCTTTCTAAGAAAATACATGTACATTGTAGGCACCTGCCACCACGAAAAACCTTTTTGCAAGTGTGAATCAAAGCCACATTACTCTTTTAGAAGAAAGATATTTCTTGGAAATCTTTTCAAAGTTCAAGCTAAAATGACAAATGTCTTGGAATATGTACAAGAATCCTTTCAGCAAGTGGCAATTAAAGAATGTGACATTATAGGCCTCATGTCAATGATTTCCGCAAAGTATCAGATGACCCAGATGGGACTCGAACCCACAATCCTCAGCTCCGAAGGCTAATGCCTTATCCATTAGGCCACTGGGCCACAAAAGATAACTAAATGGGTATATCTGCACAAGAATATTACAGTCATAGCATTAAATAATATTTTTAATTAGTAGGTAGTGCATTCAAAGAAGGTTTTTGATTACCTAGATGTGAGTCAATTGCACAATGCTGAGCTCCATAGTCTTGTTCCACAATTGCAGTTTTACTAGAGTAGTACTGCTGTTTCTGAGTAGTACTGTCTTTCTAAGAAAATACATGTACATTGTAGGCACCTGCCACCACGAAAAACCTTTTTGCAAGTGTGAATCAAAGCCACAATACTCTTTTAGAAGAAAGATATTTCTTGGAAATCTTTTCAAAGTTCAAGCTGAAATGACAAATGTCTTGGAATATGTACAAGAATCCTTTCAGCAAGTGGCAATTAAAGAATGTGACATTATAGGCCTCATGTCAATGATTTCCACAAAGTATCAGATGACCCAGATGGGACTCGAACCCACAATCCTCAGCTCCGAAGGCTGATGCCTTATCCATTAGGCCACTGGGCCACAATTTCTAGATAACGAAATGGGTATATCTGCACAAGAATATTACAGTCATAGCATTAAGTAATATTTTTAATTAGTAGGTAGTGCATTCAAAGAAGGTTTTTGATTACTTAGATGTGAGTCAATTGCACAATGCTGAGCTCCATAGTCTTGTTCCACAATTGCAGTTTTACTAGAGTAATACTGCTGTTTCTGAGTAGTACTGTCTTTCTAATAAACTACATGTACATTGTAGGCACCCGCCACCACAAAAAACCTTTTTGCAAGTGTGAATCAAAGCCACAATACTCTTTTAGAAGAAAGATATTTCATGGAAATCTTTTCAAAGTTCAAGCTGAAATGACAAATGTCTTGGAATATGTACAAGAATCCTTTCAGCAAGTGGCGATTAAAGACTCTGACATTATTGGCCTCATGCCACTGCTTTTCTGCAAAGTCTCAGATGACCCAGATGGGACTCGAACCCACAATCCTCAGCTCCGAAGGCTGATGCCTTATCCATTAGGCCACTGGGCCACAATTTCTAGATAACGAAATGGGTATATCTGCACAAGAATATTATAGTCATAGCATTAAATAATATTTTTAGTTAGTAGGTAGTGCATTCAAAGAAGCGTTTTGATTACCTAGATGTGAATCAATTGCACAATGCTGAGCTCCATAGTCTTGTTCCACAATTGCAGTTTTACTAGAGTAGTACTGCTGTTTCTGAGTAGTACTGTCTTTCTAAGAAAATACATGTACATTTTAGGCACCTGCCACCACGAAAAACCTTTTTGCAAGTGTGAATCAAAGCCACATTACTCTTTTAGAAGAAAGATATTTCTTGGAAATCTTTTCAAAGTTCAAGCTAAAATGACAAATGTCTTGGAATATGTACAAGAATCCTTTCAGCAAGTGGCAATTAAAGAATGTGACATTATAGGCCTCATGTCAATGATTTCCGCAAAGTATCAGATGACCCAGATGGGACTCGAACCCACAATCCTCAGCTCCGAAGGCTGATGCCTTATCCATTAGGCCACTGGGCCACAAACGATAACTAAATGGGTATATCTGCACAAGAATATTACAGTCATAGCATTAAATAATATTTTTAATTAGTAGGTAGTGCATTCAAAGAAGGTTTTTGATTACCTAGATGTGAGTCAATTGCACAATGCTGAGCTCCATAGTCTTGTTCCACAATTGCAGTTTTACTAGAGTAGTACTGCTGTTTCTGAGTAGTACTGTCTTTCTAAGAAAATACATGTACATTGTAGGCACCCGCCACCACGAAAAACCTTTTTGCAAGTGTGAATCAAAGCCACAATACTCTTTTAGAAGAAAGATATTTCTTGGAAATCTTTTCAAAGTTCAAGCTGAAATGACAAATGTCTTGGAATATGTACAAGAATCCTTTCAGCAAGTGGCAATTAAAGAATGTGACATTATAGGCCTCATGTCAATGATTTCCACAAAGTATCAGATGACCCAGATGGGACTCGAACCCACAATCCTCAGCTCCGAAGGCTGATGCCTTATCCATTAGGCCACTGGGCCACAATTTCTAGATAACGAAATGGGTATATCTGCACAAGAATATTACAGTCATAGCATTAAGTAATATTTTTAATTAGTAGGTAGTGCATTCAAAGAAGGTTTTTGATTACTTAGATGTGAGTCAATTGCACAATGCTGAGCTCCATAGTCTTGTTCCACAATTGCAGTTTTACTAGAGTAATACTGCTGTTTCTGAGTAGTACTGTCTTTCTAATAAACTACATGTACATTGTAGGCACCCGCCACCACGAAAAACCTTTTTGCAAGTGTGAATCAAAGCCACAATACTCTTTTAGAAGAAAGATATTTCTTGGAAATCTTTTCAAAGTTCAAGCTGAAATGACAAATGTCTTGGAATATGTACAAGAATCCTTTCAGCAAGTGGCAATTAAAGAATGTGACATTATAGGCCTCATGTCAATGATTTCCACAAAGTATCAGATGACCCAGATGGGACTCGAACCCACAATCCTCAGCTCCGAAGGCTGATGCCTTATCCATTAGGCCACTGGGCCACAATTTCTAGATAACGAAATGGGTATATCTGCACAAGAATATTACAGTCATAGCATTAAGTAATATTTTTAATTAGTAGGTAGTGCATTCAAAGAAGGTTTTTGATTACTTAGATGTGAGTCAATTGCACAATGCTGAGCTCCATAGTCTTGTTCCACAATTGCAGTTTTACTAGAGTAATACTGCTGTTTCTGAGTAGTACTGTCTTTCTAATAAACTACATGTACATTGTAGGCACCCGCCACCACAAAAAACCTTTTTGCAAGTGTGAATCAAAGCCACAATACTCTTTTAGAAGAAAGATATTTCATGGAAATCTTTTCAAAGTTCAAGCTGAAATGACAAATGTCTTGGAATATGTACAAGAATCCTTTCAGCAAGTGGCGATTAAAGACTCTGACATTATTGGCCTCATGCCACTGCTTTTCTGCAAAGTCTCAGATGACCCAGATGGGACTCGAACCCACAATCCTCAGCTCCGAAGGCTGATGCCTTATCCATTAGGCCACTGGGCCACAATTTCTAGATAACGAAATGGGTATATCTGCACAAGAATATTATAGTCATAGCATTAAATAATATTTTTAATTAGTAGGTAGTGCATTCAAAGAAGCGTTTTGATTACCTAGATGTGAATCAATTGCACAATGCTGAGCTCCATAGTCTTGTTCCACAATTGCAGTTTTACTAGAGTAGTACTGCTGTTTTTGAGTAGTACTGTCTTTCTAATAAACTACATGTACATTGTAGGCACCCGCCACAACGAAAAACCTTTTTGCAAGTGTGAATCAAAGCCACAATACTCTTTTAGAAGAAAGATATTTCTTGGAAATCTTTTCAAAGTTCAAGCTGAAATCACAAATGTCTTGGAATATGTACAAGAATCCTTTCAGCAAGTGGCAATTAAAGAATGTGACATTATAGGCCTCATGCCAATGATTTCTGCAAAGTCTCAGATGACCCAGATGGGACTCGAACCCACAATCCTCAGCTCCGAAGGCTGATGCCTTATCCATTAGGCCACTGGGCCACAAAAGAAATGAAATGGGTATATCTGCACAAGAATATTACAGTCATAGCATTAAATAATATTTTTAATTAGTAGGTAGTGCATTCAAAGAAGGTTTTTGATTACCTAAATGTGAGTCAATTGCACAATGCTGAGCTCCATAGTCTCGTTCCACAATTGCAGTTTTACTAGAGTAGTACTGCTGTTTCTGAGTAGTACTGTCACAATTGCAGTTTTACTAGAGTAGTACTGCTGTTTCTGAGTAGTACTGTCTTTCTAAGAAAATACATGTACATTGTAGGCACCTGCCACCACGAAAAACCTTTTTGCAAGTGTGAATCAAAGCCACATTACTCTTTTAGAAGAAAGATATTTCTTGGAAATCTTTTCAAAGTTCAAGCTGAAATGACAAATGTCTTGGAATATGTACAAGAATCCTTTCAGCAAGTGGCAATTAAAGAATGTGACATTATAGGCCTCATGTCAATGATTTCCGCAAAGTATCAGATGACCCAGATGGGACTCGAACCCACAATCCTCAGCTCCGAAGGCTGATGCCTTATCCATTAGGCCACTGGGCCACAAAAGATAACTAAATGGGTATATCTGCACAAGAATATTACAGTCATAGCATTAAATAATATTTTTAATTAATAGGTAGTGCATTCAAAGAAGGTTTTTGATTACCTAGATGTGAGTCAATTGCACAATGCTGAGCTCCATAGTCTTGTTCCACAATTGCAGTTTTACTAGAGTAGTACTGCTGTTTCTGAGTAGTACTGTCTTTCTAAGAAAATACATGTACATTGTAGGCACCTGCCACCACGAAAAACCTTTTTGCAAGTGTGAATCAAAGCCACAATACTCTTTTAGAAGAAAGATATTTCTTGGAAATCTTTTCAAAGTTCAAGCTGAAATGACAAATGTCTTGGAATATGTACAAGAATCCTTTCAGCAAGTGGCAATTAAAGAATGTGACATTATAGGCCTCATGTCAATAATTTCCACAAAGTATCAGATGACCCAGATGGGACTCGAACCCACAATCCTCAGCTCCGAAGGCTGATGCCTTATCCATTAGGCCACTGGGCCACAATTTCTAGATAACGAAATGGGTATATCTGCACAAGAATATTACAGTCATAGCATTAAGTAATATTTTTAATTAGTAGGTAGTGCATTCAAAGAAGGTTTTTGATTACTTAGATGTGAGTCAATTGCACAATGCTGAGCTCCATAGTCTTGTTCCACAATTGCAGTTTTACTAGAGTAATACTGCTGTTTCTGAGTAGAACTGTCACAATTGCAGTTTTACTAGAGTAGTACTGCTGTTTCTGAGTAGTACTGTCTTTCTAAGAAAATACATGTACATTGTAGGCACCTGCCACCACGAAAAACCTTTTTGCAAGTGTGAATCAAAGCCACATTACTCTTTTAGAAGAAAGATATTTCTTGGAAATCTTTTCAAAGTTCAAGCTAAAATGACAAATGTCTTGGAATATGTACAAGAATCCTTTCAGCAAGTGGCAATTAAAGAATGTGACATTATAGGCCTCATGTCAATGATTTCCGCAAAGTATCAGATGACCCAGATGGGACTCGAACCCACAATCCTCAGCTCCGAAGGCTGATGCCTTATCCATTAGGCCACTGGGCCACAAAAGATAACTAAATGGGTATATCTGCACAAGAATATTACAGTCATAGCATTAAATAATATTTTTAATTAGTAGGTAGTGCATTCAAAGAAGGTTTTTGATTACCTAGATGTGAGTCAATTGCACAATGCTGAGCTCCATAGTCTTGTTCCACAATTGCAGTTTTACTAGAGTAGTACTGCTGTTTCTGAGTAGTACTGTCTTTCTAAGAAAATACATGTACATTGTAGGCACCCGCCACCACGAAAAACCTTTTTGCAAGTGTGAATCAAAGCCACAATACTCTTTTAGAAGAAAGATATTTCTTGGAAATCTTTTCAAAGTTCAAGCTGAAATGACAAATGTCTTGGAATATGTACAAGAATCCTTTCAGCAAGTGGCAATTAAAGAATGTGACATTATAGGCCTCATGTCAATGATTTCCACAAAGTATCAGATGACCCAGATGGGACTCGAACCCACAATCCTCAGCTCCGAAGGCTGATGCCTTATCCATTAGGCCACTGGGCCACAATTTCTAGATAACGAAATGGGTATATCTGCACAAGAATATTACAGTCATAGCATTAAGTAATATTTTTAATTAGTAGGTAGTGCATTCAAAGAAGGTTTTTGATTACTTAGATGTGAGTCAATTGCACAATGCTGAGCTCCATAGTCTTGTTCCACAATTGCAGTTTTACTAGAGTAATACTGCTGTTTCTGAGTAGTACTGTCTTTCTAATAAACTACATGTACATTGTAGGCACCCGCCACCACAAAAAACCTTTTTGCAAGTGTGAATCAAAGCCACAATACTCTTTTAGAAGAAAGATATTTCATGGAAATCTTTTCAAAGTTCAAGCTGAAATGACAAATGTCTTGGAATATGTACAAGAATCCTTTCAGCAAGTGGCGATTAAAGACTCTGACATTATTGGCCTCATGCCACTGCTTTTCTGCAAAGTCTCAGATGACCCAGATGGGACTCGAACCCACAATCCTCAGCTCCGAAGGCTGATGCCTTATCCATTAGGCCACTGGGCCACAATTTCTAGATAACGAAATGGGTATATCTGCACAAGAATATTATAGTCATAGCATTAAATAATATTTTTAATTAGTAGGTAGTGCATTCAAAGAAGCGTTTTGATTACCTAGATGTGAATCAATTGCACAATGCTGAGCTCCATAGTCTTGTTCCACAATTGCAGTTTTACTAGAGTAGTACTGCTGTTTTTGAGTAGTACTGTCTTTCTAATAAACTACATGTACATTGTAGGCACCCGCCACAACGAAAAACCTTTTTGCAAGTGTGAATCAAAGCCACAATACTCTTTTAGAAGAAAGATATTTCTTGGAAATCTTTTCAAAGTTCAAGCTGAAATCACAAATGTCTTGGAATATGTACAAGAATCCTTTCAGCAAGTGGCAATTAAAGAATGTGACATTATAGGCCTCATGCCAATGATTTCTGCAAAGTCTCAGATGACCCAGATGGGACTCGAAGCCACAATCCTCAGCTCCGAAGGCTGATGCCTTATCCATTAGGCCACTGGGCCACAAAAGAAATGAAATGGGTATATCTGCACAAGAATATTACAGTCATAGCATTAAATAATATTTTTAATTAGTAGGTAGTGCATTCAAAGAAGGTTTTTGATTACCTAAATGTGAGTCAATTGCACAATGCTGAGCTCCATAGTCTCGTTCCACAATTGCAGTTTTACTAGAGTAGTACTGCTGTTTCTGAGTAGTACTGTCACAATTGCAGTTTTACTAGAGTAGTACTGCTGTTTCTGAGTAGTACTGTCTTTCTAAGAAAATACATGTACATTGTAGGCACCTGCCACCACGAAAAACCTTTTTGCAAGTGTGAATCAAAGCCACATTACTCTTTTAGAAGAAAGATATTTCTTGGAAATCTTTTCAAAGTTCAAGCTGAAATGACAAATGTCTTGGAATATGTACAAGAATCCTTTCAGCAAGTGGCAATTAAAGAATGTGACATTATAGGCCTCATGTCAATGATTTCCGCAAAGTATCAGATGACCCAGATGGGACTCGAACCCACAATCCTCAGCTCCGAAGGCTGATGCCTTATCCATTAGGCCACTGGGCCACAATTTCTAGATAACGAAATGGGTATATCTGCACAAGAATATTACAGTCATAGCATTAAGTAATATTTTTAATTAGTAGGTAGTGCATTCAAAGAAGGTTTTTGATTACTTAGATGTGAGTCAATTGCACAATGCTGAGCTCCATAGTCTTGTTCCACAATTGCAGTTTTACTAGAGTAATACTGCTGTTTCTGAGTAGTACTGTCTTTCTAATAAACTACATGTACATTGTAGGCACCCGCCACCACAAAAAACCTTTTTGCAAGTGTGAATCAAAGCCACAATACTCTTTTAGAAGAAAGATATTTCATGGAAATCTTTTCAAAGTTCAAGCTGAAATGACAAATGTCTTGGAATATGTACAAGAATCCTTTCAGCAAGTGGCGATTAAAGACTCTGACATTATTGGCCTCATGCCACTGCTTTTCTGCAAAGTCTCAGATGACCCAGATGGGACTCGAACCCACAATCCTCAGCTCCGAAGGCTGATGCCTTATCCATTAGGCCACTGGGCCACAATTTCTAGATAACGAAATGGGTATATCTGCACAAGAATATTATAGTCATAGCATTAAATAATATTTTTAATTAGTAGGTAGTGCATTCAAAGAAGCGTTTTGATTACCTAGATGTGAATCAATTGCACAATGCTGAGCTCCATAGTCTTGTTCCACAATTGCAGTTTTACTAGAGTAGTACTGCTGTTTTTGAGTAGTACTGTCTTTCTAATAAACTACATGTACATTGTAGGCACCCGCCACAACGAAAAACCTTTTTGCAAGTGTGAATCAAAGCCACAATACTCTTTTAGAAGAAAGATATTTCTTGGAAATCTTTTCAAAGTTCAAGCTGAAATCACAAATGTCTTGGAATATGTACAAGAATCCTTTCAGCAAGTGGCAATTAAAGAATGTGACATTATAGGCCTCATGCCAATGATTTCTGCAAAGTCTCAGATGACCCAGATGGGACTCGAACCCACAATCCTCAGCTCCGAAGGCTGATGCCTTATCCATTAGGCCACTGGGCCACAAAAGAAATGAAATGGGTATATCTGCACAAGAATATTACAGTCATAGCATTAAATAATATTTTTAATTAGTAGGTAGTGCATTCAAAGAAGGTTTTTGATTACCTAAATGTGAGTCAATTGCACAATGCTGAGCTCCATAGTCTCGTTCCACAATTGCAGTTTTACTAGAGTAGTACTGCTGTTTCTGAGTAGTACTGTCACAATTGCAGTTTTACTAGAGTAGTACTGCTGTTTCTGAGTAGTACTGTCTTTCTAAGAAAATACATGTACATTGTAGGCACCTGCCACCACGAAAAACCTTTTTGCAAGTGTGAATCAAAGCCACATTACTCTTTTAGAAGAAAGATATTTCTTGGAAATCTTTTCAAAGTTCAAGCTGAAATGACAAATGTCTTGGAATATGTACAAGAATCCTTTCAGCAAGTGGCAATTAAAGAATGTGACATTATAGGCCTCATGTCAATGATTTCCGCAAAGTATCAGATGACCCAGATGGGACTCGAACCCACAATCCTCAGCTCCGAAGGCTGATGCCTTATCCATTAGGCCACTGGGCCACAAAAGATAACTAAATGGGCATATCTGCACAAGAATATTACAGTCATAGCATTAAATAATATTTTTAATTAATAGGTAGTGCATTCAAAGAAGGTTTTTGATTACCTAGATGTGAGTCAATTGCACAATGCTGAGCTCCATAGTCTTGTTCCACAATTGCAGTTTTACTAGAGTAGTACTGCTGTTTCTGAGTAGTACTGTCTTTCTAAGAAAATACATGTACATTGTAGGCACCTGCCACCACGAAAAACCTTTTTGCAAGTGTGAATCAAAGCCACAATACTCTTTTAGAAGAAAGATATTTCTTGGAAATCTTTTCAAAGTTCAAGCTGAAATGACAAATGTCTTGGAATATGTACAAGAATCCTTTCAGCAAGTGGCAATTAAAGAATGTGACATTATAGGCCTCATGTCAATAATTTCCACAAAGTATCAGATGACCCAGATGGGACTCGAACCCACAATCCTCAGCTCCGAAGGCTGATGCCTTATCCATTAGGCCACTGGGCCACAATTTCTAGATAACGAAATGGGTATATCTGCACAAGAATATTACAGTCATAGCATTAAGTAATATTTTTAATTAGTAGGTAGTGCATTCAAAGAAGGTTTTTGATTACTTAGATGTGAGTCAATTGCACAATGCTGAGCTCCATAGTCTTGTTCCACAATTGCAGTTTTACTAGAGTAATACTGCTGTTTCTGAGTAGAACTGTCACAATTGCAGTTTTACTAGAGTAGTACTGCTGTTTCTGAGTAGTACTGTCTTTCTAAGAAAATACATGTACATTGTAGGCACCTGCCACCACGAAAAACCTTTTTGCAAGTGTGAATCAAAGCCACATTACTCTTTTAGAAGAAAGATATTTCTTGGAAATCTTTTCAAAGTTCAAGCTAAAATGACAAATGTCTTGGAATATGTACAAGAATCCTTTCAGCAAGTGGCAATTAAAGAATGTGACATTATAGGCCTCATGTCAATGATTTCCGCAAAGTATCAGATGACCCAGATGGGACTCGAACCCACAATCCTCAGCTCCGAAGGCTGATGCCTTATCCATTAGGCCACTGGGCCACAAAAGATAACTAAATGGGTATATCTGCACAAGAATATTACAGTCATAGCATTAAATAATATTTTTAATTAGTAGGTAGTGCATTCAAAGAAGGTTTTTGATTACCTAGATGTGAGTCAATTGCACAATGCTGAGCTCCATAGTCTTGTTCCACAATTGCAGTTTTACTAGAGTAGTACTGCTGTTTCTGAGTAGTACTGTCTTTCTAAGAAAATACATGTACATTGTAGGCACCCGCCACCACGAAAAACCTTTTTGCAAGTGTGAATCAAAGCCACAATACTCTTTTAGAAGAAAGATATTTCTTGGAAATCTTTTCAAAGTTCAAGCTGAAATGACAAATGTCTTGGAATATGTACAAGAATCCTTTCAGCAAGTGGCAATTAAAGAATGTGACATTATAGGCCTCATGTCAATGATTTCCACAAAGTATCAGATGACCCAGATGGGACTCGAACCCACAATCCTCAGCTCCGAAGGCTGATGCCTTATCCATTAGGCCACTGGGCCACAATTTCTAGATAACGAAATGGGTATATCTGCACAAGAATATTACAGTCATAGCATTAAGTAATATTTTTAATTAGTAGGTAGTGCATTCAAAGAAGGTTTTTGATTACTTAGATGTGAGTCAATTGCACAATGCTGAGCTCCATAGTCTTGTTCCACAATTGCAGTTTTACTAGAGTAATACTGCTGTTTCTGAGTAGTACTGTCTTTCTAATAAACTACATGTACATTGTAGGCACCCGCCACCACAAAAAACCTTTTTGCAAGTGTGAATCAAAGCCACAATACTCTTTTAGAAGAAAGATATTTCATGGAAATCTTTTCAAAGTTCAAGCTGAAATGACAAATGTCTTGGAATATGTACAAGAATCCTTTCAGCAAGTGGCGATTAAAGACTCTGACATTATTGGCCTCATGCCACTGCTTTTCTGCAAAGTCTCAGATGACCCAGATGGGACTCGAACCCACAATCCTCAGCTCCGAAGGCTGATGCCTTATCCATTAGGCCACTGGGCCACAATTTCTAGATAACGAAATGGGTATATCTGCACAAGAATATTATAGTCATAGCATTAAATAATATTTTTAATTAGTAGGTAGTGCATTCAAAGAAGCGTTTTGATTACCTAGATGTGAATCAATTGCACAATGCTGAGCTCCATAGTCTTGTTCCACAATTGCAGTTTTACTAGAGTAGTACTGCTGTTTTTGAGTAGTACTGTCTTTCTAATAAACTACATGTACATTGTAGGCACCCGCCACAACGAAAAACCTTTTTGCAAGTGTGAATCAAAGCCACAATACTCTTTTAGAAGAAAGATATTTCTTGGAAATCTTTTCAAAGTTCAAGCTGAAATCACAAATGTCTTGGAATATGTACAAGAATCCTTTCAGCAAGTGGCAATTAAAGAATGTGACATTATAGGCCTCATGCCAATGATTTCTGCAAAGTCTCAGATGACCCAGATGGGACTCGAAGCCACAATCCTCAGCTCCGAAGGCTGATGCCTTATCCATTAGGCCACTGGGCCACAAAAGAAATGAAATGGGTATATCTGCACAAGAATATTACAGTCATAGCATTAAATAATATTTTTAATTAGTAGGTAGTGCATTCAAAGAAGGTTTTTGATTACCTAAATGTGAGTCAATTGCACAATGCTGAGCTCCATAGTCTCGTTCCACAATTGCAGTTTTACTAGAGTAGTACTGCTGTTTCTGAGTAGTACTGTCACAATTGCAGTTTTACTAGAGTAGTACTGCTGTTTCTGAGTAGTACTGTCTTTCTAAGAAAATACATGTACATTGTAGGCACCTGCCACCACGAAAAACCTTTTTGCAAGTGTGAATCAAAGCCACATTACTCTTTTAGAAGAAAGATATTTCTTGGAAATCTTTTCAAAGTTCAAGCTGAAATGACAAATGTCTTGGAATATGTACAAGAATCCTTTCAGCAAGTGGCAATTAAAGAATGTGACATTATAGGCCTCATGTCAATGATTTCCGCAAAGTATCAGATGACCCAGATGGGACTCGAACCCACAATCCTCAGCTCCGAAGGCTGATGCCTTATCCATTAGGCCACTGGGCCACAAAAGATAACTAAATGGGTATATCTGCAGAAGAATATTACAGTCATAGCATTAAATAATATTTTTAATTAATAGGTAGTGCATTCAAAGAAGGTTTTTGATTACCTAGATGTGAGTCAATTGCACAATGCTGAGCTCCATAGTCTTGTTCCACAATTGCAGTTTTACTAGAGTAGTACTGCTGTTTCTGAGTAGTACTGTCTTTCTAAGAAAATACATGTACATTGTAGGCACCTGCCACCACGAAAAACCTTTTTGCAAGTGTGAATCAAAGCCACAATACTCTTTTAGAAGAAAGATATTTCTTGGAAATCTTTTCAAAGTTCAAGCTGAAATGACAAATGTCTTGGAATATGTACAAGAATCCTTTCAGCAAGTGGCAATTAAAGAATGTGACATTATAGGCCTCATGTCAATAATTTCCACAAAGTATCAGATGACCCAGATGGGACTCGAACCCACAATCCTCAGCTCCGAAGGCTGATGCCTTATCCATTAGGCCACTGGGCCACAATTTCTAGATAACGAAATGGGTATATCTGCACAAGAATATTACAGTCATAGCATTAAGTAATATTTTTAATTAGTAGGTAGTGCATTCAAAGAAGGTTTTTGATTACTTAGATGTGAGTCAATTGCACAATGCTGAGCTCCATAGTCTTGTTCCACAATTGCAGTTTTACTAGAGTAATACTGCTGTTTCTGAGTAGAACTGTCACAATTGCAGTTTTACTAGAGTAGTACTGCTGTTTCTGAGTAGTACTGTCTTTCTAAGAAAATACATGTACATTGTAGGCACCTGCCACCACGAAAAACCTTTTTGCAAGTGTGAATCAAAGCCACATTACTCTTTTAGAAGAAAGATATTTCTTGGAAATCTTTTCAAAGTTCAAGCTGAAATGACAAATGTCTTGGAATATGTACAAGAATCCTTTCAGCAAGTGGCAATTAAAGACTCTGACATTATTGGCCTCATGCCACTGCTTTTCTGCAAAGTCTCAGATGACCCAGATGGGACTCGAACCCACAATCCTCAGCTCCGAAGGCTGATGCCTTATCCATTAGGCCACTGGGCCACAATTTCTAGATAACGAAATGGGTATATCTGCACAAGAATATTATAGTCATAGCATTAAATAATATTTTTAGTTAGTAGGTAGTGCATTCAAAGAAGCGTTTTGATTACCTAGATGTGAATCAATTGCACAATGCTGAGCTCCATAGTCTTGTTCCACAATTGCAGTTTTACTAGAGTAGTACTGCTGTTTCTGAGTAGTACTGTCTTTCTAAGAAAATACATGTACATTTTAGGCACCTGCCACCACGAAAAACCTTTTTGCAAGTGTGAATCAAAGCCACATTACTCTTTTAGAAGAAAGATATTTCTTGGAAATCTTTTCAAAGTTCAAGCTAAAATGACAAATGTCTTGGAATATGTACAAGAATCCTTTCAGCAAGTGGCAATTAAAGAATGTGACATTATAGGCCTCATGTCAATGATTTCCGCAAAGTATCAGATGACCCAGATGGGACTCGAACCCACAATCCTCAGCTCCGAAGGCTGATGCCTTATCCATTAGGCCACTGGGCCACAAAAGATAACTAAATGGGTATATCTGCACAAGAATATTACAGTCATAGCATTAAATAATATTTTTAATTAGTAGGTAGTGCATTCAAAGAAGGTTTTTGATTACCTAGATGTGAGTCAATTGCACAATGCTGAGCTCCATAGTCTTGTTCCACAATTGCAGTTTTACTAGAGTAGTACTGCTGTTTCTGAGTAGTACTGTCTTTCTAAGAAAATACATGTACATTGTAGGCACCCGCCACCACGAAAAACCTTTTTGCAAGTGTGAATCAAAGCCACAATACTCTTTTAGAAGAAAGATATTTCTTGGAAATCTTTTCAAAGTTCAAGCTGAAATGACAAATGTCTTGGAATATGTACAAGAATCCTTTCAGCAAGTGGCAATTAAAGAATGTGACATTATAGGCCTCATGTCAATGATTTCCACAAAGTATCAGATGACCCAGATGGGACTCGAACCCACAATCCTCAGCTCCGAAGGCTGATGCCTTATCCATTAGGCCACTGGGCCACAATTTCTAGATAACGAAATGGGTATATCTGCACAAGAATATTACAGTCATAGCATTAAGTAATATTTTTAATTAGTAGGTAGTGCATTCAAAGAAGGTTTTTGATTACTTAGATGTGAGTCAATTGCACAATGCTGAGCTCCATAGTCTTGTTCCACAATTGCAGTTTTACTAGAGTAATACTGCTGTTTCTGAGTAGTACTGTCTTTCTAATAAACTACATGTACATTGTAGGCACCCGCCACCACAAAAAACCTTTTTGCAAGTGTGAATCAAAGCCACAATACTCTTTTAGAAGAAAGATATTTCATGGAAATCTTTTCAAAGTTCAAGCTGAAATGACAAATGTCTTGGAATATGTACAAGAATCCTTTCAGCAAGTGGCGATTAAAGACTCTGACATTATTGGCCTCATGCCACTGCTTTTCTGCAAAGTCTCAGATGACCCAGATGGGACTCGAACCCACAATCCTCAGCTCCGAAGGCTGATGCCTTATCCATTAGGCCACTGGGCCACAATTTCTAGATAACGAAATGGGTATATCTGCACAAGAATATTATAGTCATAGCATTAAATAATATTTTTAATTAGTAGGTAGTGCATTCAAAGAAGCGTTTTGATTACCTAGATGTGAATCAATTGCACAATGCTGAGCTCCATAGTCTTGTTCAACAATTGCAGTTTTACTAGAGTAGTACTGCTGTTTTTGAGTAGTACTGTCTTTCTAATAAACTACATGTACATTGTAGGCACCCGCCACAACGAAAAACCTTTTTGCAAGTGTGAATCAAAGCCACAATACTCTTTTAGAAGAAAGATATTTCTTGGAAATCTTTTCAAAGTTCAAGCTGAAATCACAAATGTCTTGGAATATGTACAAGAATCCTTTCAGCAAGTGGCAATTAAAGAATGTGACATTATAGGCCTCATGCCAATGATTTCTGCAAAGTCTCAGATGACCCAGATGGGACTCGAACCCACAATCCTCAGCTCCGAAGGCTGATGCCTTATCCATTAGGCCACTGGGCCACAAAAGAAATGAAATGGGTATATCTGCACAAGAATATTACAGTCATAGCATTAAATAATATTTTTAATTAGTAGGTAGTGCATTCAAAGAAGGTTTTTGATTACCTAAATGTGAGTCAATTGCACAATGCTGAGCTCCATAGTCTCGTTCCACAATTGCAGTTTTACTAGAGTAGTACTGCTGTTTCTGAGTAGTACTGTCACAATTGCAGTTTTACTAGAGTAGTACTGCTGTTTCTGAGTAGTACTGTCTTTCTAAGAAAATACATGTACATTGTAGGCACCTGCCACCACGAAAAACCTTTTTGCAAGTGTGAATCAAAGCCACATTACTCTTTTAGAAGAAAGATATTTCTTGGAAATCTTTTCAAAGTTCAAGCTGAAATGACAAATGTCTTGGAATATGTACAAGAATCCTTTCAGCAAGTGGCAATTAAAGAATGTGACATTATAGGCCTCATGTCAATGATTTCCGCAAAGTATCAGATGACCCAGATGGGACTCGAACCCACAATCCTCAGCTCCGAAGGCTGATGCCTTATCCATTAGGCCACTGGGCCACAAAAGATAACTAAATGGGTATATCTGCACAAGAATATTACAGTCATAGCATTAAATAATATTTTTAATTAATAGGTAGTGCATTCAAAGAAGGTTTTTGATTACCTAGATGTGAGTCAATTGCACAATGCTGAGCTCCATAGTCTTGTTCCACAATTGCAGTTTTACTAGAGTAGTACTGCTGTTTCTGAGTAGTACTGTCTTTCTAAGAAAATACATGTACATTGTAGGCACCTGCCACCACGAAAAACCTTTTTGCAAGTGTGAATCAAAGCCACAATACTCTTTTAGAAGAAAGATATTTCTTGGAAATCTTTTCAAAGTTCAAGCTGAAATGACAAATGTCTTGGAATATGTACAAGAATCCTTTCAGCAAGTGGCAATTAAAGAATGTGACATTATAGGCCTCATGTCAATGATTTCCACAAAGTATCAGATGACCCAGATGGGACTCGAACCCACAATCCTCAGCTCCGAAGGCTGATGCCTTATCCATTAGGCCACTGGGCCACAATTTCTAGATAACGAAATGGGTATATCTGCACAAGAATATTACAGTCATAGCATTAAGTAATATTTTTAATTAGTAGGTAGTGCATTCAAAGAAGGTTTTTGATTACTTAGATGTGAGTCAATTGCACAATGCTGAGCTCCATAGTCTTGTTCCACAATTGCAGTTTTACTAGAGTAATACTGCTGTTTCTGAGTAGAACTGTCACAATTGCAGTTTTACTAGAGTAGTACTGCTGTTTCTGAGTAGTACTGTCTTTCTAAGAAAATACATGTACATTGTAGGCACCTGCCACCACGAAAAACCTTTTTGCAAGTGTGAATCAAAGCCACATTACTCTTTTAGAAGAAAGATATTTCTTGGAAATCTTTTCAAAGTTCAAGCTGAAATGACAAATGTCTTGGAATATGTACAAGAATCCTTTCAGCAAGTGGCAATTAAAGAATGTGACATTATAGGCCTCATGTCAATGATTTCCGCAAAGTATCAGATGACCCAGATGGGACTCGAACCCACAATCCTCAGCTCCGAAGGCTGATGCCTTATCCATTAGGCCACTGGGCCACAATTTCTAAATAACGAAATGGGTATATCTGCACAAGAATATTACACTCATAGCATTAAATAATATTTTTAATTAGTAGGTAGTGCATTCACAGAAGGTTTTTGATTACCTAGATGTGAGTCAATTGCACAATGCTGAGCTCCATAGTCTTGTTCCACAATTGCAGTTTTACTAGAGTAGTACTGCTCTTTCTGAGTAGTACTGTCTTTCTAAGAAAATACATGTACATTGTAGGCACCTGCCACCACGAAAAACCTTTTTGCAAGTGTGAATCAAAGCCACAATACTCTTTTAGAAGAAAGATATTTCTTGGAAATCTTTTCAAAGTTCAAGCTGAAATGACAAATGTCTTGGAATATGTACAAGAATCCTTTCAGCAAGTGGCAATTAAAGAATGTGACATTATAGGCCTCATGTCAATGATTTCCACAAAGTATCAGATGACCCAGATGGGACTCGAACCCACAATCCTCAGCTCCGAAGGCTGATGCCTTATCCATTAGGCCACTGGGCCACAATTTCTAGATAACGAAATGGGTATATCTGCACAAGAATATTACAGTCATAGCATTAAGTAATATTTTTAATTAGTAGGTAGTGCATTCAAAGAAGGTTTTTGATTACTTAGATGTGAGTCAATTGCACAATGCTGAGCTCCATAGTCTTGTTCCACAATTACAGTTTTACTAGAGTAATACTGCTGTTTCTGAGTAGTACTGTCTTTCTAATAAACTACATGTACATTGTAGGCACCCGCCACCACGAAAAACCTTTTTGCAAGTGTGAATCAAAGCCACATTACTCTTTTAGAAGAAAGATATTTCTTGGAAATCTTTTCAAAGTTCAAGCTGAAATGACAAATGTCTTGGAATATGTACAAGAATCCTTTCAGCAAGTGGCAATTAAAGAATGTGACATTATAGGCCTCATGTCAATGATTTCCGCAAAGTATCAGATGACCCAGATGGGACTCGAACCCACAATCCTCAGCTCCGAAGGCTGATGCCTTATCCATTAGGCCACTGGGCCACAAAAGATAACTAAATGGGTATATCTGCACAAGAATATTACAGTCATAGCATTAAATAATATTTTTAATTAATAGGTAGTGCATTCAAAGAAGGTTTTTGATTACCTAGATGTGAGTCAATTGCACAATGCTGAGCTCCATAGTCTTGTTCCACAATTGCAGTTTTACTAGAGTAGTACTGCTGTTTCTGAGTAGTACTGTCTTTCTAAGAAAATACATGTACATTGTAGGCACCTGCCACCACGAAAAACCTTTTTGCAAGTGTGAATCAAAGCCACAATACTCTTTTAGAAGAAAGATATTTCTTGGAAATCTTTTCAAAGTTCAAGCTGAAATGACAAATGTCTTGGAATATGTACAAGAATCCTTTCAGCAAGTGGCAATTAAAGAATGTGACATTATAGGCCTCATGTCAATGATTTCCACAAAGTATCAGATGACCCAGATGGGACTCGAACCCACAATCCTCAGCTCCGAAGGCTGATGCCTTATCCATTAGGCCACTGGGCCACAATTTCTAGATAACGAAATGGGTATATCTGCACAAGAATATTACAGTCATAGCATTAAGTAATATTTTTAATTAGTAGGTAGTGCATTCAAAGAAGGTTTTTGATTACTTAGATGTGAGTCAATTGCACAATGCTGAGCTCCATAGTCTTGTTCCACAATTGCAGTTTTACTAGAGTAATACTGCTGTTTCTGAGTAGAATTGTCACAATTGCAGTTTTACTAGAGTAGTACTGCTGTTTCTGAGTAGTACTGTCTTTCTAAGAAAATACATGTACATTGTAGGCACCTGCCACCACGAAAAACCTTTTTGCAAGTGTGAATCAAAGCCACATTACTCTTTTAGAAGAAAGATATTTCTTGGAAATCTTTTCAAAGTTCAAGCTGAAATGACAAATGTCTTGGAATATGTACAAGAATCCTTTCAGCAAGTGGCGATTAAACACTCTGACATTATTGGCCTCATGCCACTGCTTTTCTGCAAAGTCTCAGATGACCCAGATGGGACTCGAACCCACAATCCTCAGCTCCGAAGGCTGATGCCTTATCCATTAGGCCACTGGGCCACAATTTCTAGATAACGAAATGGGTATATCTGCACAAGAATATTATAGTCATAGCATTAAATAATATTTTTAATTAGTAGGTAGTGCATTCAAAGAAGCGTTTTGATTACCTAGATGTGAGTCAATTGCACAATGCTGAGCTCCATAGTCTCGTTCCACAATCGCAGTTTTACTAGAGTAGTAGTGCTGTTTTTGAGTAGTACTGTCTTTCTAATCAACTACATGTACATTGTAGGCACCCGCCACCACAAAAAACCTTTTTGCAAGTGTGAATCAAAGCCACAATACTCTTTTAGAAGAAAGATATTTCATGGAAATCTTTTCAAAGTTCAAGCTGAAATGACAAATGTCTTGGAATATGTACAAGAATCCTTTCAGCAAGTGGCGATTAAACACTCTGACATTATTGGCCTCATGCCACTGCTTTTCTGCAAAGTCTCAGATAACCCAGATGGGACTCGAACCCACAATCCTCAGCTCCGAAGGCTGATGCCTTATCCATTAGGCCACTGGGCCACAATTTCTAGATAACGAAATGGGTATATCTGCACAAGAATATTATAGTCATAGCATTAAATAATATTTTTAATTAGTAGGTAGTGCATTCAAAGAAGCGTTTTGATTACCTAGATTTGAATCAATTGCACAATGCTGAGCTCCATAGTCTTGTTCCACAATTGCAGTTTTACTAGAGTAGTACTGCTGTTTTTGAGTATTACTGTCTTTCTAATAAACTACATGTACATTGTAGGCACCCGCCACAACGAAAAACCTTTTTGCAAGTGTGAATCAAAGCCACAATACTCTTTTAGAAGAAAGATATTTCTTGGAAATCTTTTCAAAGTTCAAGCTGAAATGACAAATGTCTTGGAATATGTACAAGAATCCTTTCAGCAAGTGGCAATTAAAGAATGTGACATTATAGGCCTCATGCCAATGATTTCTGCAAAGTCTCAGATGACCCAGATGGGACTCGAACCCACAATCCTCAGCTCCGAAGGCTGATGCCTTATCCATTAGGCCACTGGGCCACAAAAGAAAACTAAATGGGTATATCTGCACAAGAATATTACAGTCATAGCATTAAATAATATTTTTAATTAGTAGGTAGTGCATTCAAAGAAGGTTTTTGATTACCTAAATGTGAGTCAATTGCACAATGCTGAGCTCCATAGTCTCGTTCCACAATTGCAGTTTTACTAGAGTAGTACTGCTGTTTCTGAGTAGTACTGTCACAATTGCAGTTTTACTAGAGTAGTACTGCTGTTTCTGAGTAGTACTGTCTTTCTAAGAAAATACATGTACATTGTAGGCACCTGCCACAACGAAAAACCTTTTTGCAAGTGTGAATCAAAGCCACAATACTCTTTTAGAAGAAAGATATTTCTTGGAAATCTTTTCAAAGTTCAAGCTGAAATGACAAATGTCTTGGAATATGTACAAGAATCCTTTAAGCAAGTGGCAATTAAAGACTGTGACATTATTGGCCTCATGCCACTGCTTTTCTGCAAAGTCTCAGATGACCCAGATGGGACTCGAACCCACAATCCTCAGCTCCGAAGGCTGATGCCTTATCCATTGGGCCAAAATTCTAAAATAGTCAAATGGGTAGTTTTGCACAATAATATTACAGTCATAGCATTAAATAATATGTTGAAATAGTAAAAAGAAGGTTTTTGATACATGTAGATGTGAGTCAATTGCACAATGCTGAGCTCCAAAGTCTTGTTCCACAATTGCAGTTTTACTAGAGTAATACTGCTGTTTTTGAGTAGTACTGTCTTTCTAATAAACTACATGCACATTGTAGGCACCCGCCACCACGAAAAACCTTTTAATCAATGCAAGTGTGAATCAAAGCCACAATACTCTTTTAGAAGAAAGATATTTCTTGGAAATCTTTTCAAAGTTCAAGCTGAAATGACAAATGTCTTGGAATATGTACAAGAATGCTTTCAGCAAGTGGCAATTAAAGACTGTGACATTATTGGCCTCATGCCACTGCTTTTCTGCAAAGTCTCAGATGACCCAGATGGGACTCGAACCCACAATCCTCAGCTCCGAAGGCTGATGCCTTATCCATTAGGCCACTGGGCCACAATTTCTAAATAACGAAATGGGTATATCTGCACAAGAATATTACACTCATAGCATTAAATAATATTTTTAATTAGTAGGTAGTGCATTCAAAGAAGGTTTTTGATTACCTAGATGTGAGTCAATTGCACAATGCTGAGCTCCATAGTCTTGTTCCACAATTGCAGTTTTACTAGAGTAATACTGCTGTTTTTGAGTAGTACTGTCTTTCTAATAAACTACATGCACATTGTAGCCATCCGCCACCACGAAAAACCTTTTAATCAATTTAAGTGTGAATCAAAGCCACAATACTCTTTTAGAAGAAAGATATTTCTTGGAAATCTTTTCAAAAGTCAAGCTGAAATGACAAATGTCTTGGAATATGCACAAGAATCCTTTCAGCAAGTGGCAATTAAAGACTGTGACATTATTGGCCTCAATGTACATTGTAGGCACCCGCCACCACGAAAAACCTTTTTGCAAGTGTGAATCAAAGCCACAATACTCTTTTAGAAGAAAGATATTTCTTGGAAATCTTTTCAAAGTTCAAGCTGAAATGACAAATGTCTTGGAATATGTACAAGAATCCTTTCAGAAAGTGGCAATTGATGAATGTGACATTATAGGCCTCATGCCAATGACTTTCTGCAAAGTCTCAGATGACCCAGATGGGACTCGAACCCACAATCCTCAGCTCCGAAGGCCACTGGGCCACAATTTCTAGATAACGAAATGGGTATATCTGCACAAGAATATTACAGTCATAGCATTAAATATTATTTTTAATTAGTAGGTAGTGCATTCAAAGAAGGTTTTTGATTACCTAGATGTGAGTCAATTGCACAATGCTGAGCTTCATAGTCTCG
This sequence comes from Tiaroga cobitis, assembly GCA_030578255.1. NCBI lineage: Eukaryota > Metazoa > Chordata > Actinopteri > Cypriniformes > Leuciscidae > Tiaroga > Tiaroga cobitis. The sequence continues at coordinate 6,960,776 of CM060595.1, forward strand.
TTCCACAATTGCAGTTTTACTAGAGTAGTACTGCTGTTTTTGAGTAGTACTGTCTTTCTAATAAACTACATGTACATTGTAGGCACCCGCCACCACGAAAAACCTTTTTGCAAGTGTGAATCAAAGCCACAATACTCTTTTAGAAGAAAGATATTTCTTGGAAATCTTTTCAAAGTTCAAGCTGAAATGACAAATGTCTTGGAATATGTACAAGAATCCTTTCAGCAAGTGGCAATTAAAGACTGTGACATTATTGGCCTCAAGCCAATGATTTCCGCAAAGTCTCAGATGACCCAGATGGGACTCGAACCCACAATCCTCAGCTCCGAAGGCTGATGCCTTATCCATTGGGCCAAAATTCTAAAATAGTCAATTGGGTAGTTCTGCACAAGAATATTACAGTCATAGCATTAAATAATATTTTTAAATAGTAAAAAGAAGGTTTTTGATTACCTACATGTAGGTGTGAGTCAATTGCACAATGCTGAGCTCCAAAGTCTTGTTCCACAATTGCAGTTTTACTAGAGTAATACTGCTGTTTTTGAGTAGTACTGTCATTCTAATAAACTGCATGTACATTGTAGGCACCCGCCACCACGAAAAACCCTTTTAAACAATGCAAGTGTGAATCAAAGCCACTATACTCTTTTAGAAGAAAGATATTTCTTGGAAATCATTTCAAAGTTCAGGCTGAAATGACAAGTGTCTTGAAATATGTACAAGAATCCTTTCAGTAATTTGCAATTAAAGACTTTGGCATTATTGGCCTCATGCCGCTGATTTTCTGCAAAGTCTCAGATGACCCAGATGGGACTCGAACCCACAATCCTCAGCTCCGAAGGCTGATGCCTTATCCATTGGGCCAAAATTCTAAAATAGTCAATTGGGTAGTTCTGCACAAGAATATTACAGTCATAGCATTAAATAATATTTTTAAATAGTAAAAAGAAGGTTTTTGATTACCTACATGTAGGTGTGAGTCAATTGCACAATGCTGAGCTCCAAAGTCTTGTTCCACAATTGCAGTTTTACTAGAGTAATACTGCTGTTTTTGAGTAGTACTGTCATTCTAATAAACTGCATGTACATTGTAGGCACCCGCCACCACGAAAAACCCTTTTAAACAATGCAAGTGTGAATGAAAGCCACTATACTCTTTTAGAAGAAAGATATTTCTTGGAAATCTTTTCAAAGTTCAAGCTGAAATGACAAATGTCTTGGAATATGTACAAGAATCCTTTCAGCAAGTGGCAATTAAAGAATGTGACATTATAGGCCTCATGTCAATGATTTCCGCAAAGTATCAGATGACCCAGATGGGACTCGAACCCACAATCCTCAGCTCCGAAGGTTGATGCCTTATCCATTAGGCCACTGGGCCACAATTTCTAGATAACGAAATGGGTATATCTGCACAAGAATATTACAGTCATAGCATTAAATAACATTTTTAATTAGTAGGTAGTGCATTCAAAGAAGGTTTTTGATTACCTAGATGTGAGTCAATTGCACAATGCTGAGCTCCATAGTCTTGTTCCACAATTGCAGTTTTACTAGAGTAGTACTGCTGTTTTTGAGTAGTACTGTCTTTCTAATAAACTACATGTACATTGTAGGCACCCGCCACCACGAAAAACCTTTTTGCAAGTGTGAATCAAAGCCACAATACTCTTTTAGAAGAAAGCCTTATCCATTAGGCCACTGGGCCACAAAAGATAACTAAATGGGTATATCTGCACAAGAATATTACAGTCATAGCATTAAATAATATTTTTAATTAGTAGGTAGTGCATTCAAAGAAGGTTTTTGATTACCTAGATGTGAGTCAATTGCACAATGCTGAGCTCCATAGTCTTGTTCCACAATTGCAGTTTTACTAGAGTAGTACTGCTGTTTCTGAGTAGTACTGTCTTTCTAAGAAAATACATGTACATTGTAGGCACCTGCCACCACGAAAAACCTTTTTGCAAGTGTGAATCAAAGCCACAATACTCTTTTAGAAGAAAGATATTTCTTGGAAATCTTTTCAAACTTCAAGCTGAAATGACAAATGTCTTGGAATATGTACAAGAATCCTTTCAGCAAGTGGCAATTAAAGAATGTGACATTATAGGGCTCATGTCAATGATTTCCACAAAGTATCAGATGACCCAGATGGGACTCGAACCCACAATCCTCAGCTCCGAAGGCTGATGCCTTATCCATTAGGCCACTGGGCCACAATTTCTAGATAACGAAATGGGTATATCTGCACAAGAATATTACAGTCATAGCATTAAGTAATATTTTTAATTAGTAGGTAGTGCATTCAAAGAAGGTTCTTGATTACTTAGATGTTAGTCAATTGCACAATGCTGAGCTCCATAGTCTTGTTCCACAATTGCAGTTTTACTAGAGTAATACTGCTGTTTCTGAGTAGTACTGTCTTTCTAATAAACTACATGTACATTGTAGTCACCCGCCACCACGAAAAACCTTTTTGCAAGTGTGAATCAAAGCCACAATACTCTTTTAGAAGAAAGATATTTCTTGGAAATCTTTTCAAAGTTCAAGCTGAAATGACAAATGTCTTGGATTATGTACAAGAATCCTTTCAGCAAGTGGCAATTAAAGAATGTGACATTATAGGCCTCAGGTCAATGATTTCTGCAAAGTATCAGATGACCCAGATGGGACTCGAACCCACAAACCTCAGCTCCGAAGGCTGATGCCTTATCCATTAGGCCACTGGGCCACAATTTCTAGATAACGAAATGGGTATATCTGCACAAGAATATTACATTTATAGCATTAAGTAATATTTTTAATTAGTAGGTAGTGCATTCAAAGAAGGTTTTTGATCACTTAGATGTGAGTCAATTGCACAATGCTGAGCTCCATAGTCTTGTTCCACAATTGCAGTTTTACTAGAGTAATACTGCTGTTTCTGAGTAGTACTGTCTTTCTAATAAACTACATGTACATTGTAATCACCCGCCACCACGAAAAACCTTTTTGCAAGTGTGAATCAAAGCCACAATACTCTTTTAGAAGAAAGACATTTCTTGGAAATCTTTTCAAAGTTCAAGCTGAAATGACAAATGTCTTGGAATATGTACAAGAATCCTTTCAGCAAGTGGCAATTAAAGAATGTGACATTATAGGCCTCATGTCAATGATTTCTGCAAAGTATCAGATGACCCAGATGGGACTCGAACCCACAATCCTCAGCTCCGAAGGCTGATGCCTTATCCTTTCGGCCACTGGGCCACAATTTCTAGATAACGAAATGGGTATATCTGCATAAGAATATTTAAGTCAGAGCATTAAATAATATGTTTAATTAGTAGGTAGTGCATTCAAAGAAGCTTTTTGATTACCTAGATGTGAATCAATTGCACAATGCTGAGCTCCATAGTCTTGTTCCACAATTGCAGTTTTACTAGAGTAGTACTGCTGTTTCTGAGTAGTACTGTCTTTCTAAGAAAATACATGTACATTGTAGGCACCCGCCACCACGAAAAACCTTTTTGCAAGTGTGAATCAAAGCCACAATACTCTTTTAGAAGAAAGATTTTTCTTGGAAATCTTTTCAAAGTTCAAGCTGAAATGACAAATATCTTGGAATATGTACAAGAATCCTTTCAGCAAGTGGCAATTAAAGAATGTGACATTATAGGCCTCATGTCAATGATTTCCGCAAAGTATCAGATGACCCAGATGGAACTCGAACCCACAATCCTCAGCTCCGAAGGCTGATGCCTTATCCATTAGGCCACTGGGCCACAAAAGGTAATTATATGGGTATATCTGCACAAGAATATTACAGTCATAGCATTAAATAATATTTTTATTTAGTAGGTAGTGCATTCAAAGAAGGTTTTTGATTACCTAGATGTGAGTCAATTGCACAATGCTGAGCTCCATAGTCTTGTTCCACAATTGCAGTTTTACTAGAGTAGTACTGCTGTTTCTGAGTAGTACTGTCTTTCTAAGAAAATACATGTACATTGTAGGCACCTGCCACCACGAAAAACCTTTTTGCAAGTGTGAATCAAAGCCACAATACTCTTTTAGAAGAAAGATATTTCTTGGAAATCTTTTCAAAGTTCAAGCTGAAATGACAAATGTCTTGGAATATGTACAAGAATCCTTTCAGCAAGTGGCAATTAAAGAATGTGACATTATAGGCCTCATGTCAATGATTTCCGCAAAGTATCAGATGACCCAGATGGGACTCGAACCCACAATCCTCAGCTCCGAAGGCTGATGCCTTATCCATTAGGCCACTGGGCTACAAAAGATAACTAAATGGGTATATCTGCACAAGAATATTACAGTCATAGCATTAAATAATATTTTTAATTAGTAGGTAGTGCATTCAAAGAAGGTTTTTGATTACCTAGATGTGAGTCAATTGCACAATGCTGAGCTCCATAGTCTTGTTCCACAATTGCAGTTTTACTAGATTAGTACTGCTGTTTCTGAGTAGTACTGTCTTTCTAAGAAAATACATGTACATTGTAGGCACCTGCCACCACGAAAAACCTTTTTGCAAGTGTGAATCAAAGCCACAATACTCTTTTAGAAGAAAGATATTTCTTGGAAATCTTTTCAAAGTTCAAGCTGAAATGACAAATGTCTTGGAATATGTACAAGAATCCTTTCAGCAAGTGGCAATTAAAGAATGTGACATTATAGGCCTCATGTCAATGATTTCCACAAAGTATCAGATGACCCATATGGGACTCGAACCCACAATCCTCAGCTCCGAAGGCTGATGCCTTATCCATTAGGCCACTGGGCCACAATTTCTAGATAACGAAATGGGTATATCTGCACAAGAATATTACAGTCATAGCATTAAGTAATATTTTTAATTAGTAGGTAGTGCATTCAAAGAAGGTTTTTGATCACTTAGATGTGAGTCAATTGCACAATGATGAGCTCCATAGTCTTGTTCCACAATTGCAGTTTTACTAGAGTAATACTGCTGTTTCTGAGTAGTACTGTCTTTCTAATAAACTACATGTACATTGTAGTCACCCGCCACCACGAAAAACCTTTTTGCAAGTGTGAATCAAAGCCACAATACTCTTTTAGAAGAAAGATATTTCTTGGAAATCTTTTCAAAGTTCAAGCTGAAATGACAAATGTCTTGGAATATGTACAAGAATCCTTTCAGCAAGTGGCAATTAAAGAATGTGACATTATAGGCCTCATGTCAATGATTTCTGCAAAGTATCAGATGACCCAGATGGGACTCGAACCCACAATCCTCAGCTCCGAAGGCTGATGCCTTATCCATTAGGCCACTGGGCCACAATTTCTAGATAACGAAATGGGTATATCTGCATAAGAATATTTAAGTCAGAGCATTAAATAATATGTTTAATTAGTAGGTAGTGCATTCAAAGAAGCTTTTTGATTACCTAGATGTGAATCAATTGCACAATGCTGAGCTCCATAGTCTTGTTCCACAATTGCAGTTTTACTAGAGTAGTACTGCTGTTTCTGAGTAGTACTGTCTTTCTAAGAAAATACATGTACATTGTAGGCACCCGCCACCACGAAAAACCTTTTTGCAAGTGTGAATCAAAGCCACAATACTCTTTTAGAAGAAAGATATTTCTTGGAAATCTTTTCAAAGTTCAAGCTGAAATGACAAATGTCTTGGAATATGTACAAGAATCCTTTCAGCAAGTGGCAATTAAAGAATGTGACATTATAGGCCTCATGTCAATGATTTCCGCAAAGTATCAGATGACCCAGATGGGACTCGAACCCACAATCCTCAGCTCCGAAGGCTGATGCCTTATCCATTAGGCCACTGGGCCACAAAAGATAACTAAATGGGTATATCTGCACAAGAATATTACAGTCATAGCATTAAATAATATTTTTAATTAGTAGGTAGTGCATTCAAAGAAGGTTTTTGATTACCTAGATGTGAGTCAATTGCACAATGCTGAGCTCCATAGTCTTGTTCCACAATTGCAGTTGTACTAGAGTAGTACTGCTGTTTCTGAGTAGTACTGTCTTTCTAAGAAAATACATGTACATTGTAGGCACCTGCCACCACGAAAAACCTTTTTGCAAGTGTGAATCAAAGCCACAATACTCTTTTAGAAGAAAGATATTTCTTGGAAATCTTTTCAAAGTTCAAGCTGAAATGACAAATGTCTTGGAATATGTACAAGAATCCTTTCAGCAAGTGGCAATTAAAGAATGTGACATTATAGGCCTCATGTCAATGATTTCCACAAAGTATCAGATGACCCATATGGGACTCGAACCCACAATCCTCAGCTCTGAAGGCTGATGCCTTATCCATTAGGCCACTGGGCCACAATTTCTAGATAACGAAATGGGTATATCTGCACAAGAATATTACAGTCATAGCATTAAGTAATATTTTTAATTAGTAGGTAGTGCATTCAAAGAAGCTTTTTGATTACCTAGATGTGAATCAATTGCACAATGCTGAGCTCCATAGTCTTGTTCCACAATTGCAGTTTTACTAGAGTAATACTGCTGTTTCTGAGTAGTACTGTCTTTCTAATAAACTACATGTACATTGTAGTCACCCGCCACCACGAAAAACCTTTTTGCAAGTGTGAATCAAAGCCACAATACTCTTTTAGAAGAAAGATATTTCTTGGAAATCTTTTCAAAGTTCAAGCTGAAATGACAAATGTCTTGGAATATGTACAAGAATCCTTTCAGCAAGTGGCAATTAAAGAATGTGACATTATAGGCCTCATGTCAATGATTACTGCGAAGTATCAGATGACCCAGATGGGACTCGAACCCACAATCCTCAGCTCCGAAGGCTGATGCCTTATCCATTAGGCCACTGGGCCACAATTTCTAGATAACGAAATGGGTATATCTGCATAAGAATATTTAAGTCAGAGCATTAAATAATATGTTTAATTAGTAGGTAGTGCATTCAAAGAAGCTTTTTGATTACCTAGATGTGAATCAATTGCACAATGCTGAGCTCCATAGTCTTGTTCCACAATTGCAGTTTTACTAGAGTAGTACTGCTGTTTCTGAGTAGTACTGTCTTTCTAAGAAAATACATGTACATTGTAGGCACCCGCCACCACGAAAAACCTTTTTGCAAGTGTGAATCAAAGCCACAATACTCTTTTAGAAGAAAGATTTTTCTTGGAAATCTTTTCAAAGTTCAAGCTGAAATGACAAATATCTTGGAATATGTACAAGAATCCTTTCAGCAAGTGGCAATTAAAGAATGTGACATTATAGGCCTCATGTCAATGATTTCCGCAAAGTATCAGATGACCCAGATGGAACTCGAACCCACAATCCTCAGCTCCGAAGGCTGATGCCTTATCCATTAGGCCACTGGGCCACAAAAGATAATTATATGGGTATATCTGCACAAGAATATTACAGTCATAGCATTAAATAATATTTTTATTTAGTAGGTAGTGCATTCAAAGAAGGTTTTTGATTACCTAGATGTGAGTCAATTGCACAATGCTGAGCTCCATAGTCTTGTTCCACAATTGCAGTTTTCCTAGAGTAGTACTGCTGTTTCTGAGTAGTACTGTCTTTCTAAGAAAATACATGTACATTGTAGGCACCTGCCACCACGAAAAACCTTTTTGCAAGTGTGAATCAAAGCCACAATACTCTTTTAGAAGAAAGATATTTCTTGGAAATCTTTTCAAAGTTCAAGCTGAAATGACAAATGTCTTGGAATATGTACAAGAATCCTTTCAGCAAGTGGCAATTAAAGAATGTGACATTATAGGCCTCATGTCAATGATTTCCGCAAAGTATCAGATGACCCAGATGGGACTCGAACCCACAATCCTCAGCTCCGAAGGCTGATGCCTTATCCATTAGGCCACTGGGCCACAAAAGATAACTAAATGGGTATATCTGCACAAGAATATTACAGTCATAGCATTAAATAATATTTTTAATTAGTAGGTAGTGCATTCAAAGAAGGTTTTTGATTACCTAGATGTGAGTCAATTGCACAATGCTGAGCTCCATAGTCTTGTTCCACAATTGCAGTTTTACTAGAGCTGTATTGCTGTTTCTGAGTAGTACTGTCTTTCTAAGAAAATACATGTACATTGTAGGCACCTGCCACCACGAAAAACCTTTTTGCAAGTGTGAATCAAAGCCACAATACTCTTTTAGAAGAAAGATATTTCTTGGAAATCTTTTCAAAGTTCAAGCTGAAATGACAAATGTCTTGGAATATGTACAAGAATCCTTTCAGCAAGTGGCAATTAAAGAATGTGACATTATAGGCCTCATGTCAATGATTTCCGCAAAGTATCAGATGACCCAGATGGGACTCGAACCCACAATCCTCAGCTCCGAAGGCTGATGCCTTATCCATTAGGCCACTGGGCCACAAAAGATAACTAAATGGGTATATCTGCACAAGAATATTACAGTCATAGCATTAAATAATATTTTTAATTAGTAGGTAGTGCATTCAAAGAAGGTTTTTGATTACCTAGATGTGAGTCAATTGCACAATGCTGAGCTCCATAGTCTTGTTCCACAATTGCAGTTTTACTAGAGTAGTACTGCTGTTTCTGAGTAGTACTGTCTTTCTAAGAAAATACATGTACATTGTAGGCACCTGCCACCACGAAAAACCTTTTTGCAAGTGTGAATCAAAGCCACAATACTCTTTCAGAAGAAAGATATTTCTTGGAAATCTTTTCAAAGTTCAAGCTGAAATGACAAATATCTTGGAATATGTACAAGAATCCTTTCAGCAAGTGGCAATTAAAGACTGTGACATTATTGGCCTCATGCCACTGCTTTTCTGCAAAGTCTCAGATTACCCAGGTGGGACTCGAACCCACAATCCTCAGCTCCGAAGGCTAATGCCTTATCCATTAGGCCACAATTTCTAGATAACGAAATGGGTATAACTGCACAAGATTATTACAGTCATAGCATTAAATAATATTTTTAATTAGTAGGTAGTGCATTCAAAGAAGGTTTTTGATTACCTAGATGTGAGTCAATTGCACAATGCTGAGCTCCATAGTCTTGTTCCACAATTGCAGTTTTACTAGAGCTGTATTGCTGTTTCTGAGTAGTACTGTCTTTCTAAGAAAATACATGTACATTGTAGGCACCTGCCACCACGAAAAACCTTTTTGCAAGTGTGAATCAAAGCCACAATACTCTTTTAGAAGAAAGATTTTTCTTGGAAATCTTTTCAAAGTTCAAGCTGAAATGACAAATGTCTTGGAATATGTACAAGAATCCTTTCAGCAAGTGGCAATTAAAGAATGTGACATTATAGGCCTCATGTCAATGATTTCTGCAAAGTATCAGATGACCCAGATGGGACTCGAACCCACAATCCTCAGCTCCGAAGGCTGATGCCTTATCCATTAGGCCACTGGGCCACAATTTCTAGATAACGAAATGGGTATATCTGCATAAGAATATTTAAGTCAGAGCATTAAATAATATGTTTAATTAGTAGGTAGTGCATTCAAAGAAGCTTTTTGATTACCTAGATGTGAATCAATTGCACAATGCTGAGCTCCATAGTCTTGTTCCACAATTGCAGTTTTACTAGAGTAGTACTGCTGTTTCTGAGTAGTACTGTCTTTCTAAGAAAATACATGTACATTGTAGGCACCTGCCACCACGAAAAACCTTTTTGCAAGTGTGAATCAAAGCCACAATACTCTTTTAGAAGAAAGATTTTTCTTGGAAATCTTTTCAAAGTTCAAGCTGAAATGACAAATATCTTGGAATATGTACAAGAATCCTTTCAGCAAGTGGCAATTAAAGAATGTGACATTATAGGCCTCATGTCAATGATTTCCGCAAAGTATCAGATGACCCAGATGGGACTCGAACCCACAATCCTCAGCTCCGAAGGCTGATGCCTTATCTATTAGGCCACTGGGCCACAAAAGATAACTAAATGGGTATATCTGCACAAGAATATTACAGTCATAGCATTAAATAATATTTTTAATTAGTAGGTAGTGCATTCAAAGAAGGTTTTTGATTACCTAGATGTGAGTCAATTGCACAATGCTGAGCTCCATAGTCTTGTTCCACAATTGCAGTTTTACTAGAGCTGTATTGCTGTTTCTGAGTAGTACTGTCTTTCTAAGAAAATACATGTACATTGTAGGCACCTGCCACCACGAAAAACCTTTTTGCAAGTGTGAATCAAAGCCACAATACTCTTTTAGAAGAAAGATATTTCTTGGAAATCTTTTCAAAGTTCAAGCTGAAATGACAAATGTCTTGGAATATGTACAAGAATCCTTTCAGCAAGTGGCAATTAAAGAATGTGACATTATAGGCCTCATGTCAATGATTTCCGCAAAGTATCAGATGACCCAGATGGGACTCGAACCCACAATCCTCAGCTCCGAAGGCTGATGCCTTATCCATTAGGCCACTGGGCCACAAAAGATAACTAAATGGGTATATCTGCACAAGAATATTACAGTCATAGCATTAAATAATATTTTTAATTAGTAGGTAGTGCATTCAAAGAAGGTTTTTGATTACCTAGATGTGAGTCAATTGCACAATGCTGAGCTCCATAGTCTTGTTCCACAATTGCAGTTTTACTAGAGTAGTACTGCTGTTTCTGAGTAGTACTGTCTTTCTAAGAAAATACATGTACATTGTAGGCACCTGCCACCACGAAAAACCTTTTTGCAAGTGTGAATCAAAGCCACAATACTCTTTCAGAAGAAAGATATTTCTTGGAAATCTTTTCAAAGTTCAAGCTGAAATGACAAATATCTTGGAATATGTACAAGAATCCTTTCAGCAAGTGGCAATTAAAGACTGTGACATTATTGGCCTCATGCCACTGCTTTTCTGCAAAGTCTCAGATGACCCAGGTGGGACTCGAACCCACAATCCTCAGCTCCGAAGGCTAATGCCTTATCCATTAGGCCACAATTTCTAGATAACGAAATGGGTATAACTGCACAAGATTATTACAGTCATAGCATTAAATAATATTTTTAATTAGTAGGTAGTGCATTCAAAGAAGGTTTTTGATTACCTAGATGTGAGTCAATTGCACAATGCTGAGCTCCATAGTCTTGTTCCACAATTGCAGTTTTACTAGAGCTGTATTGCTGTTTCTGAGTAGTACTGTCTTTCTAAGAAAATACATGTACATTGTAGGCACCTGCCACCACGAAAAACCTTTTTGCAAGTGTGAATCAAAGCCACAATACTCTTTTAGAAGAAAGATATTTCTTGGAAATCTTTTCAAAGTTCAAGCTGAAATGACAAATGTCTTGGAATATGTACAAGAATCCTTTCAGCAAGTGGCAATTAAAGAATGTGACATTATAGGCCTCATGTCAATGATTTCCGCAAAGTATCAGATGACCCAGATGGGACTCGAACCCACAATCCTCAGCTCCGAAGGCTGATGCCTTATCCATTAGGCCACTGGGCCACAAAAGATAACTAAATGGGTATATCTGCACAAGAATATTACAGTCATAGCATTAAATAATATTTTTAATTAGTAGGTAGTGCATTCAAAGAAGGTTTTTGATTACCTAGATGTGAGTCAATTGCACAATGCTGAGCTCCATAGTCTTGTTCCACAATTGCATTTTTACTAGAGTAGTACTGCTGTTTCTGAGTAGTACTGTCTTTCTAAGAAAATACATGTACATTGTAGGCACCTGCCACCACGAAAAACCTTTTTGCAAGTGTGAATCAAAGCCACAATACTCTTTTAGAAGAAAGATATTTCTTGGAAATCTTTTCAAAGTTCAAGCTGAAATGACAAATGTCTTGGAATATGTACAAGAATCCTTTCAGCAAGTGGCAATTAAAGAATGTGACATTATAGGCCTCATGTCAATGATTTCCACAAAGTATCAGATTACCCAGATGGGACTCGAACCCACAATCCTCAGCTCCGAAGGCTGATGCCTTATCCATTAGGCCACTGGGCCACAATTTCTAGATAACGAAATGGGTATATCTGCATAAGAATATTTAAGTCAGAGCATTAAATAATATGTTTAATTAGTAGGTAGTGCATTCAAAGAAGGTTTTTGATTACCTAGATGTGAATCAATTGCACAATGCTGAGCTCCATAGTCTTGTTCCACAATTGCAGTTTTACTAGAGTAATACTGCTGTTTCTGAGTAGTACTGTCTTTCTAATAAACTACATGTACATTGTAGTCACCCGCCACCACGAAAAACCTTTTTGCAAGTGTGAATCAAAGCCACAATACTCTTTTAGAAGAAAGATATTTCTTGGAAATCTTTTCAAAGTTCAAGCTGAAATGACAAATGTCTTGGAATATGTACAAGAATCCTTTCAGCAAGTGGCAATTAAAGAATGTGACATTATAGGCCTCATGTCAATGATTTCTGCAAAGTATCAGATGACCCAGATGGGACTCGAACCCACAATCCTCAGCTCCGAAGGCTGATGCCTTATCCATTAGGCCACTGGGCCACAATTTCTAGATAACGAAATGGGTATATCTGCATAAGAATATTTAAGTCAGAGCATTAAATAATATGTTTAATTAGTAGGTAGTGCATTCAAAGAAGCTTTTTGATTACCTAGATGTGAATCAATTGCACAATGCTGAGCTCCATAGTCTTGTTCCACAATTGCAGTTTTACTAGAGTAGTACTGCTGTTTCTGAGTAGTACTGTCTTTCTAAGAAAATACATGTACATTGTAGGCACCCGCCACCACGAAAAACCTTTTTGCAAGTGTGAATCAAAGCCACAATACTCTTTTAGAAGAAAGATATTTCTTGGAAATCTTTTCAAAGTTCAAGCTGAAATGACAAATGTCTTGGAATATGTACAAGAATCCTTTCAGCAAGTGGCAATTAAAGAATGTGACATTATAGGCCTCATGTCAATGATTTCCGCAAAGTATCAGATGCCCCAGATGGGACTCGAACCCACAATCCTCAGCTCCGAAGGCTGATGCCTTATCCATTAGGCCACTGGGCCACAATTTCTAGATAACGAAATGGGTATATCTGCATAAGAATATTTAAGTCAGAGCATTAAATAATATGTTTAATTAGTAGGTAGTGCATTCAAAGAAGCTTTTTGATTACCTAGATGTGAATCAATTGCACAATGCTGAGCTCCATAGTCTTGTTCCACAATTGCAGTTTTACTAGAGTAGTACTGCTGTTTCTGAGTAGTACTGTCTTTCTAAGAAAATACATGTACATTGTAGGCACCCGCCACCACGAAAAACCTTTTTGCAAGTGTGAATCAAAGCCACAATACTCTTTTAGAAGAAAGATTTTTCTTGGAAATCTTTTCAAAGTTCAAGCTGAAATGACAAATATCTTGGAATATGTACAAGAATCCTTTCAGCAAGTGGCAATTAAAGAATGTGACATTATAGGCCTCATGTCAATGATTTCCGCAAAGTATCAGATGACCCAGATGGAACTCGAACCCACAATCCTCAGCTCCGAAGGCTGATGCCTTATCCATTAGGCCACTGGGCCACAAAAGATAATTATATGGGTATATCTGCACAAGAATATTACAGTCATAGCATTAAATAATATTTTTATTTAGTAGGTAGTGCATTCAAAGAAGGTTTTTGATTACCTAGATGTGAGTCAATTGCACAATGCTGAGCTCCATAGTCTTGTTCCACAATTGCAGTTTTACTAGAGTAGTACTGCTGTTTCTGAGTAGTACTGTCTTTCTAAGAAAATACATGTACATTGTAGTCACCCGCCACCACGAAAAACCTTTTTGCAAGTGTGAATCAAAGCCACAATACTCTTTTAGAAGAAAGATATTTCTTGGAAATCTTTTCAAAGTTCAAGCTGAAATGACAAATGTCTTGGAATATGTACAAGAATCCTTTCAGCAAGTGGCAATTAAAGAATGTGACATTATAGGCCTCATGTCAATGATTTCTGCAAAGTATCAGATGACCCAGATGGGACTCGAACCCACAATCCTCAGCTCCGAAGGCTGATGCCTTATCCATTAGGCCACTGGGCCACAATTTCTAGATAACGAAATGGGTATATCTGCATAAGAATATTTAAGTCAGAGCATTAAATAATATGTTTAATTAGTAGGTAGTGCATTCAAAGAAGCTTTTTGATTACCTAGATGTGAATCAATTGCACAATGCTGAGCTCCATAGTCTTGTTCCACAATTGCAGTTTTACTAGAGTAGTACTGCTGTTTCTGAGTAGTACTGTCTTTCTAAGAAAATACATGTACATTGTAGGCACCCGCCACCACGAAAAACCTTTTTGCAAGTGTGAATCAAAGCCACAATACTCTTTTAGAAGAAAGATATTTCTTGGAAATCTTTTCAAAGTTCAAGCTGAAATGACAAATGTCTTGGAATATGTACAAGAATCCTTTCAGCAAGTGGCAATTAAAGAATGTGACATTATAGGCCTCATGTCAATGATTTCCGCAAAGTATCAGATGACCCAGATGGAACTCGAACCCACAATCCTCAGCTCCGAAGGCTGATGCCTTATCCATTAGGCCACTGGGCCACAAAAGATAATTATATGGGTATATCTGCACAAGAATATTACAGTCATAGCATTAAATAATATTTTTATTTAGTAGGTAGTGCATTCAAAGAAGGTTTTTGATTACCTAGATGTGAGTCAATTGCACAATGCTGAGCTCCATAGTCTTGTTCCACAATTGCAGTTTTACTAGAGTAGTACTGCTGTTTCTGAGTAGTACTGTCTTTCTAAGAAAATACATGTACATTGTAGGCACCTGCCACCACGAAAAACCTTTTTGCAAGTGTGAATCAAAGCCACAATACTCTTTTAGAAGAAAGATATTTCTTGGAAATCTTTTCAAAGTTCAAGCTGAAATGACAAATGTCTTGGAATATGTACAAGAATCCTTTCAGCAAGTGGCAATTAAAGAATGTGACATTATAGGCCTCATGTCAATGATTTCCGCAAAGTATCAGATGACCCAGATGGGACTCGAACCCACAATCCTCAGCTCCGAAGGCTGATGCCTTATCCATTAGGCCACTGGGCCACAAAAGATAACTAAATGGGTATATCTGCACAAGAATATTACAGTCATAGCATTAAATAATATTTTTAATTAGTAGGTAGTGCATTCAAAGAAGGTTTTTGATTACCTAGATGTGAGTCAATTGCACAATGCTGAGCTCCATAGTCTTGTTCCACAATTGCAGTTTTACTAGAGCTGTATTGCTGTTTCTGAGTAGTACTGTCTTTCTAAGAAAATACATGTACATTGTAGGCACCTGCCACCACGAAAAACCTTTTTGCAAGTGTGAATCAAAGCCACAATACTCTTTTAGAAGAAAGATATTTCTTGGAAATCTTTTCAAAGTTCAAGCTGAAATGACAAATGTCTTGGAATATGTACAAGAATCCTTTCAGCAAGTGGCAATTAAAGAATGTGACATTATAGGCCTCATGTCAATGATTTCCGCAAAGTATCAGATGACCCAGATGGGACTCGAACCCACAATCCTCAGCTCCGAAGGCTGATGCCTTATCCATTAGGCCACTGGGCCACAAAAGATAACTAAATGGGTATATCTGCACAAGAATATTACAGTCATAGCATTAAATAATATTTTTAATTAGTAGGTAGTGCATTCAAAGAAGGTTTTTGATTACCTAGATGTGAGTCAATTGCACAATGCTGAGCTCCATAGTCTTGTTCCACAATTGCAGTTTTACTAGAGTAGTACTGCTGTTTCTGAGTAGTACTGTCTTTCTAAGAAAATACATGTACATTGTAGGCACCTGCCACTACGAAAAACCTTTTTGCAAGTGTGAATCAAAGCCACAATACTCTTTCAGAAGAAAGATATTTCTTGGAAATCTTTTCAAAGTTCAAGCTGAAATGACAAATATCTTGGAATATGTACAAGAATCCTTTCAGCAAGTGGCAATTAAAGAATGTGACATTATAGGCCTCATGTCAATGATTTCCGCAAAGTATCAGATGACCCAGATGGAACTCGAACCCACAATCCTCAGCTCCGAAGGCTGATGCCTTATCCATTAGGCCACTGGGCCACAAAAGATAATTATATGGGTATATCTGCACAAGAATATTACAGTCATAGCATTAAATAATATTTTTAATTAGTAGGTAGTGCATTCAAAGAAGGTTTTTGATTACCTAGATGTGAGTCAATTGCACAATGCTGAGCTCCATAGTCTTGTTCCACAATTGCAGTTTTACTAGAGCTGTATTGCTGTTTCTGAGTAGTACTGTCTTTCTAAGAAAATACATGTACATTGTAGGCACCTGCCACCACGAAAAACCTTTTTGCAAGTGTGAATCAAAGCCACAATACTCTTTTAGAAGAAAGATATTTCTTGGAAATCTTTTCAAAGTTCAAGCTGAAATGACAAATGTCTTGGAATATGTACAAGAATCCTTTCAGCAAGTGGCAATTAAAGAATGTGACATTATAGGCCTCATGTCAATGATTTCCGCAAAGTATCAGATGACCCAGATGGGACTCGAACCCACAATCCTCAGCTCCGAAGGCTGATGCCTTATCCATTAGGCCACTGGGCCACAAAAGATAACTAAATGGGTATATCTGCACAAGAATATTACAGTCATAGCATTAAATAATATTTCTAATTAGTAGGTAGTGCATTCAAAGAAGGTTTTTGATTACCTTTTCAAAGTTCAAGCTGAAATGACAAATGTTTAAAGTTCAAAGTTCTTTTCAAAGTTCAAGCTGAAATGACAAATGTTTAAAGAATGTGAGATTATAGGCCTCATGTCAATGATTTCCGCAAAGTATCAGATGACCCAGATGGGACTCGAACCCACAATCCTCAGCTCCGAAGGCTGATGCCTTATCCATTAGGCCACTGGGCCACAATTTCTAGATAACGAAATGGGTATATCTGCACAAGAATATTACAGTCATAGCATTAAGTAATATTTTTAATTAGTAGGTAGTGCATTCAAAGAAGGTTTTTGATTACTTAGATGTGAGTCAATTGCACAATGCTGAGCTCCATAGTCTTGTTCCACAATTGCAGTTTTACTAGAGTAGTACTGCTGTTTCTGAGTAGTACTGTCTTTCTAAGAAAATACATGTACATTGTAGGCACCTGCCACCACGAAAAACCTTTTTGCAAGTGTGAATCAAAGCCACAATACTCTTTTAGAAGAAAGATATTTCTTGGAAATCTTTTCAAAGTTCAAGCTGAAATGACAAATGTCTTGGAATATGTACAAGAATCCTTTCAGCAAGTGGCAATTAAAGAATGTGACATTATAAGCCTCATGTCAATGATTTCTGCAAAGCATCAGATGACCCAGATGGGACTCGAACCCACAATCCTCAGCTCCGAAGGCTGATGCCTTATCCATTAGCCCACTGGGCCACAATTTCTAGATAACGAAATGGGTATATCTGCATAAGAATATTAAAGTCATAGCATTAAATAATATGTTTAATTAGTAGGTAGTGCATTCAAAGAAGCTTTTTGATTACCTAGATGTGAATCAATTGCACAATGCTGAGCTCCATAGTCTTGTTCCACAATTGCAGTTTTACTAGAGTAGTACTGCTGTTTCTGAGTAGTACTGTCTTTCTAAGAAAATACATGTACATTGTAGGCACCCGCCACCACGAAAAACCTTTTTGCAAGTGTGAATCAAAGCCACAATACTCTTTTAGAAGAAAGATATTTCTTGGAAATCTTTTCAAAGTTCAAGCTGAAATGACAAATATCTTGGAATATGTACAAGAATCCTTTCAGCAAGTGGCAATTAAAGAATGTGACATTATAGGCCTCATGTCAATGATTTCCGCAAAGTATCAGATGACCCAGATGGAACTCGAACCCACAATCCTCAGCTCCGAAGGCTGATGCCTTATCCATTAGGCCACTGGGCCACAAAAGATAACTAAATGGGTATATCTGCACAAGAATATTACAGTCATAGCATTAAATAATATTTTTAATTAGTAGGTAGTGCATTCAAAGAAGGTTTTTGATTACCTAGATGTGAGTCAATTGCACAATGCTGAGCTCCATAGTCTTGTTCCACAATTGCATTTTTACTAGAGTAGTACTGCTGTTTCTGAGTAGTACTGTCTTTCTAAGAAAATACATGTACATTGTAGGCACCTGCCACCACGAAAAACCTTTTTGCAAGTGTGAATCAAAGCCACAATACTCTTTTAGAAGAAAGATATTTCTTGGAAATCTTTTCAAAGTTCAAGCTGAAATGACAAATGTCTTGGAATATGTACAAGAATCCTTTCAGCAAGTGGCAATTAAAGAATGTGACATTATAGGCCTCATGTCAATGATTTCCACAAAGTATCAGATTACCCAGATGGGACTCGAACCCACAATCCTCAGCTCCGAAGGCTGATGCCTTATCCATTAGGCCACTGGGCCACAATTTCTAGATAACGAAATGGGTATATCTGCATAAGAATATTTAAGTCAGAGCATTAAATAATATGTTTAATTAGTAGGTAGTGCATTCAAAGAAGGTTTTTGATTACCTAGATGTGAATCAATTGCACAATGCTGAGCTCCATAGTCTTGTTCCACAATTGCAGTTTTACTAGAGTAATACTGCTGTTTCTGAGTAGTACTGTCTTTCTAATAAACTACATGTACATTGTAGTCACCCGCCACCACGAAAAACCTTTTTGCAAGTGTGAATCAAAGCCACAATACTCTTTTAGAAGAAAGATATTTCTTGGAAATCTTTTCAAAGTTCAAGCTGAAATGACAAATGTCTTGGAATATGTACAAGAATCCTTTCAGCAAGTGGCAATTAAAGAATGTGACATTATAGGCCTCATGTCAATGATTTCTGCAAAGTATCAGATGACCCAGATGGGACTCGAACCCACAATCCTCAGCTCCGAAGGCTGATGCCTTATCCATTAGGCCACTGAGCCACAATTTCTAGATAACGAAATGGGTATATCTGCATAAGAATATTTAAGTCAGAGCATTAAATAATATGTTTAATTAGTAGGTAGTGCATTCAAAGAAGCTTTTTGATTACCTAGATGTGAATCAATTGCACAATGCTGAGCTCCATAGTCTTGTTCCACAATTGCAGTTTTACTAGAGTAGTACTGCTGTTTCTGAGTAGTACTGTCTTTCTAAGAAAATACATGTACATTGTAGGCACCCGCCACCACGAAAAACCTTTTTGCAAGTGTGAATCAAAGCCACAATACTCTTTTAGAAGAAAGATTTTTCTTGGAAATCTTTTCAAAGTTCAAGCTGAAATGACAAATATCTTGGAATATGTACAAGAATCCTTTCAGCAAGTGGCAATTAAAGAATGTGACATTATAGGCCTCATGTCAATGATTTCCGCAAAGTATCAGATGACCCATATGGAACTCGAACCCACAATCCTCAGCTCCGAAGGCTGATGCCTTATCCATTAGGCCACTGGGCCACAAAAGATAATTATATGGGTATATCTGCACAAGAATATTACAGTCATAGCATTAAATAATATTTTTATTTAGTAGGTAGTGCATTCAAAGAAGGTTTTTGATTACCTAGATGTGAGTCAATTGCACAATGCTGAGCTCCATAGTCTTGTTCCACAATTGCAGTTTTACTAGAGTAGTACTGCTGTTTCTGAGTAGTACTGTCTTTCTAAGAAAATACATGTACATTGTAGGCACCTGCCACCACGAAAAACCTTTTTGCAAGTGTGAATCAAAGCCACAATACTCTTTTAGAAGAAAGATATTTCTTGGAAATCTTTTCAAAGTTCAAGCTGAAATGACAAATGTCTTGGAATATGTACAAGAATCCTTTCAGCAAGTGGCAATTAAAGAATGTGACATTATAGGCCTCATGTCAATGATTTCCGCAAAGTATCAGATGACCCAGATGGGACTCGAACCCACAATCTTCAGCTCCGAAGGCTGATGCCTTATCCATTAGGCCACTGGGCCACAAAAGATAACTAAATGGGTATATCTGCACAAGAATATTACAGTCATAGCATTAAATAATATTTTTAATTAGTAGGTAGTGCATTCAAAGAAGGTTTTTGATTACCTAGATGTGAGTCAATTGCACAATGCTGAGCTCCATAGTCTTGTTCCACAATTGCAGTTTTACTAGAGTAGTACTGCTGTTTCTGAGTAGTACTGTCTTTCTAAGAAAATACATGTACATTGTAGGCACCTGCCACCACGAAAAACCTTTTTGCAAGTGTGAATCAAAGCCACAATACTCTTTTAGAAGAAAGATATTTCTTGGAAATCTTTTCAAAGTTCAAGCTGAAATGACAAATGTCTTGGAATATGTACAAGAATCCTTTCAGCAAGTGGCAATTAAAGAATGTGAGATTATAGGCCTCATGTCAATGATTTCCGCAAAGTATCAGATGACCCAGATGGGACTCGAACCCACAATCCTCAGCTCCGAAGGCTGATGCCTTATCCATTAGGCCACTGGGCCACAATTTCTAGATAACGAAATGGGTATATCTGCACAAGAATATTACAGTCATAGCATTAAGTAATATTTTTAATTAGTAGGTAGTGCATTCAAAGAAGGTTTTTGATTACTTAGATGTGAGTCAATTGCACAATGCTGAGCTCCATAGTCTTGTTCCACAATTGCAGTTTTACTAGAGTAATACTGCTGTTTCTGAGTAGTACTGTCTTTCTAATAAACTACATGTACATTGTAGGCACCTGCCACCACGAAAAACCTTTTTGCAAGTGTGAATCAAAGCCACAATACTCTTTTAGAAGAAAGATATTTCTTGGAAATCTTTTCAAAGTTCAAGCTGAAATGACAAATGTCTTGGAATATGTACAAGAATCCTTTCAGCAAGTGGCAATTAAAGAATGTGACATTATAGGCCTCATGTCAATGATTTCTGCAAAGTATCAGATGACGCAGATGGGACTCGAACCCACAATCCTCAGCTCCGAAGGCTGATGCCTTATCCATTAGGCCACTGGGCCACAATTTCTAGATAACGAAATGGGTATATCTGCATAAGAATATTTAAGTCAGAGCATTAAATAATATGTTTAATTAGTAGGTAGTGCATTCAAAGAAGCTTTTTGATTACCTAGATGTGAATCAATTGCACAATGCTGAGCTCCATAGTCTTGTTCCACAATTGCAGTTTTACTAGAGTAGTACTGCTGTTTCTGAGTAGTACTGTCTTTCTAAGAAAATACATGTACATTGTAGGCACCCGCCACCACGAAAAACCTTTTTGCAAGTGTGAATCAAAGCCACAATACTCTTTTAGAAGAAAGATATTTCTTGGAAATCTTTTCAAAGTTCAAGCTGAAATGACAAATGTCTTGGAATATGTACAAGAATCCTTTCAGCAAGTGGCAATTAAAGAATGTGACATTATAGGCCTCATGTCAATGATTTCCGCAAAGTATCAGATGACCCAGATGGAACTCGAACCCACAATCCTCAGCTCCGAAGGCTGATGCCTTATCCATTAGGCCACTGGGCCACAAAAGATAATTATATGGGTATATCTGCACAAGAATATTACAGTCATAGCATTAAATAATATTTTTATTTAGTAGGTAGTGCATTCAAAGAAGGTTTTTGATTACCTAGATGTGAGTCAATTGCACAATGCTGAGCTCCATAGTCTTGTTCCACAATTGCAGTTTTACTAGAGTAGTACTGCTGTTTCTGAGTAGTACTGTCTTTCTAAGAAAATACATGTACATTGTAGGCACCTGCCACCACGAAAAACCTTTTTGCAAGTGTGAATCAAAGCCACAATACTCTTTTAGAAGAAAGGTATTTCTTGGAAATCTTTTCAAAGTTCAAGCTGAAATGACAAATGTCTTGGAATATGTACAAGAATCCTTTCAGCAAGTGGCAATTAAAGAATGTGACATTATAGGCCTCATGTCAATGATTTCCGCAAAGTATCAGATGACCCAGATGGGACTCGAACCCACAATCCTCAGCTCCGAAGGCTGATGCCTTATCCATTAGGCCACTGGGCCACAAAAGATAACTAAATGGGTATATCTGCACAAGAATATTACAGTCATAGCATTAAATAATATTTTTAATTAGTAGGTAGTGCATTCAAAGAAGGTTTTTGATTACCTAGATGTGAGTCAATTGCACAATGCTGAGCTCCATAGTCTCGTTCCACAATCGCAGTTTTACTAGAGTAGTAGTGCTGTTTTTGAGTAGTACTGTCTTTCTAATAAACTACATGTACATTGTAGGCACCCGCCACCACAAAAAACCTTTTTGCAAGTGTGAATCAAAGCCACAATACTCTTTTAGAAGAAAGATATTTCTTGGAAATCTTTTCAAAGTTCAAGCTGAAATGACAAATGTCTTGGAATATGTACAAGAATCCTTTCAGCAAGTGGCAATTAAAGAATGTGACATTATAGGCCTCATGTCAATGATTTCCGCAAAGTATCAGATGACCCAGATGGGACTCGAACCCACAATCCTTAGCTCCGAAGGCTGATGCCTTATCCATTAGGCCACTGGGCCACAAAAGATAACTAAATGGGTATATCTGCACAAGAATATTACAGTCATAGCATTAAATAATATTTTTAATTAGTAGGTAGTGCATTCAAAGAAGGTTTTTGATTACCTAGATGTGAGTCAATTGCACAATGCTGAGCTCCATAGTCTTGTTCCACAATTGCAGTTTTACTAGAGTAGTACTGCTGTTTCTGAGTAGTACTGTCTTTCTAAGAAAATACATGTACATTGTAGGCACCTGCCACCACGAAAAACCTTTTTGCAAGTGTGAATCAAAGCCACAATACTCTTTTAGAAGAAAGATATTTCTTGGAAATCTTTTCAAAGTTCAAGCTGAAATGACAAATGTCTTGGAATATGTACAAGAATCCTTTCAGCAAGTGGCAATTAAAGAATGTGACATTATAGGCCTCATGTCAATGATTTCCACAAAGTATCAGATGACCCAGATGGGACTCGAACCCACAATCCTCAGCTCCGAAGGCTGATGCCTTATCCATTAGGCCACTGGGCCACAATTTCTAGATAACGAAATGGGTATATCTGCACAACAATATTACAGTCATAGCATTAAGTAATATTTTTAATTAGTAGGTAGTGCATTCAAAGAAGGTTTTTGATTACTAAGATGTGAGTCAATTGCACAATGCTGAGCTCCATAGTCTTGTTCCACAATTGCAGTTTTACTAGAGTAATACTGCTGTTTCTGAGTAGTACTCTCTTTCTAATAAACTACATGTACATTGTAGTCACCCGCCACCACGAAAAACCTTTTTGCAAGTGTGAATCAAAGCCACAATACTCTTTTAGAAGAAAGATATTTCTTGGAAATCTTTTCAAAGTTCAAGCTGAAATGACAAATGTCTTGGAATATGTACAAGAATCCTTTCAGCAAGTGGCAATTAAAGAATGTGACATTATAGGCCTCATGTCAATGATTTCTGCAAAGTATCAGATGACCCAGATGGGACTCGAACCCACAATCCTCAGCTCCGAAGGCTGATGCCTTATCCATTAGGCCAGTGGGCCACAATTTCTAGATAACGAAATGGGTATATCTGCATAAGAATATTAAAGTCATAGCATTAAATAATATGTTTAATTAGTAGGTAGTGCATTCAAAGAAGCTTTTTGATTACCTAGATGTGAATCAATTGCACAATGCTGAGCTCCATAGTCTTGTTCCACAATTGCAGTTTTACTAGAGTAGTACTGCTGTTTCTGAGTAGTACTGTCTTTCTAAGAAAATACATGTACATTGTAGGCACCCGCCACCACGAAAAACCTTTTTGCAAGTGTGAATCAAAGCCACAATACTCTTTTAGAAGAAAGATATTTCTTGGAAATCTTTTCAAAGTTCAAGCTGAAATGACAAATATCTTGGAATATGTACAAGAATCCTTTCAGCAAGTGGCAATTAAAGAATGTGACATTATAGGCCTCATGTCAATGATTTCCGCAAAGTATCAGATGACCCAGATGGAACTCGAACCCACAATCCTCAGCTCTGAAGGCTGATGCCTTATCCATTAGGCCACTGGGCCACAAAAGATAACTAAATGGGTATATCTGCACAAGAATATTACAGTCATAGCATTAAATAATATTTTTAATTAGTAGGTAGTGCATTCAAAGAAGGTTTTTGATTACCTAGATGTGAGTCAATTGCACAATGCTGAGCTCCATAGTCTTGTTCCACAATTGCAGTTTTACTAGAGTAGTACTGCTGTTTCTGAGTAGTACTGTCTTTCTAAGAAAATACATGTACATTGTAGGCACCTGCCACCACGAAAAACCTTTTTGCAAGTGTGAATCAAAGCCACAATACTCTTTTAGAAGAAAGATATTTCTTGGAAATCTTTTCAAAGTTCAAGCTGAAATGACAAATGTCTTGGAATATGTACAAGAATCCTTTCAGCAAGTGGCAATTAAAGAATGTGACATTATAGGCCTCATGTCAATGATTTCCACAAAGTATCAGATGACCCAGATGGGACTCGAACCCACAATCCTCAGCTCCGAAGGCTGATGCCTTATCCATTAGGCCACTGGGCCACAATTTCTAGATAACGAAATGGGTATATCTGCACAACAATATTACAGTCATAGCATTAAGTAATATTTTTAATTAGTAGGTAGTGCATTCAAAGAAGGTTTTTGATTACTAAGATGTGAGTCAATTGCACAATGCTGAGCTCCATAGTCTTGTTCCACAATTGCAGTTTTACTAGAGTAATACTGCTGTTTCTGAGTAGTACTCTCTTTCTAATAAACTACATGTACATTGTAGTCACCCGCCACCACGAAAAACCTTTTTGCAAGTGTGAATCAAAGCCACAATACTCTTTTAGAAGAAAGATATTTCTTGGAAATCTTTTCAAAGTTCAAGCTGAAATGACAAATGTCTTGGAATATGTACAAGAATCCTTTCAGCAAGTGGCAATTAAAGAATGTGACATTATAGGCCTCATGTCAATGATTTCTGCAAAGTATCAGATGACCCAGATGGGACTCGAACCCACAATCCTCAGCTCCGAAGGCTGATGCCTTATCCATTAGGCCAGTGGGCCACAATTTCTAGATAACGAAATGGGTATATCTGCATAAGAATATTAAAGTCATAGCATTAAATAATATGTTTAATTAGTAGGTAGTGCATTCAAAGAAGCTTTTTGATTACCTAGATGTGAATCAATTGCACAATGCTGAGCTCCATAGTCTTGTTCCACAATTGCAGTTTTACTAGAGTAGTACTGCTGTTTCTGAGTAGTACTGTCTTTCTAAGAAAATACATGTACATTGTAGGCACCCGCCACCACGAAAAACCTTTTTGCAAGTGTGAATCAAAGCCACAATACTCTTTTAGAAGAAAGATATTTCTTGGAAATCTTTTCAAAGTTCAAGCTGAAATGACAAATATCTTGGAATATGTACAAGAATCCTTTCAGCAAGTGGCAATTAAAGAATGTGACATTATAGGCCTCATGTCAATGATTTCCGCAAAGTATCAGATGACCCAGATGGAACTCGAACCCACAATCCTCAGCTCTGAAGGCTGATGCCTTATCCATTAGGCCACTGGGCCACAAAAGATAACTAAATGGGTATATCTGCACAAGAATATTACAGTCATAGCATTAAATAATATTTTTAATTAGTAGGTAGTGCATTCAAAGAAGGTTTTTGATTACCTAGATGTGAGTCAATTGCACAATGCTGAGCTCCATAGTCTTGTTCCACAATTGCAGTTTTACTAGAGTAGTACTGCTGTTTCTGAGTAGTACTGTCTTTCTAAGAAAATACATGTACATTGTAGGCACCTGCCACCACGAAAAACCTTTTTGCAAGTGTGAATCAAAGCCACAATACTCTTTTAGAAGAAAGATATTTCTTGGAAATCTTTTCAAAGTTCAAGCTGAAATGACAAATGTCTTGGAATATGTACAAGAATCCTTTCAGCAAGTGGCAATTAAAGAATGTGACATTATAGGCCTCATGTCAATGATTTCCACAAAGTATCAGATGACCCAGATGGGACTCGAACCCACAATCCTCAGCTCCGAAGGCTGATGCCTTATCCATTAGGCCACTGGGCCACAATTTCTAGATAACGAAATGGGTATATCTGCACAACAATATTACAGTCATAGCATTAAGTAATATTTTTAATTAGTAGGTAGTGCATTCAAAGAAGGTTTTTGATTACTAAGATGTGAGTCAATTGCACAATGCTGAGCTCCATAGTCTTGTTCCACAATTGCAGTTTTACTAGAGTAATACTGCTGTTTCTGAGTAGTACTCTCTTTCTAATAAACTACATGTACATTGTAGTCACCCGCCACCACGAAAAACCTTTTTGCAAGTGTGAATCAAAGCCACAATACTCTTTTAGAAGAAAGATATTTCTTGGAAATCTTTTCAAAGTTCAAGCTGAAATGACAAATGTCTTGGAATATGTACAAGAATCCTTTCAGCAAGTGGCAATTAAAGAATGTGACATTATAGGCCTCATGTCAATGATTTCTGCAAAGTATCAGATGACCCAGATGGGACTCGAACCCACAATCCTCAGCTCCGAAGGCTGATGCCTTATCCATTAGGCCAGTGGGCCACAATTTCTAGATAACGAAATGGGTATATCTGCATAAGAATATTAAAGTCATAGCATTAAATAATATGTTTAATTAGTAGGTAGTGCATTCAAAGAAGCTTTTTGATTACCTAGATGTGAATCAATTGCACAATGCTGAGCTCCATAGTCTTGTTCCACAATTGCAGTTTTACTAGAGTAGTACTGCTGTTTCTGAGTAGTACTGTCTTTCTAAGAAAATACATGTACATTGTAGGCACCCGCCACCACGAAAAACCTTTTTGCAAGTGTGAATCAAAGCCACAATACTCTTTTAGAAGAAAGATATTTCTTGGAAATCTTTTCAAAGTTCAAGCTGAAATGACAAATATCTTGGAATATGTACAAGAATCCTTTCAGCAAGTGGCAATTAAAGAATGTGACATTATAGGCCTCATGTCAATGATTTCCGCAAAGTATCAGATGACCCAGATGGAACTCGAACCCACAATCCTCAGCTCTGAAGGCTGATGCCTTATCCATTAGGCCACTGGGCCACAAAAGATAACTAAATGGGTATATCTGCACAAGAATATTACAGTCATAGCATTAAATAATATTTTTAATTAGTAGGTAGTGCATTCAAAGAAGGTTTTTGATTACCTAGATGTGAGTCAATTGCACAATGCTGAGCTCCATAGTCTTGTTCCACAATTGCAGTTTTACTAGAGTAGTACTGCTGTTTCTGAGTAGTACTGTCTTTCTAAGAAAATACATGTACATTGTAGGCACCCGCCACCACGAAAAACCTTTTTGCAAGTGTGAATCAAAGCCACAATACTCTTTTAGAAGAAAGATATTTCTTGGAAATCTTTTCAAAGTTCAAGCTGAAATGACAAATGTCTTGGAATATGTACAAGAATCCTTTCAGCAAGTGGCAATTAAAGAATGTGACATTATAGGCCTCATGTCAATGATTTCCGCAAAGTATCAGATGACCCAGATGGAACTCGAACCCACAATCCTCAGCTCCGAAGGCTGATGCCTTATCCATTAGGCCACTGGGCCACAAAAGATAATTATATGGGTATATCTGCACAAGAATATTACAGTCATAGCATTAAATAATATTTTTATTTAGTAGGTAGTGCATTCAAAGAAGGTTTTTGATTACCTAGATGTGAGTCAATTGCACAATGCTGAGCTCCATAGTCTTGTTCCACAATTGCAGTTTTACTAGAGTAGTACTGCTGTTTCTGAGTAGTACTGTCTTTCTAAGAAAATACATGTACATTGTAGGCACCTGCCACCACGAAAAACCTTTTTGCAAGTGTGAATCAAAGCCACAATACTCTTTTAGAAGAAAGATATTTCTTGGAAATCTTTTCAAAGTTCAAGCTGAAATGACAAATGTCTTGGAATATGTACAAGAATCCTTTCAGCAAGTGGCAATTAAAGAATGTGACATTATAGGCCTCATGTCAATGATTTCCGCAAAGTATCAGATGACCCAGATGGGACTCGAACCCACAATCCTCAGCTCCGAAGGCTGATGCCTTATCCATTAGGCCACTGGGCCACAAAAGATAACTAAATGGGTATATCTGCACAAGAATATTACAGTCATAGCATTAAATAATATTTTTAATTAGTAGGTAGTGCATTCAAAGAAGGTTTTTGATTACCTAGATGTGAGTCAATTGCACAATGCTGAGCTCCATAGTCTCGTTCCACAATTGCAGTTTTACTAGAGTAGTAGTGCTGTTTTTGAGTAGTACTGTCTTTCTAATAAACTACATGTACATTGTAGGCACCCGCCACCACAAAAAACCTTTTTGCAAGTGTGAATCAAAGCCACAATACTCTTTTAGAAGAAAGATATTTCTTGGAAATCTTTTCAAAGTTCAAGCTGAAATGACAAATGTCTTGGAATATGTACAAGAATCCTTTCAGCAAGTGGCAATTAAAGAATGTGACATTATAGGCCTCATGTCAATGATTTCCGCAAAGTATCAGATGACCCAGATGGGACTCGAACCCACAATCCTTAGCTCCGAAGGCTGATGCCTTATCCATTAGGCCACTGGGCCACAAAAGATAACTAAATGGGTATATCTGCACAAGAATATTACAGTCATAGCATTAAATAATATTTTTAATTAGTAGGTAGTGCATTCAAAGAAGGTTTTTGATTACCTAGATGTGAGTCAATTGCACAATGCTGAGCTCCATAGTCTTGTTCCACAATTGCAGTTTTACTAGAGTAGTACTGCTGTTTCTGAGTAGTACTGTCTTTCTAAGAAAATACATGTACATTGTAGGCACCTGCCACCACGAAAAACCTTTTTGCAAGTGTGAATCAAAGCCACAATACTCTTTTAGAAGAAAGATATTTCTTGGAAATCTTTTCAAAGTTCAAGCTGAAATGACAAATGTCTTGGAATATGTACAAGAATCCTTTCAGCAAGTGGCAATTAAAGAATGTGACATTATAGGCCTCATGTCAATGATTTCCACAAAGTATCAGGTGACCCAGATGGGACTCGAACCCACAATCCTCAGCTCCGAAGGCTGATGCCTTATCCATTAGGCCACTGGGCCACAATTTCTAGATAACGAAATGGGTATATCTGCACAACAATATTACAGTCATAGCATTAAGTAATATTTTTAATTAGTAGGTAGTGCATTCAAAGAAGGTTTTTGATTACTAAGATGTGAGTCAATTGCACAATGCTGAGCTCCATAGTCTTGTTCCACAATTGCAGTTTTACTAGAGTAATACTGCTGTTTCTGAGTAGTACTCTCTTTCTAATAAACTACATGTACATTGTAGTCACCCGCCACCACGAAAAACCTTTTTGCAAGTGTGAATCAAAGCCACAATACTCTTTTAGAAGAAAGATATTTCTTGGAAATCTTTTCAAAGTTCAAGCTGAAATGACAAATGTCTTGGAATATGTACAAGAATCCTTTCAGCAAGTGGCAATTAAAGAATGTGACATTATAGGCCTCATGTCAATGATTTCTGCAAAGTATCAGATGACCCAGATGGGACTCGACCCCACAATCCTCAGCTCCGAAGGCTGATGCCTTATCCATTAGGCCACTGGGCCACAATTTCTAGATAACGAAATGGGTATATCTGCATAAGAATATTAAAGTCATAGCATTAAATAATATGTTTAATTAGTAGGTAGTGCATTCAAAGAAGCTTTTTGATTACCTAGATGTGAATCAATTGCACAATGCTGAGCTCCATAGTCTTGTTCCACAATTGCAGTTTTACTAGAGTAGTACTGCTGTTTCTGAGTAGTACTGTCTTTCTAAGAAAATACATGTACATTGTAGGCACCCGCCACCACGAAAAACCTTTTTGCAAGTGTGAATCAAAGCCACAATACTCTTTTAGAAGAAAGATATTTCTTGGAAATCTTTTCAAAGTTCAAGCTGAAATGACAAATATCTTGGAATATGTACAAGAATCCTTTCAGCAAGTGGCAAAAGAATGTAACATTATAGGCCTCATGTCAATGATTTCCGCAAAGTATCAGATGACCCAGATGGAACTCGAACCCACAATCCTCAGCTCTGAAGGCTGATGCCTTATCCATTAGGCCACTGGGCCACAAAAGATAACTAAATGGGTATATCTGCACAAGAATATTACAGTCATAGCATTAAATAATATTTTTAATTAGTAGGTAGTGCATTCAAAGAAGGTTTTTGATTACCTAGATGTGAGTCAATTGCACAATGCTGAGCTCCATAGTCTTGTTCCACAATTGCAGTTTTACTAGAGTAGTACTGCTGTTTCTGAGTAGTACTGTCTTTCTAAGAAAATACATGTACATTGTAGGCACCTGCCACCACGAAAAACCTTTTTGCAAGTGTGAATCAAAGCCACAATACTCTTTTAGAAGAAAGATATTTCTTGGAAATCTTTTCAAAGTTCAAGCTGAAATGACAAATGTCTTGGAATATGTACAAGAATCCTTTCAGTAAGTGGCAATTAAAGAATGTGACATTATAGGCCTCATGTCAATGATTTCCGCAAAGTATCAGATGACCCAGATGGGACTCGAACCCACAATCCTCAGCTCCGAAGGCTGATGCCTTATCCATTAGGCCACTGGGCCACAATTTCTAGATAACGAAATGGGTATGTCTGCACAAGAATATTACAGTCATAGCATTAAATAATATTTTTAATTAGTAGGTAGTGCATTCAAAGAAGGTTTTTGATTACCTAGATGTGAGTCAATTGCACAATGCTGAGCTCCATAGTCTTGTTCCACAATTGCAGTTTTACTAGAGTAATACTGCTGTTTCTGAGTAGTACTGTCTTTCTAATAAACTACATGTACATTGTAGTCACCCGCCACCACGAAAAACCTTTTTGCAAGTGTGAATCAAAGCCACAATACTCTTTTAGAAGAAAGATATTTCTTGGAAATCTTTTCAAAGTTCAAGCTGAAATGACAAATGTCTTGGAATATGTACAAGAATCCTTTCAGCAAGTGGCAATTAAAGAATGTGACATTATAAGCCTCATGTCAATGATTTCTGCAAAGCATCAGATGACCCAGATGGGACTCGGACCCACAATCCTCAGCTCCGAAGGCTGATGCCTTATCCATTAGGCCACTGGGCCACAATTTCTAGATAACGAAATGGGTATATCTGCATACGAATATTAAAGTCATAGCATTAAATAATATTTTTAATTAGTAGGTAGTGCATTCAAAGAAGGTTTTTGATTACCTAGATGTGAGTCAATTGCAAAATGCTGAGCTCCATAGTCTTGTTCCACAATTGCAGTTTTACTAGAGTAGTACTGCTGTTTCTGAGTAGTACTGTCTTTCTAAGAAAATACATGTACATTGTAGGCACCTGCCACCACGAAAAACCTTTTTGCAAGTGTGAATCAAAGCCACAATACTCTTTTAGAAGAAAGATATTTCTTGGAAATCTTTTCAAAGTTCAAGCTGAAATGACAAATGTCTTGGAATATGTACAAGAATCCTTTCAGCAAGTGGCAATTAAAGAATGTGACATTATAGGCCTCATGTCAATGATTTCCGCAAAGTATCAGATGACCCAGATGGGACTCGAACCCACAATCCTCAGCTCCGAAGGCTGATGCCTTATCCATTAGGCCACTGGGCCACAAAAGATAACTAAATGGGTATATCTGCACAAGAATATTACAGTCATAGCATTAAATAATATTTTTAATTAGTAGGTAGTGCATTCAAAGAAGGTTTTTGATTACCTAGATGTGAGTCAATTGCACAATGCTGAGCTCCATAGTCTTGTTCCACAATTGCAGTTTTACTAGAGTAGTACTGCTGTTTCTGAGTAGTACTGTCTTTCTAAGAAAATACATGTACATTGTAGGCACCTGCCACCACGAAAAACCTTTTTGCAAGTGTGAATCAAAGCCACAATACTCTTTTAGAAGAAAGATATTTCTTGGAAATCTTTTCAAAGTTCAAGCTGAAATGACAAATGTCTTGGAATATGTACAAGAATCCTTTCAGCAAGTGGCAATTAAAGAATGTGACATTATAGGACTCATGTCAATGATTTCCGCAAAGTATCAGATGACCCAGATGGGACTCGAACCCACAATCCTCAGCTCCGAAGGCTGATGCCTTATCCATTAGGCCACTGGGCCACAATTTCTAGATAACGAAATGGGTATGTCTGCACAAGAATATTACAGTCATAGCATTAAGTAATATTTTTAATTAGTAGGTAGTGCATTCAAAGAAGGTTTTTGATTACTTAGATGTGAGTCAATTGCACAATGCTGAGCTCCATAGTCTTGTTCCACAATTGCAGTTTTACTAGAGTAATACTGCTGTTTCTGAGTAGTACTGTCTTTCTAATAAACTACATGTACATTGTAGTCACCCGCCACCACGAAAAACCTTTTTGCAAGTGTGAATCAAAGCCACAATACTCTTTTAGAAGAAAGATATTTCTTGGAAATCTTTTCAAAGTTCAAGCTGAAATGACAAATGTCTTGGAATATGTACAAGAATCCTTTCAGCAAGTGGCAATTAAAGAATGAGACATTATAAGCCTCATGTCAATGATATCTGCAAAGCATCAGATGACCCAGATGGGACTCGAACCCACAATCCTCAGCTCCGAAGGCTGATGCCTTATCCATTAGGCCACTGGGCCACAATTTCTAGATAACGAAATGGGTATATCTGCATAAGAATATTAAAGTCATAGCATTAAATAATATTTTTAATTAGTAGGTAGTGCATTCAAAGAAGGTTTTTGATTACCGTAAAACTTCAAATAGTAGCCCGGGCTTTTATTTTCCCAAACCGTCGAATTGCACCGGCTTGTATTTGAGACAGGCGTCTATATGAGTCAGGCCTTTATAATTTAGTGTTGAGATGTTGGTCATTGAGTGTATGTCTCTAATCTATAAAAATCTCCAAATGCTCCACGTTAAACTGCGGTCTTCCAACCTTTTACTGTCGCGTCGTCAATTGATTTTGATTAATATGCGCGAGGGAGAGAGAGCAAGACAGCGCTCGTGTTGTTTGAAGATGTGAGAGTGCGCGCGCGCGGCCGGGGCGCGCTCTCTCTCTCTCTCTCTCTCTCTCTCTCTCTGCTCGTAACGCGCCCTGTCAAGCGCAGCAGTCATTCTATTCTACATCACTCATCGATCAAAAAAAGCTTTGGAGGGACAAAAAATTGCTTTGGCGGCCGCGAAAAAGCGGACGATCTGACGGTTTTAGAGGATTAAATACAACCCGAAACTAAAAAACAGACCCGGCCTCTATTTGAGACCGGCCTTTATTTACCCAAACCTGCAGCCACACCAGGCGTGTAAAAGAGACAGGCGTCTATTTGGGACTCGGCTATTATTTGAAGTTTTACGGTACATAGATGTGAGTCAATTGCACAATGCTGAGCTCCATAGTCTTGTTCCACAATTGCAGTTTTACTAGAGTAGTACTGCTGTTTCTGAGTAGTACTGTCTTTCTAAGAAAATACATGTACATTGTAGGCACCTGCCACCACGAAAAACCTTTTTGCAAGTGTGAATCAAAGCCACAATACTCTTTTAGAAGAAAGATATTTCTTGGAAATCTTTTCAAAGTTCAAGCTGAAATGACAAATGTCTTGGAATATGTACAAGAATCCTTTCAGCAAGTGGCAATTAAAGAATGTGACA
The DNA here is from genome assembly GCA_030578255.1 of Tiaroga cobitis. Classification (NCBI taxonomy): domain Eukaryota; kingdom Metazoa; phylum Chordata; class Actinopteri; order Cypriniformes; family Leuciscidae; genus Tiaroga; species Tiaroga cobitis. The sequence goes on from CM060595.1 coordinate 6,994,575, forward strand.
TTTTAGGCCTCATGTCAATGATTTCCGCAAAGTATCAGCTGACCCGGATGGGACTCGAACCCACAATCCTCAGCTCCGAAGGCTGATGCCTTATCCATTAGGCCACTGGGCCACAAAAGATAACGAAATGGGTATATCTGCACAAGAATATTACAGTCATAGCATTAAATAATATTTTTAATTAGTAGGTAGTGCATTCAAAGAAGGTTTTTGATTACCTAGATGTGAGTCAATTGCACAATGCTGAGCTCCATAGTCTTGTTCCACAATTGCAGTTTTACTAGAGTAGTACTGCTGTTTCTGAGTAGTACTGTCTTCCTAAGAAAATACATGTACATTGTAGGCACCTGCCACCACGAAAAACCTTTTTGCAAGTGTGAATCAAAGCCACAATACTCTTTTAGAAGAAAGATATTTCTTGGAAATCTTTTCAAAGTTCAAGCTGAAATGACAAATGTCTTGGAATATGTACAAGAATCCTTTCAGCAAGTGGCAATTAAAGAATGTGACATTATAGGCCTCATGTCAATGATTTCTGCAAAGTATCAGATGACCCAGATGGGACTCGAACCCACAATCCTCAGCTCCGAAGGCTGATGCCTTATCCATTAGGCCACTGGGCCACAATTTCTAGATAACGAAATGGGTATATCTGCATAAGAATAGTATAGTCATAGCATTAAATAATATGTTTAATTAGTAGGTAGTGCATTCAAAGAAGCTTTTTGATTACCTAGATGTGAATCAATTGCACAATGCTGAGCTCCATAGTCTTGTTCCACAATTGCAGTTTTACTAGAGTAGTACTGCTGTTTCTGAGTAGTACTGTCTTTCTAAGAAAATACATGTACATTGTAGGCACCCGCCACCACGAAAAACCTTTTTGCAAGTGTGAATCAAAGCCACAATACTCTTTTAGAAGAAAGATATTTCTTGGAAATCTTTTCAAAGTTCAAGCTGAAATGACAAATATCTTGGAATATGTACAAGAATCCTTTCAGCAAGTGGCAATTAAAGAATGTGATATTATAGGCCTCATGTCAATGATTTCCGCAAAGTATCAGATGACCCAGATGGAACTCGAACCCACAATCCTCAGCTCCGAAGGCTGATGCCTTATCCATTAGGCCACTGGGCCACAAAAGATAACGAAATGGGTATATCTGCACAAGAATATTACAGTCATAGCATTAAATAATATTTTTAATTAGTAGGTAGTGCATTCAAAGAAGGTTTTTGATTACCTAGATGTGAGTCAATTGCACAATGCTGAGCTCCATAGTCTTGTTCCACAATTGCAGTTTTACTAGAGTAGTACTGCTGTTTCTGAGTAGTACTGTCTTCCTAAGAAAATACATGTACATTGTAGGCACCTGCCACCACGAAAAACCTTTTTGCAAGTGTGAATCAAAGCCACAATACTCTTTTAGAAGAAAGATATTTCTTGGAAATCTTTTCAAAGTTCAAGCTGAAATGACAAATGTCTTGGAATATGTACAAGAATCCTTTCAGCAAGTGGCAATTAAAGAATGTGACATTATAGGCCTCATGTCAATGATTTCTGCAAAGTATCAGATGACCCAGATGGGACTCGAACCCACAATCCTCAGCTCCGAAGGCTGATGCCTTATCCATTAGGCCACTGGGCCACAATTTCTAGATAACGAAATGGGTATATCTGCATAAGAATAGTATAGTCATAGCATTAAATAATATGTTTAATTAGTAGGTAGTGCATTCAAAGAAGCTTTTTGATTACCTAGATGTGAATCAATTGCACAATGCTGAGCTCCATAGTCTTGTTCCACAATTGCAGTTTTACTAGAGTAGTACTGCTGTTTCTGAGTAGTACTGTCTTTCTAAGAAAATACATGTACATTGTAGGCACCCGCCACCACGAAAAACCTTTTTGCAAGTGTGAATCAAAGCCACAATACTCTTTTAGAAGAAAGATATTTCTTGGAAATCTTTTCAAAGTTCAAGCTGAAATGACAAATATCTTGGAATATGTACAAGAATCCTTTCAGCAAGTGGCAATTAAAGAATGTGATATTATAGGCCTCATGTCAATGATTTCCGCAAAGTATCAGATGACCCAGATGGAACTCGAACCCACAATCCTCAGCTCCGAAGGCTGATGCCTTATCCATTAGGCCACTGGGCCACAAAAGATAATTAAATGGGTATATCTGCACAAGAATATTACAGTCATAGCATTAAATAATATTTTTAATTAGTAGGTAGTGCATTCAAAGAAGGTTTTTGATTACCTAGATGTGAGTCAAATGCACAATGCTGAGCTCCATAGTCTTGTTCCACAATTGCAGTTTTACTAGAGTAGTACTGCTGTTTCTGAGTAGTACTGTCTTTCTAAGAAAATACATGTACATTGTAGGCACCTGCCACCACGAAAAACCTTTTTGCAAGTGTGAATCAAAGCCACAATACTCTTTTAGAAGAAAGATATTTCTTGGAAATCTTTTCAAAGTTCAAGCTGAAATGACAAATGTCTTGGAATATGTACAAGAATCCTTTCAGCAAGTGGCAATTAAAGAATGTGACATTATAGGCCTCATGTCAATGATTTCCACAAAGTATCAGATGACCCAGATGGGACTCGAACCCACAATCCTCAGCTCCGAAGGCTGATGCCTTATCCATTAGGCCACTGGGCCACAATTTCTAGATAACGAAATGGGTATATCTGCAAAACAATATTACAGTCATAGCATTAAGTAATATTTTTAATTAGTAGGTAGTGCATTCAAAGAAGGTTTTTGATTACTAAGATGTGAGTCAATTGCACAATGCTGAGCTCCATAGTCTTGTTCCACAATTGCAGTTTTACTAGAGTAATACTGCTGTTTCTGAGTAGTACTCTCTTTCTAATAAACTACATGTACATTGTAGTCACCCGCCACCACGAAAAACCTTTTTGCAAGTGTGAATCAAAGCGACAATACTCTTTTAGAAGAAAGATATTTCTTGGAAATCTTTTCAAAGTTCAAGCTGAAATGACAAATGTCTTGGAATATGTACAAGAATCCTTTCAGCAAGTGGCAATTAAAGAATGTGACATTATAGGCCTCATGTCAATGATTTCTGCAAAGTATCAGATGACCCAGATGGGACTCGAACCCACAATCCTCAGCTCCGAAGGCTGATGCCTTATCCATTAGGCCACTGGGCCACAATTTCTAGATAACGAAATGGGTATATCTGCATAAGAATATTAAAGTCATAGCATTAAATGATATGTTTAATTAGTAGGTAGTGCATTCAAAGAAGCTTTTTGATTACCTAGATGTGAATCAATTGCACAATGCTGAGCTCCATAGTCTTGTTCCACAATTGCAGTTTTACTAGAGTAGTACTGCTGTTTCTGAGTAGTACTGTCTTTCTAAGAAAATACATGTACATTGTAGGCACCCGCCACCACGAAAAACCTTTTGGCAAGTGTGAATCAAAGCCACAATACTCTTTTAGAAGAAAGATATTTCTTGGAAATCTTTTCAAAGTTCAAGCTGAAATGACAAATATCTTGGAATATGTACAAGAATCCTTTCAGCAAGTGGCAATTAAAGAATGTGACATTATAGGCCTCATGTCAATGATTTCCGCAAAGTATCAGATGACCCAGATGGAACTCGAACCCACAATCCTCAGCTCTGAAGGCTGATGCCTTATCCATTAGGCCACTGGGCCACAAAAGATAACTAAATGGGTATATCTGCACAAGAATATTACAGTCATAGCATTAAATAATATTTTTAATTAGTAGGTAGTGCAATCAAAGAAGGTTTTTGATTACCTAGATGTGAGTCAATTGCACAATGCTGAGCTCCATAGTCTTGTTCCACAATTGCAGTTTTACTAGAGTAGTACTGCTGTTTCTGAGTAGTACTGTCTTTCTAAGAAAATACATGTACATTGTAGGCACCTGCCACCACGAAAAACCTTTTTGCAAGTGTGAATCAAAGCCACAATACTCTTTTAGAAGAAAGATATTTCTTGGAAATCTTTTCAAAGTTCAAGCTGAAATGACAAATGTCTTGGAATATGTACAAGAATCCTTTCAGCAAGTGGCAATTAAAGAATGTGAGATTATAGGCCTCATGTCAATGATTTCCGCAAAGTATCAGATGACCCAGATGGGACTCGAACCCACAATCCTCAGCTCCGAAGGCTGATGCCTTATCCATTAGGCCACTGGGCCACAATTTCTAGATAACGAAATGGGTATATCTGCACAAGAATATTACAGTCATAGCATTAAGTAATATTTTTAATTAGTAGGTAGTGCATTCAAAGAAGGTTTTTGATTACTTAGATGTGAGTCAATTGCACAATGCTGAGCTCCATAGTCTTGTTCCACAATTGCAGTTTTACTAGAGTAATACTGCTGTTTCTGAGTAGTACTGTCTTTCTAATAAACTACATGTACATTGTAGTCACCCGCCACCACGAAAAACCTTTTTGCAAGTGTGAATCAAAGCCACAATACTCTTTTAGAAGAAAGATATTTCTTGGAAATCTTTTCAAAGTTCAAGCTGAAATGACAAATGTCTTGGAATATGTACAAGAATCCTTTCAGCAAGTGGCAATTAAAGAATGTGACATTATAGGCCTCATGTCAATGATTTCTGCAAAGTATCAGATGACCCAGATGGGACTCGAACCCACAATCCTCAGCTCCGAAGGCTGATGCCTTATCCATTAGGCCACTGGGCCACAATTTCTAGATAACGAAATGGGTATATCTGCATAAGAATATTAAAGTCATAGCATTAAATAATATTTTTAATTAGTAGGTAGTGCATTCAAAGAAGGTTTTTGATTACATAGATGTGAGTCAATTGCACAATGCTGAGCTCCATAGTCTTGTTCCACAATTGCAGTTTTACTAGAGTAGTACTGCTGTTTCTGAGTAGTACTGTCTTTCTAAGAAAATACATGTACATTGTAGGCACCTGTCACCACGAAAAACCTTTTTGCAAGTGTGAATCAAAGCCACAATACTCTTTTAGAAGAAAGATATTTCTTGGAAATCTTTTCAAAGTTCAAGCTGAAATGACAAATGTCTTGGAATATGTACAAGAATCCTTTCAGCAAGTGGCAATTAAAGAATGTGACATTATAGGCCTCATGTCAATGATTTCCGCAAAGTATCAGCTGACCCGGATGGGACTCGAACCCACAATCCTCAGCTCCGAAGGCTGATGCCTTATCCATTAGGCCACTGGGCCACAAAAGATAACGAAATGGGTATATCTGCACAAGAATATTACAGTCATAGCATTAAATAATATTTTTAATTAGTAGGTAGTGCATTCAAAGAAGGTTTTTGATTACCTAGATGTGAGTCAATTGCACAATGCTGAGCTCCATAGTCTTGTTCCACAATTGCAGTTTTACTAGAGTAGTACTGCTGTTTCTGAGTAGTACTGTCTTCCTAAGAAAATACATGTACATTGTAGGCACCTGCCACCACGAAAAACCTTTTTGCAAGTGTGAATCAAAGCCACAATACTCTTTTAGAAGAAAGATATTTCTTGGAAATCTTTTCAAAGTTCAAGCTGAAATGACAAATGTCTTGGAATATGTACAAGAATCCTTTCAGCAAGTGGCAATTAAAGAATGTGACATTATAGGCCTCATGTCAATGATTTCTGCAAAGTATCAGATGACCCAGATGGGACTCGAACCCACAATCCTCAGCTCCGAAGGCTGATGCCTTATCCATTAGGCCACTGGGCCACAATTTCTAGATAACGAAATGGGTATATCTGCATAAGTATAGTATAGTCATAGCATTAAATAATATGTTTAATTAGTAGGTAGTGCATTCAAAGAAGCTTTTTGATTACCTAGATGTGAATCAATTGCACAATGCTGAGCTCCATAGTCTTGTTCCACAATTGCAGTTTTACTAGAGTAGTACTGCTGTTTCTGAGTAGTACTGTCTTTCTAAGAAAATACATGTACATTGTAGGCACCCGCCACCACGAAAAACCTTTTTGCAAGTGTGAATCAAAGCCACAATACTCTTTTAGAAGAAAGATATTTCTTGGAAATCTTTTCAAAGTTCAAGCTGAAATGACAAATGTCTTGGAATATGTACAAGAATCCTTTCAGCAAGTGGCAATTAAAGAATGTGACATTATAGGCCTCATGTCAATGATTTCTGCAAAGTATCAGATGACCCAGATGGGACTCGAACCCACAATCCTCAGCTCCGAAGGCTGATGCCTTATCCATTAGGCCACTGGGCCACAATTTCTAGATAACGAAATGGGTATATCTGCATAAGAATATTAAAGTCATAGCATTAAATAATATGTTTAATTAGTAGGTAGTGCATTCAAAGAAGCTTTTTGATTACCTAGATGTGAATCAATTGCACAATGCTGAGCTCCATAGTCTTGTTCCACAATTGCAGTTTTACTAGAGTAGTACTGCTGTTTCTGAGTAGTACTGTCTTTCTAAGAAAATACATGTACATTGTAGGCACCCGCCACCACGAAAAACCTTTTTACAAGTGTGAATCAAAGCCACAATACTCTTTTAGAAGAAAGATATTTCTTGGAAATCTTTTCAAAGTTCAAGCTGAAATGACAAATATCTTGGAATATGTACAAGAATCCTTTCAGCAAGTGGCAATTAAAGAATGTGACATTATAGGCCTCATGTCAATGATTTCCGCAAAGTATCAGATGACCCAGATGGAACTCGAACCCACAATCCTCAGCTCCGAAGGCTGATGCCTTATCCATTAGGCCACTGGGCCACAAAAGATAATTATATGGGTATATCTGCACAAGAATATTACAGTCATAGCATTAAATAATATTTTTATTTAGTAGGTAGTGCATTCAAAGAAGGTTTTTGATTACCTAGATGTGAGTCAATTGCACAATGCTGAGCTCCATAGTCTTGTTCCACAATTGCAGTTTTACTAGAGTAGTACTGCTGTTTCTGAGTAGTACTGTCTTTCTAAGAAAATACATGTACATTGTAGGCACCCGCCACCACGAAAAACCTTTTGGCAAGTGTGAATCAAAGCCACAATACTCTTTTAGAAGAAAGATATTTCTTGGAAATCTTTTCAAAGTTCAAGCTGAAATGACAAATATCTTGGAATATGTACAAGAATCCTTTCAGCAAGTGGCAATTAAAGAATGTGACATTATAGGCCTCATGTCAATGATTTCCGCAAAGTATCAGATGACCCAGATGGAACTCGAACCCACAATCCTCAGCTCTGAAGGCTGATGCCTTATCCATTAGGCCACTGGGCCACAAAAGATAACTAAATGGGTATATCTGCACAAGAATATTACAGTCATAGCATTAAATAATATTTTTAATTAGTAGGTAGTGCAATCAAAGAAGGTTTTTGATTACCTAGATGTGAGTCAATTGCACAATGCTGAGCTCCATAGTCTTGTTCCACAATTGCAGTTTTACTAGAGTAGTACTGCTGTTTCTGAGTAGTACTGTCTTTCTAAGAAAATACATGTACATTGTAGGCACCTGCCACCACGAAAAACCTTTTTGCAAGTGTGAATCAAAGCCACAATACTCTTTTAGAAGAAAGATATTTCTTGGAAATCTTTTCAAAGTTCAAGCTGAAATGACAAATGTCTTGGAATATGTACAAGAATCCTTTCAGCAAGTGGCAATTAAAGAATGTGAGATTATAGGCCTCATGTCAATGATTTCCGCAAAGTATCAGATGACCCAGATGGGACTCGAACCCACAATCCTCAGCTCCGAAGGCTGATGCCTTATCCATTAGGCCACTGGGCCACAATTTCTAGATAACGAAATGGGTATATCTGCACAAGAATATTACAGTCATAGCATTAAGTAATATTTTTAATTAGTAGGTAGTGCATTCAAAGAAGGTTTTTGATTACTTAGATGTGAGTCAATTGCACAATGCTGAGCTCCATAGTCTTGTTCCACAATTGCAGTTTTACTAGAGTAATACTGCTGTTTCTGAGTAGTACTGTCTTTCTAATAAACTACATGTACATTGTAGTCACCCGCCACCACGAAAAACCTTTTTGCAAGTGTGAATCAAAGCCACAATACTCTTTTAGAAGAAAGATATTTCTTGGAAATCTTTTCAAAGTTCAAGCTGAAATGACAAATGTCTTGGAATATGTACAAGAATCCTTTCAGCAAGTGGCAATTAAAGAATGTGACATTATAGGCCTCATGTCAATGATTTCTGCAAAGTATCAGATGACCCAGATGGGACTCGAACCCACAATCCTCAGCTCCGAAGGCTGATGCCTTATCCATTAGGCCACTGGGCCACAATTTCTAGATAACGAAATGGGTATATCTGCATAAGAATATTAAAGTCATAGCATTAAATAATATTTTTAATTAGTAGGTAGTGCATTCAAAGAAGGTTTTTGATTACATAGATGTGAGTCAATTGCACAATGCTGAGCTCCATAGTCTTGTTCCACAATTGCAGTTTTACTAGAGTAGTACTGCTGTTTCTGAGTAGTACTGTCTTTCTAAGAAAATACATGTACATTGTAGGCACCTGTCACCACGAAAAACCTTTTTGCAAGTGTGAATCAAAGCCACAATACTCTTTTAGAAGAAAGATATTTCTTGGAAATCTTTTCAAAGTTCAAGCTGAAATGACAAATGTCTTGGAATATGTACAAGAATCCTTTCAGCAAGTGGCAATTAAAGAATGTGACATTATAGGCCTCATGTCAATGATTTCCGCAAAGTATCAGCTGACCCGGATGGGACTCGAACCCACAATCCTCAGCTCCGAAGGCTGATGCCTTATCCATTAGGCCACTGGGCCACAAAAGATAACGAAATGGGTATATCTGCACAAGAATATTACAGTCATAGCATTAAATAATATTTTTAATTAGTAGGTAGTGCATTCAAAGAAGGTTTTTGATTACCTAGATGTGAGTCAATTGCACAATGCTGAGCTCCATAGTCTTGTTCCACAATTGCAGTTTTACTAGAGTAGTACTGCTGTTTCTGAGTAGTACTGTCTTCCTAAGAAAATACATGTACATTGTAGGCACCTGCCACCACGAAAAACCTTTTTGCAAGTGTGAATCAAAGCCACAATACTCTTTTAGAAGAAAGATATTTCTTGGAAATCTTTTCAAAGTTCAAGCTGAAATGACAAATGTCTTGGAATATGTACAAGAATCCTTTCAGCAAGTGGCAATTAAAGAATGTGACATTATAGGCCTCATGTCAATGATTTCTGCAAAGTATCAGATGACCCAGATGGGACTCGAACCCACAATCCTCAGCTCCGAAGGCTGATGCCTTATCCATTAGGCCACTAGGCCACAATTTCTAGATAACGAAATGGGTATATCTGCATAAGTATAGTATAGTCATAGCATTAAATAATATGTTTAATTAGTAGGTAGTGCATTCAAAGAAGCTTTTTGATTACCTAGATGTGAATCAATTGCACAATGCTGAGCTCCATAGTCTTGTTCCACAATTGCAGTTTTACTAGAGTAGTACTGCTGTTTCTGAGTAGTACTGTCTTTCTAAGAAAATACATGTACATTGTAGGCACCCGCCACCACGAAAAACCTTTTTGCAAGTGTGAATCAAAGCCACAATACTCTTTTAGAAGAAAGATATTTCTTGGAAATCTTTTCAAAGTTCAAGCTGAAATGACAAATGTCTTGGAATATGTACAAGAATCCTTTCAGCAAGTGGCAATTAAAGAATGTGACATTATAGGCCTCATGTCAATGATTTCTGCAAAGCATCAGATGACCCAGATGGGACTCGAACCCACAATCCTCAGCTCCGAAGGCTGATGCCTTATCCATTAGGCCACTGGGCCACAATTTCTAGATAACGAAATGGGTATATCTGCATAAGAATATTAAAGTCATAGCATTAAATAATATGTTTAATTAGTAGGTAGTGCATTCAAAGAAGCTTTTTGATTACCTAGATGTGAATCAATTGCACAATGCTGAGCTCCATAGTCTTGTTCCACAATTGCAGTTTTACTAGAGTAGTACTGCTGTTTCTGAGTAGTACTGTCTTTCTAAGAAAATACATGTACATTGTAGGCACCCGCCACCACGAAAAACCTTTTTACAAGTGTGAATCAAAGCCACAATACTCTTTTAGAAGAAAGATATTTCTTGGAAATCTTTTCAAAGTTCAAGCTGAAATGACAAATATCTTGGAATATGTACAAGAATCCTTTCAGCAAGTGGCAATTAAAGAATGTGACATTATAGGCCTCATGTCAATGATTTCCGCAAAGTATCAGATGACCCAGATGGAACTCGAACCCACAATCCTCAGCTCCGAAGGCTGATGCCTTATCCATTAGGCCACTGGGCCACAAAAGATAATTATATGGGTATATCTGCACAAGAATATTACAGTCATAGCATTAAATAATATTTTTATTTAGTAGGTAGTGCATTCAAAGAAGGTTTTTGATTACCTAGATGTGAGTCAATTGCACAATGCTGAGCTCCATAGTCTCGTTCCACAATCGCAGTTTTACTAGAGTAGTAGTGCTGTTTTTGAGTAGTACTGTCTTTCTAATAAACTACATGTACATTGTAGGCACCCGCCACCACAAAAAACCTTTTTGCAAGTGTGAATCAAAGCCACAATACTCTTTTAGAAGAAAGATATTTCTTGGAAATCTTTTCAAAGTTCAAGCTGAAATGACAAATGTCTTGGAATATGTACAAGAATCCTTTCAGCAAGTGGCAATTAAAGAATGTGACATTATAGGCCTCATGTCAATGATTTCCGCAAAGTATCAGATGACCCAGATGGGACTCGAACCCACAATCCTTAGCTCCGAAGGCTGATGCCTTATCCATTAGGCCACTGGGCCACAAAAGATAACTAAATGGGTATATCTGCACAAGAATATTACAGTCATAGCATTAAATAATATTTTTAATTAGTAGGTAGTGCATTCAAAGAAGGTTTTTGATTACCTAGATGTGAGTCAATTGCACAATGCTGAGCTCCATAGTCTTGTTCCACAATTGCAGTTTTACTAGAGTAGTACTGCTGTTTCTGAGTAGTACTGTCTTTCTAAGAAAATACATGTACATTGTAGGCACCTGCCACCACGAAAAACCTTTTTGCAAGTGTGAATCAAAGCCACAATACTCTTTTAGAAGAAAGATATTTCTTGGAAATCTTTTCAAAGTTCAAGCTGAAATGACAAATGTCTTGGAATATGTACAAGAATCCTTTCAGCAAGTGGCAATTAAAGAATGTGACATTATAGGCCTCATGTCAATGATTTCCACAAAGTATCAGGTGACCCAGATGGGACTCGAACCCACAATCCTCAGCTCCGAAGGCTGATGCCTTATCCATTAGGCCACTGGGCCACAATTTCTAGATAACGAAATGGGTATATCTGCACAACAATATTACAGTCAAAGCATTAAGTAATATTTTTAATTAGTAGGTAGTGCATTCAAAGAAGGTTTTTGATTACTAAGATGTGAGTCAATTGCACAATGCTGAGCTCCATAGTCTTGTTCCACAATTGCAGTTTTACTAGAGTAATACTGCTGTTTCTGAGTAGTACTCTCTTTCTAATAAACTACATGTACATTGTAGTCACCCGCCACCACGAAAAACCTTTTTGCAAGTGTGAATCAAAGCCACAATACTCTTTTAGAAGAAAGATATTTCTTGGAAATCTTTTCAAAGTTCAAGCTGAAATGACAAATGTCTTGGAATATATAGAAGAATCCTTTCAGCAAGTGGCAATTAAATAATGTGACATTATAGGCCTCATGTCAATGATTTCTGCAAAGTATCAGATGACCCAGATGGGACTCGAACCCACAATCCTCAGCTCCGAAGGCTGATGCCTTATCCATTAGGCCACTGGGCCACAATTTCTAGATAACGAAATGGGTATATCTGCATAAGAATATTAAAGTCATAGCATTAAATAATATGTTTAATTAGTAAGTAGTGCATTCAAAGAAGCTTTTTGATTACCTAGATGTGAATCAATTGCACAATGCTGAGCTCCATAGTCTTGTTCCACAATTGCAGTTTTACTAGAGTAGTACTGCTGTTTCTGAGTAGTACTGTCTTTCTAAGAAAATACATGTACATTGTAGGCACCCGCCACCACGAAAAACCTTTTTGCAAGTGTGAATCAAAGCCACAATACTCTTTTAGAAGAAAGATATTTCTTGGAAATCTTTTCAAAGTTCAAGCTGAAATGACAAATATCTTGGAATATGTACAAGAATCCTTTCAGCAAGTGGCAATTAAAGAATGTGACATTATAGGCCTCATGTCAATGATTTCCGCAAAGTATCAGATGACCCAGATGGAACTCGAACCCACAATCCTCAGCTCCGAAGGCTGATGCCTTATCCATTAGGCCACTGGGCCACAAAAGATAATTATATGGGTATATCTGCACAAGAATATTACAGTCATAGCATTAAATAATATTTTTATTTAGTAGGTAGTGCATTCAAAGAAGGTTTTTGATTACCTAGATGTGAGTCAATTGCACAATGCTGAGCTCCATAGTCTTGTTCCACAATTGCAGTTTTACTAGAGTAGTACTGCTGTTTCTGAGTAGTACTGTCTTTCTAAGAAAATACATGTACATTGTAGGCACCTGCCACCACGAAAAACCTTTTTGCAAGTGTGAATCAAAGCCACAATACTCTTTTAGAAGAAAGATATTTCTTGGAAATCTTTTCAAAGTTCAAGCTGAAATGACAAATGTCTTGGAATATGTACAAGAATCCTTTCAGCAAGTGGCAATTAAAGAATGTGACATTATAGGCCTCATGTCAATGATTTCCTCAAAGTATCAGATGACCCAGATGGGACTCGAACCCACAATCCTCAGCTCCGAAGGCTGATGCCTTATCCATTAGGCCACTGGGCCACAAAAGATAACTAAATGGGTATATCTGCACAAGAATATTACAGTCATAGCATTAAATAATATTTTTAATTAGTAGGTAGTGCATTCAAAGAAGGTTTTTGATTACCTAGATGTGAGTCAATTGCACAATGCTGAGCTCCATAGTCTCGTTCCACAATCGCAGTTTTACTAGAGTAGTAGTGCTGTTTTTGAGTAGTACTGTCTTTCTAATAAACTACATGTACATTGTAGGCACCCGCCACCACAAAAAAACTTTTTGCAAGTGTGAATCAAAGCCACAATACTCTTTTAGAAGAAAGATATTTCTTGGAAATCTTTTCAAAGTTCAAGCTGAAATGACAAATGTCTTGGAATATGTACAAGAATCCTTTCAGCAAGTGGCAATTAAAGAATGTGACATTATAGGCCTCATGTCAATGATTTCCGCAAAGTATCAGATGACCCAGATGGGACTCGAACCCACAATCCTTAGCTCCGAAGGCTGATGCCTTATCCATTAGGCCACTGGGCCACAAAAGATAACTAAATGGGTATATCTGCACAAGAATATTACAGTCATAGCATTAAATAATATTTTTAATTAGTAGGTAGTGCATTCAAAGAAGGTTTTTGATTACCTATATGTGAGTCAATTGCACAATGCTGAGCTCCATAGTCTTGTTCCACAATTGCAGTTTTACTAGAGTAGTACTGCTGTTTCTGAGTAGTACTGTCTTTCTAAGAAAATACATGTACATTGTAGGCACCTGCCACCACGAAAAACCTTTTTGCAAGTGTGAATCAAAGCCACAATACTCTTTTAGAAGAAAGATATTTCTTGGAAATCTTTTCAAAGTTCAAGCTGAAATGACAAATGTCTTGGAATATGTACAAGAATCCTTTCAGCAAGTGGCAATTAAAGAATGTGAGATTATAGGCCTCATGTCAATGATTTCCGCAAAGTATCAGATGACCCAGATGGGACTCGAACCCACAATCCTCAGCTCCGAAGGCTGATGCCTTATCCATTAGGCCACTGGGCCACAATTTCTAGATAACGAAATGGGTATATCTGCACAAGAATATTACAGTCATAGCATTAAGTAATATTTTTAATTAGTAGGTAGTGCATTCAAAGAAGGTTTTTGATTACTTAGATGTGAGTCAATTGCACAATGCTGAGCTCCATAGTCTTGTTCCACAATTGCAGTTTTACTAGAGTAATACTGCTGTTTCTGAGTAGTACTGTCTTTCTAATAAACTACATGTACATTGTAGTCACCCGCCACCACGAAAAACCTTTTTGCAAGTGTGAATCAAAGCCACAATACTCTTTTAGAAGAAAGATATTTCTTGGAAATCTTTTCAAAGTTCAAGCTGAAATGACAAATGTCTTGGAATATGTACAAGAATCCTTTCAGCAAGTGGCAATTAAAGAATGTGACATTATAGGCCTCATGTCAATGATTTCTGCAAAGTATCAGATGACCCAGATGGGACTCGAACCCACAATCCTCAGCTCCGAAGGCTGATGCCTTATCCATTAGGCCACTGGGCCACAATTTCTAGATAACGAAATGGGTATATCTGCATAAGAATATTTAAGTCAGAGCATTAAATAATATGTTTAATTAGTAGGTAGTGCATTCAAAGAAGCTTTTTGATTACCTAGATGTGAATCAATTGCACAATGCTGAGCTCCATAGTCTTGTTCCACAATTGCAGTTTTACTAGAGTAGTACTGCTGTTTCTGAGTAGTACTGTCTTTCTACGAAAATACATGTACATTGTAGGCACCCGCCACCACGAAAAACCTTTTTGCAAGTGTGAATCAAAGCCACAATACTCTTTTAGAAGAAAGATATTTCTTGGAAATCTTTTCAAAGTTCAAGCTGAAATGACAAATGTCTTGGAATATGTACAAGAATCCTTTCAGCAAGTGGCAATTAAAGAATGTGACATTATAGGCCTCATGCCAATGATTTCCGCAAAGTATCAGATGACCCAGATGGAACTCGAACCCACAATCCTCAGCTCCGAAGGCTGATGCCTTATCCATTAGGCCACTGGGCCACAAAAGATAATTATATGGGTATATCTGCACAAGAATATTACAGTCATAGCATTAAATAATATTTTTATTTAGTAGGTAGTGCATTCAAAGAAGGTTTTTGATTACCTAGATGTGAGTCAATTGCACAATGCTGAGCTCCATAGTCTTGTTCCACAATTGCAGTTTTACTAGAGTAGTACTGCTGTTTCTGAGTAGTACTGTCTTTCTAAGAAAATACATGTACATTGTAGGCACCTGCCACCACGAAAAACCTTTTTGCAAGTGTGAATCCAAGCCACAATACTCTTTTAGAAGAAAGATATTTCTTGGAAATCTTTTCAAAGTTCAAGCTGAAATGACAAATGTCTTGGAATATGTACAAGAATCCTTTCAGCAAGTGGCAATTAAAGAATGTGACATTATAGGCCTCATGTCAATGATTTCCGCAAAGTATCAGATGACCCAGATGGGACTCGAACCCACAATCCTCAGCTCCGAAGGCTGATGCCTTATCCATTAGGCCACTGGGCCACAAAAGATAACTAAATGGGTATATCTGCACAAGAATATTACAGTCATAGCATTAAATAATATTTTTAATTAGTAGGTAGTGCATTCAAAGAAGGTTTTTGATTACCTAGATGTGAGTCAATTGCACAATGCTGAGCTCCATAGTCTCGTTCCACAATCGCAGTCTTACTAGAGTAGTAGTGCTGTTTTTGAGTAGTACTGTCTTTCTAATAAACTACATGTACATTGTAGGCACCCGCCACCACAAAAAACCTTTTTGCAAGTGTGAATCAAAGCCACAATACTCTTTTAGAAGAAAGATATTTCTTGGAAATCTTTTCAAAGTTCAAGCTGAAATGACAAATGTCTTGGAATATGTACAAGAATCCTTTCAGCAAGTGGCAATTAAAGAATGTGACATTATAGGCCTCATGTCAATGATTTCCGCAAAGTATCAGATGACCCAGATGGGACTCGAACCCACAATCCTCAGCTCCGAAGGCTGATGCCTTATCCATTAGGCCACTGGGCCACAAAAGATAACTAAATGGGTATATCTGCACAAGAATATTACAGTCATAGCATTAAATAATATTTTTAATTAGTAGGTAGTGCATTCAAAGAAGGTTTTTGATTACCTAGATGTGAGTCAATTGCACAATGCTGAGCTCCATAGTCTTGTTCCACAATTGCAGTTTTACTAGAGTAGTACTGCTGTTTCTGAGTAGTACTGTCTTTCTAAGAAAATACATGTACATTGTAGGCACCTGCCACCACGAAAAACCTTTTTGCAAGTGTGAATCAAAGCCACAATACTCTTTTAGAAGAAAGATATTTCTTGGAAATCTTTTCAAAGTTCAAGCTGAAATGACAAATGTCTTGGAATATGTACAAGAATCCTTTCAGCAAGTGGCAATTAAAGAATGTGACATTATAGGCCTCATGTCAATGATTTCCACAAAGTATCAGATGACCCAGATGGGACTCGAACCCACAATCTTCAGCTCCGAAGGCTGATGCCTTATCCATTAGGCCACTGGGCCACAATGTCTAGATAACGAAATGGGTATATCTGCACAACAATATTACAGTCATAGCATTAAGTAATATTTTTAATTAGTAGGTAGTGCATTCAAAGAAGGTTTTTGATTACTAAGATGTGAGTCAATTGCACAATGCTGAGCTCCATAGTCTTGTTCCACAATTGCAGTTTTACTAGAGTAATACTGCTGTTTCTGAGTAGTACTCTCTTTCTAATAAACTACATGTACATTGTAGTCACCCGCCACCACGAAAAACCTTTTTGCAAGTGTGAATCAAAGCCACAATACTCTTTTAGAAGAAAGATATTTCTTGGAAATCTTTTCAAAGTTCAAGCTGAAATGACAAATGTCTTGGAATATGTACAAGAATCCTTTCAGCAAGTGGCAATTAAAGAATGTGACATTATAGGCCTCATGTCAATGATTTCTGCAAAGTATCAGATGACCCAGATGGGACTCGAACCCACAATCCTCAGCTCCGAAGGCTGATGCCTTATCCATTAGGCCACTGGGCCACAATTTCTAGATAACGAAATGGGTATATCTGCATAAGAATATTAAAGTCATAGCATTAAATAATATGTTTAATTAGTAGGTAGTGCATTCAAAGAAGCTTTTTGATTACCTAGATGTGAATCAATTGCACAATGCTGAGCTCCATAGTCTTGTTCCACAATTGCAGTTTTACTAGAGTAGTACTGCTGTTTCTGAGTAGTACTGTCTTTCTAAGAAAATACATGTACATTGTAGGCACCTGCCACCACGAAAAACCTTTTTGCAAGTGTGAATCAAAGCCACAATACTCTTTTAGAAGAAAGATATTTCTTGGAAATCTTTACAAAGTTCAAGCTGAAATGACAAATGTCTTGGAATATGTACAAGAATCCTTTCAGCAAGTGGCAATTAAAGAATGTGACATTTTAGGCCTCATGTCAATGATTTCCGCAAAGTATCAGCTGACCCGGATGGGACTCGAACCCACAATCCTCAGCTCCGAAGGCTGATGCCTTATCCATTAGGCCACTGGGCCACAAAAGATAACGAAATGGGTATATCTGCACAAGAATATTACAGTCATAGCATTAAATAATATTTTTAATTAGTAGGTAGTGCATTCAAAGAAGGTTTTTGATTACCTAGATGTGAGTCAATTGCACAATGCTGAGCTCCATAGTCTTGTTCCACAATTGCAGTTTTACTAGAGTAGTACTGCTGTTTCTGAGTAGTACTGTCTTCCTAAGAAAATACATGTACATTGTAGGCACCTGCCACCACGAAAAACCTTTTTGCAAGTGTGAATCAAAGCCACAATACTCTTTTAGAAGAAAGATATTTCTTGGAAATCTTTTCAAAGTTCAAGCTGAAATGACAAATGTCTTGGAATATGTACAAGAATCCTTTCAGCAAGTGGCAATTAAAGAATGTGACATTATAGGCCTCATGTCAATGATTTCTGCAAAGTATCAGATGACCCAGATGGGACTCGAACCCACAATCCTCAGCTCCGAAGGCTGATGCCTTATCCATTAGGCCACTGGGCCACAATTTCTAGATAACGAAATGGGTATATCTGCATAAGAATAGTATAGTCATAGCATTAAATAATATGTTTAATTAGTAGGTAGTGCATTCAAAGAAGCTTTTTGATTACCTAGATGTGAATCAATTGCACAATGCTGAGCTCCATAGTCTTGTTCCACAATTGCAGTTTTACTAGAGTAGTACTGCTGTTTCTGAGTAGTACTGTCTTTCTAAGAAAATACATGTACATTGTAGGCACCCGCCACCACGAAAAACCTTTTTGCAAGTGTGAATCAAAGCCACAATACTCTTTTAGAAGAAAGATATTTCTTGGAAATCTTTTCAAAGTTCAAGCTGAAATGACAAATATCTTGGAATATGTACAAGAATCCTTTCAGCAAGTGGCAATTAAAGAATGTGATATTATAGGCCTCATGTCAATGATTTCCGCAAAGTATCAGATGACCCAGATGGAACTCGAACCCACAATCCTCAGCTCCGAAGGCTGATGCCTTATCCATTAGGCCACTGGGCCACAAAAGATAATTAAATGGGTATATCTGCACAAGAATATTACAGTCATAGCATTAAATAATATTTTTAATTAGTAGGTAGTGCATTCAAAGAAGGTTTTTGATTACCAAGATGTGAGTCAATTGCACAATGCTGAGCTCCATAGTCTTGTTCCACAATTGCAGTTTTACTAGAGTAGTACTGCTGTTTCTGAGTAGTACTGTCTTTCTAAGAAAATACATGTACATTGTAGGCACCTGCCACCACGAAAAACCTTTTTGCAAGTGTGAATCAAAGCCACAATACTCTTTTAGAAGAAAGATATTTCTTGGAAATCTTTTCAAAGTTCAAGCTGAAATGACAAATGTCTTGGAATATGTACAAGAATCCTTTCAGCAAGTGGCAATTAAAGAATGTGACATTATAGGCCTCATGTCAATGATTTCCACAAAGTATCAGATGACCCAGATGGGACTCGAACCCACAATCCTCAGCTCCGAAGGCTGATGCCTTATCCATTAGGCCACTGGGCCACAATTTCTAGATAACGAAATGGGTATATCTGCAAAACAATATTACAGTCATAGCATTAAGTAATATTTTTAATTAGTAGGTAGTGCATTCAAAGAAGGTTTTTGATTACTAAGATGTGAGTCAATTGCACAATGCTGAGCTCCATAGTCTTGTTCCACAATTGCAGTTTTACTAGAGTAATACTGCTGTTTCTGAGTAGTACTCTCTTTCTAATAAACTACATGTACATTGTAGTCACCCGCCACCACGAAAAACCTTTTTGCAAGTGTGAATCAAAGCGACAATACTCTTTTAGAAGAAAGATATTTCTTGGAAATCTTTTCAAAGTTCAAGCTGAAATGACAAATGTCTTGGAATATGTACAAGAATCCTTTCAGCAAGTGGCAATTAAAGAATGTGACATTATAGGCCTCATGTCAATGATTTCTGCAAAGTATCAGATGACCCAGATGGGACTCGAACCCACAATCCTCAGCTCCGAAGGCTGATGCCTTATCCATTAGGCCACTGGGCCACAATTTCTAGATAACGAAATGGGTATATCTGCATAAGAATATTAAAGTCATAGCATTAAATGATATGTTTAATTAGTAGGTAGTGCATTCAAAGAAGCTTTTTGATTACCTAGATGTGAATCAATTGCACAATGCTGAGCTCCATAGTCTTGTTCCACAATTGCAGTTTTACTAGAGTAGTACTGCTGTTTCTGAGTAGTACTGTCTTTCTAAGAAAATACATGTACATTGTAGGCACCCGCCACCACGAAAAACCTTTTGGCAAGTGTGAATCAAAGCCACAATACTCTTTTAGAAGAAAGATATTTCTTGGAAATCTTTTCAAAGTTCAAGCTGAAATGACAAATATCTTGGAATATGTACAAGAATCCTTTCAGCAAGTGGCAATTAAAGAATGTGACATTATAGGCCTTGTAGATTTAAAAATCTTGCTTCCCCTTATTATTGTTTAATTTCATGGAAACAGACACCAGTTATTCTGCCAAGATATTTATTTATTTTACCAATGTATATAAGGCATAAGGGAGAGAGTGACAATGGACCGGACAAAGATCTTCCTTCCAGCATCTCGCTCATTTCTCTCTCTCTGCCCTAGACAAAGAGCTTCAGTTCTTATGTTGAATAAAAAAAACTGCATTACCAGAGAAACATGTGGTTCCCCTTAACAGAGAGGTCCCCCTTAACATAGGAATGCATATTTTACTTGGTGGAAAAACACTATACATTCAGTCTCTCAACACGCACCCAAAGTCTCTCTCCCCACATATGTTCAGAACAGTATGTGAACAGTAGAATTCACAAAATACAATGATTACATATGATTATGAATGCATATAAAAAGTACAAAACAGATACATAATACTACTGTTATGAATATCAATAAAAAGTAATAATAAAACTAAAAACAATATTAAATGATGAGATTTAAGTCTTCAGTCCCTCCACTGGAACTACGGCCGTCAGTTCCACACCATCATTCCCAGGTTGCGACCCTATTGAAGTGATAGTGAGGAGGAGAAATAGACCAAGTCATAGACATAAAGGACAGAAGAATGGAAACAGAAAAGAAAAGAAAACAAATAACAAAAAAAACCCAACCCATGTTATGTCCCCGCATACTATGTGTCATTTAATGTCTATGTGTATGCATTTAAAATGAACCCCAATCATCTAAGGAAAGAAAAAAACTAATAAATCTTCTGCCAGTGCCTCGACTCGTTATGAAATTAACTCCTCAAGTTCCTGGCTCCAAAATAACAAACTAAAATAAACGTTGATGTTAAAGGATCCTATCCCTTGGGGTTGGAAATCAGTAAACGGGTGTTCATTGTTTGTGAAGTTGTGTTTTGTAAGTATTGTAGTGTATAAAATCTCCTATCTCACACCGTATTTCCCATTCTCGGTTCTATCCATATGGTTAGTAATAACCAATTTTACAGGTTTGGTACTTGTCTTCCTAGTAACACATAAGATGAGTTTTATTACTAACAGAAACACAAAAACTCCTACCATAATCAAAACTATCCATTCCGACCATGATAAATTCCCTGGAATTCGTGCTAATTTCCTCTCAGACATCAATTTAGCTACTCCATTCGCTACTATAACATGACCCATTGCTTGAAGTCCCTCCTCTTGAGCTGCCTTAACACTCCCTTTAACTCTCTTAACCATTTCAAAGAGTTCATAATTCCTCTCCTCCACCAAATCATTATTCCACCACTGTGGATCTAACTGCAACAATTGCACATGTGGAACATGAATTCCACCCAATTGAAGAGGATAGAGAATCTCTACACAAAATGGATCAGACGGAATTGGACACAACTTTCCTCCGTATATCATATTTTCACTCATTCCATCATGTAATATACACCACTGTGCTTCTGACACCTGCCATGCACCTGTGGCTTGATCTAAAGGAACTACTTCCCAAACTGCAGATCCATTAAGAGATAGACTAAACATTGTAGAGCATGAGCAAATTACCCACTCATGTTCCTCAACACAACAGTCTGTGGTAGAAATCATTGGTGTTTCGCCTTCAGCCCAATATCCATTCCTTCCTAATCTAATTACTGAATTTCCTTGTCTAACACCCATTGATTGGAATCGTCTAACTGTCATAATATTGCGCTTCCCATATTGAGGCCATACCATAATCAAAGGTAATGTTCCAGAACCTGACAACGAATCTTCATTAATTGCGATTTTAACTAATGGAACATGTTTAGCAGAAGTCAAATTAAGTTGATTACCGAAAACCACTAACAAAGATTCTGCTATTCGCTCAGGAACTTGACCCATTCGAATAACTTGAATGTCCTCTACCATTTGATCCTTTAAATTCTGTGCCAAAAATAAACACGCCGCACGATGTGTCTCAAAATTAGACGATTTCACTAATGCATCTGCCAATTCCTTCGCTGCGTTATTAAGATGCTGACCCGCTGCTAAAATATGTAGAGAACCTTGAATAGCCTCAGTGAGTCCTTTCCCAGTCATTGTTCCCACCCATTGAGTGTATTCGCTTAGTTGGTTCATCTGAGCAGTATTGCTAATTGAATTGACAGATCCAAATACCCCCGCTATATCTCCCCATATACTCCGAGGTGTACGATTTCGACTTTTCAGAGGATCTTTAGAGGTATAATATTTAACTTCTTTCTCCAACCAACTCCTTATTTGTGTGAAATTTCCACAGTAGGACTGATCAAAAACAGTAAGAAGAGATATCAAGTTATAATTAATGCGTTGTCGCACCATGTGAGCTTCATTTATCAAGGTTTTGGTTTCTTTTGCTAACAAGATACCATGAACTGGTGCAATAGTTGTACTTGGGCATGTTTTAGCTTTGTTTGTCTTTTCCGCAGAAAGATAAAAACACCGTCCAATTTCCCCAGTTTCTAGTTCAGTCTCACAATATTCATTTTCATCTTCCGAATGCCAAATTCGTACGTAATTTCCCTTGAATCTTGTTGTTCCCGAGGTTGTATCCCTTAGAAACCCCTCACATGGCAACACTATGGGATATATACAGCCTTGAGCTAATGAATCCCATATTGTAAGCATGTGAGTACGATTCAAAATGAAGTTAATTTCCACATTAGTAGACGTTATGAGGTTTAACCCCACAATTTCACATTGTTCTTTTGAACAAATTTCTCGCCTTTGAGCACTACCAGAATACCCCCCATCTTTCACCGGCCAAATTACTCTGCTTTTGTAACATTGATGGTGAAAGTCACATCCACCGTAGATGCCCTCACGATATTTAGCAAGCTCTTTATCATTACGTGGCACCCAATCCCATAATCCCCATTTGGAAATAAAGGGTAGAGTAAAATGTTGGCCAGATTTCAGAGTTGCATTCCGAGTGATTCCTTGAACTCGAGGAGTCCATAAAGCTTGGCTTCCTTGGTAAATGCCAAGTAAAATTAAAAACAAGCATACCATTGTCGTGGTGTATCGAGAATAACTTGCGACCATCTCTAATCA
Organism: Tiaroga cobitis; assembly: GCA_030578255.1. Taxonomy (NCBI): domain Eukaryota; kingdom Metazoa; phylum Chordata; class Actinopteri; order Cypriniformes; family Leuciscidae; genus Tiaroga; species Tiaroga cobitis. Next base: position 7,017,684 of record CM060595.1, read on the forward strand.
ATGTCAATGGAATTGATTCCTGAAATGGAAGCAGAAAAATAATTAATCATCACTCCTTTTCCTAGTCTTTAAAGTTAATGGATGAACAGTGCTCAATCTCAGGCCATAAGCCGTCATCACTTTGTTCATTCACTAAGCAAGGTTTAACTTGTGACCAATGATACCATCTATCTGTTCCTACACCCTTCCCTTTGAGGCAAACACTTGTATCAGTTGTTAAGAGTATCTCATATGGTCCCTCCCACCTAGGTTCTAAACCTCTCCTAACAATACGTTTGACCATAACAAAACTGCCTAACTCAGGAATGTGTGGAATGTCAGTAGTGGTGTGTTTTTCATCCCATTGCTGTTGAGCTCCTCGCACTTTCTTATTATTGTCTTTGGTAGCTTTGTCCAGCATTGTGAGATAGCGTCGTAACTTCTCTTGGAACAAAGTAGAATCTCCTCCTGTTCCTGCAGGTGGCGGAGCATCAGGAGGTAGAACCATTGCTCTTCCAGTCATCAGTTCAAAAGGAGTTAGTCCTGTTACTCTGTTTGGAGTTGCTCTCAGGTTCCACAGAATAGCAGGTAATAACTTATGCCAACCTTGACCAGTCTGCAGAATGGCTTTGGTTAAAGATGTTTTCAACGATCTGTTCATCCTCTCTACCATCCCTGAACTTTCCGGATGGTACGGAATGTGGAATTTCTGTTTGATCCCCATCAATTTCATTGCTTCCTTCATCAGTTTTCCAGTGAAGTGAGTTCCATTGTCAGAATCAATTTCATATGGAAGACCCCAGCGAGGAAAAACTTCTTCAACCATTACTCGTGCCGCCGCTTCAGCAGTGCAAGTTTTCGTAGGGAATGCTTCCATCCACCTAGTAAATCTGTCCATGATTACTAGAATGTATTGGTACCCTCCACTGGGTGATAAAGGTCCTGTGAAATCAATTTGGAGGTGTGTCCATGGACCTGTTGGTCTGGGTGCATGTGACATTCGCACCTTTACAGATTTTCCCACATTTGCTTTCAGGCAGATCAAACATCTCCTAGAATAATCATCAATGTCTCTCATCATCCGTGGCCACCACCAAGTCTCGCTGATTTGAGCTTTCATTGCTTTTGCTCCAGCATGCACTTTTCCATGATACAGCTGCATTAGTTCTCTTCTTGTTCCGATAGGCATCACCACTTGTCCTGTTGGGATTCTCCAGATACCTTGATCATCCTCTTTCGCTCCCGCTTTTATCCATTGTTCTTTCTCTTCATCTGTCTCAGTTTGATATGAAAGAAGATGGAGCTCAGGATTGTCTTTGCTGTTTTCCTCTACCACGGTAACAGGAGTAAGAGGAAGTAGAGCTGCTTCTCTAGCTGCTGCATCCGCTGCCGTGTTTCCTTGACTTTCTTTGGACTTGTCAGATTGATGTGATTTTACTTTAATCACGGCTGCTTCTCTGGGTAAGTGACATGCTGCAATCAAGCGACGAATTATGGAAGCATGTTGTATTTCGCTCCCACTGCTAGTGATAAGTCCACGTTTTTTCCACAGGGCAAGGTAGTCATGGACCACGCCAAAAGCATAACGACTATCTGTGTAGATGTTGACTCGATCTCCTTCCGATAGTTCAAAAGCTTCCGTAAGTGCCATGAGCTCAGCTACTTGTGCTGAATATTGCCCAGAAAGAGCTCCTTTCTTCACAACAGTTCCATCAGCTTCCACCACAGCCCATCCGGTATGTCGTTTTCCATCAACATAGTAACTGGATCCATCAACCCATAACTCCTTGTCTGGATTTTCAAGAGGTATTGGATTAACGGGACCAAGACTTTCTTCTTCTACTTGTTTTTCACACTCGTGTGGTGTTCCCTCATGTGGTTCTAGCATCATTGTTGCAGGGTTAAGGGATGTGTCTCTGATGATTTCCACTCTCAAATCCTTGTTCAACAAAGTTGCTTCCCACTTTGCTCTCCTTGCGTCGGTTATGGTCTTGATGTTTGTGTTGTTCAACAGCGTCACTATACTGTGTGGAGTGTGCAATATGATCGTTTGTGCTCCTATCAGATTTTCCACAGCATCCACTGCCCATGTGGCACCATCGAGAGCTTGTATACATCGTGGTTGACCAATCATTGTGACAGGAATCTTTGTGGAAAAGTATCCAACTGGTCTGTATCGATCACCTGGTTTTTGACACAGTACTGCTGAGTAGGTCTCATCTCCCACCCTGGTCCACAAATGAAATGGCAATCGTCCATCAGGAAGCCCCAAGGCTGGGGCTGAAGTCAGTTTTTCTTTCATAGAAGTAAACGCTTCCTCAGCTTCCGATGTCCAGTTTATCTGTTCCACTCCAGGCTTTCCTCCCTTGTACAGGTCGATGAGAGGGCTAGTGATGCTTGCAAAGTCAGGTACATACTGACGACAATAGTTAAAAAGTCCCATCACCTTCCGCATTCCTGTAACTGTTAGAGGTTTTGGAAGTTGCCGTAATGCCTCTACACGCTCTGTTGTCATTCTCCTTCCCTCAACAGATATTTCTTGGCCCAAGTAGATAACCTTAGTTTTGGCCAGCTGTGCTTTGTCGGGGTTGACTTTGAATCCTCCTTTCCCAAGGGCTTGTAGGACAACATTCAGAGCAAATATATGGCTCTTTTCGTCTGGGCTTGCAATTAACAAGTCATCCACGTATTGGAGGCACACACTTCCTGAACCCTCAATTTCAGCTTTTCGCTCAGTTAAGAACTGATCCAAAGTTCTGTGAAATACCACAGGAGAAAGATTAAGACCTTGTGGGAGTCTGTTCCAAACATACTGTTTTGCGCCCACTGTGAAGGCCAATTTCTCTTGGGATCTTTCATCAATAGGTATAGACCAGAAAGCCGACAGTACATCCAGTACCGTGAAAATTCTTGAATTACCTGGGATATCATTCAGAATGGTGGCAGGATTGGCCACAATAGGATGCGGTTTTGGTGTTACACTGTTAAGTCTTGTGTAATCAATGGTTAATCTCCATGAATTATCAGATTTCTTGACAGGCCAGACAGGACTATTAGTGGTAGATGAAGTTTGTCTGATGATCCCTTCAGCTTCCAAATCTGCCACTATCTCTTCCACGGCTTGTCTTGCTTCAGGTCGGATAGGGTATTGTTTATGAGGGGCATGTATCGGCCCCTCAATAACAACGGGGTCAATGTTGGCTTTGCCACAATCCAATTTGTGTTTAGCCCAAACATCTGGATATAAACTGCACACAAGACCCCACACACCATCTGTTCCCCAATCTCTGATGATTGGTTTTGCTGCACCAACAGAACTTAAATTACATGTGCGATCTTCGTGTGGTATTATCCCAGCTGTTGTAGCGATTTGACGACTGTCAGTGAAGATGATCGTGTTCAACAATGGAAGAATGTCCATGCCAATAAGGCTTCCTTGTGAATTCGGTCCCACCCAGAAAGATGTCCATAAGACTTCATCTTCATGTATTTGCAGTGGAACTTGTATACTTTTGCGAAATGTTGTGATACCTCCTCCAACTCCTTCAACTTCCATAGTTTCATCTGTTGTAGGTAGGTTCAGATCTGTTATTGAAATGGCTGCTCCAGTGTCGACCAGAATGTTGCATGGGTGGCCCCCTATTAATGCATTGATGAAAAGGCGATTGTCTCTTTTCTTGCTAATACAGGGGGCCGCTGATTCCTATTGCGGACACATAATTCCCTCAATCAGCTGACGGACTTGTGCTTCAGTCCACGTCTTTCCTTGAGAGGTTTCATCATGATTTTTCGCACTGACTTGTTTAAATGATGGACCTTGACCTTCTGCTCCACCTCCTTTAGCCCAACAATCTTTTCTTGAGTGGCCACGCTTGCCACAGTTGCTGCAAACAATCATCCTATTCTTTGTGTCCATGTTGTATTGAGCTGTCGCCACTCCTCTTCGATTTGACTTGTTTCCCTCTTCCTTGTTTGATCTCATAGCCATCTCTAGACGGCCAGCCCATTGCATAATTTGGTCAAATGTTTCGCCTGGGTTAACTCCAAGTGATAAGGCTTGTTGGTATTTAGAGCTAAAGCCATCCACAAGTGTGTCAGTGAACTGTACATCATCTCTGTCGGGTTGTTTCTTAGCACAGAGGGCCCATCTCTCATAAGCATTCCACTTACGCAGAGCATATTCATCTGGAGATTCATCATCCTTTTGCTTAATTAATGTCACTGATGTGAATGGAATTTTACCGCTTCCCAAGATTTCTTGGATTTCTTTTCGGAATACATCTAATGCTTGCCAAAGACCCAGGGGTCGTCCCTGGGCATCAACCCACAAGTCTACCCATTGGGCTGTTGTTATCGACGATGGCAAGCGTTCCCATCGGTCTCTTGGGCTTTTAGCTTTCACAATGGTGTGTATATCTCTTAATGACATTTGATGTGCTTCAACCAGAGAGTCTAATTCTCGCCAAAACTCTGTGTTTGGATCTTGCCTCTTCAGAGGAGGCAAAGCTGTGAGAATGGCTTGCCGTTCACCTGGTGTGAATGGTCTCTCTTCTGTCATCATTTCTGATTGTAATTCTTCCCTTTTAATCACAGGTGAAGAAAATTCAGGACCGATCTTGTCAACTGTGATCATGTCGTCATCTCTTGTCTCATCATCCCAGTCAGATCCATAATTACGAGCTGGTGTACATCGCAGCATGTCCCTGGTTGGCTGGGCTGATTTAGATCTCGTTATTATGGGAGCTGCTTGTGCAAATGCAACATACATTTTGTCAACTGGACCTCCATTTGATCTTGAAGCTTGAAGCTGTGTCAGAGGTTCAGATGAACTTGTATATTGTTCAGGCAAAGTTGGATAGATTGGTTTGTAAGGAGGAGGCGTTACAGTTGTCACGGGTTTCACTGGTGCTTGTGAATATTTCCTTTCAGCTTCAGTTATTATATTTGTCCAATCTGGATCAAATGAATCATCACTGGTTGTATTTTCTTTCTCTGAACATGTGATAGACATGATTTTGTTCAGCTTATTATATGCTTCAATTTGAGGCTTCATTGCTTCAACAAGTGGAACTGGACCACCATTTATATCACAACAAATTCCACCTTGTTTCACAATCCAATGAGCTGCCAGTATTGGGAATGCTTTTGACTTGATCTTGTCTTTTTGGGACTCGAACCAGCTTAACTGTGCATCCATAGATGCATTAATATCCAGTCCTTTTTTCAAAAGTTTAGTTTGTTTCTTGTCCTTTCTGTCCAGATACCAAGCAGATATTGTTCTGCTGTTACAGACACTTTCTGCCATCTTGTAAAGTATTCAAAGTCTGTGCACTCAGAACAGCTGGATTATGGGTATGTATGTGTGTGTATGTATGTGTGTGAATTCTAGGGGGGGGCTATGTATTATGTGTGCGTCTATGTTCAGAAACTGCAGCCTATGTGATGCGTCTGTGTGTGTGCTCAGAGCTGCAGGCTGTGTGTGCGAATTCTAGGGGGGCTACCCTGCTTCTCTCTCCCCCTCTTTCCCTTCTCCAACTGTATGTGTGTGTGTGTGTGTGTGAAGGTATAGAGAAATTCTGAAGGAAGGGGCTGCTTCTCTCTCTTTCCCTCACTCAAACAAAAAAAAAATTTAAAGAGAAGTTAACTCCAATGTTTTTCAGTATTTTGTTTTGTTTTTCAGTTAACTCAGAACTATTTTCTTTCTTTTTTTTAATATTTTAATTTGATCTCAGATTAATTTCTTTGTTTCTTCTTTTTTCTTTATTTTTTTTTTTCTTGAAGTCTTCTCAGATCAGTATCCTCAAATATTTGAACAGCTTTACGGTCAGATTCAGAATGCCCGCGATCCTAGCTAGTTACAAAGGGCGCCTTTTATACTTGTATTACTTCAGCGTGTTACAATGTTTTAGATATTACCCTGCCATCGTTTTTACAGTATCGCCACATTTAACCGCTTTAATAAATCAAGTATCGCTTGTGTTACTCTTTCCTCGTCTCCTTCTGAGAACGAATCTTCAGTGTGTTGGATGTTTTAGGGATTAATCTGCCATCGTTTTAAAACAGTCCCGCCACAATCCAACCACGTCGCAGATGCAACCAAGCAAATTTTCTAACTTAACCGTCTTATAGCTAATTCTCCCAAATTTCTGACTAGATGGCCTTCTTTCTAAAAAAGATCCATCTCCATCCCAGCATATCAAATATTGTTAGAGATGTACTGATCAGATAACAACTTAAATAAGTCAATTAGTTCGAATTAATTTGTATTTATTTTTATATATATATATTTTTTTTCCTTATGTCTTATATTCATTGGCAAAACAACTGGTACTTCAAATAACAGTTCTTTTCAGCAGTTTCAGTCACTGTCTCTAATCATCAGGCAGACTCAGAACTTTTTAGAAAGGAAAAAGTCTTACCTGCTATGATTGAGACAAATGCCTGGGTATGCGATCCTGTTCCTGTGACGCCAAATTGTAGATTTAAAAATCTTGCTTCCCCATATTATTGTTTAATTTCATGGAAACAGACACCAGTTATTCTGCCAAGATATTTATTTATTTTACCAATTTATATAAGGCATAAGGGAGAGAGTGACAATGGACCGGACAAAGATCTTCCTTCCAGCATCTCGCTCATTTCTCTCTCTCTGCCCTAGACAAAGAGCTTCAGTTCTTATGTTGAATAAAAAAAACTGCATTACCAGAGAAACATGTGGTTCCCCTTAACAGAGAGGTCCCCCTTAACATAGGAATGCATATTTTACTTGGTGGAAAAACACTATACATTCAGTCTCTCAACACGCACCCAAAGTCTCTCTCCCCACATATGTTCAGAACAGTATGTGAACAGTAGAATTCACAAAATACAATGATTACATATGATTATGAATGCATATAAAAAGTACAAAACAGATACATAATACTACTGTTATGAATATCAATAAAAAGTAATAATAAAACTAAAAACAATATTAAATGATGAGATTTAAGTCTTCAGGCCTCATGTCAATGATTTCCGCAAAGTATCAGATGACCCAGATGGAACTCGAACCCACAATCCTCAGCTCTGAAGGCTGATGCCTTATCCATTAGGCCACTGGGCCACAAAAGATAACTAAATGGGTATATCTGCACAAGAATATTACAGTCATAGCATTAAATAATATTTTTAATTAGTAGGTAGTGCAATCAAAGAAGGTTTTTGATTACCTAGATGTGAGTCAATTGCACAATGCTGAGCTCCATAGTCTTGTTCCACAATTGCAGTTTTACTAGAGTAGTACTGCTGTTTCTGAGTAGTACTGTCTTTCTAAGAAAATACATGTACATTGTAGGCACCTGCCACCACGAAAAACCTTTTTGCAAGTGTGAATCAAAGCCACAATACTCTTTTAGAAGAAAGATATTTCTTGGAAATCTTTTCAAAGTTCAAGCTGAAATGACAAATGTCTTGGAATATGTACAAGAATCCTTTCAGCAAGTGGCAATTAAAGAATGTGAGATTATAGGCCTCATGTCAATGATTTCCGCAAAGTATCAGATGACCCAGATGGGACTCGAACCCACAATCCTCAGCTCCGAAGGCTGATGCCTTATCCATTAGGCCACTGGGCCACAATTTCTAGATAACGAAATGGGTATATCTGCACAAGAATATTACAGTCATAGCATTAAGTAATATTTTTAATTAGTAGGTAGTGCATTCAAAGAAGGTTTTTGATTACTTAGATGTGAGTCAATTGCACAATGCTGAGCTCCATAGTCTTGTTCCACAATTGCAGTTTTACTAGAGTAATACTGCTGTTTCTGAGTAGTACTGTCTTTCTAATAAACTACATGTACATTGTAGTCACCCGCCACCACGAAAAACCTTTTTGCAAGTGTGAATCAAAGCCACAATACTCTTTTAGAAGAAAGATATTTCTTGGAAATCTTTTCAAAGTTCAAGCTGAAATGACAAATGTCTTGGAATATGTACAAGAATCCTTTCAGCAAGTGGCAATTAAAGAATGTGACATTATAGGCCTCATGTCAATGATTTCTGCAAAGTATCAGATGACCCAGATGGGACTCGAACCCACAATCCTCAGCTCCGAAGGCTGATGCCTTATCCATTAGGCCACTGGGCCACAATTTCTAGATAACGAAATGGGTATATCTGCATAAGAATATTAAAGTCATAGCATTAAATAATATTTTTAATTAGTAGGTAGTGCATTCAAAGAAGGTTTTTGATTACATAGATGTGAGTCAATTGCACAATGCTGAGCTCCATAGTCTTGTTCCACAATTGCAGTTTTACTAGAGTAGTACTGCTGTTTCTGAGTAGTACTGTCTTTCTAAGAAAATACATGTACATTGTAGGCACCTGTCACCACGAAAAACCTTTTTGCAAGTGTGAATCAAAGCCACAATACTCTTTTAGAAGAAAGATATTTCTTGGAAATCTTTTCAAAGTTCAAGCTGAAATGACAAATGTCTTGGAATATGTACAAGAATCCTTTCAGCAAGTGGCAATTAAAGAATGTGACATTATAGGCCTCATGTCAATGATTTCCGCAAAGTATCAGCTGACCCGGATGGGACTCGAACCCACAATCCTCAGCTCCGAAGGCTGATGCCTTATCCATTAGGCCACTGGGCCACAAAAGATAACGAAATGGGTATATCTGCACAAGAATATTACAGTCATAGCATTAAATAATATTTTTAATTAGTAGGTAGTGCATTCAAAGAAGGTTTTTGATTACCTAGATGTGAGTCAATTGCACAATGCTGAGCTCCATAGTCTTGTTCCACAATTGCAGTTTTACTAGAGTAGTACTGCTGTTTCTGAGTAGTACTGTCTTCCTAAGAAAATACATGTACATTGTAGGCACCTGCCACCACGAAAAACCTTTTTGCAAGTGTGAATCAAAGCCACAATACTCTTTTAGAAGAAAGATATTTCTTGGAAATCTTTTCAAAGTTCAAGCTGAAATGACAAATGTCTTGGAATATGTACAAGAATCCTTTCAGCAAGTGGCAATTAAAGAATGTGACATTATAGGCCTCATGTCAATGATTTCTGCAAAGTATCAGATGACCCAGATGGGACTCGAACCCACAATCCTCAGCTCCGAAGGCTGATGCCTTATCCATTAGGCCACTGGGCCACAATTTCTAGATAACGAAATGGGTATATCTGCATAAGTATAGTATAGTCATAGCATTAAATAATATGTTTAATTAGTAGGTAGTGCATTCAAAGAAGCTTTTTGATTACCTAGATGTGAATCAATTGCACAATGCTGAGCTCCATAGTCTTGTTCCACAATTGCAGTTTTACTAGAGTAGTACTGCTGTTTCTGAGTAGTACTGTCTTTCTAAGAAAATACATGTACATTGTAGGCACCCGCCACCACGAAAAACCTTTTTGCAAGTGTGAATCAAAGCCACAATACTCTTTTAGAAGAAAGATATTTCTTGGAAATCTTTTCAAAGTTCAAGCTGAAATGACAAATGTCTTGGAATATGTACAAGAATCCTTTCAGCAAGTGGCAATTAAAGAATGTGACATTATAGGCCTCATGTCAATGATTTCTGCAAAGTATCAGATGACCCAGATGGGACTCGAACCCACAATCCTCAGCTCCGAAGGCTGATGCCTTATCCATTAGGCCACTGGGCCACAATTTCTAGATAACGAAATGGGTATATCTGCATAAGAATATTAAAGTCATAGCATTAAATAATATGTTTAATTAGTAGGTAGTGCATTCAAAGAAGCTTTTTGATTACCTAGATGTGAATCAATTGCACAATGCTGAGCTCCATAGTCTTGTTCCACAATTGCAGTTTTACTAGAGTAGTACTGCTGTTTCTGAGTAGTACTGTCTTTCTAAGAAAATACATGTACATTGTAGGCACCCGCCACCACGAAAAACCTTTTTACAAGTGTGAATCAAAGCCACAATACTCTTTTAGAAGAAAGATATTTCTTGGAAATCTTTTCAAAGTTCAAGCTGAAATGACAAATATCTTGGAATATGTACAAGAATCCTTTCAGCAAGTGGCAATTAAAGAATGTGACATTATAGGCCTCATGTCAATGATTTCCGCAAAGTATCAGATGACCCAGATGGAACTCGAACCCACAATCCTCAGCTCCGAAGGCTGATGCCTTATCCATTAGGCCACTGGGCCACAAAAGATAATTATATGGGTATATCTGCACAAGAATATTACAGTCATAGCATTAAATAATATTTTTATTTAGTAGGTAGTGCATTCAAAGAAGGTTTTTGATTACCTAGATGTGAGTCAATTGCACAATGCTGAGCTCCATAGTCTCGTTCCACAATCGCAGTTTTACTAGAGTAGTAGTGCTGTTTTTGAGTAGTACTGTCTTTCTAATAAACTACATGTACATTGTAGGCACCCGCCACCACAAAAAAACTTTTTGCAAGTGTGAATCAAAGCCACAATACTCTTTTAGAAGAAAGATATTTCTTGGAAATCTTTTCAAAGTTCAAGCTGAAATGACAAATGTCTTGGAATATGTACAAGAATCCTTTCAGCAAGTGGCAATTAAAGAATGTGACATTATAGGCCTCATGTCAATGATTTCCGCAAAGTATCAGATGACCCAGATGGGACTCGAACCCACAATCCTTAGCTCCGAAGGCTGATGCCTTATCCATTAGGCCACTGGGCCACAAAAGATAACTAAATGGGTATATCTGCACAAGAATATTACAGTCATAGCATTAAATAATATTTTTAATTAGTAGGTAGTGCATTCAAAGAAGGTTTTTGATTACCTAGATGTGAGTCAATTGCACAATGCTGAGCTCCATAGTCTTGTTCCACAATTGCAGTTTTACTAGAGTAGTACTGCTGTTTCTGAGTAGTACTGTCTTTCTAAGAAAATACATGTACATTGTAGGCACCTGCCACCACGAAAAACCTTTTTGCAAGTGTGAATCAAAGCCACAATACTCTTTTAGAAGAAAGATATTTCTTGGAAATCTTTTCAAAGTTCAAGCTGAAATGACAAATGTCTTGGAATATGTACAAGAATCCTTTCAGCAAGTGGCAATTAAAGAATGTGACATTATAGGCCTCATGTCAATGATTTCCACAAAGTATCAGATGACCCAGATGGGACTCGAACCCACAATCCTCAGCTCCGAAGGCTGATGCCTTATCCATTAGGCCACTGGGCCACAATTTCTAGATAACGAAATGGGTATATCTGCACAACAATATTACAGTCAAAGCATTAAGTAATATTTTTAATTAGTAGGTAGTGCATTCAAAGAAGGTTTTTGATTACTAAGATGTGAGTCAATTGCACAATGCTGAGCTCCATAGTCTTGTTCCACAATTGCAGTTTTACTAGAGTAATACTGCTGTTTCTGAGTAGTACTGTCTTTCTAAGAAAATACATGTACATTGTAGGCACCCGCCACCACGAAAAACCTTTTTACAAGTGTGAATCAAAGCCACAATACTCTTTTAGAAGAAAGATATTTCTTGGAAATCTTTTCAAAGTTCAAGCTGAAATGACAAATATCTTGGAATATGTACAAGAATCCTTTCAGCAAGTGGCAATTAAAGAATGTGACATTATAGGCCTCATGTCAATGATTTCCGCAAAGTATCAGATGACCCAGATGGAACTCGAACCCACAATCCTCAGCTCCGAAGGCTGATGCCTTATCCATTAGGCCACTGGGCCACAAAAGATAATTATATGGGTATATCTGCACAAGAATATTACAGTCATAGCATTAAATAATATTTTTATTTAGTAGGTAGTGCATTCAAAGAAGGTTTTTGATTACCTAGATGTGAGTCAATTGCACAATGCTGAGCTCCATAGTCTCGTTCCACAATCGCAGTTTTACTAGAGTAGTAGTGCTGTTTTTGAGTAGTACTGTCTTTCTAATAAACTACATGTACATTGTAGGCACCCGCCACCACAAAAAAACTTTTTGCAAGTGTGAATCAAAGCCACAATACTCTTTTAGAAGAAAGATATTTCTTGGAAATCTTTTCAAAGTTCAAGCTGAAATGACAAATGTCTTGGAATATGTACAAGAATCCTTTCAGCAAGTGGCAATTAAAGAATGTGACATTATAGGCCTCATGTCAATGATTTCCGCAAAGTATCAGATGACCCAGATGGGACTCGAACCCACAATCCTTAGCTCCGAAGGCTGATGCCTTATCCATTAGGCCACTGGGCCACAAAAGATAACTAAATGGGTATATCTGCACAAGAATATTACAGTCATAGCATTAAATAATATTTTTAATTAGTAGGTAGTGCATTCAAAGAAGGTTTTTGATTACCTAGATGTGAGTCAATTGCACAATGCTGAGCTCCATAGTCTTGTTCCACAATTGCAGTTTTACTAGAGTAGTACTGCTGTTTCTGAGTAGTACTGTCTTTCTAAGAAAATACATGTACATTGTAGGCACCTGCCACCACGAAAAACCTTTTTGCAAGTGTGAATCAAAGCCACAATACTCTTTTAGAAGAAAGATATTTCTTGGAAATCTTTTCAAAGTTCAAGCTGAAATGACAAATGTCTTGGAATATGTACAAGAATCCTTTCAGCAAGTGGCAATTAAAGAATGTGACATTATAGGCCTCATGTCAATGATTTCCACAAAGTATCAGATGACCCAGATGGGACTCGAACCCACAATCCTCAGCTCCGAAGGCTGATGCCTTATCCATTAGGCCACTGGGCCACAATTTCTAGATAACGAAATGGGTATATCTGCACAACAATATTACAGTCAAAGCATTAAGTAATATTTTTAATTAGTAGGTAGTGCATTCAAAGAAGGTTTTTGATTACTAAGATGTGAGTCAATTGCACAATGCTGAGCTCCATAGTCTTGTTCCACAATTGCAGTTTTACTAGAGTAATACTGCTGTTTCTGAGTAGTACTCTCTTTCTAATAAACTACATGTACATTGTAGTCACCCGCCACCACGAAAAACCTTTTTGCAAGTGTGAATCAAAGCCACAATACTCTTTTAGAAGAAAGATATTTCTTGGAAATCTTTTCAAAGTTCAAGCTGAAATGACAAATGTCTTGGAATATATAGAAGAATCCTTTCAGCAAGTGGCAATTAAAGAATGTGACATTATAGGCCTCATGTCAATGATTTCTGCAAAGTATCAGATGACCCAGATGGGACTCGAACCCACAATCCTCAGCTCCGAAGGCTGATGCCTTATCCATTAGGCCACTGGGCCACAATTTCTAGATAACGAAATGGGTATATCTGCATAAGAATATTAAAGTCATAGCATTAAATAATATGTTTAATTAGTAAGTAGTGCATTCAAAGAAGCTTTTTGATTACCTAGATGTGAATCAATTGCACAATGCTGAGCTCCATAGTCTTGTTCCACAATTGCAGTTTTACTAGAGTAGTACTGCTGTTTCTGAGTAGTACTGTCTTTCTAAGAAAATACATGTACATTGTAGGCACCCGCCACCACGAAAAACCTTTTTGCAAGTGTGAATCAAAGCCACAATACTCTTTTAGAAGAAAGATATTTCTTGGAAATCTTTTCAAAGTTCAAGCTGAAATGACAAATATCTTGGAATATGTACAAGAATCCTTTCAGCAAGTGGCAATTAAAGAATGTGACATTATAGGCCTCATGTCAATGATTTCCGCAAAGTATCAGATGACCCAGATGGAACTCGAACCCACAATCCTCAGCTCCGAAGGCTGATGCCTTATCCATTAGGCCACTGGGCCACAAAAGATAATTATATGGGTATATCTGCACAAGAATATTACAGTCATAGCATTAAATAATATTTTTATTTAGTAGGTAGTGCATTCAAAGAAGGTTTTTGATTACCTAGATGTGAGTCAATTGCACAATGCTGAGCTCCATAGTCTTGTTCCACAATTGCAGTTTTACTAGAGTAGTACTGCTGTTTCTGAGTAGTACTGTCTTTCTAAGAAAATACATGTACATTGTAGGCACCTGCCACCACGAAAAACCTTTTTGCAAGTGTGAATCAAAGCCACAATACTCTTTTAGAAGAAAGATATTTCTTGGAAATCTTTTCAAAGTTCAAGCTGAAATGACAAATGTCTTGGAATATGTACAAGAATCCTTTCAGCAAGTGGCAATTAAAGAATGTGACATTATAGGCCTCATGTCAATGATTTCCTCAAAGTATCAGATGACCCAGATGGGACTCGAACCCACAATCCTCAGCTCCGAAGGCTGATGCCTTATCCATTAGGCCACTGGGCCACAAAAGATAACTAAATGGGTATATCTGCACAAGAATATTACAGTCATAGCATTAAATAATATTTTTAATTAGTAGGTAGTGCATTCAAAGAAGGTTTTTGATTACCTAGATGTGAGTCAATTGCACAATGCTGAGCTCCATAGTCTCGTTCCACAATCGCAGTTTTACTAGAGTAGTAGTGCTGTTTTTGAGTAGTACTGTCTTTCTAATAAACTACATGTACATTGTAGGCACCCGCCACCACAAAAAAACTTTTTGCAAGTGTGAATCAAAGCCACAATACTCTTTTAGAAGAAAGATATTTCTTGGAAATCTTTTCAAAGTTCAAGCTGAAATGACAAATGTCTTGGAATATGTACAAGAATCCTTTCAGCAAGTGGCAATTAAAGAATGTGACATTATAGGCCTCATGTCAATGATTTCCGCAAAGTATCAGATGACCCAGATGGGACTCGAACCCACAATCCTTAGCTCCGAAGGCTGATGCCTTATCCATTAGGCCACTGGGCCACAAAAGATAACTAAATGGGTATATCTGCACAAGAATATTACAGTCATAGCATTAAATAATATTTTTAATTAGTAGGTAGTGCATTCAAAGAAGGTTTTTGATTACCTATATGTGAGTCAATTGCACAATGCTGAGCTCCATAGTCTTGTTCCACAATTGCAGTTTTACTAGAGTAGTACTGCTGTTTCTGAGTAGTACTGTCTTTCTAAGAAAATACATGTACATTGTAGGCACCTGCCACCACGAAAAACCTTTTTGCAAGTGTGAATCAAAGCCACAATACTCTTTTAGAAGAAAGATATTTCTTGGAAATCTTTTCAAAGTTCAAGCTGAAATGACAAATGTCTTGGAATATGTACAAGAATCCTTTCAGCAAGTGGCAATTAAAGAATGTGAGATTATAGGCCTCATGTCAATGATTTCCGCAAAGTATCAGATGACCCAGATGGGACTCGAACCCACAATCCTCAGCTCCGAAGGCTGATGCCTTATCCATTAGGCCACTGGGCCACAATTTCTAGATAACGAAATGGGTATATCTGCACAAGAATATTACAGTCATAGCATTAAGTAATATTTTTAATTAGTAGGTAGTGCATTCAAAGAAGGTTTTTGATTACTTAGATGTGAGTCAATTGCACAATGCTGAGCTCCATAGTCTTGTTCCACAATTGCAGTTTTACTAGAGTAATACTGCTGTTTCTGAGTAGTACTGTCTTTCTAATAAACTACATGTACATTGTAGTCACCCGCCACCACGAAAAACCTTTTTGCAAGTGTGAATCAAAGCCACAATACTCTTTTAGAAGAAAGATATTTCTTGGAAATCTTTTCAAAGTTCAAGCTGAAATGACAAATGTCTTGGAATATGTACAAGAATCCTTTCAGCAAGTGGCAATTAAAGAATGTGACATTATAGGCCTCATGTCAATGATTTCTGCAAAGTATCAGATGACCCAGATGGGACTCGAACCCACAATCCTCAGCTCCGAAGGCTGATGCCTTATCCATTAGGCCACTGGGCCACAATTTCTAGATAACGAAATGGGTATATCTGCATAAGAATATTTAAGTCAGAGCATTAAATAATATGTTTAATTAGTAGGTAGTGCATTCAAAGAAGCTTTTTGATTACCTAGATGTGAATCAATTGCACAATGCTGAGCTCCATAGTCTTGTTCCACAATTGCAGTTTTACTAGAGTAGTACTGCTGTTTCTGAGTAGTACTGTCTTTCTACGAAAATACATGTACATTGTAGGCACCCGCCACCACGAAAAACCTTTTTGCAAGTGTGAATCAAAGCCACAATACTCTTTTAGAAGAAAGATATTTCTTGGAAATCTTTTCAAAGTTCAAGCTGAAATGACAAATGTCTTGGAATATGTACAAGAATCCTTTCAGCAAGTGGCAATTAAAGAATGTGACATTATAGGCCTCATGCCAATGATTTCCGCAAAGTATCAGATGACCCAGATGGAACTCGAACCCACAATCCTCAGCTCCGAAGGCTGATGCCTTATCCATTAGGCCACTGGGCCACAAAAGATAATTATATGGGTATATCTGCACAAGAATATTACAGTCATAGCATTAAATAATATTTTTATTTAGTAGGTAGTGCATTCAAAGAAGGTTTTTGATTACCTAGATGTGAGTCAATTGCACAATGCTGAGCTCCATAGTCTTGTTCCACAATTGCAGTTTTACTAGAGTAGTACTGCTGTTTCTGAGTAGTACTGTCTTTCTAAGAAAATACATGTACATTGTAGGCACCTGCCACCACGAAAAACCTTTTTGCAAGTGTGAATCCAAGCCACAATACTCTTTTAGAAGAAAGATATTTCTTGGAAATCTTTTCAAAGTTCAAGCTGAAATGACAAATGTCTTGGAATATGTACAAGAATCCTTTCAGCAAGTGGCAATTAAAGAATGTGACATTATAGGCCTCATGTCAATGATTTCCGCAAAGTATCAGATGACCCAGATGGGACTCGAACCCACAATCCTCAGCTCCGAAGGCTGATGCCTTATCCATTAGGCCACTGGGCCACAAAAGATAACTAAATGGGTATATCTGCACAAGAATATTACAGTCATAGCATTAAATAATATTTTTAATTAGTAGGTAGTGCATTCAAAGAAGGTTTTTGATTACCTAGATGTGAGTCAATTGCACAATGCTGAGCTCCATAGTCTCGTTCCACAATCGCAGTCTTACTAGAGTAGTAGTGCTGTTTTTGAGTAGTACTGTCTTTCTAATAAACTACATGTACATTGTAGGCACCCGCCACCACAAAAAACCTTTTTGCAAGTGTGAATCAAAGCCACAATACTCTTTTAGAAGAAAGATATTTCTTGGAAATCTTTTCAAAGTTCAAGCTGAAATGACAAATGTCTTGGAATATGTACAAGAATCCTTTCAGCAAGTGGCAATTAAAGAATGTGACATTATAGGCCTCATGTCAATGATTTCCGCAAAGTATCAGATGACCCAGATGGGACTCGAACCCACAATCCTCAGCTCCGAAGGCTGATGCCTTATCCATTAGGCCACTGGGCCACAAAAGATAACTAAATGGGTATATCTGCACAAGAATATTACAGTCATAGCATTAAATAATATTTTTAATTAGTAGGTAGTGCATTCAAAGAAGGTTTTTGATTACCTAGATGTGAGTCAATTGCACAATGCTGAGCTCCATAGTCTTGTTCCACAATTGCAGTTTTACTAGAGTAGTACTGCTGTTTCTGAGTAGTACTGTCTTTCTAAGAAAATACATGTACATTGTAGGCACCTGCCACCACGAAAAACCTTTTTGCAAGTGTGAATCAAAGCCACAATACTCTTTTAGAAGAAAGATATTTCTTGGAAATCTTTTCAAAGTTCAAGCTGAAATGACAAATGTCTTGGAATATGTACAAGAATCCTTTCAGCAAGTGGCAATTAAAGAATGTGACATTATAGGCCTCATGTCAATGATTTCCACAAAGTATCAGATGACCCAGATGGGACTCGAACCCACAATCTTCAGCTCCGAAGGCTGATGCCTTATCCATTAGGCCACTGGGCCACAATGTCTAGATAACGAAATGGGTATATCTGCACAACAATATTACAGTCATAGCATTAAGTAATATTTTTAATTAGTAGGTAGTGCATTCAAAGAAGGTTTTTGATTACTAAGATGTGAGTCAATTGCACAATGCTGAGCTCCATAGTCTTGTTCCACAATTGCAGTTTTACTAGAGTAGTACTGCTGTTTCTGAGTAGTACTGTCTTTCTAAGAAAATACATGTACATTGTAGGCACCTGCCACCACGAAAAACCTTTTTGCAAGTGTGAATCAAAGCCACAATACTCTTTTAGAAGAAAGATATTTCTTGGAAATCTTTTCAAAGTTCAAGCTGAAATGACAAATGTCTTGGAATATGTACAAGAATCCTTTCAGCAAGTGGCAATTAAAGAATGTGACATTATAGGCCTCATGTCAATGATTTCCACAAAGTATCAGATGACCCAGATGGGACTCGAACCCACAATCTTCAGCTCCGAAGGCTGATGCCTTATCCATTAGGCCACTGGGCCACAATGTCTAGATAACGAAATGGGTATATCTGCACAACAATATTACAGTCATAGCATTAAGTAATATTTTTAATTAGTAGGTAGTGCATTCAAAGAAGGTTTTTGATTACTAAGATGTGAGTCAATTGCACAATGCTGAGCTCCATAGTCTTGTTCCACAATTGCAGTTTTACTAGAGTAATACTGCTGTTTCTGAGTAGTACTCTCTTTCTAATAAACTACATGTACATTGTAGTCACCCGCCACCACGAAAAACCTTTTTGCAAGTGTGAATCAAAGCCACAATACTCTTTTAGAAGAAAGATATTTCTTGGAAATCTTTTCAAAGTTCAAGCTGAAATGACAAATGTCTTGGAATATGTACAAGAATCCTTTCAGCAAGTGGCAATTAAAGAATGTGACATTATAGGCCTCATGTCAATGATTTCTGCAAAGTATCAGATGACCCAGATGGGACTCGAACCCACAATCCTCAGCTCCGAAGGCTGATGCCTTATCCATTAGGCCACTGGGCCACAATTTCTAGATAACGAAATGGGTATATCTGCATAAGAATATTAAAGTCATAGCATTAAATAATATGTTTAATTAGTAGGTAGTGCATTCAAAGAAGCTTTTTGATTACCTAGATGTGAATCAATTGCACAATGCTGAGCTCCATAGTCTTGTTCCACAATTGCAGTTTTACTAGAGTAGTACTGCTGTTTCTGAGTAGTACTGTCTTTCTAAGAAAATACATGTACATTGTAGGCACCTGCCACCACGAAAAACCTTTTTGCAAGTGTGAATCAAAGCCACAATACTCTTTTAGAAGAAAGATATTTCTTGGAAATCTTTACAAAGTTCAAGCTGAAATGACAAATGTCTTGGAATATGTACAAGAATCCTTTCAGCAAGTGGCAATTAAAGAATGTGACATTTTAGGCCTCATGTCAATGATTTCCGCAAAGTATCAGCTGACCCGGATGGGACTCGAACCCACAATCCTCAGCTCCGAAGGCTGATGCCTTATCCATTAGGCCACTGGGCCACAAAAGATAACGAAATGGGTATATCTGCACAAGAATATTACAGTCATAGCATTAAATAATATTTTTAATTAGTAGGTAGTGCATTCAAAGAAGGTTTTTGATTACCTAGATGTGAGTCAATTGCACAATGCTGAGCTCCATAGTCTTGTTCCACAATTGCAGTTTTACTAGAGTAGTACTGCTGTTTCTGAGTAGTACTGTCTTCCTAAGAAAATACATGTACATTGTAGGCACCTGCCACCACGAAAAACCTTTTTGCAAGTGTGAATCAAAGCCACAATACTCTTTTAGAAGAAAGATATTTCTTGGAAATCTTTTCAAAGTTCAAGCTGAAATGACAAATGTCTTGGAATATGTACAAGAATCCTTTCAGCAAGTGGCAATTAAAGAATGTGACATTATAGGCCTCATGTCAATGATTTCTGCAAAGTATCAGATGACCCAGATGGGACTCGAACCCACAATCCTCAGCTCCGAAGGCTGATGCCTTATCCATTAGGCCACTGGGCCACAATTTCTAGATAACGAAATGGGTATATCTGCATAAGAATAGTATAGTCATAGCATTAAATAATATGTTTAATTAGTAGGTAGTGCATTCAAAGAAGCTTTTTGATTACCTAGATGTGAATCAATTGCACAATGCTGAGCTCCATAGTCTTGTTCCACAATTGCAGTTTTACTAGAGTAGTACTGCTGTTTCTGAGTAGTACTGTCTTTCTAAGAAAATACATGTACATTGTAGGCACCCGCCACCACGAAAAACCTTTTTGCAAGTGTGAATCAAAGCCACAATACTCTTTTAGAAGAAAGATATTTCTTGGAAATCTTTTCAAAGTTCAAGCTGAAATGACAAATATCTTGGAATATGTACAAGAATCCTTTCAGCAAGTGGCAATTAAAGAATGTGATATTATAGGCCTCATGTCAATGATTTCCGCAAAGTATCAGATGACCCAGATGGAACTCGAACCCACAATCCTCAGCTCCGAAGGCTGATGCCTTATCCATTAGGCCACTGGGCCACAAAAGATAATTAAATGGGTATATCTGCACAAGAATATTACAGTCATAGCATTAAATAATATTTTTAATTAGTAGGTAGTGCATTCAAAGAAGGTTTTTGATTACCTAGATGTGAGTCAATTGCACAATGCTGAGCTCCATAGTCTTGTTCCACAATTGCAGTTTTACTAGAGTAGTACTGCTGTTTCTGAGTAGTACTGTCTTTCTAAGAAAATACATGTACATTGTAGGCACCTGCCACCACGAAAAACCTTTTTGCAAGTGTGAATCAAAGCCACAATACTCTTTTAGAAGAAAGATATTTCTTGGAAATCTTTTCAAAGTTCAAGCTGAAATGACAAATGTCTTGGAATATGTACAAGAATCCTTTCAGCAAGTGGCAATTAAAGAATGTGACATTATAGGCCTCATGTCAATGATTTCCACAAAGTATCAGATGACCCAGATGGGACTCGAACCCACAATCCTCAGCTCCGAAGGCTGATGCCTTATCCATTAGGCCACTGGGCCACAATTTCTAGATAACGAAATGGGTATATCTGCAAAACAATATTACAGTCATAGCATTAAGTAATATTTTTAATTAGTAGGTAGTGCATTCAAAGAAGGTTTTTGATTACTAAGATGTGAGTCAATTGCACAATGCTGAGCTCCATAGTCTTGTTCCACAATTGCAGTTTTACTAGAGTAATACTGCTGTTTCTGAGTAGTACTCTCTTTCTAATAAACTACATGTACATTGTAGTCACCCGCCACCACGAAAAACCTTTTTGCAAGTGTGAATCAAAGCGACAATACTCTTTTAGAAGAAAGATATTTCTTGGAAATCTTTTCAAAGTTCAAGCTGAAATGACAAATGTCTTGGAATATGTACAAGAATCCTTTCAGCAAGTGGCAATTAAAGAATGTGACATTATAGGCCTCATGTCAATGATTTCTGCAAAGTATCAGATGACCCAGATGGGACTCGAACCCACAATCCTCAGCTCCGAAGGCTGATGCCTTATCCATTAGGCCACTGGGCCACAATTTCTAGATAACGAAATGGGTATATCTGCATAAGAATATTAAAGTCATAGCATTAAATGATATGTTTAATTAGTAGGTAGTGCATTCAAAGAAGCTTTTTGATTACCTAGATGTGAATCAATTGCACAATGCTGAGCTCCATAGTCTTGTTCCACAATTGCAGTTTTACTAGAGTAGTACTGCTGTTTCTGAGTAGTACTGTCTTTCTAAGAAAATACATGTACATTGTAGGCACCCGCCACCACGAAAAACCTTTTGGCAAGTGTGAATCAAAGCCACAATACTCTTTTAGAAGAAAGATATTTCTTGGAAATCTTTTCAAAGTTCAAGCTGAAATGACAAATATCTTGGAATATGTACAAGAATCCTTTCAGCAAGTGGCAATTAAAGAATGTGACATTATAGGCCTCATGTCAATGATTTCCGCAAAGTATCAGATGACCCAGATGGAACTCGAACCCACAATCCTCAGCTCTGAAGGCTGATGCCTTATCCATTAGGCCACTGGGCCACAAAAGATAACTAAATGGGTATATCTGCACAAGAATATTACAGTCATAGCATTAAATAATATTTTTAATTAGTAGGTAGTGCAATCAAAGAAGGTTTTTGATTACCTAGATGTGAGTCAATTGCACAATGCTGAGCTCCATAGTCTTGTTCCACAATTGCAGTTTTACTAGAGTAGTACTGCTGTTTCTGAGTAGTACTGTCTTTCTAAGAAAATACATGTACATTGTAGGCACCTGCCACCACGAAAAACCTTTTTGCAAGTGTGAATCAAAGCCACAATACTCTTTTAGAAGAAAGATATTTCTTGGAAATCTTTTCAAAGTTCAAGCTGAAATGACAAATGTCTTGGAATATGTACAAGAATCCTTTCAGCAAGTGGCAATTAAAGAATGTGAGATTATAGGCCTCATGTCAATGATTTCCGCAAAGTATCAGATGACCCAGATGGGACTCGAACCCACAATCCTCAGCTCCGAAGGCTGATGCCTTATCCATTAGGCCACTGGGCCACAATTTCTAGATAACGAAATGGGTATATCTGCACAAGAATATTACAGTCATAGCATTAAGTAATATTTTTAATTAGTAGGTAGTGCATTCAAAGAAGGTTTTTGATTACTTAGATGTGAGTCAATTGCACAATGCTGAGCTCCATAGTCTTGTTCCACAATTGCAGTTTTACTAGAGTAATACTGCTGTTTCTGAGTAGTACTGTCTTTCTAATAAACTACATGTACATTGTAGTCACCCGCCACCACGAAAAACCTTTTTGCAAGTGTGAATCAAAGCCACAATACTCTTTTAGAAGAAAGATATTTCTTGGAAATCTTTTCAAAGTTCAAGCTGAAATGACAAATGTCTTGGAATATGTACAAGAATCCTTTCAGCAAGTGGCAATTAAAGAATGTGACATTATAGGCCTCATGTCAATGATTTCTGCAAAGTATCAGATGACCCAGATGGGACTCGAACCCACAATCCTCAGCTCCGAAGGCTGATGCCTTATCCATTAGGCCACTGGGCCACAATTTCTAGATAACGAAATGGGTATATCTGCATAAGAATATTAAAGTCATAGCATTAAATAATATTTTTAATTAGTAGGTAGTGCATTCAAAGAAGGTTTTTGATTACATAGATGTGAGTCAATTGCACAATGCTGAGCTCCATAGTCTTGTTCCACAATTGCAGTTTTACTAGAGTAGTACTGCTGTTTCTGAGTAGTACTGTCTTTCTAAGAAAATACATGTACATTGTAGGCACCTGTCACCACGAAAAACCTTTTTGCAAGTGTGAATCAAAGCCACAATACTCTTTTAGAAGAAAGATATTTCTTGGAAATCTTTTCAAAGTTCAAGCTGAAATGACAAATGTCTTGGAATATGTACAAGAATCCTTTCAGCAAGTGGCAATTAAAGAATGTGACATTATAGGCCTCATGTCAATGATTTCCGCAAAGTATCAGCTGACCCGGATGGGACTCGAACCCACAATCCTCAGCTCCGAAGGCTGATGCCTTATCCATTAGGCCACTGGGCCACAAAAGATAACGAAATGGGTATATCTGCACAAGAATATTACAGTCATAGCATTAAATAATATTTTTAATTAGTAGGTAGTGCATTCAAAGAAGGTTTTTGATTACCTAGATGTGAGTCAATTGCACAATGCTGAGCTCCATAGTCTTGTTCCACAATTGCAGTTTTACTAGAGTAGTACTGCTGTTTCTGAGTAGTACTGTCTTCCTAAGAAAATACATGTACATTGTAGGCACCTGCCACCACGAAAAACCTTTTTGCAAGTGTGAATCAAAGCCACAATACTCTTTTAGAAGAAAGATATTTCTTGGAAATCTTTTCAAAGTTCAAGCTGAAATGACAAATGTCTTGGAATATGTACAAGAATCCTTTCAGCAAGTGGCAATTAAAGAATGTGACATTATAGGCCTCATGTCAATGATTTCCACAAAGTATCAGATGACCCAGATGGGACTCGAACCCACAATCCTCAGCTCCGAAGGCTGATGCCTTATCCATTAGGCCACTGGGCCACAATTTCTAGATAACGAAATGGGTATATCTGCACAACAATATTACAGTCAAAGCATTAAGTAATATTTTTAATTAGTAGGTAGTGCATTCAAAGAAGGTTTTTGATTACTAAGATGTGAGTCAATTGCACAATGCTGAGCTCCATAGTCTTGTTCCACAATTGCAGTTTTACTAGAGTAATACTGCTGTTTCTGAGTAGTACTCTCTTTCTAATAAACTACATGTACATTGTAGTCACCCGCCACCACGAAAAACCTTTTTGCAAGTGTGAATCAAAGCCACAATACTCTTTTAGAAGAAAGATATTTCTTGGAAATCTTTTCAAAGTTCAAGCTGAAATGACAAATGTCTTGGAATATATAGAAGAATCCTTTCAGCAAGTGGCAATTAAAGAATGTGACATTATAGGCCTCATGTCAATGATTTCTGCAAAGTATCAGATGACCCAGATGGGACTCGAACCCACAATCCTCAGCTCCGAAGGCTGATGCCTTATCCATTAGGCCACTGGGCCACAATTTCTAGATAACGAAATGGGTATATCTGCATAAGAATATTAAAGTCATAGCATTAAATAATATGTTTAATTAGTAAGTAGTGCATTCAAAGAAGCTTTTTGATTACCTAGATGTGAATCAATTGCACAATGCTGAGCTCCATAGTCTTGTTCCACAATTGCAGTTTTACTAGAGTAGTACTGCTGTTTCTGAGTAGTACTGTCTTTCTAAGAAAATACATGTACATTGTAGGCACCCGCCACCACGAAAAACCTTTTTGCAAGTGTGAATCAAAGCCACAATACTCTTTTAGAAGAAAGATATTTCTTGGAAATCTTTTCAAAGTTCAAGCTGAAATGACAAATATCTTGGAATATGTACAAGAATCCTTTCAGCAAGTGGCAATTAAAGAATGTGACATTATAGGCCTCATGTCAATGATTTCCGCAAAGTATCAGATGACCCAGATGGAACTCGAACCCACAATCCTCAGCTCCGAAGGCTGATGCCTTATCCATTAGGCCACTGGGCCACAAAAGATAATTATATGGGTATATCTGCACAAGAATATTACAGTCATAGCATTAAATAATATTTTTATTTAGTAGGTAGTGCATTCAAAGAAGGTTTTTGATTACCTAGATGTGAGTCAATTGCACAATGCTGAGCTCCATAGTCTTGTTCCACAATTGCAGTTTTACTAGAGTAGTACTGCTGTTTCTGAGTAGTACTGTCTTTCTAAGAAAATACATGTACATTGTAGGCACCTGCCACCACGAAAAACCTTTTTGCAAGTGTGAATCAAAGCCACAATACTCTTTTAGAAGAAAGATATTTCTTGGAAATCTTTTCAAAGTTCAAGCTGAAATGACAAATGTCTTGGAATATGTACAAGAATCCTTTCAGCAAGTGGCAATTAAAGAATGTGACATTATAGGCCTCATGTCAATGATTTCCTCAAAGTATCAGATGACCCAGATGGGACTCGAACCCACAATCCTCAGCTCCGAAGGCTGATGCCTTATCCATTAGGCCACTGGGCCACAAAAGATAACTAAATGGGTATATCTGCACAAGAATATTACAGTCATAGCATTAAATAATATTTTTAATTAGCAGGTAGTGCATTCAAAGAAGGTTTTTGATTACCTAGATGTGAGTCAATTGCACAATGCTGAGCTCCATAGTCTCGTTCCACAATCGCAGTTTTACTAGAGTAGTAGTGCTGTTTTTGAGTAGTACTGTCTTTCTAATAAACTACATGTACATTGTAGGCACCCGCCACCACAAAAAAACTTTTTGCAAGTGTGAATCAAAGCCACAATACTCTTTTAGAAGAAAGATATTTCTTGGAAATCTTTTCAAAGTTCAAGCTGAAATGACAAATGTCTTGGAATATGTACAAGAATCCTTTCAGCAAGTGGCAATTAAAGAATGTGACATTATAGGCCTCATGTCAATGATTTCCGCAAAGTATCAGATGACCCAGATGGGACTCGAACCCACAATCCTTAGCTCCGAAGGCTGATGCCTTATCCATTAGGCCACTGGGCCACAAAAGATAACTAAATGGGTATATCTGCACAAGAATATTACAGTCATAGCATTAAATAATATTTTTAATTAGTAGGTAGTGCATTCAAAGAAGGTTTTTGATTACCTATATGTGAGTCAATTGCACAATGCTGAGCTCCATAGTCTTGTTCCACAATTGCAGTTTTACTAGAGTAGTACTGCTGTTTCTGAGTAGTACTGTCTTTCTAAGAAAATACATGTACATTGTAGGCACCTGCCACCACGAAAAACCTTTTTGCAAGTGTGAATCAAAGCCACAATACTCTTTTAGAAGAAAGATATTTCTTGGAAATCTTTTCAAAGTTCAAGCTGAAATGACAAATGTCTTGGAATATGTACAAGAATCCTTTCAGCAAGTGGCAATTAAAGAATGTGAGATTATAGGCCTCATGTCAATGATTTCCGCAAAGTATCAGATGACCCAGATGGGACTCGAACCCACAATCCTCAGCTCCGAAGGCTGATGCCTTATCCATTAGGCCACTGGGCCACAATTTCTAGATAACGAAATGGGTATATCTGCACAAGAATATTACAGTCATAGCATTAAGTAATATTTTTAATTAGTAGGTAGTGCATTCAAAGAAGGTTTTTGATTACTTAGATGTGAGTCAATTGCACAATGCTGAGCTCCATAGTCTTGTTCCACAATTGCAGTTTTACTAGAGTAATACTGCTGTTTCTGAGTAGTACTGTCTTTCTAATAAACTACATGTACATTGTAGTCACCCGCCACCACGAAAAACCTTTTTGCAAGTGTGAATCAAAGCCACAATACTCTTTTAGAAGAAAGATATTTCTTGGAAATCTTTTCAAAGTTCAAGCTGAAATGACAAATGTCTTGGAATATGTACAAGAATCCTTTCAGCAAGTGGCAATTAAAGAATGTGACATTATAGGCCTCATGTCAATGATTTCTGCAAAGTATCAGATGACCCAGATGGGACTCGAACCCACAATCCTCAGCTCCGAAGGCTGATGCCTTATCCATTAGGCCACTGGACCACAATTTCTAGATAACGAAATGGGTATATCTGCATAAGAATATTTAAGTCAGAGCATTAAATAATATGTTTAATTAGTAGGTAGTGCATTCAAAGAAGCTTTTTGATTACCTAGATGTGAATCAATTGCACAATGCTGAGCTCCATAGTCTTGTTCCACAATTGCAGTTTTACTAGAGTAGTACTGCTGTTTCTGAGTAGTACTGTCTTTCTACGAAAATACATGTACATTGTAGGCACCCGCCACCACGAAAAACCTTTTTGCAAGTGTGAATCAAAGCCACAATACTCTTTTAGAAGAAAGATATTTCTTGGAAATCTTTTCAAAGTTCAAGCTGAAATGACAAATGTCTTGGAATATGTACAAGAATCCTTTCAGCAAGTGGCAATTAAAGAATGTGACATTATAGGCCTCATGCCAATGATTTCCGCAAAGTATCAGATGACCCAGATGGAACTCGAACCCACAATCCTCAGCTCCGAAGGCTGATGCCTTATCCATTAGGCCACTGGGCCACAAAAGATAATTATATGGGTATATCTGCACAAGAATATTACAGTCATAGCATTAAATAATATTTTTATTTAGTAGGTAGTGCATTCAAAGAAGGTTTTTGATTACCTAGATGTGAGTCAATTGCACAATGCTGAGCTCCATAGTCTTGTTCCACAATTGCAGTTTTACTAGAGTAGTACTGCTGTTTCTGAGTAGTACTGTCTTTCTAAGAAAATACATGTACATTGTAGGCACCTGCCACCACGAAAAACCTTTTTGCAAGTGTGAATCCAAGCCACAATACTCTTTTAGAAGAAAGATATTTCTTGGAAATCTTTTCAAAGTTCAAGCTGAAATGACAAATGTCTTGGAATATGTACAAGAATCCTTTCAGCAAGTGGCAATTAAAGAATGTGACATTATAGGCCTCATGTCAATGATTTCCGCAAAGTATCAGATGACCCAGATGGGACTCGAACCCACAATCCTCAGCTCCGAAGGCTGATGCCTTATCCATTAGGCCACTGGGCCACAAAAGATAACTAAATGGGTATATCTGCACAAGAATATTACAGTCATAGCATTAAATAATATTTTTAATTAGTAGGTAGTGCATTCAAAGAAGGTTTTTGATTACCTAGATGTGAGTCAATTGCACAATGCTGAGCTCCATAGTCTTGTTCCACAATTGCAGTTTTACTAGAGTAGTACTGCTGTTTCTGAGTAGTACTGTCTTTCTAAGAAAATACATGTACATTGTAGGCACCTGCCACCACGAAAAACCTTTTTGCAAGTGTGAATCAAAGCCACAATACTCTTTTAGAAGAAAGATATTTCTTGGAAATCTTTTCAAAGTTCAAGCTGAAATGACAAATGTCTTGGAATATGTACAAGAATCCTTTCAGCAAGTGGCAATTAAAGAATGTGACATTATAGGCCTCATGTCAATGATTTCCTCAAAGTATCAGATGACCCAGATGGGACTCGAACCCACAATCCTCAGCTCCGAAGGCTGATGCCTTATCCATTAGGCCACTGGGCCACAAAAGATAACTAAATGGGTATATCTGCACAAGAATATTACAGTCATAGCATTAAATAATATTTTTAATTAGTAGGTAGTGCATTCAAAGAAGGTTTTTGATTACCTAGATGTGAGTCAATTGCACAATGCTGAGCTCCATAGTCTCGTTCCACAATCGCAGTTTTACTAGAGTAGTAGTGCTGTTTTTGAGTAGTACTGTCTTTCTAATAAACTACATGTACATTGTAGGCACCCGCCACCACAAAAAAACTTTTTGCAAGTGTGAATCAAAGCCACAATACTCTTTTAGAAGAAAGATATTTCTTGGAAATCTTTTCAAAGTTCAAGCTGAAATGACAAATGTCTTGGAATATGTACAAGAATCCTTTCAGCAAGTGGCAATTAAAGAATGTGACATTATAGGCCTCATGTCAATGATTTCCGCAAAGTATCAGATGACCCAGATGGGACTCGAACCCACAATCCTTAGCTCCGAAGGCTGATGCCTTATCCATTAGGCCACTGGGCCACAAAAGATAACTAAATGGGTATATCTGCACAAGAATATTACAGTCATAGCATTAAATAATATTTTTAATTAGTAGGTAGTGCATTCAAAGAAGGTTTTTGATTACCTATATGTGAGTCAATTGCACAATGCTGAGCTCCATAGTCTTGTTCCACAATTGCAGTTTTACTAGAGTAGTACTGCTGTTTCTGAGTAGTACTGTCTTTCTAAGAAAATACATGTACATTGTAGGCACCTGCCACCACGAAAAACCTTTTTGCAAGTGTGAATCAAAGCCACAATACTCTTTTAGAAGAAAGATATTTCTTGGAAATCTTTTCAAAGTTCAAGCTGAAATGACAAATGTCTTGGAATATGTACAAGAATCCTTTCAGCAAGTGGCAATTAAAGAATGTGAGATTATAGGCCTCATGTCAATGATTTCCGCAAAGTATCAGATGACCCAGATGGGACTCGAACCCACAATCCTCAGCTCCGAAGGCTGATGCCTTATCCATTAGGCCACTGGGCCACAATTTCTAGATAACGAAATGGGTATATCTGCACAAGAATATTACAGTCATAGCATTAAGTAATATTTTTAATTAGTAGGTAGTGCATTCAAAGAAGGTTTTTGATTACTTAGATGTGAGTCAATTGCACAATGCTGAGCTCCATAGTCTTGTTCCACAATTGCAGTTTTACTAGAGTAATACTGCTGTTTCTGAGTAGTACTGTCTTTCTAATAAACTACATGTACATTGTAGTCACCCGCCACCACGAAAAACCTTTTTGCAAGTGTGAATCAAAGCCACAATACTCTTTTAGAAGAAAGATATTTCTTGGAAATCTTTTCAAAGTTCAAGCTGAAATGACAAATGTCTTGGAATATGTACAAGAATCCTTTCAGCAAGTGGCAATTAAAGAATGTGACATTATAGGCCTCATGTCAATGATTTCTGCAAAGTATCAGATGACCCAGATGGGACTCGAACCCACAATCCTCAGCTCCGAAGGCTGATGCCTTATCCATTAGGCCACTGGACCACAATTTCTAGATAACGAAATGGGTATATCTGCATAAGAATATTTAAGTCAGAGCATTAAATAATATGTTTAATTAGTAGGTAGTGCATTCAAAGAAGCTTTTTGATTACCTAGATGTGAATCAATTGCACAATGCTGAGCTCCATAGTCTTGTTCCACAATTGCAGTTTTACTAGAGTAGTACTGCTGTTTCTGAGTAGTACTGTCTTTCTACGAAAATACATGTACATTGTAGGCACCCGCCACCACGAAAAACCTTTTTGCAAGTGTGAATCAAAGCCACAATACTCTTTTAGAAGAAAGATATTTCTTGGAAATCTTTTCAAAGTTCAAGCTGAAATGACAAATGTCTTGGAATATGTACAAGAATCCTTTCAGCAAGTGGCAATTAAAGAATGTGACATTATAGGCCTCATGCCAATGATTTCCGCAAAGTATCAGATGACCCAGATGGAACTCGAACCCACAATCCTCAGCTCCGAAGGCTGATGCCTTATCCATTAGGCCACTGGGCCACAAAAGATAATTATATGGGTATATCTGCACAAGAATATTACAGTCATAGCATTAAATAATATTTTTATTTAGTAGGTAGTGCATTCAAAGAAGGTTTTTGATTACCTAGATGTGAGTCAATTGCACAATGCTGAGCTCCATAGTCTTGTTCCACAATTGCAGTTTTACTAGAGTAGTACTGCTGTTTCTGAGTAGTACTGTCTTTCTAAGAAAATACATGTACATTGTAGGCACCTGCCACCACGAAAAACCTTTTTGCAAGTGTGAATCCAAGCCACAATACTCTTTTAGAAGAAAGATATTTCTTGGAAATCTTTTCAAAGTTCAAGCTGAAATGACAAATGTCTTGGAATATGTACAAGAATCCTTTCAGCAAGTGGCAATTAAAGAATGTGACATTATAGGCCTCATGTCAATGATTTCCGCAAAGTATCAGATGACCCAGATGGGACTCGAACCCACAATCCTCAGCTCCGAAGGCTGATGCCTTATCCATTAGGCCACTGGGCCACAAAAGATAACTAAATGGGTATATCTGCACAAGAATATTACAGTCATAGCATTAAATAATATTTTTAATTAGTAGGTAGTGCATTCAAAGAAGGTTTTTGATTACCTAGATGTGAGTCAATTGCACAATGCTGAGCTCCATAGTCTCGTTCCACAATCGCAGTCTTACTAGAGTAGTAGTGCTGTTTTTGAGTAGTACTGTCTTTCTAATAAACTACATGTACATTGTAGGCACCCGCCACCACAAAAAACCTTTTTGCAAGTGTGAATCAAAGCCACAATACTCTTTTAGAAGAAAGATATTTCTTGGAAATCTTTTCAAAGTTCAAGCTGAAATGACAAATGTCTTGGAATATGTACAAGAATCCTTTCAGCAAGTGGCAATTAAAGAATGTGACATTATAGGCCTCATGTCAATGATTTCCGCAAAGTATCAGATGACCCAGATGGGACTCGAACCCACAATCCTCAGCTCCGAAGGCTGATGCCTTATCCATTAGGCCACTGGGCCACAAAAGATAACTAAATGGGTATATCTGCACAAGAATATTACAGTCATAGCATTAAATAATATTTTTAATTAGTAGGTAGTGCATTCAAAGAAGGTTTTTGATTACCTAGATGTGAGTCAATTGCACAATGCTGAGCTCCATAGTCTTGTTCCACAATTGCAGTTTTACTAGAGTAGTACTGCTGTTTCTGAGTAGTACTGTCTTTCTAAGAAAATACATGTACATTGTAGGCACCTGCCACCACGAAAAACCTTTTTGCAAGTGTGAATCAAAGCCACAATACTCTTTTAGAAGAAAGATATTTCTTGGAAATCTTTTCAAAGTTCAAGCTGAAATGACAAATGTCTTGGAATATGTACAAGAATCCTTTCAGCAAGTGGCAATTAAAGAATGTGACATTATAGGCCTCATGTCAATGATTTCCACAAAGTATCAGATGACCCAGATGGGACTCGAACCCACAATCTTCAGCTCCGAAGGCTGATGCCTTATCCATTAGGCCACTGGGCCACAATGTCTAGATAACGAAATGGGTATATCTGCACAACAATATTACAGTCATAGCATTAAGTAATATTTTTAATTAGTAGGTAGTGCATTCAAAGAAGGTTTTTGATTACTAAGATGTGAGTCAATTGCACAATGCTGAGCTCCATAGTCTTGTTCCACAATTGCAGTTTTACTAGAGTAATACTGCTGTTTCTGAGTAGTACTCTCTTTCTAATAAACTACATGTACATTGTAGTCACCCGCCACCACGAAAAACCTTTTTGCAAGTGTGAATCAAAGCCACAATACTCTTTTAGAAGAAAGATATTTCTTGGAAATCTTTTCAAAGTTCAAGCTGAAATGACAAATGTCTTGGAATATGTACAAGAATCCTTTCAGCAAGTGGCAATTAAAGAATGTGACATTATAGGCCTCATGTCAATGATTTCTGCAGAGTATCAGATGACCCAGATGGGACTCGAACCCACAATCCTCAGCTCCGAAGGCTGATGCCTTATCCATTAGGCCACTGGGCCACAATTTCTAGATAACGAAATGGGTATATCTGCATAAGAATATTAAAGTCATAGCATTAAATAATATGTTTAATTAGTAGGTAGTGCATTCAAAGAAGCTTTTTGATTACCTAGATGTGAATCAATTGCACAATGCTGAGCTCCATAGTCTTGTTCCACAATTGCAGTTTTACTAGAGTAGTACTGCTGTTTCTGAGTAGTACTGTCTTTCTAAGAAAATACATGTACATTGTAGGCACCCGCCACCACGAAAAACCTTTTTGCAAGTGTGAATCAAAGCCACAATACTCTTTTAGAAGAAAGATATTTCTTGGAAATCTTTTCAAAGTTCAAGCTGAAATGACAAATATCTTGGAATATGTACAAGAATCCTTTCAGCAAGTGGCAATTAAAGAATGTGACATTATAGGCCTCATGTCAATGATTTCCGCAAAGTATCAGATGACCCAGATGGAACTCGAACCCACAATCCTCAGCTCCGAAGGCTGATGCCTTATCCATTAGGCCACTGGGCCACAAAAGATAATTATATGGGTATATCTGCACAAGAATATTACAGTCATAGCATTAAATAATATTTTTATTTAGTAGGTAGTGCATTCAAAGAAGGTTTTTGATTACCTAGATGTGAGTCAATTGCACAATGCTGAGCTCCATAGTCTTGTTCCACAATTGCAGTTTTACTAGAGTAGTACTGCTGTTTCTGAGTAGTACTGTCTTTCTAAGAAAATACATGTACATTGTAGGCACCCGCCACCACGAAAAACCTTTTTGCAAGTGTGAATCAAAGCCACAATACTCTTTTAGAAGAAAGATATTTCTTGGAAATCTTTTCAAAGTTCAAGCTGAAATGACAAATGTCTTGGAATATGTACAAGAATCCTTTCAGCAAGTGGCAATTAAAGAATGTGACATTATAGGCCTCATGTCAATGATTTCCGCAAAGTATCAGATGACCCAGATGGGACTCGAACCCACAATCCTCAGCTCCGAAGGCTGATGCCTTATCCATTAGGCCACTGGGCCACAAAAGATAACTAAATGGGTATATCTGCACAAGAATATTACAGTCATAGCATTAAATAATATTTTTAATTAGTAGGTAGTGCATTCAAAGAAGGTTTTTGATTACCTAGATGTGAGTCAATTGCACAATGCTGAGCTCCATAGTCTCGTTCCACAATCGCAGTTTTACTAGAGTAGTAGTGCTGTTTTTGAGTAGTACTGTCTTTCTAATAAACTACATGTACATTGTAGGCACCCGCCACCACAAAAAACCTTTTTGCAAGTGTGAATCAAAGCCACAATACTCTTTTAGAAGAAAGATATTTCTTGGAAATCTTTTCAAAGTTCAAGCTGAAATGACAAATGTCTTGGAATATGTACAAGAATCCTTTCAGCAAGTGGCAATTAAAGAATGTGACATTATAGGCCTCATGTCAATGATTTCCGCAAAGTATCAGATGACCCAGATGGGACTCGAACCCACAATCCTTAGCTCCGAAGGCTGATGCCTTATCCATTAGGCCACTGGGCCACAAAAGATAACTAAATGGGTATATCTGCACAAGAATATTACAGTCATAGCATTAAATAATATTTTTAATTAGTAGGTAGTGCATTCAAAGAAGGTTTTTGATTACCTAGATGTGAGTCAATTGCACAATGCTGAGCTCCATAGTCTTGTTCCACAATTGCAGTTTTACTAGAGTAGTACTGCTGTTTCTGAGTAGTACTGTCTTTCTAAGAAAATACATGTACATTGTAGGCACCTGCCACCACGAAAAACCTTTTTGCAAGTGTGAATCAAAGCCACAATACTCTTTTAGAAGAAAGATATTTCTTGGAAATCTTTTCAAAGTTCAAGCTGAAATGACAAATGTCTTGGAATATGTACAAGAATCCTTTCAGCAAGTGGCAATTAAAGAATGTGACATTATAGGCCTCATGTCAATGATTTCCACAAAGTATCAGATGACCCAGATGGGACTCGAACCCACAATCCTCAGCTCCGAAGGCTGATGCCTTATCCATTAGGCCACTGGGCCACAATTTCTAGATAACGAAATGGGTATATCTGCACAACAATATTACAGTCATAGCATTAAGTAATATTTTTAATTAGTAGGTAGTGCATTCAAAGAAGGTTTTTGATTACTAAGATGTGAGTCAATTGCACAATGCTGAGCTCCATAGTCTTGTTCCACAATTGCAGTTTTACTAGAGTAATACTGCTGTTTCTGAGTAGTACTCTCTTTCTAATAAACTACATGTACATTGTAGTCACCCGCCACCACGAAAAACCTTTTTGCAAGTGTGAATCAAAGCCACAATACTCTTTTAGAAGAAAGATATTTCTTGGAAATCTTTTCAAAGTTCAAGCTGAAATGACAAATGTCTTGGAATATGTACAAGAATCCTTTCAGCAAGTGGCAATTAAAGAATGTGACATTATAGGCCTCATGTCAATGATTTCTGCAAAGTATCAGATGACCCAGATGGGACTCGAACCCACAATCCTCAGCTCCGAAGGCTGATGCCTTATCCATTAGGCCACTGGGCCACAATTTCTAGATAACGAAATGGGTATATCTGCATAAGAATATTAAAGTCATAGCATTAAATAATATGTTTAATTAGTAGGTAGTGCATTCAAAGAAGCTTTTTGATTACCTAGATGTGAATCAATTGCAAAATGCTGAGCTCCATAGTCTTGTTCCACAATTGCAGTTTTACTAGAGTAGTACTGCTGTTTCTGAGTAGTACTGTCTTTCTAAGAAAATACATGTACATTGTAGTCACCCGCCACCACGAAAAACCTTTTTGCAAGTGTGAATCAAAGCCACAATACTCTTTTAGAAGAAAGATATTTCTTGGAAATCTTTTCAAAGTTCAAGCTGAAATGACAAATGTCTTGGAATATATAGAAGAATCCTTTCAGCAAGTGGCAATTAAAGAATGTGACATTATAGGCCTCATGTCAATGATTTCTGCAAAGTATCAGATGACCCAGATGGGACTCGAACCCACAATCCTCAGCTCCGAAGGCTGATGCCTTATCCATTAGGCCACTGGGCCACAATTTCTAGATAACGAAATGGGTATATCTGCATAAGAATATTAAAGTCATAGCATTAAATAATATGTTTAATTAGTAAGTAGTGCATTCAAAGAAGCTTTTTGATTACCTAGATGTGAATCAATTGCACAATGCTGAGCTCCATAGTCTTGTTCCACAATTGCAGTTTTACTAGAGTAGTACTGCTGTTTCTGAGTAGTACTGTCTTTCTAAGAAAATACATGTACATTGTAGGCACCCGCCACCACGAAAAACCTTTTTGCAAGTGTGAATCAAAGCCACAATACTCTTTTAGAAGAAAGATATTTCTTGGAAATCTTTTCAAAGTTCAAGCTGAAATGACAAATATCTTGGAATATGTACAAGAATCCTTTCAGCAAGTGGCAATTAAAGAATGTGACATTATAGGCCTCATGTCAATGATTTCCGCAAAGTATCAGATGACCCAGATGGAACTCGAACCCACAATCCTCAGCTCCGAAGGCTGATGCCTTATCCATTAGGCCACTGGGCCACAAAAGATAATTATATGGGTATATCTGCACAAGAATATTACAGTCATAGCATTAAATAATATTTTTATTTAGTAGGTAGTGCATTCAAAGAAGGTTTTTGATTACCTAGATGTGAGTCAATTGCACAATGCTGAGCTCCATAGTCTTGTTCCACAATTGCAGTTTTACTAGAGTAGTACTGCTGTTTCTGAGTAGTACTGTCTTTCTAAGAAAATACATGTACATTGTAGGCACCTGCCACCACGAAAAACCTTTTTGCAAGTGTGAATCAAAGCCACAATACTCTTTTAGAAGAAAGATATTTCTTGGAAATCTTTTCAAAGTTCAAGCTGAAATGACAAATGTCTTGGAATATGTACAAGAATCCTTTCAGCAAGTGGCAATTAAAGAATGTGACATTATAGGCCTCATGTCAATGATTTCCTCAAAGTATCAGATGACCCAGATGGGACTCGAACCCACAATCCTCAGCTCCGAAGGCTGATGCCTTATCCATTAGGCCACTGGGCCACAAAAGATAACTAAATGGGTATATCTGCACAAGAATATTACAGTCATAGCATTAAATAATATTTTTAATTAGTAGGTAGTGCATTCAAAGAAGGTTTTTGATTACCTAGATGTGAGTCAATTGCACAATGCTGAGCTCCATAGTCTCGTTCCACAATCGCAGTTTTACTAGAGTAGTAGTGCTGTTTTTGAGTAGTACTGTCTTTCTAATAAACTACATGTACATTGTAGGCACCCGCCACCACAAAAAAACTTTTTGCAAGTGTGAATCAAAGCCACAATACTCTTTTAGAAGAAAGATATTTCTTGGAAATCTTTTCAAAGTTCAAGCTGAAATGACAAATGTCTTGGAATATGTACAAGAATCCTTTCAGCAAGTGGCAATTAAAGAATGTGACATTATAGGCCTCATGTCAATGATTTCCGCAAAGTATCAGATGACCCAGATGGGACTCGAACCCACAATCCTTAGCTCCGAAGGCTGATGCCTTATCCATTAGGCCACTGGGCCACAAAAGATAACTAAATGGGTATATCTGCACAAGAATATTACAGTCATAGCATTAAATAATATTTTTAATTAGTAGGTAGTGCATTCAAAGAAGGTTTTTGATTACCTATATGTGAGTCAATTGCACAATGCTGAGCTCCATAGTCTTGTTCCACAATTGCAGTTTTACTAGAGTAGTACTGCTGTTTCTGAGTAGTACTGTCTTTCTAAGAAAATACATGTACATTGTAGGCACCTGCCACCACGAAAAACCTTTTTGCAAGTGTGAATCAAAGCCACAATACTCTTTTAGAAGAAAGATATTTCTTGGAAATCTTTTCAAAGTTCAAGCTGAAATGACAAATGTCTTGGAATATGTACAAGAATCCTTTCAGCAAGTGGCAATTAAAGAATGTGAGATTATAGGCCTCATGTCAATGATTTCCGCAAAGTATCAGATGACCCAGATGGGACTCGAACCCACAATCCTCAGCTCCGAAGGCTGATGCCTTATCCATTAGGCCACTGGGCCACAATTTCTAGATAACGAAATGGGTATATCTGCACAAGAATATTACAGTCATAGCATTAAGTAATATTTTTAATTAGTAGGTAGTGCATTCAAAGAAGGTTTTTGATTACTTAGATGTGAGTCAATTGCACAATGCTGAGCTCCATAGTCTTGTTCCACAATTGCAGTTTTACTAGAGTAATACTGCTGTTTCTGAGTAGTACTCTCTTTCTAATAAACTACATGTACATTGTAGTCACCCGCCACCACGAAAAACCTTTTTGCAAGTGTGAATCAAAGCCACAATACTCTTTTAGAAGAAAGATATTTCTTGGAAATCTTTTCAAAGTTCAAGCTGAAATGACAAATGTCTTGGAATATGTACAAGAATCCTTTCAGCAAGTGGCAATTAAAGAATGTGACATTATAGGCCTCATGTCAATGATTTCTGCAAAGTATCAGATGACCCAGATGGGACTCGAACCCACAATCCTCAGCTCCGAAGGCTGATGCCTTATCCATTAGGCCACTGGGCCACAATTTCTAGATAACGAAATGGGTATATCTGCATAAGAATATTAAAGTCATAGCATTAAATAATATGTTTAATTAGTAGGTAGTGCATTCAAAGAAGCTTTTTGATTACCTAGATGTGAATCAATTGCACAATGCTGAGCTCCATAGTCTTGTTCCACAATTGCAGTTTTACTAGAGTAGTACTGCTGTTTCTGAGTAGTACTGTCTTTCTAAGAAAATACATGTACATTGTAGGCACCCGCCACCACGAAAAACCTTTTTGCAAGTGTGAATCAAAGCCACAATACTCTTTTAGAAGAAAGATATTTCTTGGAAATCTTTTCAAAGTTCAAGCTGAAATGACAAATATCTTGGAATATGTACAAGAATCC
Source organism: Tiaroga cobitis (assembly GCA_030578255.1). Classification (NCBI taxonomy): domain Eukaryota; kingdom Metazoa; phylum Chordata; class Actinopteri; order Cypriniformes; family Leuciscidae; genus Tiaroga; species Tiaroga cobitis. The sequence goes on from CM060595.1 coordinate 7,056,427, forward strand.
TTTCAGCAAGTGGCAATTAAAGAATGTGACATTATAGGCCTCATGTCAATGATTTCCGCAAAGTATCAGATGACCCAGATGGAACTCGAACCCACAATCCTCAGCTCCGAAGGCTGATGCCTTATCCATTAGGCCACTGGGCCACAAAAGATAATTATATGGGTATATCTGCACAAGAATATTACAGTCATAGCATTAAATAATATTTTTATTTAGTAGGTAGTGCATTCAAAGAAGGTTTTTGATTACCTAGATGTGAGTCAATTGCACAATGCTGAGCTCCATAGTCTTGTTCCACAATTGCAGTTTTACTAGAGTAGTACTGCTGTTTCTGAGTAGTACTGTCTTTCTAAGAAAATACATGTACATTGTAGGCACCCGCCACCACGAAAAACCTTTTTGCAAGTGTGAATCAAAGCCACAATACTCTTTTAGAAGAAAGATATTTCTTGGAAATCTTTTCAAAGTTCAAGCTGAAATGACAAATGTCTTGGAATATGTACAAGAATCCTTTCAGCAAGTGGCAATTAAAGAATGTGACATTATAGGCCTCATGTCAATGATTTCCGCAAAGTATCAGATGACCCAGATGGGACTCGAACCCACAATCCTCAGCTCCGAAGGCTGATGCCTTATCCATTAGGCCACTGGGCCACAAAAGATAACTAAATGGGTATATCTGCACAAGAATATTACAGTCATAGCATTAAATAATATTTTTAATTAGTAGGTAGTGCATTCAAAGAAGGTTTTTGATTACCTAGATGTGAGTCAATTGCACAATGCTGAGCTCCATAGTCTCGTTCCACAATCGCAGTTTTACTAGAGTAGTAGTGCTGTTTTTGAGTAGTACTGTCTTTCTAATAAACTACATGTACATTGTAGGCACCCGCCACCACAAAAAACCTTTTTGCAAGTGTGAATCAAAGCCACAATACTCTTTTAGAAGAAAGATATTTCTTGGAAATCTTTTCAAAGTTCAAGCTGAAATGACAAATGTCTTGGAATATGTACAAGAATCCTTTCAGCAAGTGGCAATTAAAGAATGTGACATTATAGGCCTCATGTCAATGATTTCCGCAAAGTATCAGATGACCCAGATGGGACTCGAACCCACAATCCTTAGCTCCGAAGGCTGATGCCTTATCCATTAGGCCACTGGGCCACAAAAGATAACTAAATGGGTATATCTGCACAAGAATATTACAGTCATAGCATTAAATAATATTTTTAATTAGTAGGTAGTGCATTCAAAGAAGGTTTTTGATTACCTAGATGTGAGTCAATTGCACAATGCTGAGCTCCATAGTCTTGTTCCACAATTGCAGTTTTACTAGAGTAGTACTGCTGTTTCTGAGTAGTACTGTCTTTCTAAGAAAATACATGTACATTGTAGGCACCTGCCACCACGAAAAACCTTTTTGCAAGTGTGAATCAAAGCCACAATACTCTTTTAGAAGAAAGATATTTCTTGGAAATCTTTTCAAAGTTCAAGCTGAAATGACAAATGTCTTGGAATATGTACAAGAATCCTTTCAGCAAGTGGCAATTAAAGAATGTGACATTATAGGCCTCATGTCAATGATTTCCACAAAGTATCAGATGACCCAGATGGGACTCGAACCCACAATCCTCAGCTCCGAAGGCTGATGCCTTATCCATTAGGCCACTGGGCCACAATTTCTAGATAACGAAATGGGTATATCTGCACAACAATATTACAGTCATAGCATTAAGTAATATTTTTAATTAGTAGGTAGTGCATTCAAAGAAGGTTTTTGATTACTAAGATGTGAGTCAATTGCACAATGCTGAGCTCCATAGTCTTGTTCCACAATTGCAGTTTTACTAGAGTAATACTGCTGTTTCTGAGTAGTACTCTCTTTCTAATAAACTACATGTACATTGTAGTCACCCGCCACCACGAAAAACCTTTTTGCAAGTGTGAATCAAAGCCACAATACTCTTTTAGAAGAAAGATATTTCTTGGAAATCTTTTCAAAGTTCAAGCTGAAATGACAAATGTCTTGGAATATGTACAAGAATCCTTTCAGCAAGTGGCAATTAAAGAATGTGACATTATAGGCCTCATGTCAATGATTTCTGCAAAGTATCAGATGACCCAGATGGGACTCGAACCCACAATCCTCAGCTCCGAAGGCTGATGCCTTATCCATTAGGCCACTGGGCCACAATTTCTAGATAACGAAATGGGTATATCTGCATAAGAATATTAAAGTCATAGCATTAAATAATATGTTTAATTAGTAGGTAGTGCATTCAAAGAAGCTTTTTGATTACCTAGATGTGAATCAATTGCAAAATGCTGAGCTCCATAGTCTTGTTCCACAATTGCAGTTTTACTAGAGTAGTACTGCTGTTTCTGAGTAGTACTGTCTTTCTAAGAAAATACATGTACATTGTAGGCACCTGCCACCACGAAAAACCTTTTTGCAAGTGTGAATCAAAGCCACAATACTCTTTTAGAAGAAAGATATTTCTTGGAAATCTTTTCAAAGTTCAAGCTGAAATGACAAATGTCTTGGAATATGTACAAGAATCCTTTCAGCAAGTGGCAATTAAAGAATGTGACATTATAGGCCTCATGTCAATGATTTCTGCAAAGTATCAGATGACCCAGATGGGACTCGAACCCACAATCCTCAGCTCCGAAGGCTGATGCCTTATCCATTAGGCCACTGGGCCACAATTTCTAGATAACGAAATGGGTATATCTGCATAAGAATATTAAAGTCATAGCATTAAATAATATGTTTAATTAGTAGGTAGTGCATTCAAAGAAGCTTTTTGATTACCTAGATGTGAATCAATTGCAAAATGCTGAGCTCCATAGTCTTGTTCCACAATTGCAGTTTTACTAGAGTAGTACTGCTGTTTCTGAGTAGTACTGTCTTTCTAAGAAAATACATGTACATTGTAGTCACCCGCCACCACGAAAAACCTTTTTGCAAGTGTGAATCAAAGCCACAATACTCTTTTAGAAGAAAGATATTTCTTGGAAATCTTTTCAAAGTTCAAGCTGAAATGACAAATGTCTTGGAATATATAGAAGAATCCTTTCAGCAAGTGGCAATTAAAGAATGTGACATTATAGGCCTCATGTCAATGATTTCTGCAAAGTATCAGATGACCCAGATGGGACTCGAACCCACAATCCTCAGCTCCGAAGGCTGATGCCTTATCCATTAGGCCACTGGGCCACAATTTCTAGATAACGAAATGGGTATATCTGCATAAGAATATTAAAGTCATAGCATTAAATAATATGTTTAATTAGTAAGTAGTGCATTCAAAGAAGCTTTTTGATTACCTAGATGTGAATCAATTGCACAATGCTGAGCTCCATAGTCTTGTTCCACAATTGCAGTTTTACTAGAGTAGTACTGCTGTTTCTGAGTAGTACTGTCTTTCTAAGAAAATACATGTACATTGTAGGCACCCGCCACCACGAAAAACCTTTTTGCAAGTGTGAATCAAAGCCACAATACTCTTTTAGAAGAAAGATATTTCTTGGAAATCTTTTCAAAGTTCAAGCTGAAATGACAAATATCTTGGAATATGTACAAGAATCCTTTCAGCAAGTGGCAATTAAAGAATGTGACATTATAGGCCTCATGTCAATGATTTCCGCAAAGTATCAGATGACCCAGATGGAACTCGAACCCACAATCCTCAGCTCCGAAGGCTGATGCCTTATCCATTAGGCCACTGGGCCACAAAAGATAATTATATGGGTATATCTGCACAAGAATATTACAGTCATAGCATTAAATAATATTTTTATTTAGTAGGTAGTGCATTCAAAGAAGGTTTTTGATTACCTAGATGTGAGTCAATTGCACAATGCTGAGCTCCATAGTCTTGTTCCACAATTGCAGTTTTACTAGAGTAGTACTGCTGTTTCTGAGTAGTACTGTCTTTCTAAGAAAATACATGTACATTGTAGGCACCTGCCACCACGAAAAACCTTTTTGCAAGTGTGAATCAAAGCCACAATACTCTTTTAGAAGAAAGATATTTCTTGGAAATCTTTTCAAAGTTCAAGCTGAAATGACAAATGTCTTGGAATATGTACAAGAATCCTTTCAGCAAGTGGCAATTAAAGAATGTGACATTATAGGCCTCATGTCAATGATTTCCTCAAAGTATCAGATGACCCAGATGGGACTCGAACCCACAATCCTCAGCTCCGAAGGCTGATGCCTTATCCATTAGGCCACTGGGCCACAAAAGATAACTAAATGGGTATATCTGCACAAGAATATTACAGTCATAGCATTAAATAATATTTTTAATTAGTAGGTAGTGCATTCAAAGAAGGTTTTTGATTACCTAGATGTGAGTCAATTGCACAATGCTGAGCTCCATAGTCTCGTTCCACAATCGCAGTTTTACTAGAGTAGTAGTGCTGTTTTTGAGTAGTACTGTCTTTCTAATAAACTACATGTACATTGTAGGCACCCGCCACCACAAAAAAACTTTTTGCAAGTGTGAATCAAAGCCACAATACTCTTTTAGAAGAAAGATATTTCTTGGAAATCTTTTCAAAGTTCAAGCTGAAATGACAAATGTCTTGGAATATGTACAAGAATCCTTTCAGCAAGTGGCAATTAAAGAATGTGACATTATAGGCCTCATGTCAATGATTTCCGCAAAGTATCAGATGACCCAGATGGGACTCGAACCCACAATCCTTAGCTCCGAAGGCTGATGCCTTATCCATTAGGCCACTGGGCCACAAAAGATAACTAAATGGGTATATCTGCACAAGAATATTACAGTCATAGCATTAAATAATATTTTTAATTAGTAGGTAGTGCATTCAAAGAAGGTTTTTGATTACCTATATGTGAGTCAATTGCACAATGCTGAGCTCCATAGTCTTGTTCCACAATTGCAGTTTTACTAGAGTAGTACTGCTGTTTCTGAGTAGTACTGTCTTTCTAAGAAAATACATGTACATTGTAGGCACCTGCCACCACGAAAAACCTTTTTGCAAGTGTGAATCAAAGCCACAATACTCTTTTAGAAGAAAGATATTTCTTGGAAATCTTTTCAAAGTTCAAGCTGAAATGACAAATGTCTTGGAATATGTACAAGAATCCTTTCAGCAAGTGGCAATTAAAGAATGTGAGATTATAGGCCTCATGTCAATGATTTCCGCAAAGTATCAGATGACCCAGATGGGACTCGAACCCACAATCCTCAGCTCCGAAGGCTGATGCCTTATCCATTAGGCCACTGGGCCACAATTTCTAGATAACGAAATGGGTATATCTGCACAAGAATATTACAGTCATAGCATTAAGTAATATTTTTAATTAGTAGGTAGTGCATTCAAAGAAGGTTTTTGATTACTTAGATGTGAGTCAATTGCACAATGCTGAGCTCCATAGTCTTGTTCCACAATTGCAGTTTTACTAGAGTAATACTGCTGTTTCTGAGTAGTACTGTCTTTCTAATAAACTACATGTACATTGTAGTCACCCGCCACCACGAAAAACCTTTTTGCAAGTGTGAATCAAAGCCACAATACTCTTTTAGAAGAAAGATATTTCTTGGAAATCTTTTCAAAGTTCAAGCTGAAATGACAAATGTCTTGGAATATGTACAAGAATCCTTTCAGCAAGTGGCAATTAAAGAATGTGACATTATAGGCCTCATGTCAATGATTTCTGCAAAGTATCAGATGACCCAGATGGGACTCGAACCCACAATCCTCAGCTCCGAAGGCTGATGCCTTATCCATTAGGCCACTGGGCCACAATTTCTAGATAACGAAATGGGTATATCTGCATAAGAATATTAAAGTCATAGCATTAAATAATATGTTTAATTAGTAAGTAGTGCATTCAAAGAAGCTTTTTGATTACCTAGATGTGAATCAATTGCACAATGCTGAGCTCCATAGTCTTGTTCCACAATTGCAGTTTTACTAGAGTAGTACTGCTGTTTCTGAGTAGTACTGTCTTTCTAAGAAAATACATGTACATTGTAGGCACCCGCCACCACGAAAAACCTTTTTGCAAGTGTGAATCAAAGCCACAATACTCTTTTAGAAGAAAGATATTTCTTGGAAATCTTTTCAAAGTTCAAGCTGAAATGACAAATATCTTGGAATATGTACAAGAATCCTTTCAGCAAGTGGCAATTAAAGAATGTGACATTATAGGCCTCATGTCAATGATTTCCGCAAAGTATCAGATGACCCAGATGGAACTCGAACCCACAATCCTCAGCTCCGAAGGCTGATGCCTTATCCATTAGGCCACTGGGCCACAAAAGATAATTATATGGGTATATCTGCACAAGAATATTACAGTCATAGCATTAAATAATATTTTTATTTAGTAGGTAGTGCATTCAAAGAAGGTTTTTGATTACCTAGATGTGAGTCAATTGCACAATGCTGAGCTCCATAGTCTTGTTCCACAATTGCAGTTTTACTAGAGTAGTACTGCTGTTTCTGAGTAGTACTGTCTTTCTAAGAAAATACATGTACATTGTAGGCACCTGCCACCACGAAAAACCTTTTTGCAAGTGTGAATCAAAGCCACAATACTCTTTTAGAAGAAAGATATTTCTTGGAAATCTTTTCAAAGTTCAAGCTGAAATGACAAATGTCTTGGAATATGTACAAGAATCCTTTCAGCAAGTGGCAATTAAAGAATGTGACATTATAGGCCTCATGTCAATGATTTCCTCAAAGTATCAGATGACCCAGATGGGACTCGAACCCACAATCCTCAGCTCCGAAGGCTGATGCCTTATCCATTAGGCCACTGGGCCACAAAAGATAACTAAATGGGTATATCTGCACAAGAATATTACAGTCATAGCATTAAATAATATTTTTAATTAGTAGGTAGTGCATTCAAAGAAGGTTTTTGATTACCTAGATGTGAGTCAATTGCACAATGCTGAGCTCCATAGTCTCGTTCCACAATCGCAGTTTTACTAGAGTAGTAGTGCTGTTTTTGAGTAGTACTGTCTTTCTAATAAACTACATGTACATTGTAGGCACCCGCCACCACAAAAAAACTTTTTGCAAGTGTGAATCAAAGCCACAATACTCTTTTAGAAGAAAGATATTTCTTGGAAATCTTTTCAAAGTTCAAGCTGAAATGACAAATGTCTTGGAATATGTACAAGAATCCTTTCAGCAAGTGGCAATTAAAGAATGTGACATTATAGGCCTCATGTCAATGATTTCCGCAAAGTATCAGATGACCCAGATGGGACTCGAACCCACAATCCTTAGCTCCGAAGGCTGATGCCTTATCCATTAGGCCACTGGGCCACAAAAGATAACTAAATGGGTATATCTGCACAAGAATATTACAGTCATAGCATTAAATAATATTTTTAATTAGTAGGTAGTGCATTCAAAGAAGGTTTTTGATTACCTATATGTGAGTCAATTGCACAATGCTGAGCTCCATAGTCTTGTTCCACAATTGCAGTTTTACTAGAGTAGTACTGCTGTTTCTGAGTAGTACTGTCTTTCTAAGAAAATACATGTACATTGTAGGCACCTGCCACCACGAAAAACCTTTTTGCAAGTGTGAATCAAAGCCACAATACTCTTTTAGAAGAAAGATATTTCTTGGAAATCTTTTCAAAGTTCAAGCTGAAATGACAAATGTCTTGGAATATGTACAAGAATCCTTTCAGCAAGTGGCAATTAAAGAATGTGAGATTATAGGCCTCATGTCAATGATTTCCGCAAAGTATCAGATGACCCAGATGGGACTCGAACCCACAATCCTCAGCTCCGAAGGCTGATGCCTTATCCATTAGGCCACTGGGCCACAATTTCTAGATAACGAAATGGGTATATCTGCACAAGAATATTACAGTCATAGCATTAAGTAATATTTTTAATTAGTAGGTAGTGCATTCAAAGAAGGTTTTTGATTACTTAGATGTGAGTCAATTGCACAATGCTGAGCTCCATAGTCTTGTTCCACAATTGCAGTTTTACTAGAGTAATACTGCTGTTTCTGAGTAGTACTGTCTTTCTAATAAACTACATGTACATTGTAGTCACCCGCCACCACGAAAAACCTTTTTGCAAGTGTGAATCAAAGCCACAATACTCTTTTAGAAGAAAGATATTTCTTGGAAATCTTTTCAAAGTTCAAGCTGAAATGACAAATGTCTTGGAATATGTACAAGAATCCTTTCAGCAAGTGGCAATTAAAGAATGTGACATTATAGGCCTCATGTCAATGATTTCTGCAAAGTATCAGATGACCCAGATGGGACTCGAACCCACAATCCTCAGCTCCGAAGGCTGATGCCTTATCCATTAGGCCACTGGGCCACAATTTCTAGATAACGAAATGGGTATATCTGCATAAGAATATTAAAGTCATAGCATTAAATAATATGTTTAATTAGTAAGTAGTGCATTCAAAGAAGCTTTTTGATTACCTAGATGTGAATCAATTGCACAATGCTGAGCTCCATAGTCTTGTTCCACAATTGCAGTTTTACTAGAGTAGTACTGCTGTTTCTGAGTAGTACTGTCTTTCTAAGAAAATACATGTACATTGTAGGCACCCGCCACCACGAAAAACCTTTTTGCAAGTGTGAATCAAAGCCACAATACTCTTTTAGAAGAAAGATATTTCTTGGAAATCTTTTCAAAGTTCAAGCTGAAATGACAAATATCTTGGAATATGTACAAGAATCCTTTCAGCAAGTGGCAATTAAAGAATGTGACATTATAGGCCTCATGTCAATGATTTCCGCAAAGTATCAGATGACCCAGATGGAACTCGAACCCACAATCCTCAGCTCCGAAGGCTGATGCCTTATCCATTAGGCCACTGGGCCACAAAAGATAATTATATGGGTATATCTGCACAAGAATATTACAGTCATAGCATTAAATAATATTTTTATTTAGTAGGTAGTGCATTCAAAGAAGGTTTTTGATTACCTAGATGTGAGTCAATTGCACAATGCTGAGCTCCATAGTCTTGTTCCACAATTGCAGTTTTACTAGAGTAGTACTGCTGTTTCTGAGTAGTACTGTCTTTCTAAGAAAATACATGTACATTGTAGGCACCTGCCACCACGAAAAACCTTTTTGCAAGTGTGAATCAAAGCCACAATACTCTTTTAGAAGAAAGATATTTCTTGGAAATCTTTTCAAAGTTCAAGCTGAAATGACAAATGTCTTGGAATATGTACAAGAATCCTTTCAGCAAGTGGCAATTAAAGAATGTGACATTATAGGCCTCATGTCAATGATTTCCTCAAAGTATCAGATGACCCAGATGGGACTCGAACCCACAATCCTCAGCTCCGAAGGCTGATGCCTTATCCATTAGGCCACTGGGCCACAAAAGATAACTAAATGGGTATATCTGCACAAGAATATTACAGTCATAGCATTAAATAATATTTTTAATTAGTAGGTAGTGCATTCAAAGAAGGTTTTTGATTACCTAGATGTGAGTCAATTGCACAATGCTGAGCTCCATAGTCTCGTTCCACAATCGCAGTTTTACTAGAGTAGTAGTGCTGTTTTTGAGTAGTACTGTCTTTCTAATAAACTACATGTACATTGTAGGCACCCGCCACCACAAAAAAACTTTTTGCAAGTGTGAATCAAAGCCACAATACTCTTTTAGAAGAAAGATATTTCTTGGAAATCTTTTCAAAGTTCAAGCTGAAATGACAAATGTCTTGGAATATGTACAAGAATCCTTTCAGCAAGTGGCAATTAAAGAATGTGACATTATAGGCCTCATGTCAATGATTTCCGCAAAGTATCAGATGACCCAGATGGGACTCGAACCCACAATCCTTAGCTCCGAAGGCTGATGCCTTATCCATTAGGCCACTGGGCCACAAAAGATAACTAAATGGGTATATCTGCACAAGAATATTACAGTCATAGCATTAAATAATATTTTTAATTAGTAGGTAGTGCATTCAAAGAAGGTTTTTGATTACCTATATGTGAGTCAATTGCACAATGCTGAGCTCCATAGTCTTGTTCCACAATTGCAGTTTTACTAGAGTAGTACTGCTGTTTCTGAGTAGTACTGTCTTTCTAAGAAAATACATGTACATTGTAGGCACCTGCCACCACGAAAAACCTTTTTGCAAGTGTGAATCAAAGCCACAATACTCTTTTAGAAGAAAGATATTTCTTGGAAATCTTTTCAAAGTTCAAGCTGAAATGACAAATGTCTTGGAATATGTACAAGAATCCTTTCAGCAAGTGGCAATTAAAGAATGTGAGATTATAGGCCTCATGTCAATGATTTCCGCAAAGTATCAGATGACCCAGATGGGACTCGAACCCACAATCCTCAGCTCCGAAGGCTGATGCCTTATCCATTAGGCCACTGGGCCACAATTTCTAGATAACGAAATGGGTATATCTGCACAAGAATATTACAGTCATAGCATTAAGTAATATTTTTAATTAGTAGGTAGTGCATTCAAAGAAGGTTTTTGATTACTTAGATGTGAGTCAATTGCACAATGCTGAGCTCCATAGTCTTGTTCCACAATTGCAGTTTTACTAGAGTAATACTGCTGTTTCTGAGTAGTACTGTCTTTCTAATAAACTACATGTACATTGTAGTCACCCGCCACCACGAAAAACCTTTTTGCAAGTGTGAATCAAAGCCACAATACTCTTTTAGAAGAAAGATATTTCTTGGAAATCTTTTCAAAGTTCAAGCTGAAATGACAAATGTCTTGGAATATGTACAAGAATCCTTTCAGCAAGTGGCAATTAAAGAATGTGACATTATAGGCCTCATGTCAATGATTTCTGCAAAGTATCAGATGACCCAGATGGGACTCGAACCCACAATCCTCAGCTCCGAAGGCTGATGCCTTATCCATTAGGCCACTGGGCCACAATTTCTAGATAACGAAATGGGTATATCTGCATAAGAATATTTAAGTCAGAGCATTAAATAATATGTTTAATTAGTAGGTAGTGCATTCAAAGAAGCTTTTTGATTACCTAGATGTGAATCAATTGCACAATGCTGAGCTCCATAGTCTTGTTCCACAATTGCAGTTTTACTAGAGTAGTACTGCTGTTTCTGAGTAGTACTGTCTTTCTACGAAAATACATGTACATTGTAGGCACCCGCCACCACGAAAAACCTTTTTGCAAGTGTGAATCAAAGCCACAATACTCTTTTAGAAGAAAGATATTTCTTGGAAATCTTTTCAAAGTTCAAGCTGAAATGACAAATGTCTTGGAATATGTACAAGAATCCTTTCAGCAAGTGGCAATTAAAGAATGTGACATTATAGGCCTCATGCCAATGATTTCCGCAAAGTATCAGATGACCCAGATGGAACTCGAACCCACAATCCTCAGCTCCGAAGGCTGATGCCTTATCCATTAGGCCACTGGGCCACAAAAGATAATTATATGGGTATATCTGCACAAGAATATTACAGTCATAGCATTAAATAATATTTTTATTTAGTAGGTAGTGCATTCAAAGAAGGTTTTTGATTACCTAGATGTGAGTCAATTGCACAATGCTGAGCTCCATAGTCTTGTTCCACAATTGCAGTTTTACTAGAGTAGTACTGCTGTTTCTGAGTAGTACTGTCTTTCTAAGAAAATACATGTACATTGTAGGCACCTGCCACCACGAAAAACCTTTTTGCAAGTGTGAATCCAAGCCACAATACTCTTTTAGAAGAAAGATATTTCTTGGAAATCTTTTCAAAGTTCAAGCTGAAATGACAAATGTCTTGGAATATGTACAAGAATCCTTTCAGCAAGTGGCAATTAAAGAATGTGACATTATAGGCCTCATGTCAATGATTTCCGCAAAGTATCAGATGACCCAGATGGGACTCGAACCCACAATCCTCAGCTCCGAAGGCTGATGCCTTATCCATTAGGCCACTGGGCCACAAAAGATAACTAAATGGGTATATCTGCACAAGAATATTACAGTCATAGCATTAAATAATATTTTTAATTAGTAGGTAGTGCATTCAAAGAAGGTTTTTGATTACCTAGATGTGAGTCAATTGCACAATGCTGAGCTCCATAGTCTCGTTCCACAATCGCAGTCTTACTAGAGTAGTAGTGCTGTTTTTGAGTAGTACTGTCTTTCTAATAAACTACATGTACATTGTAGGCACCCGCCACCACAAAAAACCTTTTTGCAAGTGTGAATCAAAGCCACAATACTCTTTTAGAAGAAAGATATTTCTTGGAAATCTTTTCAAAGTTCAAGCTGAAATGACAAATGTCTTGGAATATGTACAAGAATCCTTTCAGCAAGTGGCAATTAAAGAATGTGACATTATAGGCCTCATGTCAATGATTTCCGCAAAGTATCAGATGACCCAGATGGGACTCGAACCCACAATCCTCAGCTCCGAAGGCTGATGCCTTATCCATTAGGCCACTGGGCCACAAAAGATAACTAAATGGGTATATCTGCACAAGAATATTACAGTCATAGCATTAAATAATATTTTTAATTAGTAGGTAGTGCATTCAAAGAAGGTTTTTGATTACCTAGATGTGAGTCAATTGCACAATGCTGAGCTCCATAGTCTTGTTCCACAATTGCAGTTTTACTAGAGTAGTACTGCTGTTTCTGAGTAGTACTGTCTTTCTAAGAAAATACATGTACATTGTAGGCACCTGCCACCACGAAAAACCTTTTTGCAAGTGTGAATCAAAGCCACAATACTCTTTTAGAAGAAAGATATTTCTTGGAAATCTTTTCAAAGTTCAAGCTGAAATGACAAATGTCTTGGAATATGTACAAGAATCCTTTCAGCAAGTGGCAATTAAAGAATGTGACATTATAGGCCTCATGTCAATGATTTCCACAAAGTATCAGATGACCCAGATGGGACTCGAACCCACAATCTTCAGCTCCGAAGGCTGATGCCTTATCCATTAGGCCACTGGGCCACAATGTCTAGATAACGAAATGGGTATATCTGCACAACAATATTACAGTCATAGCATTAAGTAATATTTTTAATTAGTAGGTAGTGCATTCAAAGAAGGTTTTTGATTACTAAGATGTGAGTCAATTGCACAATGCTGAGCTCCATAGTCTTGTTCCACAATTGCAGTTTTACTAGAGTAGTACTGCTGTTTCTGAGTAGTACTGTCTTTCTAAGAAAATACATGTACATTGTAGGCACCTGCCACCACGAAAAACCTTTTTGCAAGTGTGAATCAAAGCCACAATACTCTTTTAGAAGAAAGATATTTCTTGGAAATCTTTTCAAAGTTCAAGCTGAAATGACAAATGTCTTGGAATATGTACAAGAATCCTTTCAGCAAGTGGCAATTAAAGAATGTGACATTATAGGCCTCATGTCAATGATTTCCACAAAGTATCAGATGACCCAGATGGGACTCGAACCCACAATCTTCAGCTCCGAAGGCTGATGCCTTATCCATTAGGCCACTGGGCCACAATGTCTAGATAACGAAATGGGTATATCTGCACAACAATATTACAGTCATAGCATTAAGTAATATTTTTAATTAGTAGGTAGTGCATTCAAAGAAGGTTTTTGATTACTAAGATGTGAGTCAATTGCACAATGCTGAGCTCCATAGTCTTGTTCCACAATTGCAGTTTTACTAGAGTAATACTGCTGTTTCTGAGTAGTACTCTCTTTCTAATAAACTACATGTACATTGTAGTCACCCGCCACCACGAAAAACCTTTTTGCAAGTGTGAATCAAAGCCACAATACTCTTTTAGAAGAAAGATATTTCTTGGAAATCTTTTCAAAGTTCAAGCTGAAATGACAAATGTCTTGGAATATGTACAAGAATCCTTTCAGCAAGTGGCAATTAAAGAATGTGACATTATAGGCCTCATGTCAATGATTTCTGCAAAGTATCAGATGACCCAGATGGGACTCGAACCCACAATCCTCAGCTCCGAAGGCTGATGCCTTATCCATTAGGCCACTGGGCCACAATTTCTAGATAACGAAATGGGTATATCTGCATAAGAATATTAAAGTCATAGCATTAAATAATATGTTTAATTAGTAGGTAGTGCATTCAAAGAAGCTTTTTGATTACCTAGATGTGAATCAATTGCACAATGCTGAGCTCCATAGTCTTGTTCCACAATTGCAGTTTTACTAGAGTAGTACTGCTGTTTCTGAGTAGTACTGTCTTTCTAAGAAAATACATGTACATTGTAGGCACCTGCCACCACGAAAAACCTTTTTGCAAGTGTGAATCAAAGCCACAATACTCTTTTAGAAGAAAGATATTTCTTGGAAATCTTTACAAAGTTCAAGCTGAAATGACAAATGTCTTGGAATATGTACAAGAATCCTTTCAGCAAGTGGCAATTAAAGAATGTGACATTTTAGGCCTCATGTCAATGATTTCCGCAAAGTATCAGCTGACCCGGATGGGACTCGAACCCACAATCCTCAGCTCCGAAGGCTGATGCCTTATCCATTAGGCCACTGGGCCACAAAAGATAACGAAATGGGTATATCTGCACAAGAATATTACAGTCATAGCATTAAATAATATTTTTAATTAGTAGGTAGTGCATTCAAAGAAGGTTTTTGATTACCTAGATGTGAGTCAATTGCACAATGCTGAGCTCCATAGTCTTGTTCCACAATTGCAGTTTTACTAGAGTAGTACTGCTGTTTCTGAGTAGTACTGTCTTCCTAAGAAAATACATGTACATTGTAGGCACCTGCCACCACGAAAAACCTTTTTGCAAGTGTGAATCAAAGCCACAATACTCTTTTAGAAGAAAGATATTTCTTGGAAATCTTTTCAAAGTTCAAGCTGAAATGACAAATGTCTTGGAATATGTACAAGAATCCTTTCAGCAAGTGGCAATTAAAGAATGTGACATTATAGGCCTCATGTCAATGATTTCTGCAAAGTATCAGATGACCCAGATGGGACTCGAACCCACAATCCTCAGCTCCGAAGGCTGATGCCTTATCCATTAGGCCACTGGGCCACAATTTCTAGATAACGAAATGGGTATATCTGCATAAGAATAGTATAGTCATAGCATTAAATAATATGTTTAATTAGTAGGTAGTGCATTCAAAGAAGCTTTTTGATTACCTAGATGTGAATCAATTGCACAATGCTGAGCTCCATAGTCTTGTTCCACAATTGCAGTTTTACTAGAGTAGTACTGCTGTTTCTGAGTAGTACTGTCTTTCTAAGAAAATACATGTACATTGTAGGCACCCGCCACCACGAAAAACCTTTTTGCAAGTGTGAATCAAAGCCACAATACTCTTTTAGAAGAAAGATATTTCTTGGAAATCTTTTCAAAGTTCAAGCTGAAATGACAAATATCTTGGAATATGTACAAGAATCCTTTCAGCAAGTGGCAATTAAAGAATGTGATATTATAGGCCTCATGTCAATGATTTCCGCAAAGTATCAGATGACCCAGATGGAACTCGAACCCACAATCCTCAGCTCCGAAGGCTGATGCCTTATCCATTAGGCCACTGGGCCACAAAAGATAATTAAATGGGTATATCTGCACAAGAATATTACAGTCATAGCATTAAATAATATTTTTAATTAGTAGGTAGTGCATTCAAAGAAGGTTTTTGATTACCTAGATGTGAGTCAATTGCACAATGCTGAGCTCCATAGTCTTGTTCCACAATTGCAGTTTTACTAGAGTAGTACTGCTGTTTCTGAGTAGTACTGTCTTTCTAAGAAAATACATGTACATTGTAGGCACCTGCCACCACGAAAAACCTTTTTGCAAGTGTGAATCAAAGCCACAATACTCTTTTAGAAGAAAGATATTTCTTGGAAATCTTTTCAAAGTTCAAGCTGAAATGACAAATGTCTTGGAATATGTACAAGAATCCTTTCAGCAAGTGGCAATTAAAGAATGTGACATTATAGGCCTCATGTCAATGATTTCCACAAAGTATCAGATGACCCAGATGGGACTCGAACCCACAATCCTCAGCTCCGAAGGCTGATGCCTTATCCATTAGGCCACTGGGCCACAATTTCTAGATAACGAAATGGGTATATCTGCAAAACAATATTACAGTCATAGCATTAAGTAATATTTTTAATTAGTAGGTAGTGCATTCAAAGAAGGTTTTTGATTACTAAGATGTGAGTCAATTGCACAATGCTGAGCTCCATAGTCTTGTTCCACAATTGCAGTTTTACTAGAGTAATACTGCTGTTTCTGAGTAGTACTCTCTTTCTAATAAACTACATGTACATTGTAGTCACCCGCCACCACGAAAAACCTTTTTGCAAGTGTGAATCAAAGCGACAATACTCTTTTAGAAGAAAGATATTTCTTGGAAATCTTTTCAAAGTTCAAGCTGAAATGACAAATGTCTTGGAATATGTACAAGAATCCTTTCAGCAAGTGGCAATTAAAGAATGTGACATTATAGGCCTCATGTCAATGATTTCTGCAAAGTATCAGATGACCCAGATGGGACTCGAACCCACAATCCTCAGCTCCGAAGGCTGATGCCTTATCCATTAGGCCACTGGGCCACAATTTCTAGATAACGAAATGGGTATATCTGCATAAGAATATTAAAGTCATAGCATTAAATGATATGTTTAATTAGTAGGTAGTGCATTCAAAGAAGCTTTTTGATTACCTAGATGTGAATCAATTGCACAATGCTGAGCTCCATAGTCTTGTTCCACAATTGCAGTTTTACTAGAGTAGTACTGCTGTTTCTGAGTAGTACTGTCTTTCTAAGAAAATACATGTACATTGTAGGCACCCGCCACCACGAAAAACCTTTTGGCAAGTGTGAATCAAAGCCACAATACTCTTTTAGAAGAAAGATATTTCTTGGAAATCTTTTCAAAGTTCAAGCTGAAATGACAAATATCTTGGAATATGTACAAGAATCCTTTCAGCAAGTGGCAATTAAAGAATGTGACATTATAGGCCTCATGTCAATGATTTCCGCAAAGTATCAGATGACCCAGATGGAACTCGAACCCACAATCCTCAGCTCTGAAGGCTGATGCCTTATCCATTAGGCCACTGGGCCACAAAAGATAACTAAATGGGTATATCTGCACAAGAATATTACAGTCATAGCATTAAATAATATTTTTAATTAGTAGGTAGTGCAATCAAAGAAGGTTTTTGATTACCTAGATGTGAGTCAATTGCACAATGCTGAGCTCCATAGTCTTGTTCCACAATTGCAGTTTTACTAGAGTAGTACTGCTGTTTCTGAGTAGTACTGTCTTTCTAAGAAAATACATGTACATTGTAGGCACCTGCCACCACGAAAAACCTTTTTGCAAGTGTGAATCAAAGCCACAATACTCTTTTAGAAGAAAGATATTTCTTGGAAATCTTTTCAAAGTTCAAGCTGAAATGACAAATGTCTTGGAATATGTACAAGAATCCTTTCAGCAAGTGGCAATTAAAGAATGTGAGATTATAGGCCTCATGTCAATGATTTCCGCAAAGTATCAGATGACCCAGATGGGACTCGAACCCACAATCCTCAGCTCCGAAGGCTGATGCCTTATCCATTAGGCCACTGGGCCACAATTTCTAGATAACGAAATGGGTATATCTGCACAAGAATATTACAGTCATAGCATTAAGTAATATTTTTAATTAGTAGGTAGTGCATTCAAAGAAGGTTTTTGATTACTTAGATGTGAGTCAATTGCACAATGCTGAGCTCCATAGTCTTGTTCCACAATTGCAGTTTTACTAGAGTAATACTGCTGTTTCTGAGTAGTACTGTCTTTCTAATAAACTACATGTACATTGTAGTCACCCGCCACCACGAAAAACCTTTTTGCAAGTGTGAATCAAAGCCACAATACTCTTTTAGAAGAAAGATATTTCTTGGAAATCTTTTCAAAGTTCAAGCTGAAATGACAAATGTCTTGGAATATGTACAAGAATCCTTTCAGCAAGTGGCAATTAAAGAATGTGACATTATAGGCCTCATGTCAATGATTTCTGCAAAGTATCAGATGACCCAGATGGGACTCGAACCCACAATCCTCAGCTCCGAAGGCTGATGCCTTATCCATTAGGCCACTGGGCCACAATTTCTAGATAACGAAATGGGTATATCTGCATAAGAATATTAAAGTCATAGCATTAAATAATATTTTTAATTAGTAGGTAGTGCATTCAAAGAAGGTTTTTGATTACATAGATGTGAGTCAATTGCACAATGCTGAGCTCCATAGTCTTGTTCCACAATTGCAGTTTTACTAGAGTAGTACTGCTGTTTCTGAGTAGTACTGTCTTTCTAAGAAAATACATGTACATTGTAGGCACCTGTCACCACGAAAAACCTTTTTGCAAGTGTGAATCAAAGCCACAATACTCTTTTAGAAGAAAGATATTTCTTGGAAATCTTTTCAAAGTTCAAGCTGAAATGACAAATGTCTTGGAATATGTACAAGAATCCTTTCAGCAAGTGGCAATTAAAGAATGTGACATTATAGGCCTCATGTCAATGATTTCCGCAAAGTATCAGCTGACCCGGATGGGACTCGAACCCACAATCCTCAGCTCCGAAGGCTGATGCCTTATCCATTAGGCCACTGGGCCACAAAAGATAACGAAATGGGTATATCTGCACAAGAATATTACAGTCATAGCATTAAATAATATTTTTAATTAGTAGGTAGTGCATTCAAAGAAGGTTTTTGATTACCTAGATGTGAGTCAATTGCACAATGCTGAGCTCCATAGTCTTGTTCCACAATTGCAGTTTTACTAGAGTAGTACTGCTGTTTCTGAGTAGTACTGTCTTCCTAAGAAAATACATGTACATTGTAGGCACCTGCCACCACGAAAAACCTTTTTGCAAGTGTGAATCAAAGCCACAATACTCTTTTAGAAGAAAGATATTTCTTGGAAATCTTTTCAAAGTTCAAGCTGAAATGACAAATGTCTTGGAATATGTACAAGAATCCTTTCAGCAAGTGGCAATTAAAGAATGTGACATTATAGGCCTCATGTCAATGATTTCCACAAAGTATCAGATGACCCAGATGGGACTCGAACCCACAATCCTCAGCTCCGAAGGCTGATGCCTTATCCATTAGGCCACTGGGCCACAATTTCTAGATAACGAAATGGGTATATCTGCACAACAATATTACAGTCAAAGCATTAAGTAATATTTTTAATTAGTAGGTAGTGCATTCAAAGAAGGTTTTTGATTACTAAGATGTGAGTCAATTGCACAATGCTGAGCTCCATAGTCTTGTTCCACAATTGCAGTTTTACTAGAGTAATACTGCTGTTTCTGAGTAGTACTCTCTTTCTAATAAACTACATGTACATTGTAGTCACCCGCCACCACGAAAAACCTTTTTGCAAGTGTGAATCAAAGCCACAATACTCTTTTAGAAGAAAGATATTTCTTGGAAATCTTTTCAAAGTTCAAGCTGAAATGACAAATGTCTTGGAATATATAGAAGAATCCTTTCAGCAAGTGGCAATTAAAGAATGTGACATTATAGGCCTCATGTCAATGATTTCTGCAAAGTATCAGATGACCCAGATGGGACTCGAACCCACAATCCTCAGCTCCGAAGGCTGATGCCTTATCCATTAGGCCACTGGGCCACAATTTCTAGATAACGAAATGGGTATATCTGCATAAGAATATTAAAGTCATAGCATTAAATAATATGTTTAATTAGTAAGTAGTGCATTCAAAGAAGCTTTTTGATTACCTAGATGTGAATCAATTGCACAATGCTGAGCTCCATAGTCTTGTTCCACAATTGCAGTTTTACTAGAGTAGTACTGCTGTTTCTGAGTAGTACTGTCTTTCTAAGAAAATACATGTACATTGTAGGCACCCGCCACCACGAAAAACCTTTTTGCAAGTGTGAATCAAAGCCACAATACTCTTTTAGAAGAAAGATATTTCTTGGAAATCTTTTCAAAGTTCAAGCTGAAATGACAAATATCTTGGAATATGTACAAGAATCCTTTCAGCAAGTGGCAATTAAAGAATGTGACATTATAGGCCTCATGTCAATGATTTCCGCAAAGTATCAGATGACCCAGATGGAACTCGAACCCACAATCCTCAGCTCCGAAGGCTGATGCCTTATCCATTAGGCCACTGGGCCACAAAAGATAATTATATGGGTATATCTGCACAAGAATATTACAGTCATAGCATTAAATAATATTTTTATTTAGTAGGTAGTGCATTCAAAGAAGGTTTTTGATTACCTAGATGTGAGTCAATTGCACAATGCTGAGCTCCATAGTCTTGTTCCACAATTGCAGTTTTACTAGAGTAGTACTGCTGTTTCTGAGTAGTACTGTCTTTCTAAGAAAATACATGTACATTGTAGGCACCTGCCACCACGAAAAACCTTTTTGCAAGTGTGAATCAAAGCCACAATACTCTTTTAGAAGAAAGATATTTCTTGGAAATCTTTTCAAAGTTCAAGCTGAAATGACAAATGTCTTGGAATATGTACAAGAATCCTTTCAGCAAGTGGCAATTAAAGAATGTGACATTATAGGCCTCATGTCAATGATTTCCTCAAAGTATCAGATGACCCAGATGGGACTCGAACCCACAATCCTCAGCTCCGAAGGCTGATGCCTTATCCATTAGGCCACTGGGCCACAAAAGATAACTAAATGGGTATATCTGCACAAGAATATTACAGTCATAGCATTAAATAATATTTTTAATTAGTAGGTAGTGCATTCAAAGAAGGTTTTTGATTACCTAGATGTGAGTCAATTGCACAATGCTGAGCTCCATAGTCTCGTTCCACAATCGCAGTTTTACTAGAGTAGTAGTGCTGTTTTTGAGTAGTACTGTCTTTCTAATAAACTACATGTACATTGTAGGCACCCGCCACCACAAAAAAACTTTTTGCAAGTGTGAATCAAAGCCACAATACTCTTTTAGAAGAAAGATATTTCTTGGAAATCTTTTCAAAGTTCAAGCTGAAATGACAAATGTCTTGGAATATGTACAAGAATCCTTTCAGCAAGTGGCAATTAAAGAATGTGACATTATAGGCCTCATGTCAATGATTTCCGCAAAGTATCAGATGACCCAGATGGGACTCGAACCCACAATCCTTAGCTCCGAAGGCTGATGCCTTATCCATTAGGCCACTGGGCCACAAAAGATAACTAAATGGGTATATCTGCACAAGAATATTACAGTCATAGCATTAAATAATATTTTTAATTAGTAGGTAGTGCATTCAAAGAAGGTTTTTGATTACCTATATGTGAGTCAATTGCACAATGCTGAGCTCCATAGTCTTGTTCCACAATTGCAGTTTTACTAGAGTAGTACTGCTGTTTCTGAGTAGTACTGTCTTTCTAAGAAAATACATGTACATTGTAGGCACCTGCCACCACGAAAAACCTTTTTGCAAGTGTGAATCAAAGCCACAATACTCTTTTAGAAGAAAGATATTTCTTGGAAATCTTTTCAAAGTTCAAGCTGAAATGACAAATGTCTTGGAATATGTACAAGAATCCTTTCAGCAAGTGGCAATTAAAGAATGTGAGATTATAGGCCTCATGTCAATGATTTCCGCAAAGTATCAGATGACCCAGATGGGACTCGAACCCACAATCCTCAGCTCCGAAGGCTGATGCCTTATCCATTAGGCCACTGGGCCACAATTTCTAGATAACGAAATGGGTATATCTGCACAAGAATATTACAGTCATAGCATTAAGTAATATTTTTAATTAGTAGGTAGTGCATTCAAAGAAGGTTTTTGATTACTTAGATGTGAGTCAATTGCACAATGCTGAGCTCCATAGTCTTGTTCCACAATTGCAGTTTTACTAGAGTAATACTGCTGTTTCTGAGTAGTACTGTCTTTCTAATAAACTACATGTACATTGTAGTCACCCGCCACCACGAAAAACCTTTTTGCAAGTGTGAATCAAAGCCACAATACTCTTTTAGAAGAAAGATATTTCTTGGAAATCTTTTCAAAGTTCAAGCTGAAATGACAAATGTCTTGGAATATGTACAAGAATCCTTTCAGCAAGTGGCAATTAAAGAATGTGACATTATAGGCCTCATGTCAATGATTTCTGCAAAGTATCAGATGACCCAGATGGGACTCGAACCCACAATCCTCAGCTCCGAAGGCTGATGCCTTATCCATTAGGCCACTGGACCACAATTTCTAGATAACGAAATGGGTATATCTGCATAAGAATATTTAAGTCAGAGCATTAAATAATATGTTTAATTAGTAGGTAGTGCATTCAAAGAAGCTTTTTGATTACCTAGATGTGAATCAATTGCACAATGCTGAGCTCCATAGTCTTGTTCCACAATTGCAGTTTTACTAGAGTAGTACTGCTGTTTCTGAGTAGTACTGTCTTTCTACGAAAATACATGTACATTGTAGGCACCCGCCACCACGAAAAACCTTTTTGCAAGTGTGAATCAAAGCCACAATACTCTTTTAGAAGAAAGATATTTCTTGGAAATCTTTTCAAAGTTCAAGCTGAAATGACAAATGTCTTGGAATATGTACAAGAATCCTTTCAGCAAGTGGCAATTAAAGAATGTGACATTATAGGCCTCATGCCAATGATTTCCGCAAAGTATCAGATGACCCAGATGGAACTCGAACCCACAATCCTCAGCTCCGAAGGCTGATGCCTTATCCATTAGGCCACTGGGCCACAAAAGATAATTATATGGGTATATCTGCACAAGAATATTACAGTCATAGCATTAAATAATATTTTTATTTAGTAGGTAGTGCATTCAAAGAAGGTTTTTGATTACCTAGATGTGAGTCAATTGCACAATGCTGAGCTCCATAGTCTTGTTCCACAATTGCAGTTTTACTAGAGTAGTACTGCTGTTTCTGAGTAGTACTGTCTTTCTAAGAAAATACATGTACATTGTAGGCACCTGCCACCACGAAAAACCTTTTTGCAAGTGTGAATCCAAGCCACAATACTCTTTTAGAAGAAAGATATTTCTTGGAAATCTTTTCAAAGTTCAAGCTGAAATGACAAATGTCTTGGAATATGTACAAGAATCCTTTCAGCAAGTGGCAATTAAAGAATGTGACATTATAGGCCTCATGTCAATGATTTCCGCAAAGTATCAGATGACCCAGATGGGACTCGAACCCACAATCCTCAGCTCCGAAGGCTGATGCCTTATCCATTAGGCCACTGGGCCACAAAAGATAACTAAATGGGTATATCTGCACAAGAATATTACAGTCATAGCATTAAATAATATTTTTAATTAGTAGGTAGTGCATTCAAAGAAGGTTTTTGATTACCTAGATGTGAGTCAATTGCACAATGCTGAGCTCCATAGTCTTGTTCCACAATTGCAGTTTTACTAGAGTAGTACTGCTGTTTCTGAGTAGTACTGTCTTTCTAAGAAAATACATGTACATTGTAGGCACCTGCCACCACGAAAAACCTTTTTGCAAGTGTGAATCAAAGCCACAATACTCTTTTAGAAGAAAGATATTTCTTGGAAATCTTTTCAAAGTTCAAGCTGAAATGACAAATGTCTTGGAATATGTACAAGAATCCTTTCAGCAAGTGGCAATTAAAGAATGTGACATTATAGGCCTCATGTCAATGATTTCCTCAAAGTATCAGATGACCCAGATGGGACTCGAACCCACAATCCTCAGCTCCGAAGGCTGATGCCTTATCCATTAGGCCACTGGGCCACAAAAGATAACTAAATGGGTATATCTGCACAAGAATATTACAGTCATAGCATTAAATAATATTTTTAATTAGTAGGTAGTGCATTCAAAGAAGGTTTTTGATTACCTAGATGTGAGTCAATTGCACAATGCTGAGCTCCATAGTCTCGTTCCACAATCGCAGTTTTACTAGAGTAGTAGTGCTGTTTTTGAGTAGTACTGTCTTTCTAATAAACTACATGTACATTGTAGGCACCCGCCACCACAAAAAAACTTTTTGCAAGTGTGAATCAAAGCCACAATACTCTTTTAGAAGAAAGATATTTCTTGGAAATCTTTTCAAAGTTCAAGCTGAAATGACAAATGTCTTGGAATATGTACAAGAATCCTTTCAGCAAGTGGCAATTAAAGAATGTGACATTATAGGCCTCATGTCAATGATTTCCGCAAAGTATCAGATGACCCAGATGGGACTCGAACCCACAATCCTTAGCTCCGAAGGCTGATGCCTTATCCATTAGGCCACTGGGCCACAAAAGATAACTAAATGGGTATATCTGCACAAGAATATTACAGTCATAGCATTAAATAATATTTTTAATTAGTAGGTAGTGCATTCAAAGAAGGTTTTTGATTACCTATATGTGAGTCAATTGCACAATGCTGAGCTCCATAGTCTTGTTCCACAATTGCAGTTTTACTAGAGTAGTACTGCTGTTTCTGAGTAGTACTGTCTTTCTAAGAAAATACATGTACATTGTAGGCACCTGCCACCACGAAAAACCTTTTTGCAAGTGTGAATCAAAGCCACAATACTCTTTTAGAAGAAAGATATTTCTTGGAAATCTTTTCAAAGTTCAAGCTGAAATGACAAATGTCTTGGAATATGTACAAGAATCCTTTCAGCAAGTGGCAATTAAAGAATGTGAGATTATAGGCCTCATGTCAATGATTTCCGCAAAGTATCAGATGACCCAGATGGGACTCGAACCCACAATCCTCAGCTCCGAAGGCTGATGCCTTATCCATTAGGCCACTGGGCCACAATTTCTAGATAACGAAATGGGTATATCTGCACAAGAATATTACAGTCATAGCATTAAGTAATATTTTTAATTAGTAGGTAGTGCATTCAAAGAAGGTTTTTGATTACTTAGATGTGAGTCAATTGCACAATGCTGAGCTCCATAGTCTTGTTCCACAATTGCAGTTTTACTAGAGTAATACTGCTGTTTCTGAGTAGTACTCTCTTTCTAATAAACTACATGTACATTGTAGTCACCCGCCACCACGAAAAACCTTTTTGCAAGTGTGAATCAAAGCCACAATACTCTTTTAGAAGAAAGATATTTCTTGGAAATCTTTTCAAAGTTCAAGCTGAAATGACAAATGTCTTGGAATATGTACAAGAATCCTTTCAGCAAGTGGCAATTAAAGAATGTGACATTATAGGCCTCATGTCAATGATTTCTGCAAAGTATCAGATGACCCAGATGGGACTCGAACCCACAATCCTCAGCTCCGAAGGCTGATGCCTTATCCATTAGGCCACTGGGCCACAATTTCTAGATAACGAAATGGGTATATCTGCATAAGAATATTAAAGTCATAGCATTAAATAATATGTTTAATTAGTAGGTAGTGCATTCAAAGAAGCTTTTTGATTACCTAGATGTGAATCAATTGCACAATGCTGAGCTCCATAGTCTTGTTCCACAATTGCAGTTTTACTAGAGTAGTACTGCTGTTTCTGAGTAGTACTGTCTTTCTAAGAAAATACATGTACATTGTAGGCACCCGCCACCACGAAAAACCTTTTTGCAAGTGTGAATCAAAGCCACAATACTCTTTTAGAAGAAAGATATTTCTTGGAAATCTTTTCAAAGTTCAAGCTGAAATGACAAATATCTTGGAATATGTACAAGAATCCTTTCAGCAAGTGGCAATTAAAGAATGTGACATTATAGGCCTCATGTCAATGATTTCCGCAAAGTATCAGATGACCCAGATGGAACTCGAACCCACAATCCTCAGCTCCGAAGGCTGATGCCTTATCCATTAGGCCACTGGGCCACAAAAGATAATTATATGGGTATATCTGCACAAGAATATTACAGTCATAGCATTAAATAATATTTTTATTTAGTAGGTAGTGCATTCAAAGAAGGTTTTTGATTACCTAGATGTGAGTCAATTGCACAATGCTGAGCTCCATAGTCTTGTTCCACAATTGCAGTTTTACTAGAGTAGTACTGCTGTTTCTGAGTAGTACTGTCTTTCTAAGAAAATACATGTACATTGTAGGCACCCGCCACCACGAAAAACCTTTTTGCAAGTGTGAATCAAAGCCACAATACTCTTTTAGAAGAAAGATATTTCTTGGAAATCTTTTCAAAGTTCAAGCTGAAATGACAAATGTCTTGGAATATGTACAAGAATCCTTTCAGCAAGTGGCAATTAAAGAATGTGACATTATAGGCCTCATGTCAATGATTTCCGCAAAGTATCAGATGACCCAGATGGGACTCGAACCCACAATCCTCAGCTCCGAAGGCTGATGCCTTATCCATTAGGCCACTGGGCCACAAAAGATAACTAAATGGGTATATCTGCACAAGAATATTACAGTCATAGCATTAAATAATATTTTTAATTAGTAGGTAGTGCATTCAAAGAAGGTTTTTGATTACCTAGATGTGAGTCAATTGCACAATGCTGAGCTCCATAGTCTCGTTCCACAATCGCAGTTTTACTAGAGTAGTAGTGCTGTTTTTGAGTAGTACTGTCTTTCTAATAAACTACATGTACATTGTAGGCACCCGCCACCACAAAAAACCTTTTTGCAAGTGTGAATCAAAGCCACAATACTCTTTTAGAAGAAAGATATTTCTTGGAAATCTTTTCAAAGTTCAAGCTGAAATGACAAATGTCTTGGAATATGTACAAGAATCCTTTCAGCAAGTGGCAATTAAAGAATGTGACATTATAGGCCTCATGTCAATGATTTCCGCAAAGTATCAGATGACCCAGATGGGACTCGAACCCACAATCCTTAGCTCCGAAGGCTGATGCCTTATCCATTAGGCCACTGGGCCACAAAAGATAACTAAATGGGTATATCTGCACAAGAATATTACAGTCATAGCATTAAATAATATTTTTAATTAGTAGGTAGTGCATTCAAAGAAGGTTTTTGATTACCTAGATGTGAGTCAATTGCACAATGCTGAGCTCCATAGTCTTGTTCCACAATTGCAGTTTTACTAGAGTAGTACTGCTGTTTCTGAGTAGTACTGTCTTTCTAAGAAAATACATGTACATTGTAGGCACCTGCCACCACGAAAAACCTTTTTGCAAGTGTGAATCAAAGCCACAATACTCTTTTAGAAGAAAGATATTTCTTGGAAATCTTTTCAAAGTTCAAGCTGAAATGACAAATGTCTTGGAATATGTACAAGAATCCTTTCAGCAAGTGGCAATTAAAGAATGTGACATTATAGGCCTCATGTCAATGATTTCCACAAAGTATCAGATGACCCAGATGGGACTCGAACCCACAATCCTCAGCTCCGAAGGCTGATGCCTTATCCATTAGGCCACTGGGCCACAATTTCTAGATAACGAAATGGGTATATCTGCACAACAATATTACAGTCATAGCATTAAGTAATATTTTTAATTAGTAGGTAGTGCATTCAAAGAAGGTTTTTGATTACTAAGATGTGAGTCAATTGCACAATGCTGAGCTCCATAGTCTTGTTCCACAATTGCAGTTTTACTAGAGTAATACTGCTGTTTCTGAGTAGTACTCTCTTTCTAATAAACTACATGTACATTGTAGTCACCCGCCACCACGAAAAACCTTTTTGCAAGTGTGAATCAAAGCCACAATACTCTTTTAGAAGAAAGATATTTCTTGGAAATCTTTTCAAAGTTCAAGCTGAAATGACAAATGTCTTGGAATATGTACAAGAATCCTTTCAGCAAGTGGCAATTAAAGAATGTGACATTATAGGCCTCATGTCAATGATTTCTGCAAAGTATCAGATGACCCAGATGGGACTCGAACCCACAATCCTCAGCTCCGAAGGCTGATGCCTTATCCATTAGGCCACTGGGCCACAATTTCTAGATAACGAAATGGGTATATCTGCATAAGAATATTAAAGTCATAGCATTAAATAATATGTTTAATTAGTAAGTAGTGCATTCAAAGAAGCTTTTTGATTACCTAGATGTGAATCAATTGCACAATGCTGAGCTCCATAGTCTTGTTCCACAATTGCAGTTTTACTAGAGTAGTACTGCTGTTTCTGAGTAGTACTGTCTTTCTAAGAAAATACATGTACATTGTAGGCACCCGCCACCACGAAAAACCTTTTTGCAAGTGTGAATCAAAGCCACAATACTCTTTTAGAAGAAAGATATTTCTTGGAAATCTTTTCAAAGTTCAAGCTGAAATGACAAATATCTTGGAATATGTACAAGAATCCTTTCAGCAAGTGGCAATTAAAGAATGTGACATTATAGGCCTCATGTCAATGATTTCCGCAAAGTATCAGATGACCCAGATGGAACTCGAACCCACAATCCTCAGCTCCGAAGGCTGATGCCTTATCCATTAGGCCACTGGGCCACAAAAGATAATTATATGGGTATATCTGCACAAGAATATTACAGTCATAGCATTAAATAATATTTTTATTTAGTAGGTAGTGCATTCAAAGAAGGTTTTTGATTACCTAGATGTGAGTCAATTGCACAATGCTGAGCTCCATAGTCTTGTTCCACAATTGCAGTTTTACTAGAGTAGTACTGCTGTTTCTGAGTAGTACTGTCTTTCTAAGAAAATACATGTACATTGTAGGCACCCGCCACCACGAAAAACCTTTTTGCAAGTGTGAATCAAAGCCACAATACTCTTTTAGAAGAAAGATATTTCTTGGAAATCTTTTCAAAGTTCAAGCTGAAATGACAAATGTCTTGGAATATGTACAAGAATCCTTTCAGCAAGTGGCAATTAAAGAATGTGACATTATAGGCCTCATGTCAATGATTTCCGCAAAGTATCAGATGACCCAGATGGGACTCGAACCCACAATCCTCAGCTCCGAAGGCTGATGCCTTATCCATTAGGCCACTGGGCCACAAAAGATAACTAAATGGGTATATCTGCACAAGAATATTACAGTCATAGCATTAAATAATATTTTTAATTAGTAGGTAGTGCATTCAAAGAAGGTTTTTGATTACCTAGATGTGAGTCAATTGCACAATGCTGAGCTCCATAGTCTCGTTCCACAATCGCAGTTTTACTAGAGTAGTAGTGCTGTTTTTGAGTAGTACTGTCTTTCTAATAAACTACATGTACATTGTAGGCACCCGCCACCACAAAAAACCTTTTTGCAAGTGTGAATCAAAGCCACAATACTCTTTTAGAAGAAAGATATTTCTTGGAAATCTTTTCAAAGTTCAAGCTGAAATGACAAATGTCTTGGAATATGTACAAGAATCCTTTCAGCAAGTGGCAATTAAAGAATGTGACATTATAGGCCTCATGTCAATGATTTCCGCAAAGTATCAGATGACCCAGATGGGACTCGAACCCACAATCCTTAGCTCCGAAGGCTGATGCCTTATCCATTAGGCCACTGGGCCACAAAAGATAACTAAATGGGTATATCTGCACAAGAATATTACAGTCATAGCATTAAATAATATTTTTAATTAGTAGGTAGTGCATTCAAAGAAGGTTTTTGATTACCTAGATGTGAGTCAATTGCACAATGCTGAGCTCCATAGTCTTGTTCCACAATTGCAGTTTTACTAGAGTAGTACTGCTGTTTCTGAGTAGTACTGTCTTTCTAAGAAAATACATGTACATTGTAGGCACCTGCCACCACGAAAAACCTTTTTGCAAGTGTGAATCAAAGCCACAATACTCTTTTAGAAGAAAGATATTTCTTGGAAATCTTTTCAAAGTTCAAGCTGAAATGACAAATGTCTTGGAATATGTACAAGAATCCTTTCAGCAAGTGGCAATTAAAGAATGTGACATTATAGGCCTCATGTCAATGATTTCCACAAAGTATCAGATGACCCAGATGGGACTCGAACCCACAATCCTCAGCTCCGAAGGCTGATGCCTTATCCATTAGGCCACTGGGCCACAATTTCTAGATAACGAAATGGGTATATCTGCACAACAATATTACAGTCATAGCATTAAGTAATATTTTTAATTAGTAGGTAGTGCATTCAAAGAAGGTTTTTGATTACTAAGATGTGAGTCAATTGCACAATGCTGAGCTCCATAGTCTTGTTCCACAATTGCAGTTTTACTAGAGTAATACTGCTGTTTCTGAGTAGTACTCTCTTTCTAATAAACTACATGTACATTGTAGTCACCCGCCACCACGAAAAACCTTTTTGCAAGTGTGAATCAAAGCCACAATACTCTTTTAGAAGAAAGATATTTCTTGGAAATCTTTTCAAAGTTCAAGCTGAAATGACAAATGTCTTGGAATATGTACAAGAATCCTTTCAGCAAGTGGCAATTAAAGAATGTGACATTATAGGCCTCATGTCAATGATTTCTGCAAAGTATCAGATGACCCAGATGGGACTCGAACCCACAATCCTCAGCTCCGAAGGCTGATGCCTTATCCATTAGGCCACTGGGCCACAATTTCTAGATAACGAAATGGGTATATCTGCATAAGAATATTAAAGTCATAGCATTAAATAATATGTTTAATTAGTAGGTAGTGCATTCAAAGAAGCTTTTTGATTACCTAGATGTGAATCAATTGCAAAATGCTGAGCTCCATAGTCTTGTTCCACAATTGCAGTTTTACTAGAGTAGTACTGCTGTTTCTGAGTAGTACTGTCTTTCTAAGAAAATACATGTACATTGTAGGCACCCGCCACCACGAAAAACCTTTTTGCAAGTGTGAATCAAAGCCACAATACTCTTTTAGAAGAAAGATATTTCTTGGAAATCTTTTCAAAGTTCAAGCTGAAATGACAAATATCTTGGAATATGTACAAGAATCCTTTCAGCAAGTGGCAATTAAAGAATGTGACATTATAGGCCTCATGTCAATGATTTCCGCAAAGTATCAGATGACCCAGATGGAACTCGAACCCACAATCCTCAGCTCTGAAGGCTGATGCCTTATCCATTAGGCCACTGGGCCACAAAAGATAACTAAATGGGTATATCTGCACAAGAATATTACAGTCATAGCATTAAATAATATTTTTAATTAGTAGGTAGTGCATTCAAAGAAGGTTTTTGATTACCTAGATGTGAGTCAATTGCACAATGCTGAGCTCCATAGTCTTGTTCCACAATTGCAGTTTTACTAGAGTAGTACTGCTGTTTCTGAGTAGTACTGTCTTTCTAAGAAAATACATGTACATTGTAGGCACCTGTAGTCACCCGCCACCACGAAAAACCTTTTTGCAAGTGTGAATCAAAGCCACAATACTCTTTTAGAAGAAAGATATTTCTTGGAAATCTTTTCAAAGTTCAAGCTGAAATGACAAATGTCTTGGAATATGTACAAGAATCCTTTCAGCAAGTGGCAATTAAAGAATGTGACATTATAAGCCTCATGTCAATGATTTCTGCAAAGCATCAGATGACCCAGATGGGACTCGAACCCACAATCCTCAGCTCCGAAGGCTGATGCCTTATCCATTAGGCCACTGGGCCACAATTTCTAGATAACGAAATGGGTATATCTGCATACGAATATTAAAGTCATAGCATTAAATAATATTTTTAATTAGTAGGTAGTGCATTCAAAGAAGGTTTTTGATTACCTAGATGTGAGTCAATTGCACAATGCTGAGCTCCATAGTCTTGTTCCACAATTGCAGTTTTACTAGAGTAGTACTGCTGTTTCTGAGTAGTACTGTCTTTCTAAGAAAATACATGTACATTGTAGGCACCTGCCACCACGAAAAACCTTTTTGCAAGTGTGAATCAAAGCCACAATACTCTTTTAGAAGAAAGATATTTCTTGGAAATCTTTTCAAAGTTCAAGCTGAAATGACAAATGTCTTGGAATATGTACAAGAATCCTTTCAGCAAGTGGCAATTAAAGAATGTGACATTATAGGCCTCATGTCAATGATTTCCGCAAAGTATCAGATGACCCAGATGGGACTCGAACCCACAATCCTCAGCTCTGAAGGCTGATGCCTTATCCATTAGGCCACTGGGCCACAATTTCTAGATAACGAAATGGGTATGTCTGCACAAGAATATTACAGTCATAGCATTAAGTAATATTTTTAATTAGTAGGTAGTGCATTCAAAGAAGGTTTTTGATTACTTAGATGTGAGTCAATTGCACAATGCTGAGCTCCATAGTCTTGTTCCACAATTGCAGTTTTACTAGAGTAATACTGCTGTTTCTGAGTAGTACTGTCTTTCTAATAAACTACATGTACATTGTAGTCACCCGCCACCACGAAAAACCTTTTTGCAAGTGTGAATCAAAGCCACAATACTCTTTTAGAAGAAAGATATTTCTTGGAAATCTTTTCAAAGTTCAAGCTGAAATGACAAATGTCTTGGAATATGTACAAGAATCCTTTCAGCAAGTGGCAATTAAAGAATGAGACATTATAAGCCTCATGTCAATGATATCTGCAAAGCATCAGATGACCCAGATGGGACTCGAACCCACAATCCTCAGCTCCGAAGGCTGATGCCTTATCCATTAGGCCACTGGGCCACAATTTCTAGATAACGAAATGGGTATATCTGCACAAGAATATTACAGTCATAGCATTAAATAATATTTTTAATTAGTAGGTAGTGCATTCAAAGAAGGTTTTTAATACCTAGATGTGAGTCAATTGCACAATGCTGAGCTCCATAGTCTTGTTCCACAATTGCAGTTTTACTAGAGTAGTACTGCTGTTACTGAGTAGTACTGTCTTCCTAAGAAAATACATGTACATTGTAGGCACCTGCCACCACGAAAAACCTTTTTGCAAGTGTGAATCAAAGCCACAATACTCTTTTAGAAGAAAGATATTTCTTGGAAATCTTTTCAAAGTTCAAGCTGAAATGACAAATGTCTTGGAATATGTACAAGAATCCTTTCAGCAAGTGGCAATTAAAGAATGTGACATTATAGGCCTCATGTCAATGATTTCTGCAAAGTATCAGATGACCCAGATGGGACTCGAACCCACAATCCTCAGCTCCGAAGGCTGATGCCTTATCCATTAGGCCACTGGGCCACAATTTCTAGATAACGAAATGGGTATATCTGCATAAGAATAGTATAGTCATAGCATTAAATAATATGTTTAATTAGTAGGTAGTGCAATCAAAGAAGCTTTTTGATTACCTAGATGTGAATCAATTGCACAATGCTGAGCTCCATAGTCTTGTTCCACAATTGCAGTTTTACTAGAGTAGTACTGCTGTTTCTGAGTAGTACTGTCTTTCTAAGAAAATACATGTACATTGTAGGCACCCGCCACCACGAAAAACCTTTTTGCAAGTGTGAATCAAAGCCACAATACTCTTTTAGAAGAAAGATATTTCTTGGAAATCTTTTCAAAGTTCAAGCTGAAATGACAAATATCTTGGAATATGTACAAGAATCCTTTCAGCAAGTGGCAATTAAAGACTGTGACATTATTGGCCTCATGCCACTGCTTTTCTGCAAAGTTTCAGATGACCCAGATGGGACTCGAACCCACAATCCTCAGCTCCGAAGGCTGATGCCTTATCCATTAGGCCACTGGGCCACAATTTCTAGATAACGAAATGGGTATATCTGCACAAGAATATTATAGTCATAGCATTAAATAATATTTTTAATTAGTAGGTAGTGCATTCAAAGAAGCGTTTTGATTACCTAGATGTGAATCAATTGCACAATGCTGAGCTCCATAGTCTTGTTCCACAATTGCAGTTTTACTAGAGTAGTACTGCTAGTTTTGAATAGTACTGTCTTTCTAATAAACTACATGTACATTGTAGGCACCCGCCACCACGAAAAACCTTTTTGCAAGTGTGAATCAAAGCCACAATACTCTTTTAGAAGAAAGATATTTCTTGGAAATCTTTTCAAAGTTCAAGCTGAAATGACAAATGTCTTGGAATATGTACAAGAATCCTTTCAGCAAGTGGCAATTAAAGAATGTGACATTATAGGCCTCATGCCAATGATTTCCGCAAAGTCTCAGATGACCCAGATGGGACTCGAACCCACAATCCTCAGCTCCGAAGGCTGATGCCTTATCCATTAGGCCACTGGGCCACAAAAGATAACGAAATGGGTATATCTGCACAAGAATATTACAGTCATAGCATTAAATAATATTTTTAATTAGTAGGTAGTGCATTCGAAGAAGGTTTTTGATTACCTAGATGTGAGTCAATTGCACAATGCTGAGCTCCATAGTCTCGTTCCACAATTGCAGTTTTACTAGAGTAGTACTGCTGTTTCTGAGTAGTACTGTCTTTCTAAGAAAATACATGTACATTGTAGGCACCCGCCACCACGAAAAACCTTTTTGCAAGTGTGAATCAAAGCCACAATACTCTTTTAGAAGAGAGATATTTCTTGGAAATCTTTTCAAAGTTCAAGCTGAAATGACAAATGTCTTGGAATATGTACAAGAATCCTTTCAGCAAGTGGCAATTAAAGAATGTGACATTATAGGCCTCATGTCAATGATTTCCGCAAAGTATCAGATGACCCAGATGGGACTCGAACCCACAATCCTCAGCTCCGAAGGCTGATGCCTTATCCATTAGGCCACTGGGCCACAATTTCTAGATAACGAAATGGGTATGTCTGCACAAGAATATTACAGTCATAGCATTAAGTAATATTTTTAATTAGTAGGTAGTGCATTCAAAGAAGGTTTTTGATTACTTAGATGTGAGTCAATTGCACAATGCTGAGCTCCATAGTCTTGTTCCACAATTGCAGTTTTACTAGAGTAGTACTGCTGTTTCTGAGTAGTACTGTCTTTCTAAGAAAATACATGTACATTGTAGGCACCTGCCACCACGAAAAACCTTTTTGCAAGTGTGAATCAAAGCCACAATACTCTTTTAGAAGAAAGATATTTCTTGGAAATCTTTTCAAAGTTCAAGCTGAAATGACAAATGTCTTGGAATATGTACAAGAATCCTTTCAGCAAGTGGCAATTAAAGAATGTGACATTATAGGCCTCATGTCAATGATTTCCACAAAGTATCAGATGACCCAGATGGGACTCGAACCCACAATCCTCAGCTCCGAAGGCTGATGCCTTATCCATTAGGCCACTGGGCCACAATTTCTAGATAACGAAATGGGTATATCTGCACAACAATATTACAGTCATAGCATTAAGTAATATTTTTAATTAGTAGGTAGTGCATTCAAAGAAGGTTTTTGATTACTAAGA
Organism: Tiaroga cobitis; assembly: GCA_030578255.1. NCBI lineage: Eukaryota > Metazoa > Chordata > Actinopteri > Cypriniformes > Leuciscidae > Tiaroga > Tiaroga cobitis. The sequence goes on from CM060595.1 coordinate 7,091,579, forward strand.
TGTGAGTCAATTGCACAATGCTGAGCTCCATAGTCTTGTTCCACAATTGCAGTTTTACTAGAGTAATACTGCTGTTTCTGAGTAGTACTCTCTTTCTAATAAACTACATGTACATTGTAGTCACCCGCCACCACGAAAAACCTTTTTGCAAGTGTGAATCAAAGCCACAATACTCTTTTAGAAGAAAGATATTTCTTGGAAATCTTTTCAAAGTTCAAGCTGAAATGACAAATGTCTTGGAATATGTACAAGAATCCTTTCAGCAAGTGGCAATTAAAGAATGTGACATTATAGGCCTCATGTCAATGATTTCTGCAAAGTATCAGATGACCCAGATGGGACTCGAACCCACAATCCTCAGCTCCGAAGGCTGATGCCTTATCCATTAGGCCACTGGGCCACAATTTCTAGATAACGAAATGGGTATATCTGCATAAGAATATTAAAGTCATAGCATTAAATAATATGTTTAATTAGTAGGTAGTGCATTCAAAGAAGCTTTTTGATTACCTAGATGTGAATCAATTGCAAAATGCTGAGCTCCATAGTCTTGTTCCACAATTGCAGTTTTACTAGAGTAGTACTGCTGTTTCTGAGTAGTACTGTCTTTCTAAGAAAATACATGTACATTGTAGGCACCCGCCACCACGAAAAACCTTTTTGCAAGTGTGAATCAAAGCCACAATACTCTTTTAGAAGAAAGATATTTCTTGGAAATCTTTTCAAAGTTCAAGCTGAAATGACAAATATCTTGGAATATGTACAAGAATCCTTTCAGCAAGTGGCAATTAAAGAATGTGACATTATAGGCCTCATGTCAATGATTTCCGCAAAGTATCAGATGACCCAGATGGAACTCGAACCCACAATCCTCAGCTCTGAAGGCTGATGCCTTATCCATTAGGCCACTGGGCCACAAAAGATAACTAAATGGGTATATCTGCACAAGAATATTACAGTCATAGCATTAAATAATATTTTTAATTAGTAGGTAGTGCATTCAAAGAAGGTTTTTGATTACCTAGATGTGAGTCAATTGCACAATGCTGAGCTCCATAGTCTTGTTCCACAATTGCAGTTTTACTAGAGTAGTACTGCTGTTTCTGAGTAGTACTGTCTTTCTAAGAAAATACATGTACATTGTAGGCACCTGCCACCACGAAAAACCTTTTTGCAAGTGTGAATCAAAGCCACAATACTCTTTTAGAAGAAAGATATTTCTTGGAAATCTTTTCAAAGTTCAAGCTGAAATGACAAATGTCTTGGAATATGTACAAGAATCCTTTCAGCAAGTGGCAATTAAAGAATGTGACATTATAGGCCTCATGTCAATGATTTCCGCAAAGTATCAGATGACCCAGATGGGACTCGAACCCACAATCCTCAGGTCCGAAGGCTGATGCCTTATCCATTAGGCCACTGGGCCACAATTTCTAGATAACGAAATGGGTATGTCTGCAAAAGAATATTACAGTCATAGCATTAAGTAATATTTTTAATTAGTAGGTAGTGCATTCAAAGAAGGTTTTTGATTACTTAGATGTGAGTCAATTGCACAATGCTGAGCTCCATAGTCTTGTTCCACAATTGCAGTTTTACTAGAGTAATACTGCTGTTTCTGAGTAGTACTGTCTTTCTAATAAACTACATGTACATTGTAGTCACCCGCCACCACGAAAAACCTTTTTGCAAGTGTGAATCAAAGCCACAATACTCTTTTAGAAGAAAGATATTTCTTGGAAATCTTTTCAAAGTTCAAGCTGAAATGACAAATGTCTTGGAATATGTACAAGAATCCTTTCAGCAAGTGGCAATTAAAGAATGTGACATTATAAGCCTCATGTCAATGATTTCTGCAAAGCATCAGATGACCCAGATGGGACTCGAACCCACAATCCTCAGCTCCGAAGGCTGATGCCTTATCCATTAGGCCACTGGGCCACAATTTCTAGATAACGAAATGGGTATATCTGCATACGAATATTAAAGTCATAGCATTAAATAATATTTTTAATTAGTAGGTAGTGCATTCAAAGAAGGTTTTTGATTACCTAGATGTGAGTCAATTGCACAATGCTGAGCTCCATAGTCTTGTTCCACAATTGCAGTTTTACTAGAGTAGTACTGCTGTTTCTGAGTAGTACTGTCTTTCTAAGAAAATACATGTACATTGTAGGCACCTGCCACCACGAAAAACCTTTTTGCAAGTGTGAATCAAAGCCACAATACTCTTTTAGAAGAAAGATATTTCTTGGAAATCTTTTCAAAGTTCAAGCTGAAATGACAAATGTCTTGGAATATGTACAAGAATCCTTTCAGCAAGTGGCAATTAAAGAATGTGACATTATAGGCCTCATGTCAATGATTTCCGCAAAGTATCAGATGACCCAGATGGGACTCGAACCCACAATCCTCAGCTCTGAAGGCTGATGCCTTATCCATTAGGCCACTGGGCCACAATTTCTAGATAACGAAATGGGTATGTCTGCACAAGAATATTACAGTCATAGCATTAAGTAATATTTTTAATTAGTAGGTAGTGCATTCAAAGAAGGTTTTTGATTACTTAGATGTGAGTCAATTGCACAATGCTGAGCTCCATAGTCTTGTTCCACAATTGCAGTTTTACTAGAGTAATACTGCTGTTTCTGAGTAGTACTGTCTTTCTAATAAACTACATGTACATTGTAGTCACCCGCCACCACGAAAAACCTTTTTGCAAGTGTGAATCAAAGCCACAATACTCTTTTAGAAGAAAGATATTTCTTGGAAATCTTTTCAAAGTTCAAGCTGAAATGACAAATGTCTTGGAATATGTACAAGAATCCTTTCAGCAAGTGGCAATTAAAGAATGAGACATTATAAGCCTCATGTCAATGATATCTGCAAAGCATCAGATGACCCAGATGGGACTCGAACCCACAATCCTCAGCTCCGAAGGCTGATGCCTTATCCATTAGGCCACTGGGCCACAATTTCTAGATAACGAAATGGGTATATCTGCACAAGAATATTACAGTCATAGCATTAAATAATATTTTTAATTAGTAGGTAGTGCATTCAAAGAAGGTTTTTAATACCTAGATGTGAGTCAATTGCACAATGCTGAGCTCCATAGTCTTGTTCCACAATTGCAGTTTTACTAGAGTAGTACTGCTGTTACTGAGTAGTACTGTCTTCCTAAGAAAATACATGTACATTGTAGGCACCTGCCACCACGAAAAACCTTTTTGCAAGTGTGAATCAAAGCCACAATACTCTTTTAGAAGAAAGATATTTCTTGGAAATCTTTTCAAAGTTCAAGCTGAAATGACAAATGTCTTGGAATATGTACAAGAATCCTTTCAGCAAGTGGCAATTAAAGAATGTGACATTATAGGCCTCATGTCAATGATTTCTGCAAAGTATCAGATGACCCAGATGGGACTCGAACCCACAATCCTCAGCTCCGAAGGCTGATGCCTTATCCATTAGGCCACTGGGCCACAATTTCTAGATAACGAAATGGGTATATCTGCATAAGAATAGTATAGTCATAGCATTAAATAATATGTTTAATTAGTAGGTAGTGCAATCAAAGAAGCTTTTTGATTACCTAGATGTGAATCAATTGCACAATGCTGAGCTCCATAGTCTTGTTCCACAATTGCAGTTTTACTAGAGTAGTACTGCTGTTTCTGAGTAGTACTGTCTTTCTAAGAAAATACATGTACATTGTAGGCACCCGCCACCACGAAAAACCTTTTTGCAAGTGTGAATCAAAGCCACAATACTCTTTTAGAAGAAAGATATTTCTTGGAAATCTTTTCAAAGTTCAAGCTGAAATGACAAATATCTTGGAATATGTACAAGAATCCTTTCAGCAAGTGGCAATTAAAGACTGTGACATTATTGGCCTCATGCCACTGCTTTTCTGCAAAGTTTCAGATGACCCAGATGGGACTCGAACCCACAATCCTCAGCTCCGAAGGCTGATGCCTTATCCATTAGGCCACTGGGCCACAATTTCTAGATAACGAAATGGGTATATCTGCACAAGAATATTATAGTCATAGCATTAAATAATATTTTTAATTAGTAGGTAGTGCATTCAAAGAAGCGTTTTGATTACCTAGATGTGAATCAATTGCACAATGCTGAGCTCCATAGTCTTGTTCCACAATTGCAGTTTTACTAGAGTAGTACTGCTAGTTTTGAATAGTACTGTCTTTCTAATAAACTACATGTACATTGTAGGCACCCGCCACCACGAAAAACCTTTTTGCAAGTGTGAATCAAAGCCACAATACTCTTTTAGAAGAAAGATATTTCTTGGAAATCTTTTCAAAGTTCAAGCTGAAATGACAAATGTCTTGGAATATGTACAAGAATCCTTTCAGCAAGTGGCAATTAAAGAATGTGACATTATAGGCCTCATGCCAATGATTTCCGCAAAGTCTCAGATGACCCAGATGGGACTCGAACCCACAATCCTCAGCTCCGAAGGCTGATGCCTTATCCATTAGGCCACTGGGCCACAAAAGATAACGAAATGGGTATATCTGCACAAGAATATTACAGTCATAGCATTAAATAATATTTTTAATTAGTAGGTAGTGCATTCGAAGAAGGTTTTTGATTACCTAGATGTGAGTCAATTGCACAATGCTGAGCTCCATAGTCTCGTTCCACAATTGCAGTTTTACTAGAGTAGTACTGCTGTTTCTGAGTAGTACTGTCTTTCTAAGAAAATACATGTACATTGTAGGCACCCGCCACCACGAAAAACCTTTTTGCAAGTGTGAATCAAAGCCACAATACTCTTTTAGAAGAGAGATATTTCTTGGAAATCTTTTCAAAGTTCAAGCTGAAATGACAAATGTCTTGGAATATGTACAAGAATCCTTTCAGCAAGTGGCAATTAAAGAATGTGACATTATAGGCCTCATGTCAATGATTTCCGCAAAGTATCAGATGACCCAGATGGGACTCGAACCCACAATCCTCAGCTCCGAAGGCTGATGCCTTATCCATTAGGCCACTGGGCCACAATTTCTAGATAACGAAATGGGTATGTCTGCACAAGAATATTACAGTCATAGCATTAAGTAATATTTTTAATTAGTAGGTAGTGCATTCAAAGAAGGTTTTTGATTACTTAGATGTGAGTCAATTGCACAATGCTGAGCTCCATAGTCTTGTTCCACAATTGCAGTTTTACTAGAGTAATACTGCTGTTTCTGAGTAGTACTGTCTTTCTAATAAACTACATGTACATTGTAGTCACCCGCCACCACGAAAAACCTTTTTGCAAGTGTGAATCAAAGCCACAATACTCTTTTAGAAGAAAGATATTTCTTGGAAATCTTTTCAAAGTTCAAGCTGAAATGACAAATGTCTTGGAATATGTACAAGAATCCTTTCAGCAAGTGGCAATTAAAGAATGTGACATTATAGGCCTCATGTCAATGATTTCCACAAAGTATCAGATGACCCAGATGGGACTCGAACCCACAATCCTCAGCTCCGAAGGCTGATGCCTTATCCATTAGGCCACTGGGCCACAATTTCTAGATAACGAAATGGGTATATCTGCATAAGAATATTAAAGTCATAGCATTAAATAATATTTTTAATTAGTAGGTAGTGCATTCAAAGAAGGTTTTTGATTACCTAGATGTGAGTCAATTGCACAATGCTGAGCTCCATAGTCTTGTTCCACAATTGCAGTTTTACTAGAGTAGTACTGCTGTTTCTGAGTAGTACTGTCTTTCTAAGAAAATACATGTACATTGTAGGCACCTGCCACCACGAAAAACCTTTTTGCAAGTGTGAATCAAAGCCACAATACTCTTTTAGAAGAAAGATATTTCTTGGAAATCTTTTCAAAGTTCAAGCTGAAATGACAAATGTCTTGGAATATGTACAAGAATCCTTTCAGCAAGTGGCAATTAAAGAATGTGACATTATAGGCCTCATGTCAATGATTTCCGCAAAGTATCAGCTGACCCGGATGGGACTCGAACCCACAATCCTCAGCTCCGAAGGCTGATGCCTTATCCATTAGGCCACTGGGCCACAAAAGATAACTAAATGGGTATATCTGCACAAGAATATTACAGTCATAGCATTAAATAATATTTTTAATTAGTAGGTAGTGCATTCAAAGAAGGTTTTTAATACCTAGATGTGAGTCAATTGCACAATGCTGAGCTCCATAGTCTTGTTCCACAATTGCAGTTTTACTAGAGTAGTACTGCTGTTACTGAGTAGTACTGTCTTCCTAAGAAAATACATGTACATTGTAGGCACCTGCCACCACGAAAAACCTTTTTGCAAGTGTGAATCAAAGCCACAATACTCTTTTAGAAGAAAGATATTTCTTGGAAATCTTTTCAAAGTTCAAGCTGAAATGACAAATGTCTTGGAATATGTACAAGAATCCTTTCAGCAAGTGGCAATTAAAGAATGTGACATTATAGGCCTCATGTCAATGATTTCTGCAAAGTATCAGATGACCCAGATGGGACTCGAACCCACAATCCTCAGCTCCGAAGGCTGATGCCTTATCCATTAGGCCACTGGGCCACAATTTCTAGATAACGAAATGGGTATATCTGCATAAGAATAGTATAGTCATAGCATTAAATAATATGTTTAATTAGTAGGTAGTGCATTCAAAGAAGCTTTTTGATTACCTAGATGTGAATCAATTGCACAATGCTGAGCTCCATAGTCTTGTTCCACAATTGCAGTTTTACTAGAGTAGTACTGCTGTTTCTGAGTAGTACTGTCTTTCTAAGAAAATACATGTACATTGTAGGCACCCGCCACCACGAAAAACCTTTTTGCAAGTGTGAATCAAAGCCACAATACTCTTTTAGAAGAAAGATATTTCTTGGAAATCTTTTCAAAGTTCAAGCTGAAATGACAAATATCTTGGAATATGTACAAGAATCCTTTCAGCAAGTGGCAATTAAAGACTGTGACATTATTGGCCTCATGCCACTGCTTTTCTGCAAAGTTTCAGATGACCCAGATGGGACTCGAACCCACAATCCTCAGCTCCGAAGGCTGATGCCTTATCCATTAGGCCACTGGGCCACAATTTCTAGATAACGAAATGGGTATATCTGCACAAGAATATTATAGTCATAGCATTAAATAATATTTTTAATTAGTAGGTAGTGCATTCAAAGAAGCGTTTTGATTACCTAGATGTGAATCAATTGCACAATGCTGAGCTCCATAGTCTTGTTCCACAATTGCAGTTTTACTAGAGTAGTACTGCTAGTTTTGAATAGTACTGTCTTTCTAATAAACTACATGTACATTGTAGGCACCCGCCACCACGAAAAACCTTTTTGCAAGTGTGAATCAAAGCCACAATACTCTTTTAGAAGAAAGATATTTCTTGGAAATCTTTTCAAAGTTCAAGCTGAAATGACAAATGTCTTGGAATATGTACAAGAATCCTTTCAGCAAGTGGCAATTAAAGAATGTGACATTATAGGCCTCATGCCAATGATTTCCGCAAAGTCTCAGATGACCCAGATGGGACTCGAACCCACAATCCTCAGCTCCGAAGGCTGATGCCTTATCCATTAGGCCACTGGGCCACAAAAGATAACGAAATGGGTATATCTGCACAAGAATATTACAGTCATAGCATTAAATAATATTTTTAATTAGTAGGTAGTGCATTCGAAGAAGGTTTTTGATTACCTAGATGTGAGTCAATTGCACAATGCTGAGCTCCATAGTCTCGTTCCACAATTGCAGTTTTACTAGAGTAGTACTGCTGTTTCTGAGTAGTACTGTCTTTCTAAGAAAATACATGTACATTGTAGGCACCCGCCACCACGAAAAACCTTTTTGCAAGTGTGAATCAAAGCCACAATACTCTTTTAGAAGAGAGATATTTCTTGGAAATCTTTTCAAAGTTCAAGCTGAAATGACAAATGTCTTGGAATATGTACAAGAATCCTTTCAGCAAGTGGCAATTAAAGAATGTGACATTATAGGCCTCATGTCAATGATTTCCGCAAAGTATCAGATGACCCAGATGGGACTCGAACCCACAATCCTCAGCTCCGAAGGCTGATGCCTTATCCATTAGGCCACTGGGCCACAATTTCTAGATAACGAAATGGGTATGTCTGCACAAGAATATTACAGTCATAGCATTAAGTAATATTTTTAATTAGTAGGTAGTGCATTCAAAGAAGGTTTTTGATTACTTAGATGTGAGTCAATTGCACAATGCTGAGCTCCATAGTCTTGTTCCACAATTGCAGTTTTACTAGAGTAATACTGCTGTTTCTGAGTAGTACTGTCTTTCTAATAAACTACATGTACATTGTAGTCACCCGCCACCACGAAAAACCTTTTTGCAAGTGTGAATCAAAGCCACAATACTCTTTTAGAAGAAAGATATTTCTTGGAAATCTTTTCAAAGTTCAAGCTGAAATGACAAATGTCTTGGAATATGTACAAGAATCCTTTCAGCAAGTGGCAATTAAAGAATGTGACATTATAGGCCTCATGTCAATGATTTCCACAAAGTATCAGATGACCCAGATGGGACTCGAACCCACAATCCTCAGCTCCGAAGGCTGATGCCTTATCCATTAGGCCACTGGGCCACAATTTCTAGATAACGAAATGGGTATATCTGCATAAGAATATTAAAGTCATAGCATTAAATAATATTTTTAATTAGTAGGTAGTGCATTCAAAGAAGGTTTTTGATTACCTAGATGTGAGTCAATTGCACAATGCTGAGCTCCATAGTCTTGTTCCACAATTGCAGTTTTACTAGAGTAGTACTGCTGTTTCTGAGTAGTACTGTCTTTCTAAGAAAATACATGTACATTGTAGGCACCTGCCACCACGAAAAACCTTTTTGCAAGTGTGAATCAAAGCCACAATACTCTTTTAGAAGAAAGATATTTCTTGGAAATCTTTTCAAAGTTCAAGCTGAAATGACAAATGTCTTGGAATATGTACAAGAATCCTTTCAGCAAGTGGCAATTAAAGAATGTGACATTATAGGCCTCATGTCAATGATTTCCGCAAAGTATCAGCTGACCCGGATGGGACTCGAACCCACAATCCTCAGCTCCGAAGGCTGATGCCTTATCCATTAGGCCACTGGGCCACAAAAGATAACTAAATGGGTATATCTGCACAAGAATATTACAGTCATAGCATTAAATAATATTTTTAATTAGTAGGTAGTGCATTCAAAGAAGGTTTTTAATACCTAGATGTGAGTCAATTGCACAATGCTGAGCTCCATAGTCTTGTTCCACAATTGCAGTTTTACTAGAGTAGTACTGCTGTTACTGAGTAGTACTGTCTTCCTAAGAAAATACATGTACATTGTAGGCACCTGCCACCACGAAAAACCTTTTTGCAAGTGTGAATCAAAGCCACAATACTCTTTTAGAAGAAAGATATTTCTTGGAAATCTTTTCAAAGTTCAAGCTGAAATGACAAATGTCTTGGAATATGTACAAGAATCCTTTCAGCAAGTGGCAATTAAAGAATGTGACATTATAGGCCTCATGTCAATGATTTCTGCAAAGTATCAGATGACCCAGATGGGACTCGAACCCACAATCCTCAGCTCCGAAGGCTGATGCCTTATCCATTAGGCCACTGGGCCACAATTTCTAGATAACGAAATGGGTATATCTGCATAAGAATAGTATAGTCATAGCATTAAATAATATGTTTAATTAGTAGGTAGTGCATTCAAAGAAGCTTTTTGATTACCTAGATGTGAATCAATTGCACAATGCTGAGCTCCATAGTCTTGTTCCACAATTGCAGTTTTACTAGAGTAGTACTGCTGTTTCTGAGTAGTACTGTCTTTCTAAGAAAATACATGTACATTGTAGGCACCCGCCACCACGAAAAACCTTTTTGCAAGTGTGAATCAAAGCCACAATACTCTTTTAGAAGAAAGATATTTCTTGGAAATCTTTTCAAAGTTCAAGCTGAAATGACAAATATCTTGGAATATGTACAAGAATCCTTTCAGCAAGTGGCAATTAAAGACTGTGACATTATTGGCCTCATGCCACTGCTTTTCTGCAAAGTTTCAGATGACCCAGATGGGACTCGAACCCACAATCCTCAGCTCCGAAGGCTGATGCCTTATCCATTAGGCCACTGGGCCACAATTTCTAGATAACGAAATGGGTATATCTGCACAAGAATATTATAGTCATAGCATTAAATAATATTTTTAATTAGTAGGTAGTGCATTCAAAGAAGCGTTTTGATTACCTAGATGTGAATCAATTGCACAATGCTGAGCTCCATAGTCTTGTTCCACAATTGCAGTTTTACTAGAGTAGTACTGCTAGTTTTGAATAGTACTGTCTTTCTAATAAACTACATGTACATTGTAGGCACCCGCCACCACGAAAAACCTTTTTGCAAGTGTGAATCAAAGCCACAATACTCTTTTAGAAGAAAGATATTTCTTGGAAATCTTTTCAAAGTTCAAGCTGAAATGACAAATGTCTTGGAATATGTACAAGAATCCTTTCAGCAAGTGGCAATTAAAGAATGTGACATTATAGGCCTCATGCCAATGATTTCCGCAAAGTCTCAGATGACCCAGATGGGACTCGAACCCACAATCCTCAGCTCCGAAGGCTGATGCCTTATCCATTAGGCCACTGGGCCACAAAAGATAACGAAATGGGTATATCTGCACAAGAATATTACAGTCATAGCATTAAATAATATTTTTAATTAGTAGGTAGTGCATTCGAAGAAGGTTTTTGATTACCTAGATGTGAGTCAATTGCACAATGCTGAGCTCCATAGTCTCGTTCCACAATTGCAGTTTTACTAGAGTAGTACTGCTGTTTCTGAGTAGTACTGTCTTTCTAAGAAAATACATGTACATTGTAGGCACCCGCCACCACGAAAAACCTTTTTGCAAGTGTGAATCAAAGCCACAATACTCTTTTAGAAGAGAGATATTTCTTGGAAATCTTTTCAAAGTTCAAGCTGAAATGACAAATGTCTTGGAATATGTACAAGAATCCTTTCAGCAAGTGGCAATTAAAGAACAAGCAGTCAGGACAAGCAGTCACTCTGCGAGAACGGCTAGAGCGCGTAAGTTGTTTTTTCTTAATATCCAGTTCTCCTGTTGCTCTGTTTACCATTTGTCAAGTAAGTAGGGCTATTTTCGATTCTTTGCTTATTTGTAATTTTTATTTTCACTAAATATCTTTAATTTAATTAGACACGTTCCTATTTTGAATATCTGCCGTCTTAAGGGTTATAGTCTGGTTGTTATTGTAGCACTTAAGTATTGCTGTTCATAACAGCTAGTTTCGATTTGGGCCATTCTCGGGATATTTGCTTTCGCTGTGCTAATTGCAAGGGCTATTTAAGCAGATATAAATTAGAAGTAAATTCAGGAGAAAGCCAGGACAAGCAGTCACTCTGCGAGAACGGCTAGAGCGCGTAAGTTGTTTTTTCTTAATATCCAGTTCTCCTGTTGCTCTGTTTACCATTTGTCAAGTAAGTAGGGCTATTTTCGATTCTTTGCTTATTTGTAATTTTTATTTTCACTAAATATCTTTAATTTAATTAGACACGTTCCTATTTTGAATATCTGCCGTCTTAAGGGTTGTAGTCTGGTTGTTATTGTAGCACTTAAGTATTGCTGTTCATAACAGCTAGTTTCGATTTGGGCCATTCTCGGGATATTTGCTTTCGCTGTGCTAATTGCAAGGGCTATTTAAGCAGATATAAATTAGAAGTAAATTCAGGAGAAAGCCAGGACAAGCAGTCACTCTGCGAGAACGGCTAGAGCGCGTAAGTTGTTTTTTCTTAATATCCAGTTCTCCTGTTGCTCTGTTTACCATTTGTCAAGTAAGTAGGGCTATTTTCGATTCTTTGCTTATTTGTAATTTTTATTTTCACTAAATATCTTTAATTTAATTAGACACGTTCCTATTTTGAATATCTGCCGTCTTAAGGGTTGTAGTCTGGTTGTTATTGTAGCACTTAAGTATTGCTGTTCATAACAGCTAGTTTCGATTTGGGCCATTCTCGGGATATTTGCTTTCGCTGTGCTAATTGCAAGGGCTATGTAAGCAGATATAAATTAGAAGTAAATTCAGGAGAAAGCCAGGACAAGCAGACACTCTGCGAGAACGGCTAGAGCGCGTAAGTTGTTTTTTCTTAATATCCAGTTCTCCTGTTGCTCTGTTTACCATTTGTCAAGTAAGTAGGGCTATTTTCGATTCTTTGCTTATTTGTAATTTTTATTTTCACTAAATATCTTTAATTTAATTAGACACGTTCCTATTTTGAATATCTGCCGTCTTAAGGGTTATAGTCTGGTTGTTATTGTAGCACTTAAGTATTGCTGTTCATAACAGCTAGTTTCGATTTGGGCCATTCTCGGGATATTTGCTTTCGCTGTGCTAATTGCAAGGGCTATTTAAGCAGATATAAATTAGAAGTAAATTCAGGAGAAAGCCAGGACAAGCAGTCACTCTGCGAGAACGGCTAGAGCGCGTAAGTTGTTTTTTCTTAATATCCAGTTCTTCTGTTGCTCTGTTTACCATTTGTCAAGTAAGTAGGGCTATTTTCGATTCTTTGCTTATTTGTAATTTTTATTTTCACTAAATATCTTTAATTTAATTAGACACGTTCCTATTTTGAATATCTGCCGTCTTAAGGGTTGTAGTCTGGTTGTTATTGTAGCACTTAAGTATTGCTGTTCATAACAGCTAGTTTCGATTTGGGCCATTCTCGGGATATTTGCTTTCGCTGTGCTAATTGCAAGGGCTATTTAAGCAGATATAAATTAGAAGTAAATTCAGGAGAAAGCCAGGACAAGCAGTCACTCTGCGAGAACGGCTAGAGCGCGTAAGTTGTTTTTTTCTTAATATCCAGTTCTCCTGTTGCTCTGTTTACCATTTGTCAAGTAAGTAGGGCTATTTTCGATTCTTTGCTTATTTGTAATTTTTATTTTCACTAAATATCTTTAATTTAATTAGACACGTTCCTATTTTGAATATCTGCCGTCTTAAGGGTTGTAGTCTGGTTGTTATTGTAGCACTTAAGTATTGCTGTTCATAACAGCTAGTTTCGATTTGGGCCATTCTCGGGATATTTGCTTTCGCTGTGCTAATTGCAAGGGCTATTTAAGCAGATATAAATTAGAAGTAAATTCAGGAGAAAGCCAGGACAAGCAGTCACTCTGCGAGAACGGCTAGAGCGCGTAAGTTGTTTTTTCTTAATATCCAGTTCTCCTGTTGCTCTGTTTACCATTTGTCAAGTAAGTAGGGCTATTTTCGATTCTTTGCTTATTTGTAATTTTTATTTTCACTAAATATCTTTAATTTAATTAGACACGTTCCTATTTTGAATATCTGCCGTCTTAAGGGTTGTAGTCTGGTTGTTATTGTAGCACTTAAGTATTGCTGTTCATAACAGCTAGTTTCGATTTGGGCCATTCTCGGGATATTTGCTTTCGCTGTGCTAATTGCAAGGGCTATTTAAGCAGATATAAATTAGAAGTAAATTCAGGAGAAAGCCAGGACAAGCAGTCACTCTGCGAGAACGGCTAGAGCGCGTAAGTTGTTTTTTCTTAATATCCAGTTCTCCTGTTGCTCTGTTTACCATTTGTCAAGTAAGTAGGGCTATTTTCGATTCTTTGCTTATTTGTAATTTTTATTTTCACTAAATATCTTTAATTTAATTAGACACGTTCCTATTTTGAATATCTGCCGTCTTAAGGGTTGTAGTCTGGTTGTTATTGTAGCACTTAAGTATTGCTGTTCATAACAGCTAGTTTCGATTTGGGCCATTCTCGGGATATTTGCTTTCGCTGTGCTAATTGCAAGGGCTATTTAAGCAGATATAAATTAGAAGTAAATTCAGGAGAAAGCCAGGACAAGCAGTCACTCTGCGAGAACGGCTAGAGCGCGTAAGTTGTTTTTTCTTAATATCCAGTTCTCCTGTTGCTCTGTTTACCATTTGTCAAGTAAGTAGGGCTATTTTCGATTCTTTGCTTATTTGTAATTTTTATTTTCACTAAATATCTTTAATTTAATTAGACACGTTCCTATTTTGAATATCTGCCGTCTTAAGGGTTGTAGTCTGGTTGTTATTGTAGCACTTAAGTATTGCTGTTCATAACAGCTAGTTTCGATTTGGGCCATTCTCGGGATATTTGCTTTCGCTGTGCTAATTGCAAGGGCTATTTAAGCAGATATAAATTAGAAGTAAATTCAGGAGAAAGCCAGGACAAGCAGTCACTCTGCGAGAACGGCTAGAGCGCGTAAGTTGTTTTTTCTTAATATCCAGTTCTCCTGTTGCTCTGTTTACCATTTGTCAAGTAAGTAGGGCTATTTTCGATTCTTTGCTTATTTGTAATTTTTATTTTCACTAAATATCTTTAATTTAATTAGACACGTTCCTATTTTGAATATCTGCCGTCTTAAGGGTTGTAGTCTGGTTGTTATTGTAGCACTTAAGTATTGCTGTTCATAACAGCTAGTTTCGATTTGGGCCATTCTCGGGATATTTGCTTTCGCTGTGCTAATTGCAAGGGCTACCACCGCTGTCCTCACTCAGACGATTGATAGCATTACATCTATGTAGTGTGCGCGCTGTCGCGGAAGCGTCAGCGGAAGCAGTCAGCGCTCGTGTTCAGCCTCCTCGTGTTAAGACCGACTCGGGTAAAGACCTGCGACTCTACCTGCGCGACTCCACCGAGCAAGGACACCTGCAAGGCACTTAAAGTATCTTCTTAACCCTTTCCCTTCCTACCTTTATCTTATTTCCTATTATCATTATGTGCTTTCAACACATTCCTGTTGTCTCTCGACAACGCTCTCTCACCACGCACAGAAGGCAGCGCAATACTGCTAATCTGCGCCCTATTCTCTCATCCTCACACTCACCTCTCACTCTTTCTATGGGTCTATGGAATTGTCAATCAGCAGTCAATAAAGCTGACTTCATTCCAGCCTTTGCATCTCATTCTACTCTTAATATCTTGGGCTTGACTGAGACCTGGATCCGCCCAGAAGACTCAGCAACCCCTGCTGCTCTCTCTAACAACTTCTCTTTCTCTCACACCCCTCGGCAATCGGGGAGAGGTGGGGGCACTGGTCTTCTAATTTCTAACACTTGGAAATTTTCAACTCTCTCTTCTCTATGCAATAACAACTCATTTGAATATCATGCTATTACACTTACAACTCCCGTGAAGATCCATATTGTAGTTATTTATCGCCCCCCAGGTCAACTGGGAAGCTTTGTAGAGGAGCTGGATGTGTTGCTGTCCTCTTTCCCTGAGGATGGCATCCCACTTGTAGTCTTTGGCGATTTCAACATCCACCTAGCGAAACCGTATGCAACAGACTTCATCTCTCTTCTAGCCTCTTTTGATCTCAAACGCCTCATCACCACCGGTACTCACAAGTCAGGCAACCAACTGGACCTGGTTTACACACGCAACTGTATCACAGATAACATTTTGGTGAAACCTCTCCAAGTTTCAGATCATTTCCTCATTACTTTCAATCTACAACTCACTACCCATGCTCCACCAACCTCCCCACCATTTACTTTCAGACGAAACCTGCGCTCACTTTCTCCGTCCCATCTTTCCTCTGCTGTGTCATCTTCTCTTCCCTCACCCTCACATTTTTCATCTCTGGATGTGAATACTGCAACGGATACTTTATGCTCCATCCTAACCTCCTCTCTAGACAACATCTGCCCTCTCTCCTCCAGGCCAGCACGCACTACTCCCTCTAACCCCTGGTTATCTGAGGTTCTTCGTGAACAGCGGACCAAGCTCAGGGCAGCGGAGAGGAAATGGCGCAAATCAAAAGACACATCTGACCTCAGTAGGTATCAATCTCTGCTCTCTGCCTTCTCTGTTGATGTTCACACCGCAAAATCTTCATATTTCCACAACAAGATCAACAGCGCCACTAACACACGTTCACTGTTCAAGACATTCAACTCTCTCCTCTGTCCACCTCCACCACCACCCACCTCCTCGCTAACTGCTGATGATTTTGCTAACTTCTTCACTAACAAAACTACAACTATCAGCAGTCAGTTCTCAGCTTCACACACACAGGAACCCAAACTAACCTCTCCCACAGCCAACAACCTTCTCTCCTCCTTCACTCCACTAACCGAGGAAGAAGTATCTAAACTTCTCCTCTCCAGTCATCCTACCACCTGCCCTCTAGACCCCATACCCTCACACCTTCTACAAGCCATCTCTCCCACACTTCTTCCAGCTCTCACACACATCATCAACTCATCCCTCCACACTGGCATTTTCCCTACAGCATTTAAGCAGGCTCGGGTAACTCCTCTGCTTAAAAAACCAACATTAAACACATCACTTCTAGAGAACTACAGACCTGTCTCTCTCCTACCATTCATTGCGAAAACACTTGAACGTGTTGCTTTTAACCAAGTATCATCTTTCCTGTCTCTGAACAACCAGCTGGATGTCAACCAATCTGGCTTCAAGAAAGGACATTCAACTGAGACTGCATTGCTGTCAGTCACGGAAGCCCTGCGGATCGCAAAAGCTGCTTCCAAATCATCAGTTCTCATTCTACTGGACCTGTCTGCTGCTTTCGACACAGTGAATCATCAGATCCTCTTGTCCGCCCTCTCATCACTGGGCATCACTGGAACCTCCCTCAACTGGTTTGAGTCCTATCTCACAGGTAGGTCCTTCAAGGTCGCATGGAGAGGTGAGGTATCCAAAGCACATCAGCTGACCACAGGGGTTCCCCAGGGTTCAGTTCTTGGACCGCTCCTCTTCTCCATCTACACCACATCACTGGGACCCATCATACAGGCACATGGTTTCTCTTACCATTGCTATGCTGATGACACCCAACTCTACCTCTCATTTCAACCAGATGATCCCACAGTAGCTGTACGGATCTCAAGCTGTCTGGCGGACATCTCGGCGTGGATGAAGGAACATCACCTGCAGCTCAACCTGGCAAAGACTGAGCTTCTCGTCCTCCCTGCCAATCAGTCCCTACAGCACGACCTCACTATCCAGCTAGATTCATCCTCAATCACCCCATCAAGGTCGGTCAGAAATCTTGGAGTAATCTTTGATGATCAGCTGACCTTCACTGACCACATTACAAAGACAACTCGATCATGCAGGTTTGCTATGCACAACATCAGGAAGATCAGACCTTTCCTAACTGAGCATGCAACACAACTTCTCGTCCAGGCCCTGGTCATTTCTAGGCTTGATTACTGCAATGCTCTTCTGGCTGGACTTCCATCATGTGCAACTAAACCTCTACAAATGATCCAGAATGCTGCAGCTCGTCTCGTCTTCAACGAGCCCAAAAAGGCCCACGTCACTCCTCTGTTCATCTCTCTGCACTGGCTACCACTCTCTGCTCGCATCAAGTTCAAGGCTTTGACGCTTGCTTACAGATTGACCACAGGTTCAGCCCCCTCCTACTTCCACTCACTACTACAAGTCTACATCCCTACCAGAAGCCTACGATCGGTCAATGAGCGACGGCTCGTGGTCCCATCGCAGCGGGGCACAAAATCACTCTCCAGGACATTCTCATTCACGGTTCCATGCTGGTGGAATGATCTCCCCACCGTCATCCGGAATGCAGAATCCCTGACAGCATTCAAAAGGCAACTGAAAACTCATCTCTTCCAGGAGCACTTAACATTAAAAAAAAAAAAAAAAAAAAAAAAAAAAAAATCCTTTCCTTTAAATCCTCGCTTGCCTGGCTTATGCTACTCCGAGCAATGTCTGAACTTTGTATTTTGAACACTTCTTGCGTTGTTTTTGCCTCTTCACGATGACTCGCTTGGTTTAGTCCTCAATTGTAAGTCGCTTTGGATAAAAGCGTCTGCTAAATGACTAAATGTAAATGTAAAGAATGTGACATTATAGGCCTCATGCCAATGATTTCCACAAAGTCTCAGATGACCCAGATGGGACTCGAACCCACAATCCTCAGCTCCGAAGGCTGATGCCTTATCCATTAGTCCACTGGGCCACAATTTCGAGATAACGAAATGGGTATATCTGCATAAGAATATTACAGTCATAGCATTAAATAATATTTTTAATTAGTAGGTAGTGCATTCAAAGAAGGTTTTTGATTACCTAGATGTGAGTCAATTGCACAATGCTGAGCTCCATAGTCTTGTTCCACAATTGCAGTTTTACTAGAGTAGTACTGCTGTTTCTGAGTAGTACTGTCTTTCTAAGAAAATACATGTACATTGTAGGCACCCGCCACCACGAAAAACCTTTTTGCAAGTGTGAATCAAAGTCACAATACTCTTTTAGAAGAAAGATATTTCTTGGAAATCTTTTCAAAGTTCAAGCTGAAATGACAAATGTCTTGGAATATGTACAAGAATCCTTTCAGCAAGTGGCAATTAAAGAATTTGACATTATAGGCCTCATGCCAATGATTTCTGCAAAGTCGAAGATGACCCAGATGGGACTCGAACCCACAATCCTCAGCTCCGAAGGCTGATGCCTTATCCATTAGTCACTGGGCCACAAAAGATAATGAAATGGGTATATCTGCACAAGAATATTACAGTCATAGCATTAAATAATATTTTTAATTAGTAGGTAGTGCATTCAAAGAAGGTTTTTGATTACCTAGATGTGAGTCAATTGCACAATGCTGAGCTCCATAGTCTTGTTCCACAATTGCAGTTTTACTAGAGTAGTACTGCTGTTTCTGAGTAGTACTGTCTTTCTAAGAAAATACATGTACATTGTAGACACCCGCCACCACGAAAAACCTTTTTGCAAATGTGAATCAAAGCCACAATACTCTTTTAGAAGAAAGATATTTCTTGGAAATCTTTTCAAAGTTCAAGCTGAAATGACAAATGTCTTGGAATATGTACAAGAATCCTTTCAGCAAGTGGCAATTAAAGAATGTGACATTATAGGCCTCATGCCAATAATTTCTGCAAAGTATCAGATGACCCAGATGGGACTCGAACCCACAATCCTCAGCTCCGAAGGCTGATGCCTTATCCATTAGACCACTGGGCCACAAAAGATAACGAAATGGGTATATCTGCACAAGAATATTACAGTCATAGCATTAAATAATATTTTTAATTAGTAGGTAGTGCATTCAAAGAAGGTTTTTGATTACCTAGATGTGAGTCAATTGCACAATGCTGAGCTCCATAGTCTCGTTACACAATTGCAGTTTTACTAGAGTAGTACTGCTGTTTCTAAGTAGTACTGTCTTTCTAAAAAAATACATGTACATTGTAGGCACCTGCCACCGCGAAAAACCTTTTTGCAAGTGTGAATCAAAGCCACAATACTCTTTTAGAAGAAAGATATTTCTTGGAAATCTTTTCAAAGTTCAAGCTGAAATGACAAATGTCTTGGAATATGTACAAGAATCCTTTCAGCAAGTGGCAATTAAAGAATGTGACATTATAGGCCTCATGTCAATGATTTCCACAAAGTATCAGATGACCCAGATGGGACTCGAACCCACAATCCTCAGCTCCGAAGGCTGATGCCTTATCCATTAGGCCACTGGGCCACAATTTCTAGATAACGAAATGGGTATATCTGGACAAGAATATTACAGTCATAGCATTAAGTAATATTTTTAATTAGTAGGTAGTGCATTTGTTGTGGCAAAAATTCTCAAACAAACATCACTGCGTAAGAGACACTCAGAGTCAAATTATATAAAATAGAAGTATTTATTCTTGCAAGAATAGGAGCAGTCTAATACACAGTTGTTACCCTGTGCAGAAGAGTGACACACCCCCAGACAGACTGAACTAGCTTTTATCTTAGTTTCAAGGCCTTCTTCCCCCCAGAGCCTTCCTCCCAGTAGTTTTCCATAGACGTCACTAGTTGGCCCACTAAGCTCCCCTGCACCAAATGGCCTTCTGACATCTAGGTCAGAGGACCTTGTTCGTCTGTTCTCTGGAGTGTCTCCCTCTTCTGCCTCCCCAGGTACATAAACAGAATCCTCTCACTACAAGTGAGAGACACACATGTGACATTCTTTGAATCATCTATATTTTACTAAAGATCAATGAATATCATTAAAATTGCCACTACAACTCCTCACTTTTTATCATTCTGATTACCCATAATCACAATAATAAACAATAAGACAAATTTTAAGTCATATCATCACACTTATACTTTTCATCTCTGATTTTTGCATAAATGATCACTCTCCTTGAACCTGTGAAGAAAAGTTTAGAATGAAGAAGCATAAGGCTGTTTTTGTGGGGGAAAGGCCCCGTAATATTTTAGCAAGCAAGTAAACATTTCACTGCGTCGGGCTAAGCGAGAAATCTCTGTTCCTGCGCTCCTGTAAACAGACCCTCAGTCACGACAGTAAGGAAAAGGTAGTTATAACATAGCAAGGAAACAACCAGATAAAAGTAAAATAAAAAATCCCTCAGTTTCAAACCCTATCTTTGTACGCCATCTCGTAACACGGATGACTGCTGCTTTTAACCCCCTTTAAATCTTTGCCCTTAATCTTTCTCAGAAAATAAACAAAATAGAAGAAAAACAAACAGAACATACATTTAACACATATCTCACTGTAGCTCCCGCTACCTGTGTCGTCACATAATTTTGTTCATCCTTGGGATAGACTGTCATTTTCACCAATTGAACAGACAGCATGTTTCACCTGTCACTGTAATCATATTCACCCATGAATAACAAAATTATTAGAATAACAATCCTAACTCCTATCATTAAGCCTTTTCCATTAATCTACGCCCATCTCCATATTTCACCTCGGTTTTCCTAACCATATTGTTCACTTCTAATTCAATTTAGTAAGCTCTATTTAATGCCATATTTAACAAAATCTAACCAGAGAAGTCTTATAATTTTATCCATTCTTCTAACCAATGCAGTTGTTCAATATTAACTCTAATATTTCCATTACGGACACAATCAATATATTTTCTACATTTACACCAATCAATACTTTTAATTCAAACATGCCGTGGTTCTACTTAATAAGCTTCAACAATTATCCCTATAATTTACATTAATTAATAGATCTTCTCTTCCCAAAAACATTTTCCTTAAATATTTCCTAATGAATAAGTAACCAATCAAATCTTTTGATCTACTGTATATCAATACTAAGCCCTATTTTGATTTAATCAAATCAAATCCTCAAAATAATCACAAAACCCCATTCTTCTGTTAAACTTAAACCGTCAGTTGGCAGTTGGTTCCTCCTCCAGGCGTGTTGATCTTGTTCGCCCCATGGATTATGGGATGGTTGTGGCCTGTTGGTGTTGTCTAAGGTGAGAGGCTTGGACCCAGGTGTCTGATCCTTATAAGGTTTTCCCTTAAATCACGACCGCACCCCCACTGGAGTGAACCATTTCTTGCCTGCTTTCACCTGTGAATGGAGACCTTAAGTATTTTGTTAGTGACCGCTTGTCTAGCAGCTCGTCCCCTTTTGGTGTGACCTGTGGAATCAACCTGAAACATTATCACCGGATAATTTCTCGCTCACTAAATAGCACTCAGGATCCTTTTCCCCTGAAAAACAATATTTATACATTTGGAACAGAATCAGTTCTGTTTTCTGCAACCCATCCTGACATTCTGTAAAAGGAAAATTTAAGTTATGCGCTGCGCAGGTGTGGCACCTTTCTGCTACAATAATAACCCAGGCCAGGATAGTTAGTCAAATTCATCCGTAACCATTATTTTATAGGGGACATTCTCCCCTGTATCCAAAAGTCTGCATGCTCTGTAAAGAAAAACAATGTCGAGGTTATTTTCAGATAGTAAAATACGTAGTTTCTTTTGTCTGCTGTGCTGCCATGGCCTTCGCTGCTGCATCTGCCCTAGCGTTTCCTGTTGAAACAGTCCTGCAAATACATGTACAGACAGCAAATTTTGTTTGGGACCCAAGTAAACCATATTTGGCAATTGTTATACCATCTCCCTCTTGATGCACGACACAACTCGAGCATCATTTTAAACTAATTTGATTTGCCATCAACACCAACCCAAACGGCGTCCTTCAGCCAAATTTTGCCCAGACATCCTTCTCTGCCTCTGAAACAAAAATATTACATTCTTCACTTAAAGCCCAATCTCATCTTCTTATCGAAGTATTTGAAGGGCAACGTCCCTCAGTCTCACAGTGAATCTTGCTTTTCAGGCCTGTTGTTTGGTCTCTCAAGTCAGTCATCTACAAACATTTCTAAAGTCATCAATTTTCAGGTCAGGTCGTGCTGTACAGACTTGGTCAATGTCAGTCAATCATTTCTCCCCCTTTGTTCACAATTATCATAAATGTTAAGGGCTCTCTTGATACTTCGAAATTGACTTAGCCAATATGTCATTTTGTTGTTGCCATCAAATCTACAACATTTTCATTTATCTCAGCCCATGCCAGATGGTGATCTACAACTACACAATTCCAATTTACACAAATACTTAAACTGATCCAGAACATAATTCAAATCGACATCCTGCATGACAAAAGTATTACTACCAGACAGAGCTTGATGTCCAATCAACTTAAAGCTCGTCCCATGTTCTGTATTGTCTTTTCAACCGTTCCACTCAGAATTATCGGCTTCTTTACAATTTGTCATTTGCCTTAACCCATCTGTAATGATAAAACTGTTCTGTTCTAATTTCAATACTGTTCTAATATTAGTACCCCAAACTAATACATACAAGACATAAAGTGCTGTCACCATCACACACACACTCATACTAGACACACATCTGTTAACTGCTCATTCTCAATGTTCGCCCTTTCCTTATATCATCGTTAAAAAGGATTTAAATTTTAAATAAGATTTTAAACTTCACATATTTTGTGTAGCTTTTCCCTAATTTTACATGGTCTCTTAACCACTTTCAAAGCATGTCTTGTTCATTATTCATTTTTCTTCAGCTTGCTTTTACAAAACATCATCTGCAAATCTCTTCAAAGTGAGATCTTCTGAGCAGAGCTGTTTACAGCATTTGCTCTCTTCTGTCTCACTATTTATTTATTTATTTATTTATTTATTTATTTATTTTCCCGGACTGTTCCGTTACTCTTCATAAAGTGTAACAATTTGTACATCATTATTTTCATTACAACTGGTTTGAAGCCTTTTCCCTTCCATCACATGGTTAGTCTGCAGATTCAACTTAATATTATCATTATTGTCTCAGTCTTATCTCTACTGTTTCTCCAAAACAGATTATATTACTCAGTCCGTAAATTACACAGACAACCATTATAGCTACTTGCTTCAATACCCTTATTTTCTTAACATTAATAAAATAAAGCAGATATATCATCATTTCAATCATTATTTTATCAAAATCTAGAATTGTTCCCCATTCTGCATGTTAATCCCTGTCAATCATACAATGCCTTATTTTATTCTAAAACTTTTCATATCATTTAAACAGTTAATTTGACTTCCATAAATTCTGTCAGACCATGTCTATTTTCATCACATATAGTTTTCTACTATATTTCTCCTTTCTTTTCTCAAACATGCCAGTTCCTTCATTATCCTCTCCTTTTTCTCAAACATGCCAGTTCCTTCATTATCTAACCAGTCCATGATTGTTTGAACAATCCCCACACACACATATCTCACACACCAACCTTTTTTGTTTTTTTTTCACTTCCCTCTTCCACCAAGTCTCACTTACAGTTCCCTCTATTTCACACAGACAGCCTTATTGCTTCTTGCTACTTCAATCCTTGTCATATAAATGTAAGTTCTATAGACATCTAATGTCATGCATCCATTTACTGGATGAAGTAAAAAAAAACATTATTTCTCCTGGCAGTTCGACATTTTATCTTCAAGCCAACAATCCATTATCTGTTCACATTTTTTTACACACATGTTGAACGCAGACACAACTTTTGTTTCTCACTGCTCTGTTCAACTGATTCCCGCACCATCTTTAATGTTGTGGCGCTCAATACCTCCTTTGACAAAACACCGGTGTACCAAATTTCGCAAGCTTGCTTTTGAGACATCCCCATACCGGCTGTTCTCTTACGAGAGTATCTCTCGTACTGCGTAATAGCTTACGCTATGGGGAAAAACTCTTTTCCGCGAGATATTGAAGCCAAAAATTATCCTTAATTTTTTATTAATGTAAAACGCTTTGCAGCAGCAAGCAAACATAGGCGAAACAGCTCGCGCGCCTATTGGTTGCTCTGCAGCAAATGCAGCAGCCTATCGAGATAGACTCTGCGTGACGTAATGACCAATGGGGGCAATTCGCGCCCATATCGTCACGTCCCGCCAGAAGGGGCGTGGTCTCGCCCTATAAATATGCTCGTTAGGCTGATACAAGCTGATTTTTACCTCTTCAGCGAAGCTCTTGCATCGCTGGATCCGGAGTGAGAAGCCGCGCCGTCGAAGCAAGCTTTCAGCGGGACGAGCTCTGGAGTCGCTGGCCTCGCCGCCTTCAACTGCCGTACCTGCTGCGCTTTCCGGCGTTATATATCCTTTTCAATACTCTGTGTGTATTTCTCTGTTGTGAAGTGTTTGTCGCTTACTTGACGCGACTTGCATTTCCTCACAAAAGAGCAGCGTCTTTTTAAAGATGCCTTCATGTGGCTCGTGCCGCGCCCCGCTCAGCGATGGAGATCGACACGTCATCTGTGTTGCCTGTCTGGGTGTGGATCACGCGGCTATCGCGCTCGCTGACGGCGGATGCCCTCATTGCGAGCTTTTGCCCATGGTGACTCTGAGGACGCGCCTGGCATCATTCTCCGAGCCTTCACCACAGCCCGCCGTGGCGCCGCGCCGTAAAAAGCGCCGCGCCCAGCGCGCTCCCGAGCTATCTCCAGCCCGCCAAAGCTCGCCGGTTCGCCTGCCTGCTTCGCCGGCTTCGCTCGGATCGCTCTCCGACGGACAACGGCCGCCGCCTGCCGCCGCTTCCATCCACGAGCCTGACGAACTCTCCGAGGCGTGTTCTCTCCTGGCGTCCGATAGTGAGGATTGGGCGAGCTCCGTGGATCTCCCCTCCGCTAGTGTTTCCCGCCAGACCACTGGTAAGAGAGCCGGCATTGAGACTGAGCTGATGCGTCTGCTCTCTCAGGCCGTTGAAAGCATCGGCCTCGATTGGGAGGCGCCCGCGCAGCCGCCGCGCAACAGAATGGACGGACGCTTTCTCGGAAGTGACGAAGCTCCGTCGAAATCACGGCCCGCGCCCTTCCTCCCGGAACTTCACGACGAAGTGACGAAATCATGGAACGCCCCCTTCTCTGCCAGGCTTCGTACCTCTGCTTCTGCTGCTTTCTCCTCTGTGGATGGCGCGAAGGAAAGAGGATACCTTTCTGTTCCTCCTGTTGAACCAGCTGTAGCGTCTCATCTCTGCCCGCCCTCCGCTGGACGGCGCGCGCACACGACGCTTCCTTCTAAAGCCTGCCGGGTGACGTCTTCCATGCACGGTCGCGCTTACACCGCCGCCGGGCAAGCAGTTTCAGCGCTGCACACTATGGCCGTTCTGCAGATTTTCCAGGCCGACCTTCTCCTTAAACTGGACGAGGAAGGACCCGGAGCGATCTGCGTCGCGGATCTGAGAAGCGCTACAGACCTCGCTCTTCGCGCTACTAAAGCCGCTGCACAGGCCATAGGACGAAACATGGCCTCTCTCACCGTGGCTGAGAGACATTTATGGTTGACGATGTCCGAGATGACGGAAGCCGAGCGCTCTGTATTCCTCGACGCGCCCATTTCACAAGCGGGCCTTTTCGGATCTGCCGTCACAGACTTTGCGGATAGATTCATGGAGGTGCAAAAGACTTCGCAGGCCATGAAGCACTTCCTTCCGAAGCGCTCGAGCTCCGCTGCAGGTCGCTCTAAACCGCCGCCTGCTCGCAGCTCTCAGCCGCAGCCTGCACCGCCCGCCGCCGCCGCTTCACAGCGCCACCACGCCCGAGACCAAAGACCGCGCTCTCGCTCTGCTGGACGCCGCCCCCCTCAGCGCGGGCCCCGGCCGAGGATTGAGATCAAGCCCGAGGCCTCAAAATCTTCCTAGCCATTCTAGGAAGGTGACGGTGTTCAGATCCCGCTGCGGCCGGATTTTCACCAAAACTTCTCGCTCGGTCAGTTCCAAACATCGCGACTGTCCCAGTGTATTTCGCAGAGAACCAGCCGGTGTCACAGCCCGTTGGCCTGCGCACAAAAGCCGTTTTTACGGCTACCCAGATAAATCCAATAAAAAGTGCATTTTCTGGTGTTCCGGCCACGGCCGATGGTGTTATGAGTGTTGTAAGAATGCCCACCCAGTGCCCATTCCCACACACAAACACAGCCCGCCACGGTGCAGGGCTAGCACAAATAAAATCGACTCCGGTCGATTGTGCAAACACTGTAGTGCAAGTGCCCATGTCAACATGCCCGCTCACACTACATGCTGCGTGTCCCTTGGTTTCTGTAAAAACGAAACCAACACACATTCAGTCGGCTATGAACGACAGTGTTTTCAGTGTATTAAATGTGCCCGCAGCCCCGCGCCCACATTTTCTCACAGACACGCCGATTCCCACGGGATCTCCCCCGCTCACTTTCTCTGCACAATCTGCCATAGAGAAGCTGAGCGCGGCCAGGCTGCCCGCTGTGATCAGCGCGCCCCCCGCCTCGAACGCTGTAAACACGGTGTTGTGTTCCCAGTATGCCCAGGCTCTCGAGCTGCCGTTTTGTCGCGGCCAGAGCCCGGATTTCATTCTGCCTCTAGCTATTCACGCAGATGCGTGGTCAAAGCTTCCCGGGGTTTCAGAATGGGTGCTGAACACTATAAAGAGAGGCTATTCGCTACAATTCGCTCGACGCCCGCGCCGTTATACGGCGCGCGTCGAAACTACGGTGAAAAACGAAGCATCTCATCTGCTTCGTGCCGAAATAGCGAAACTACTGAGCAAAGGGGCTATAGAACCTTTATCTCAGGCTCAGAGCGAAGGGGGCCTATACAGCAGATATTTTCTGGTACCGAAAAAGGATGGGGGTCTCAGACCCATTTTAGATCTGCGGCAGCTGAACAGAGTGCTTGTGAAACGCCAGTTCAGAATGCTCACGACCAGGAAAATCCTCGCGCAGGTGCGCTACGGGGACTGGTTTATGTCGATAGATCTGAAAGACGCCTATTTCCAAATACAAATAGCGTCCCATCACAGGCGATTCTTGAGATTCGCCTTCGAGGGCCAGGCATATCAATACACAGTCCTGCCGTTCGGCCTGTCCCTAGCACCTCGTACATTTACGAAGTGCATGGACGCGGCGCTCGCGCCCCTGAGGCTTCAGGGCATGCGAGTCCTGAACTACTTGGACGATTGGCTGATTCTAGCTCGATCACGATCGGAGCTCATAGAACACAGGGCCGCATTACTCGAGCACCTCGAGAAGCTGGGCCTCACAGTCAATTGGGCAAAGAGCGCACTGTCTCCCAGTCAGAAAATTTCCTTTCTGGGAACCGTGTTGGACTCACTGTCCATGACAGCACACCTGTCACCAGAGCGAGTGCAAAATATTCAGCGCGGCGTGAAATCCTTCCGCCACGGCGCTATAGTCCCGCTCAAAAGGTTTCAGAAAATGCTGGGGCTGATGGCCTCAGCAGCCTCTGTACTCCAGTTGGGCCTGCTCCGCATGCGCCCACTGCAGATGTGGCTGAAAGCGCGGGTTCCACCCAGGGCATGGACAGCGGGTCTGTTTCGCCTCAGGGTCGACCTTCAGTGTGTTTCAGCTCTGAAACCTTGGAAAGAGACCGACTGGTATCAGTCAGGTGTGAGTCTGGGGACCGCTTCGAGCGTGAAGGTGGTGTCTACGGACGCCTCCACCTCGGGGTGGGGAGCACTGCTCGAGGGCAGACCGCTAGCTGGCCTGTGGTCAGAACGGGAAAAGCTCCTTCACATAAACTGCTTGGAGATGATAGCAGTCGACAAAGCGCTACGGCGTTTTTGTCCCCAGATAACAGGCCACCACGTCTTGGTCCGGTCGGACAACATGTCGGTGGTGGCATACATAAATCACCAGGGCGGCGTCAGGTCACGAAACCTTTACAGGTTGACGGAAAGCCTCCTGGTCTGGGCTCAGCACAACCTGCTCTCACTGAGAGCAGCGCACGTGCCTGGTCTCCTGAACGTGGGACCAGACAGACTGTCCAGGAACAATGTTCCAGCAGGGGAATGGTCGCTGCACCCGCAGACGGTCCAGCTGCTGTGGAAGACGTTCGGCAGAGCTCAGGTGGACCTATTCGCGTCCCACGAAAACGCTCATTGCCCGGAGTTTTTCTCGAAAAGCAAGGACGCGCTGGCTCATGTTTGGCCCCGCTGCCCCCTATATGCTTTTCCCCCTGTCTCGCTCCTGCCTCAGGTGTTGGAACGAATCAGGGAAAACGGATGCCCAGTGCTGCTTGTAGCCCCGCTCTGGACGAACCAGACGTGGTTCCCTGCCCTGATGCAGATGAACAGCACTGCCCCATGGCCTGTACCATTGAGGAGAGACCTCCTCTCTCAGGCGGAGGGCTCGATCTGGCACCCTCGCCCGGAGTTATGGTCCCTGCACGCATGGGCCATCAACGGGTACCCGCTAGCCTCCCAGAGGGAGTGTTAAACACGATCGCGCAGGCTAGAGCTCCGTCTACCAGGCGGCTCTACTCCTCGAAATGGTCTGTTTTCTCTGCATGGTGTCAGGCCCAGAGCCTTTCACCTGTGGAGTGCGGGGTTTCGGAAGTGCTTTCCTTCCTTCAAGAGCTACTGGATAAGGGCAGGACCCCATCCACGCTCAAAGTATATGTGGCGGCCATAGCAACGTTTGCAAAACCGGTGTCTGGCCAGTCGCTTGGGAAAAACGACTTAGTCGTGCGTTTCCTTAAGGGAGCTCGGAGGCTGAACCCTCCAAGGCCCCCTTCAGTCCCGACGTGGGACCTTTCCACGGTCCTGGAGGCCATGAAAGGCGCCCCGTTCGAGCCGATCCAGCTGGTGGACATGAAACACCTGTCGTTCAAGACAGTGTTTCTCATGGCTCTCGCTTCAGTGAAGCGCATAGGGGACCTACAGGCGCTTTCAGTAAGCGCGTCGTGTATGGAGTTTGGGCCTAATGACTCAAAGGTCATTCTCAAACCGAAGCACGGGTACGTCCCGAAATCCCTCAATACGCCGTTCAGGGCCCAGGTCATTTCCCTGTCTGCCCTTCCGGTTCTCAGTGAGGAGGAGGATGCAAGTCTCCTTTGCCCCGTCAGGGCATTGAGAGCTTATGTGGCATGCTCGTCTGTTTTCAGACAGACAGAGCAGCTTTTTGTTTTGTTCGGCGGGCGCTCCAAGGGACTCGCCGCCTCAAAACAGAGCCTATCCAGATGGATAGTGGATGCCATCGCGCTCGCTTACTCTGCGAAGGGCTTACGGTGCCCCTTGGGTGTCAGGGCGCATTCCACGAGAGGCGTGGCCTCTTCGTGGGCATGGTCTAGCGGGGTTTCCCTGCAAGATATCTGTACGGCCGCGGGCTGGGCCTCGCCGTCTACATTTATAAAATACTATAACCTGGAGGTACCCGCCTTACAAGCTAAGCTTTTGGCGGTCTAAATTCAGTACTATCTGCCCCGCTGTGCGGCCCAGATGCTGAGTTTACTGCAGCCCCATGAGTATTGACTCACGTATGGCCGCCCAGATCTGGCTGAATGCTTTCACCCTGGCTGCGCGTTTGATTGTCGTATAATAGCCCCGCTGGGTGCTTTTTATAGGGAATGACGCTTCCAGCCTCTCTTCCTTTACTCTATGTGAGTTTATGGTGATTATGCACTACATGAGCCCTGGGCTTCGGCCCCTGGGACTTTGGTGTTGGATCCCTGTACGCACGGCGTGTTGCATTGTGTTCCCCATAGCGTAAGCTATTACGCAGTACGAGAGATACTCTCGTAAGAGAACGTACTCGGTTACTAACGTAATCTCGGTTCTCTCTAGAGAGGGAACGAGTACTGCGTATCTTGCCGTGCGTGGAATACGCTCTGGTTCGCTTCAGCGGTAAAAACCAGCTTGTATCAGCCTAACGAGCATATTTATAGGGCGAGACCACGCCCCTTCTGGCGGGACGTGACGATATGGGCGCGAATTGCCCCCATTGGTCATTACGTCACGCAGAGTCTATCTCGATAGGCTGCTGCATTTGCTGCAGAGCAACCAATAGGCGCGCGAGCTGTTTCGCCTATGTTTGCTTGCTGCTGCAAAGCGTTTTACATTAATAAAAAATTAAGGATAATTTTTGGCTTCAATATCTCGCGGAAAAGAGTTTTTCCCCATAGCGTAAGCTATTACGCAGTACTCGTTCCCTCTCTAGAGAGAACCGAGGTTACGTTAGTAACCGAGTACGTTTTCTGTTCTCTGTGGATTTTCTCTTCAACGCGCGTTTTCTTTAATCTGTTAGGCGTCCCTACCAAATCCGATTTTTTCTTTTAACCCAAATCGGTCGGGTTGCACTTATTAGTGCCCTCCTCCAACCAAAGGATTCTACCAAAAAAAATTCTTTTCTGGCTCCCCCTAATTAGCCTCAGCACCTAAAAAAACAATTTGCTCCGTGGTGGAACAACTGATTTTCAGGTTACCTATCTGTTTGAAACCTCTTGATCCGTTACAGATCTCAGTTAATCTCAGATAATTTTCGTATCTGTTTGAAACCTCTTGATCTATATATAGATCTCAATTAATCTCAGATTACGTACCACAGAAACAGCCCTCAGCCAATATGGTTCAATTTCACTCTTCCCCCAATTAAACCGAATTTAAATTACCCTTACCAGAGAGGTTGTTTCGTGCCACTTGCGGGTTCTTTAGATTCCAGTGGTCGATTCTCCCGGCCCTGATATCGGTCGGCCCCTCTCTCTCAAGTTTACGAGGTAGAGCTGGAACTTACTTAGTCCAGGTGGCCAAACACCGTCCGATCTCAGGTCCAGGGAGGCACGTCCAAGGAATCCCACTTCTGACACCAAAACTGTTGTGGCAAAAATTCTCAAACAAACATCACTGCGTAAGAGACACTCAGAGTCAAATTATATAAAATAGAAGTATTTATTCTTGCAAGAATAGGAGCAGTCTAATACACAATTGTTACCCTGTGCAGAAGAGTGACACACCCCCAGACAGACTGAACTAGCTTTTATCTTAGTTTCAAGGCCTTCTTCCCCCCAGAGCCTTCCTCCCAGTAGTTTTCCATAGACGTCACTAGTTGGCCCACTAAGCTCCCCTGCACCAAATGGCCTTCTGACATCTAGGTCAGAGGTCCTTGTTCGTCTGTTCTCTGGAGTGTCTCCCTCTTCTGCCTCCCCAGGTACATAAACAGAATCCTCTCACTACAAGTGAGAGACACACATGTGACATTCTTTGAATCATCTATATTTTACTAAAGATCAATGAATATCATTAAAATTGCCACTACAACTCAAAGAAGGTTTTTGATTACTTAGATGTGAGTCAATTGCACAATGCTGAGCTCCATAGTCTTGTTCCACAATTGCAGTTTTACTAAAGTAATACTGCTGTTTCTGAGTAGTACTGTCTTTCTTATAAACTACATGTACATTGTAGTCACCCGCCACCACGCAAAACCTTTTTGCAAGTGTGAATCAAAGCCACAATACTCTTTTAGAAGAAAGATATTTCTTGGAAATCTTTTCAAAGTTCAAGCTGAAATGACAAATGTCTTGGAATATGTACAAGAATCCTTTCAGCAAGTGGCAATTAAAGAATGTGACATTATAGGCCTCATGTCAATGATTTCTGCAAAGTATCAGATGACCCAGATGGGACTCGAACCCACAATCCTCAGCTCCGAAGGCTGAAGCCTTATCCATTAGGCCACTGGGCCACAATTTCTAGATAACGAAATGGGTATATCTGCATAAGAATATTAAAGTCATAGCATTAAATAATATGTTTAATTTGTAGGTAGTGCATTCAAAGAAGCTTTTTGATTACCTAGATGTGAGTCAATTGCACAATGCTGAGCTCCATAGTCTTGTTCCACAATTGCAGTTTTACTAGAGTAGTACTGCTGTTTCTGAGTAGTACTGTCTTTCTAATAAACTACATGTACATTGTAGGCACCCGCCACCACGAAAAACCTTTTTGCAAGTGTGAATCAAAGCCACAATACTCTTTTAGAAGAAAGATATTTCTTGGAAATCTTTTCAAAGTTCAAGCTGAAATGACAAATGTCTTGGAATATGTACAAGAATCCTTTCAGCAAGTGGCAATTAAAGAATGTGACATTATAGGCCTCATGCCAATGATTTCCGCAAAGTCTCAGATGACCCAGATGGGACTCGAACCCACAATCCTCAGCTCCGAAGGCTGATGCCTTATCCATTAGGCCACTGGGCCACAAAAGATAACGAAATGGGTATATCTGCACAAGAATATTACAGTCATAGCATTAAATAATATTTTTAATTAGTAGGTAGTGCATTCAAAGACGGTTTTTGATTACTTAGATGTGAGTCAATTGCACAATGCTGAACTCCATAGTCTCGTTCCACAATTGCAGTTTTACTAGAGTAGTACTGCTGTTTCTGAGTAGTACTGTCTTTCTAATAAACTACATATACATTGTAGGCACCCGCCACCACGAAAAACCTTTTTGCAAGTGTGAATCAAAGCCACAATACTCTTTTAGAAGAAAGATATTTCTTGGAAATCTTTTCAAAGTTCAAGCTGAAATGACAATTGTCTTGGAATATGTACAAGAATCCTTTCAGCAAGTGGCAATTAAAGAATGTGACATTATAGGCCTCATACTAGTCCTCATAGTAGAGTAGTCCTCAGCTCCGAAGGCTGATGCCTTATCCATTAGGCCACTGGGCCACAAAAGATAACGAAATGGGTATATATGCACAAGAATATTGGGTATATATCCACAATCCTCAGCTCCGAAGGCTGATGCCTTATCCATTAGGCCACTGGGCCACAAAAGATAACGAAATGGGTATATCTGCACAAGAATATTACAGTCATAGCATTAAATAATATTTTTAATTAGTAGGTAGTGCATTCAAAGAAGGTTTTTGATTACCTAGATGTGAGTCAATTGCACAATGCTGAGCTCCATAGTCTTGTTCCACAATTGCAGTTTTACTAGAGTAATACTGCTGTTTCTGAGTAGTACTGTCTTTCTAAGAAAATACATGTACATTGTAGGCACCCGCCACCACGAAAAACCTTTTTGCAAGTGTGAATCAAAGCCACAATACTCTTTTAGAAGAAAGATATTTCTTGGAAATCTTTTCAAAGTTCAAGCTGAAATGACAAATGTCTTGGAATATGTACAAGAATCCTTTCAGCAAGTGGCAATTAAAGAATGTGACATTATAGGCCTCATGCCAATGATGTCTGCAAAGTCTCAGATGACCCAGATGGGACTCGAACCCACAATCCTCAGCTCCGAAGGCTGATGCCTTATCCATTAGGCCACTGGGCCACAAAAGATAACGAAATGGGTATATCTGCACAAGAATATTACAGTCATAGCATTAAATAATATTTTTAATTAGTAGGTAGTGCATTCAAAGAAGGTTTTTGATTACCTAGATGTGAGTCAATTGCACAATGCTGAGCTCCATAGTCTCGTTCCACAATTGCAGTTTTACTAGAGTAGTACTGCTGTTTCTGAGTAGTACTGTCTTTCTAATAAACTACATGTACATTGTAGGCACCCGCCACCACGAAAAACCTTTTTGCAAGTGTGAATCAAAGCCACAATACTCTTTTAGAAGAAAGATATTTCTTGGAAATCTTTTCAAAGTTCAAGCTGAAATGACAAATGTCTTGGAATATGTACAAGAATCCTTTCAGCAAGTGGCAATTAAAGAATGTGACATTATAGGCCTCATGCCAATGATTTCTGCAAAGTCTCAGATGACCCAGATGGAACTTGAACCCACAATCCTCAGCTCCGAAGGCTGATGCCTTATCCATTAGGCCACTGGGCCACAATTTCTAAATAACGAAATGGGTATATCTGCACAAGAATATTACAGTCATAGCATTAAATAATATTTTTAATTAGTAGGTAGTGCATTCAAAGAAGGTTTTTGATTACCTAGATGTGAGTCAATTGCACAATGCTGAGCTCCATAGTCTTGTTCCACAATTGCAGTTTTACTAGAGTAGTACTGCTGTTTCTGAGTAGTACTGTCTTTCTAAGAAAATACATGTACATTGTAGGCACCTGCCACCACGAAAAACCTTTTTGCAAGTGTGAATCAAAGCCACAATACTCTTTTAGAAGAAAGATATTTCTTGGAAATCTTTTCAAAGTTCAAGCTGAAATGACAAATGTCTTGGAATATGTACAAGAATCCTTTCAGCAAGTGGCAATTAAAGAATGTGACATTATAGGCCTCATACTAGTCCTCATAGTAGAGTAGTCCTCAGCTCCGAAGGCTGATGCCTTATCCATTAGGCCACTGGGCCACAAAAGATAACGAAATGGGTATATATGCACAAGAATATTGGGTATATATCCACAATCCTCAGCTCCGAAGGCTGATGCCTTATCCATTAGGCCACTGGGCCACAAAAGATAACGAAATGGGTATATCTGCACAAGAATATTACAGTCATAGCATTAAATAATATTTTTAATTAGTAGGTAGTGCATTCAAAGAAGGTTTTTGATTACCTAGATGTGAGTCAATTGCACAATGCTGAGCTCCATAGTCTTGTTCCACAATTGCAGTTTTACTAGAGTAATACTGCTGTTTCTGAGTAGTACTGTCTTTCTAAGAAAATACATGTACATTGTAGGCACCCGCCACCACGAAAAACCTTTTTGCAAGTGTGAATCAAAGCCACAATACTCTTTTAGAAGAAAGATATTTCTTGGAAATCTTTTCAAAGTTCAAGCTTAAATGACAAATGTCTTGGAATATGTACAAGAATCCTTTCAGCAAGTGGCAATTAAAGAATGTGACATTATAGGCCTCATGCCAATGATGTCTGCAAAGTCTCAGATGACCCAGATGGGACTCGAACCCACAATCCTCAGCTCCGAAGGCTGATGCCTTATCCATTAGGCCACTGGGCCACAAAAGATAACGAAATGGGTATATCTGCACAAGAATATTACAGTCATAGCATTAAATAATATTTTTAATTAGTAGGTAGTGCATTCAAAGAAGGTTTTTGATTACCTAGATGTGAGTCAATTGCACAATGCTGAGCTCCATAGTCTCGTTCCACAATTGCAGTTTTACTAGAGTAGTACTGCTGTTTCTGAGTAGTACTGTCTTTCTAATAAACTACATGTACATTGTAGGCACCCGCCACCACGAAAAACCTTTTTGCAAGTGTGAATCAAAGCCACAATACTCTTTTAGAAGAAAGATATTTCTTGGAAATCTTTTCAAAGTTCAAGCTGAAATGACAAATGTCTTGGAATATGTACAAGAATCCTTTCAGCAAGTGGCAATTAAAGAATGTGACATTATAGGCCTCATGTCAATGATTTCTGCAAAGTCTCAGATGACCCAGATGGAACTTGAACCCACAATCCTCAGCTCCGAAGGCTGATGCCTTATCCATTAGGCCACTGGGCCACAAAAGATAACTAAATGGGTATATCTGCACAAGAATATTACAGTCATAGCATTAAATAATATTTTTAATTAGTAGGTAGTGCATTCAAAGAAGGTTTTTGATTACCTAGATGTGAGTCAATTGCACAATGCTGAGCTCCATAGTCTTGTTCCACAATTGCAGTTTTACTAGAGTAGTACTGCTGTTTCTGAGTAGTACTGTCTTTCTAAGAAAATACATGTACATTGTAGGCACCCGCCACCACGAAAAACCTTTTTGCAAGTGTGAATCAAAGCCACAATACTCTTTTAGAAGAAAGATATTTCTTGGAAATCTTTTCAAAGTTCAAGCTGAAATGACAAATATCTTGAAATATGTACAAGAATCCTTTCAGCAAGTGTCAATTAAAGAATTTGACGTTATAGGCCTCATGCCAATGATTTTTTGCAAAGTCTCAGATGACCCAGATGGAACTTGAACCCACAATCCTCAGCTCCGAAGGCTGATGCCTTATCCATTAGGCCACTGGGCCACAATTTCTAAATAACGAAATGGGTATATCTGCACAAGAATATTACAGTCATAGCATTAAATAATATTTTTAATTAGTAGGTAGTGCATTCAAAGAAGGTTTTTGATTACCTAGATGTGAGTCAATTGCACAATGCTGAGCTCCATAGTCTTGTTCCACAATTGCAGTTTTACTAGAGTAGTACTGCTGTTTCTGAGTAGTACTGTCTTTCTAATAAACTACATGTACATGGTAGGCACCCGCCACCACGAAAAACCTTTTTGCAAGTGTGAATCAAAGCCACAATACTCTTTTTGAAGAAAGATATTTCTTGGAAATCTTTTCAAAGTTCAAGCTGAAATGACAAATGTCTTGGAATATGTACAAGAATCCTTTCAGCAAGTGGCAATTAAAGAATGTGACATTATAGGCCTCATGCCAATGATTTCCGCAAAGTCTCAGATGACCCAGATGGGACTCGAACCCACAATCCTCAGCTCCGAAGGCTGATGCCTTATCCATTAGGCCACTGGGCCACAAAAGATAACGAAATGGGTATATCTGCACAAGAATATTACAGTCATAGCATTAAATAATATTTTTAATTAGTAGGTAGTGCATTCAAAGAAGGTTTTTGATTACCTAGATGTGAGTCAATTGCACAATGCTGAGCTCCATAGTCTTGTTCCACAATTGCAGTTTTACTAGAGTAGTACTGCTGTTTCTGAGTAGTACTGTCTTTCTAATAAACTACATGTACATTGTAGGCACCCGCCACCACGAAAAACCTTTTTGCAAGTGTGAATCAAAGCCACAATACTCTTTTAGAAGAAAGATATTTCTTGGAAATCTTTTCAAAGTTCAAGCTGAAATGACAAATGTCTTTGAATATGTACAAGAATCCTTTCAGCAAGTGGCAATTAAAGAATGTGACATTATAGGCCTCATGCCAATGATTTCTGCAAAGTCTCAGATGACCCAGATGGGACTCGAACCCACAATCCTCAGCTCCGAAGGCTGATGCCTTATCCATTAGGCCACTGGGCCACAAAAGATAACGAAATGGGTATATCTGCACAAGAATATTACAGTCATAGCATTAAATAATATTTTTAATTAGTAGGTAGTGCATTCAAAGAAGGTTTTTGATTACCTAGATGTGAGTCAATTGCACAATGCTGAGCTCCATAGTCTTGTTCCACAATTGCAGTTTTA
Source organism: Tiaroga cobitis (assembly GCA_030578255.1). Lineage (NCBI taxonomy): Eukaryota > Metazoa > Chordata > Actinopteri > Cypriniformes > Leuciscidae > Tiaroga > Tiaroga cobitis. The sequence continues at coordinate 7,128,902 of CM060595.1, forward strand.
CTAGAGTAATACTGCTGTTTCTGAGTAGTACTGTCTTTCTAAGAAAATACATGTACATTGTAGGCACCCGCCACCACGAAAAACCTTTTTGCAAGTGTGAATCAAAGCCACAATACTCTTTTAGAAGAAAGATATTTCTTGGAAATCTTTTCAAAGTTCAAGCTGAAATGACAAATGTCTTGGAATATGTACAAGAATCCTTTCAGCAAGTGGCAATTAAAGAATGTGACATTATAGGCCTCATGCCAATGATGTCTGCAAAGTCTCAGATGACCCAGATGGGACTCGAACCCACAATCCTCAGCTCCGAAGGCTGATGCCTTATCCATTAGGCCACTGGGCCACAAAAGATAACGAAATGGGTATATCTGCACAAGAATATTACAGTCATAGCATTAAATAATATTTTTAATTAGTAGGTAGTGCATTCAAAGAAGGTTTTTGATTACCTAGATGTGAGTCAATTGCACAATGCTGAGCTCCATAGTCTCGTTCCACAATTGCAGTTTTACTAGAGTAGTACTGCTGTTTCTGAGTAGTACTGTCTTTCTAATAAACTACATGTACATTGTAGGCACCCGCCACCACGAAAAACCTTTTTGCAAGTGTGAATCAAAGCCACAATACTCTTTTAGAAGAAAGATATTTCTTGGAAATCTTTTCAAAGTTCAAGCTGAAATGACAAATGTCTTGGAATATGTACAAGAATCCTTTCAGCAAGTGGCAATTAAAGAATGTGACATTATAGGCCTCATGCCAATGATTTCTGCAAAGTCTCAGATGACCCAGATGGAACTTGAACCCACAATCCTCAGCTCCGAAGGCTGATGCCTTATCCATTAGGCCACTGGGCCACAAAAGATAACTAAATGGGTATATCTGCACAAGAATATTACAGTCATAGCATTAAATAATATTTTTAATTAGTAGGTAGTGCATTCAAAGAAGGTTTTTGATTACCTAGATGTGAGTCAATTGCACAATGCTGAGCTCCATAGTCTTGTTCCACAATTGCAGTTTTACTAGAGTAGTACTGCTGTTTCTGAGTAGTACTGTCTTTCTAAGAAAATACATGTACATTGTAGGCACCCGCCACCACGAAAAACCTTTTTGCAAGTGTGAATCAAAGCCACAATACTCTTTTAGAAGAAAGATATTTCTTGGAAATCTTTTCAAAGTTCAAGCTGAAATGACAAATATCTTGAAATATGTACAAGAATCCTTTCAGCAAGTGTCAATTAAAGAATTTGACGTTATAGGCCTCATGCCAATGATTTTTTGCAAAGTCTCAGATGACCCAGATGGAACTTGAACCCACAATCCTCAGCTCCGAAGGCTGATGCCTTATCCATTAGGCCACTGGGCCACAATTTCTAAATAACGAAATGGGTATATCTGCACAAGAATATTACAGTCATAGCATTAAATAATATTTTTAATTAGTAGGTAGTGCATTCAAAGAAGGTTTTTGATTACCTAGATGTGAGTCAATTGCACAATGCTGAGCTCCATAGTCTCGTTCCACAATTGCAGTTTTACTAGAGTAGTACTGCTGTTTCTGAGTAGTACTGTCTTTCTAATAAACTACATGTACATTGTAGGCACCCTCCACCACGAAAAACCTTTTTGCAAGTGTGAATCAAAGCCACAATACTCTTTTAGAAGAAAGATATTTCTTGGAAATCTTTTCAAAGTTCAAGCTGAAATGACAAATGTCTTTGAATATGTACAAGAATCCTTTCAGCAAGTGGCAATTAAAGAATGTGACATTATAGGCCTCATGCCAATGATTTCTGCAAAGTCTCAGATGACCCAGATGGGACTCGAACCCACAATCCTCAGCTCCGAAGGCTGATGCCTTATCCATTAGGCCACTGGGCCACAAAAGATAACGAAATGGGTATATCTGCACAAGAATATTACAGTCATAGCATTAAATAATATTTTTAATTAGTAGGTAGTGCATTCAAAGAAGGTTTTTGATTACCTAGATGTGAGTCAATTGCACAATGCTGAGCTCCATAGTCTTGTTCCACAATTGCAGTTTTACTAGAGTAATACTGCTGTTTCTGAGTAGTACTGTCTTTCTAAGAAAATACATGTACATTGTAGGCACCCACCACCACGAAAAACCTTTTTGCAAGTGTGAATCAAAGCCACAATACTCTTTTAGAAGAAAGATATTTCTTGGACATCTTTTCAAAGTTCAAGCTGAAATGACAAATGTCTTGGAATATGTACAAGAATCCTTTCAGCAAGTGGCAATTAAAGAATGTGACATTATAGGCCTCATGCCAATGATTTCCGCAAAGTATCAGATGACCCAGATGGGACTCGAACCCACAATCCTCAGCTCCGAAGGCTGATGTCTTATCCATTAGGCCACTGGGCCACAATTTCTAGATAACGAAATGGGTATATCTCCACAAGAATATTACAGTCATAGCATTAAATAATATTTTTAATTAGTAGGTAGTGCATTCAAAGAAGGTTTTTGATTACCTAGATGTGAGTCAATTGCACAATGCTGAGCTCCATAGTCTTGTTCCACAATTGCAGTTTTACTAGAGTAGTACTGCTGTTTCTGAGTAGTACTGTCTTTCTAATAAACTACATGTACATTGTAGGCACCCGCCACCACGAAAAACCTTTTTGCAAGTGTGAATCAAAGCCACAATACTCTTTTAGAAGAAAGATATTTCTTGGAAATCTTTTCAAAGTTCAAGCTGAAATGACAAATGTCTTGGAATATGTACAAGAATCCTTTCAGCAAGTGGCAATTAAAGAATGTGACAATATAGGCCTCATGTCAATGATTTCCGCAAAGTATCAGATGACCCAGATGGGACTCGAACCCACAATCCTCAGCTCCGAAGGCTGATGCCTTATCCATTAGGCCACTGGGCCACAATTTCTAGATTACGAAATGGGTATATCTGCATAAGAATATTACAGTCATAGCATTAAATAATATTTTTAATTAGTAGGTAGTGCATTCAAAGAAGGTTTTTGATTACCTAGATGTGAGTCAATTGCACAATGCTGAGCTCCATAGTCTTGTTCCACAATTGCAGTTTTACTAGAGTAGTACTGCTGTTTCTGAGTAGTACTGTCTTTCTAAGAAAATACATGTACATTGTAGGCACCTGCCACCACGAAAAACCTTTTTGCAAGTGTGAATCAAAGCCACAATACTCTTTTAGAAGAAAGATATTTCTTGGAAATCTTTTCAAAGTTCAAGCTGAAATGACAAATGTCTTGGAATATGTACAAGAATCCTTTCAGCAAGTGGCAATTAAAGAATGTGACATTATAGGCCTCATGTCAATGATTTTGGCAAAGTCTCAGATGACCCAGATGGGACTCGAACCCACAATCCTCAGCTCCGAAGGCTGATGCCTTATCCATTAGTCCACTGGGCCACAATTTCGAGATAACGAAATGGGTATATCTGCATAAGAATATTACAGTCATAGCATTAAATAATATTTTTAATTAGTAGGTAGTGCATTCAAAGAAGGTTTTTGATTACCTAGATGTGAGTCAATTGCACAATGCTGAGCTCCATAGTCTTGTTCCACAATTGCAGTTTTACTAGAGTAGTACTGCTGTTTCTGAGTAGTACTGTCTTTCTAAGAAAATACATGTACATTGTAGGCACCCGCCACCACGAAAAACCTTTTTGCAAGTGTGAATCAAAGCCACAATACTCTTTTAGAAGAAAGATATTTCTTGGAAATCTTTTCAAAGTTCATGCTGAAATGACAAATGTCTTGGAATATGTACAATAATCTCTTGTCTCTCTCCTGTGGTTTACTTTTGACCAATCGCGTTTCTCTCCTGGCTTTGCTCCTGTGGCTTACTTTTGACCAATCGGCGACCGCTATTACTATCGTCATCTTTGCAATCTTTGCAACAGGTAAGGCTATTCTTCACGACTGTATAATCGATCATTATTTATTCATAAACAGTGTGTGTTTTTAGACAATTAAACATGCCAATAAAGCTAGCTAGCGTGTAATAGCACACGTTTTCTTCTGTACATGTGAATCTGCAACTTTACCATGATATACAGTAAAAAAACTCTGTCACTACTGTCAAGATAATTAGCCGACCGCTAATTAAGCTATATCCTCCTTAAACCATTTTTTGGTTGTTGTTAATTTAGTATTTTTTTTTGTGTCATTCATTACATTATTTTGAGCACAAGAACATTTTTACTAAAACCTTTAAAAAAAAAAAATTTATACTATGTTATACACCAGTATACATATTTATGTTATCTTTTTAAATACTATGTTATACATATTTAAAAAGACATGAATAGGCAAAAACAAGTGTTTTTTGTTTCAACAAATAATTCTCAACTATGTTATAAAAGATATACCAAAACGATTTGATATACCATTTTAAGTTTTAGATCTGTTTGATGATCATATTATTATGAATTGTCATAAACGCCTTTGTTATATTTGGTGTTTCTTAGTAATCTCTGCCACAAAAGCTAAACAAAACAAAACGATTTAAGCATGCCATGATACCAGCAAGATTGTACCAAGAAGTGTTATTTATTTTCTTATTAATAAGTTCATCACACTATTTACAATTTGTACACAAGGCAATTCAAAGTGATTCACAGTTGTATTAAAAACAATAATGCTTATGCTTATAATAATAATAATCAGTAATTATTATAATATTATAATAATTAATTACATAAAAAACAAATGCTGTAGTAAAATACTTTCAGTTGGAATATGACAGCTATGTAACGTTCTGTTTATGCCTGTGTCCTTTCAGATTATGTATGCATACCCAGTTTTACGAAGAACCTCTGAGGGTCGACTCCTTATGGGGCCAACTGAGGAGGCCAATAGGAGGGAGATCGTGTTGGCAGGGAGGGCCAGGTGTAAGGAGGAGGTCCTGGCTGAGGCCACTGCCTTTGTGAGGCAGAATGGAGGGAATCCTGGAGACCAGTTCCTGGTTCTGGCTCACTGCAAGATCCAGTTTGGGAAACACCAGGGTCAGAGGTTCCTGTGCTTTAAAATCATTACAGTATATATTATGCAGTATATATGTCTAACGAAAATACGTGTTCAACAGCTGCAGGACCACGTGTACCTCCTGCGTCTGAGTCCGCAGCCCGGAGACAGCTCTTTACATGTGGTGAGTATCACTTAACGCATACAAGTGTGTTGGTGACATGTGCTTAGTGCTTTATGTTATTTTACAGACTCTGCTGCTACGGATTTTTTTGAGGAGGAAGATGACCTGGAGATGGCAACTGTAGCCTCGCAAGCTGAGGAACAACTTCCTCAAGGTATGTAAATCTTAAACAATATTTTACAAAAAATTACAAATAAAACAAAACAGTATTTTTTAAATGACATATCATATTATTTTATTTCACAACACAGAGGAATGGCACTTCTCAGGTGTCAATCTACATTCACTATTTGAGTGAACATCCTCAAAGGAAAAAAGAGAATTTAAAGGTGTATGTAAAAGGTTTTATTTCATTTTTTATCGTAATCACTGACTAAAGCTCCTTCTTGTCATCTCACACTTCCCCCACTCCCCTTGGAATAAGTGGCTGTTGTAGTGTTTGGTCTGCTTCGCTTCACACTTGGCTGATCCCATCTTTTTTTCTTCTTGTATTTCTTCTAATGGTGCTTGGATGAAAAACAGGATGATTTTCACTGCTTCCTTCCATCTTTTCATCATCATGTCGTCTCTCTACTAATCATACATGCTTTGCAGTAAACCTTGTAATCGCAGTAGCTGTCCAGCAGAGCCGAGAAAGTCATGCAGTGAAAGTCTAAAACAATAAGATAATTTTGTTGTGTTTTTTTACGCTCCAGCCACTGCAGGCTCGAGAGGCTCTGCTCCTGCCCCGGCTCGTGCTACTGCCCTTACTCGTGCTACTGCCCTTACTCCTGCCCCTGCTCCTGCCCCTTATCCTGCTCCTCCAGCATTGTGGACCCCTGGCCAGGTGTCCCAGTCGCCTGCAGAGCTTCCTGTCCACTGGAAAGAGCAACTCCCATCTTTCCAGCAGGACTGGATCAGGAAGACTCTGTTCAGGGCCAACATAAAAACAGGGAAGCCTGAGCTGACGCCACATCCCAAATTCTGGTGGTACCCTCCCCAGCCCCCGACCGTCTTCACCGAGCCCCCTACTTCTCCTGATATCTTCTTCTGCCGCCCTCTGTTCCTCTGGATGCCTCTGAAGATGTGGTCCATTCCACGTGTCTGTGTCCAGCCAGCCTGCAATAACCACAAGCTGACCGCAGCTGGCCTTTATCGCACTGTGCGCAAGGTCCTGGACATAGACGGGTGGTATGACATGGCCACAGAGTATCTGGAGTGCAGAGGGTGCAAGAAGAAGTATCCAGCCTGGTCTGAAGACATCCTGGGACAGCTCGACATGGGACACCGCAGAAAATTCCCCGCCATTCTGACATACAGGTAGAACACATTTATATTTAGAGCAATGCACTGTAATTTGTTGTACTGTATAAAATCAAATACGTTGATTTACTGATATTAACATTGAAATAATAAGATGTGGCACTGAACAGAATTAATTGACGGTCTGTAGGTACTCGTGTGACTACCGTGTAGTCATAATGATGCGGGAGAGGACCCGGGGCAACAGTGTCACACAGCTTCACAAAAAGCTGCAGGAGCAACACACCTCAGCGTGGTCACAGCGGACGCTGGAGTACCTCACTGTCTGTGAGCCCTTCACAGACTCCTCCATCGTTGAGCCTCCACTCTTTTCTGCGCCCCCGCCCCTCCCACCCATCCCCAAACCCAAGTGGCTGTTGTCTGTGTATGCCAGGGACGTCCTCTCGCGGCTACCAGAGGTCAAGGCCAAAATAACCTCAGTCTTTGGCTCTGTCCTCAAGATGGACTCCACCAAAAAGGTATAAAAAGTCAAGTTTGAGTAATAATAATTGTTATTATCTTAAATTTTTCTGACATTTGTTTATTCTACTGTTTTTTTTTTTTTACATAGGTCACCAAAAAACTGGCCGCCGCTGCTGCCAACACTGCTGGTTGGTGCACTAATGTAGGCAATGAGCACGGCCAGGTGTTGGTGTCAGTCCTCACAGCGGCAGAGGGGCATGGATTGTGGCCCATGGCGGTGGGTCTCATGAAGAGGTACAGGGAGGCGGGAGTGGCACCACCCGCCGTCATGTATGTGGACAGAGACTGCTGCAGCCCACACGCGCACAGACAGTCGCAGGTCAGAGCCATGTTCATAGAGTGGGATGAGCTCCAAGTGCGCCTAGACATTTGGCACTTCATGCGGCTCTTTGCAGCAGGTGTCATCACGGAGGCTCATCAGCTCTACGGCACCTTCATGGCTCGGCTTTCCAGGTGCATCTTTGAGCTGGATCCAGATGATGTCGCTTCTCTACGGTTGGCCAAACAGGGGGAGTTACAGGCCAGAGGAGATGGTCCAGTCTCAGAGAAGGCTCTGGATAAGCTGATCACCAGGAAGGAGTTTGCACTGCACTGTCGCAAGCGGACCAGAGGAGTGGAGGAGACCACCTGGAGGATCAAGGCGCTCATTGATGAGATGGACAGTGAGAAGGGGAGGGACACTCTGGGTGTACCACTGCTGGACCACGAGCGAATCCAACAGGTCTGGATAGACCAGCAGAGGCACATCGCCTGTATTCAGGACCCAGAGGGCTTCCCTCTGTACCAGAAGACAGACACACTGAAGAAGGGTGGTGTGGAGCTCAGCTGCTATCGCTGTGCTCGTGATTCCACCTCCTTGGAGTCTTTCCACCTCCATTTAAATCGCTTCATCCCAGGTGGGTTATAACTTTTATAACCTGCAAAAAACTTTAAACTTTTATAACCTATTCTGCCATACTGAATACATAGATAACATATATTTGACTTTATTTGACCTGTAGGGACCAGTGCCAGTGATGCGCATTTCCAGGCCTATCTCCTGGAAGGCCTGATGCGCTGGAACCAGGACCGGATGGATGAAGCAGTGAGGGGAAAGACTGACCTGAGGACCTACAGTAGCGTTGAGAGGGAGGCAATGGACCGGCTCAGCCGCAAAGTGCTGAAGATGTCCCTGGATGATCGCTACCAGCCTCCAGGGGCTTACACAGGTGAGAATTATTCATGTTAACTCAAACAAAAGATTATACATTATACAGGTGTATGAGTGTTTGAGTGTACATTTTTTATATTGTATTTCAAATAATTCAACTATTGCTGGAGTTATTTGTACTTTGTTTAATTTAGGCTTAATTTGACCCTTTATAGCCTTATTTCTTTGCTTTCTTTTGCTAAAGTGAATTTGCTTTATTTTGCATTTATGCTTATTATCTTCTTGTTTATTATTTTAATTTTTTAAACTGTTAAGCTGCGTCAAGCCTACAAACGATCAAACTTTGAAAAGTTTGATTGTTTTTTTTGTTTCAGTTTGTTATGGACAAATAGCCACTACAGCTATAATAATGTGAATGTGCTTTGTATGTGTGTTCTTTTGCAGGGGAGCTGCTGGGTATGGAGTATCTGTACAGTCAGTCTGGGAAATCCCTGACTGTTATGGATAACCCAGAAGAGGAGGATCGGCTGGTGGAGCAGATGACTGATGAGGTGGTGCAGGACGAAGGCTTTGTTGAGGAGGAACCTGAGGACCTCACAGTGCCAGTCCTCTATGACCCCATTGAGCCTGTCCCAGTCCACAGCAGCGGCCCCCAGGCCTTCAACCCCTGTCCCTCTGCACCAGGACTATCCTCACTACAGCCACCCACAGGACTGCAGCGCCCTGCCCAGCCTCCTCTGCAGTCTCCTACTCTGCGGCCTACCCAGTCTCCTCCTCTGCGCCCTGCCCAGCCTCCTCTGCAGTCTCCTCCTCTGCGCCCTGCCCACCCTCCTCTGCAGTTTCCTCCTCTGCGCCCTGCCCAGCCTCCTCTGCAGTCTCCTCCTCTGCGCCCCGGCTCAGCCTCCTCTGCGGTCTCCTCCTCTGCGCCCTGCTCAGCCTCCTCTGCAGTCTCCTCCTCTGCGCCCTGCCCAGCCTCCTCTGCAGTCTCCTCCTCTGCGCCCTGCTCAGCCTCCTCTGCAGTCTCCTCCACAGCCTTCTGTCCAGCCAAGTGTTGCTTCTGCTCCTGCAACATCAACTGGGTCCAGTGTTGCAGACCAGGCTCCTGTAAGTAAGCTTCTCATTATTAGTTTCTATTTGCTTTTACACTCTGACATTTAACATGCTGTGTATTGTTATTGTAATACTTTCCTGTAGGCTCCTGTTCTTGGACCCGATGGCGTTGCAGGCTGGGATAAGGTGCAGGATCTGGCTGAGTACCTGGTGTCCCTCCGTCAGGCACTCTACCTGGACGAGCAGCAGGTCACAGAGGTCATCCGTCTGTGGACTGCTCTTCCTGATGGGGACAAGAGGAAGATCCACTATCAGCCCAGACACCAGCTCAAACTGACCCACGGACGCTTCAAGGCTCCGAAAAACACAGGAGTGACACCGGGTGTGGACAGTGTGAAGAGGTGCCTGATTGGTCATCCTGGGGGGCCAGCTCAGTGGCCCAGCACCAGTCGCTTAGTTGAGGCCATGTGTATCAAACTGTGTGCACTGCACAAGTCCCCAACTAAGAAGGATGGAGTCCGTCTTCCTCGTTGGACTAAGGTGCCACCACATCCGAGACCTGGTGCTGAACTGCCAAACTCTGATGGAGGCCACGTCACTTCAGCTGTTTATGCTGAATCAGAGGACTCTCACTCAGTGGTAAGCATGGTTTTACATTGACATTTGAAAGAAAGGGATAGCAGTTATTTATTATGAATACATTTCTTGATTGCAGGTTTAATCGAAGGGAGAACACCCAGGAAGTGACTGTCCTTACCCAGGGCCTTGCAGCAGAAGACCGCATTGCTGTGGCCAGCTCACAGCTTCCTGCTCCGCGGGAAAAGCTGGATGAGGCTCCCTCCACATCAGGGGCCCGGCACGAGTTTGTCCTTCCTCCTAACAGAGCGGGACAGGCTCCTAAGTTACGGCCGGGCAGACGACCTGCCAGTCCTGCAATTGTGAGGCCAATTACCCCAGCAGCTCCTACTCCTCCCCCAGTTCCTGTGCCACTGCCCCAGTTCATTTTATTGAACACTGCGCCCACGCTGCTGGCAGCTGGTGCAGGTGGCGCTTCAGCTGATCCTCTACTGGCTCCAACTCCAGTGTTTCCTGACGTGCGAGAGGCTCCTGCTCCGACTGCCCCGGTGTCTGTGTCCCGCTTCACTCAGAGGAACAGACGACGCAGGGCAGAAGAGGAGGCCAGTGGAGCCCACAAAAGGAAATATGTCCGTGAAGTGGCATATAACAAATGCTCTAAGTGTGGGAAGCCCAAAACCAAGGAGTTCGGCCACGGCCGCTTCGGCAGTGCCACGTTTTGCCCCAGTGTCTCCGGTGGCAAATCTTTAGAGGAGTGGCTGATAGAACAGCGCCAGCAGAAAAAACCTGGACAGCCACCTCCATAATAAAAATCTTCCAAGACAGGAAAAAGATTGTTTGTAAATACCTGTAAATAAATTTCTATGTGTAAATACAGTTATGTTCTTTTTTTTCTCTCAATATTTCTGTAATGTCTTGTTTGTTTTATTTATATTACAGAATGTTCTATTCTATGTCTACATTGTTAGTTGTTTATTGTTGTTCATTAATGTCTTGTAGTTTTAGTAAATAAATACTGTTCACATTCTTATTCATTGTGCTGCTTTTAATTGCCTTGGGACTGGAATGTGCAAACTGTACATGGGCCCACCCACTCTTTCATAGAGTATACATTGTATATAACACTGTGTGTATGTCCATATATTTATGTGTGTGTGTGTGTACTTATTTCAATATTTGTGTATTCATTTTAATAAAAAAATTTACATTTCGATATTTGTGTGCATTTGTGTGTATAAAACATTTGAAGTGTCCTAAAATAAATCAGATAAATCACATCAATCAATCCCACACACAAAAAACACATATTTGAAACGTGTATTAGTTTTATTAAACCATAAACATGTAATATGCTTTTTTTAAAATAATATACACAATTAATATCAATCAATATAATGATATGTCACATTGATAGCCAAATGAAGGCGCATGCGCAGTTGATCACACACTAGTCGCGCAGAACACGGGTTCGAGCCCAGCCCGCGGAGTGTGACTTGTTTCACATGTAACTAAAACTCTTCCATAACGTACAGGAATATAACCTGAATATTGTTGCAGGGCAAATTTGTGCTTTTTTACGCCCTTTTCGTTTGCGTGCGGTGTGCAAAGATTGGACCCCTTCTTCTCCGAAGGCTGATGCCTTATCCATTAGGCCATTGGGCCACAATTTCCAGAGAACGAAATGGGTATATCTGCACAAGAATATTACAGTCATAGCAATAAATAAATATTTTTAATTAGTAGGTAGTGCATTCAAAGAAGGTTTTTGATTACCTAGATGTGAGTCAATTGCACAATGCTGAGCTCCATAGTCTTGTTCCACAATTGCAGTTTTACTAGAGTAGTACTGCTGTTTTTGAGTAGTACTGTCTTTCTAATAAACTACACGTACATTGTAGGCACCCGCCACCACGAAAAACCTTTTTGCAAGTGTGAATCAAAGCCACAATACTCTTTTAGAAGAAAGATATTTCTTGGAAATCATTTCAAAGTTCAAGCTGAAATGACAAAAGTCTTGGAATATGTACAAGAATCCTTTCAGCAAGTGGCAATTAAAGAATGTGACATTATAGGCCTCATGCTAATGATTTCCTGCAAAGTCTCAGATGACCCAGATGGGACTCGAACCCACAATCCTCAGCTCCGAACGCTGATGCCTTATCCATTAGGCCACTGGGCCACAAATAATAGATAGCGAAATGGGTATATCTGCACAAGAATATTACAGTCAAAGCAATAAATAATATTTTTAAATAGTAGGTAGTACATTCAAAGAAGGTTTTTGATTACCAAGATGTGAGTCAATTGCACAATGCTGGGCTCCATAGTCTTGTTCCACAATTGCAGTTTTACTAGAGTAGTACTGCTGTTTTTGAGTAGTACTGTCTTTCTAATAAACTACATGTACATTGTAGGCACCCGCCACCACGAAAAAACTTTTAAACAATGCAAGTGTGAATCAAAGCCACAATACTCTTTTAGAAGAAAGATATTTCTTGGAAATCATTTCAAAGTTCAAGCTGAAATGACAATATCTTGGAATATGTACAAGAATCCTTTCAGCGAGTGGCAATTAAAGACTGTGACATTATAGGCCTCATGCCAATGCTTTTCTTTAAAGTCTCAGATGACCCAGATGGGACTCGAACCCACAATCCTCAGCTCCGAAGGCTGATGCCTTATCCATTAGGCCACTGGGCCACAAATGCTAAATAGCGAAATGGGTATATCTGCACAAGAATATTACAGTCAAAGCATTAAATAATATTTTTAAATAGTAGGTAGTACGTTCAAAGAAGGTTTTTGATTACCTAGATGTGAGTCAATTGCACAATAGCCGCTTTCCAACCAAGTAGTTACAGGAACGTAGTTATAGGAACTGTCCACTTCTAAACAGTTCTAAGAACTACTCTCCCCCAAACTCGGTTTTGCTGTTTGCGTTCGCACTGGCCAAGTGGCCATAGGAACTGGTAAGAGGGGTAAGGCAGTGACGCAAGCACGGTGGCGGCGGCGCCACATACAACAACAACAAACCAGCATGGAGGAGGCTATCGGAATGTTCCTGTTCTGCCTTGCCGGGACCTTAATAACGAGTACGAACGGCAGCGTTTAAAGACTATGCTTGAGTTCTGTACAGAGAAACACAGAAGACGAAGGCTCCAGCGTAATATGATCTTAAGTAATATAATGGAAGAAGATAGAAGAGCAGAGCGCAGGAGGCAAACAAAACGACGGGTAAGTTTAGCAAGCATTAGCAATTAGCTGGTTGAATGCGTTATGTTTGTCTTAAGTTATGAGTTAGCATGGCATACATGGGCGAATTGCAACAGACAGTGAAGAAAATGGGTTGACAGTGGGCGTGACTTATAAGTTGAACCAATCAAAGTAGACCTAGGGAAAGGGAACTAAATAAGTCCTCGCTCTAGACTAGGTACTGAAAGAGTTATAGGAACTACGGTCCGAGGAACTAAAAAATCCCCAACTTAGTTCGGTCGGAACACGCGAAAAAAGGGTTATAGGAACGTTAGGTTCTAGGAACTGCAAAAGTCCCTCCGGTCGGAAAGCGGCTATTGCTGAGCTCCAAAGTCTTGTTCCACAATTGCAGTTTTACTAGAGTAGTACTGCTGTTTTTGAGTAGTACTGTCATTCTAATAAACTGCATGTACATTGTAGGCACCCGCCACCATGAAAAACCTTTTAAACAATGCAAGTGTGAATCAAACCCACAATACTCTTTTAGAAGAAAGATATTTCTTGGAAATCTTTTCAAAGTTCAAGCTGAAATGACAAGTGTCTTGAAATATGTACAAGAATCCTTTCAGCAAGTGGCAATTAAAGACTGTGACATTATTGGCCTCATGCCACTGCTTTTCTGCAAAGTCTCAGATGACCCAGATGGGACTCGAACCCACAATCCTCAGCTCCGAAGGCTGATGCCTTATCTATTGGGCCAAAATTCTAAAATAGTCAAATGGGTATATCTGCACAAGAATATTACAGTCATAGCATTAAATAATATTTTTAATTAGTAGGTAGTGCATTCAAGGAAGGTTTTTGATTACCTAGATGTGAGTCAATTGCACAATGCTGAGCTCCATAGTCTTGTTCCACAATTGCAGTTTTACTAGAGTAGTAATGCTGTTTTTGAGTAGTACTGTCTTTCTAATAAACTACATGTACATTGTAGGCACCCGCCACCACGAAAAAACTTTTTGCAAGTGTGAATCAAAGCCACAATACTCTTTTAGAAGAAAGATATTTCTTGGAAATCATTTCAAAGTTCAAGCTGAAATGACAAATGTCTTGGAATATGTACAAGAATCCTTTCAGCAAGTGGCAATTCAAGACTGTGACATTATTGGCCTCATGCCACTGTTTTTCTGCAAAGTCTCAGATGACCCAGATGGGACTCGAACCCACAATCCTCAGCTCCGAAGGCTGATGCCTTATCCATTGGGCCAAAATTCTAAAATAGTCAAATGGGTAGTTTTGCACAAGAATATTACAGTCATAACATTGAATAATATTTTTAAATAGTAAAAAGAAGGGTTTTGATTACCTACATGTAGATGTGAGTCAATTGCACAATGCTGAGCTCCAAAGTCTTGTTCCACAATTGCAGTTTTACTAGAGTAATACTGCTGTTTTTGAGTAGTACTGTCATTCTAATAAACTGCATGTACATTGTCGGCACCCGCCACCACAAAAAACCCTTTTAAACAATGCAAGTGTGAATCAAAGCCACAATACTCTTTTAGAAGAAAGATATTTCTTGGAAATCATTTCAAAGTTCAGGCTGAAATGACAAGTGTCTTGAAATAAGTACAAGAATCCTTTCAGTAAGTTGCAATTAAAGACTTTGGCATTATTGGCCTCATGCCACTGATTTTCTGCAAAGTCTCAGATGACCCAGATGGGACTCAAACCCACAATCCTCAGCTCCGAAGGCTGATGCCTTATCCATTGGGCCAAAATTCTAAAATAGTCAAATTAGTAGTTCTGCACAAGAATATTACAGTCATAGCATTAAATAATATTTTTAAATAGTAAAAAGAAGGTTTTTGATTACCTACATGTAGATGTGAGTCAATTGCACAATGCTGAGCTCCAAAGTCTTGTTCCACAATTGCAGTTTTACTAGAGTAATACTGCTGTTTTTGAGTAGTACTGTCATTCTAATAAACTGTGTGAATCAAAGTGTGAATCAAAGCCACAATACTCTTTTAGAAGAAAGATATTTCTTGAAAATCATTTCAAAGTTCAGGCTGAAATGACAAGTGTCTTGAAATAAGTACAAGAATCCTTTCAGTAAGTTGCAATTAAAGACTTTGGCATTATTGGCCTCATGCCACTGATTTTCTGCAAAGTCTCAGATGACCCAGATGGGACTCAAACCCACAATCCTCAGCTCCGAAGGCTGATGCCTTATCCATTGGGCCAAAATTCTAAAATAGTCAAATTGGTAGTTCTGCACAAGAATATTACAGTCATAGCATTAAATAATATTTTTAAATAGTAAAAAGAAGGTTTTTGATTACCTACATGTAGATGTGAGTCAATTGCACAATGCTGAGCTCCAAAGTCTTGTTCCACAATTGCAGTTTTACTAGAGTAATACTGCTTTTTTTGAGTAGTACTGTCATTCTAATAAACTGCATGTACATTGTAGTAGGGCTGGGTATCGTAACAAAATGTTCGATACCGATACCGATACCGATACCTTGACTTCGATACCGGTTCCTGAACGATACTTTTTTCGATACCAATTTTGTTTAACAATATAACATTACCTAATTTTTATTTTTTTTGTTCAGTTTGTTGACTTTTTTACACTCATATTTTGAGTATGTAAAAAAGCACCAATGCTGAAGTTTTCTATGTTTCCTAATCATTTAACATGTATTCTTTACTTCAATGAGCTCATTGTTTCTTCCTTAACTTAATGCATTGTTTAACAATGAAATTGAATGAAAATTAATAGAAATGCATTACACTGTCACCTCTGATAACAGATTACTCTAAATTGTAATTTAGACACATTCATTTTCTGTAAAGCTGCTTTGAAACGATATGTATTGTGAAAAATGCTATACAAATAAATGTGAATTAAATTAAATATAGGCTACTGGGGGGCGGGATATATGCCTCGCGCTCCGCACACATCAAGCTTGCCGCAAAGCACTGGCAAAAGTAGCCTAATGATTATGGATGTGTCGGGAAACAACAGCAAGGAGATATTTTAATTGTTTATTAATGAACACGTGTTTACTAATGGTGTGTTCACTGTTCACACCGAACGCGAATTTAATTATTTGCGCTAGTAGATTAGATACAAAGTCAAAGACGCGGATAGACGCATCATTCGCGCCGGGCGTCGCGAATGATGCGAATTGGGCGACGCGTTTTGAACTCGAGCGGAAGATTGAAGCGTCTAACTAGACGCGATAGACGCCTATTTGACGCTCTATTCGCGTTCGGTGCGCTTTGTATGACACACCGCTTTGCCTTATCAGATTTACCGTGTTACCGGTCTTGGCAGCAATTATCTTGTCGAAAATATTGCATCGCGTGCTTCTGGCAAACACACACACACACACTACAGCCTCACATGCGACAAGCCAAGTCTCTGGGCAGCAGCGTAAACTAGTGTTTTTCCTCCACAGCCAATCATGCTGCATGCATGTTTCACTGACGTTGACGAGATTAACCACTTAGGTACCGAAATTTGGTACCGAAAAACAAGACATGTTTCGATACTCGGTAGTACCGAGGCAATTCGGTCGGTACCTAAAAAGTACCGAACTCGGTACCCAGCCCTACATTGTAGGCACCCGCCACCACGAAAAACCTTTTAAACCATGCAAGTGTGAATCAAAGCCACAATACTCTTTTAGAAGAAAGATATTTCTTGGTAAACTTTTCAAAGTTCAAGCTGAAATGACAAGTGTCTTGAAATATGTACAAGAATCCTTTCAGCAAGTGGCAATTAAAGACTGTGACATTATTGGCCTCATGCCACTGATTTGCTGCAAAGTATCAGATGACCCAGATGGGACTCAAACCCACAATCCTCAGCTCCGAAGGCTGATGCCTTATCCATTAGGCCACTTGGCCACAATTGCTTTTGATTACCTAGATGTGAGTCAATTGCACAATGCTGAGCTCCACAGTGTTGTGGCAAAAAATCATTAACCAACCAATATCACTACGTAAGAGACATTCTGAGACAAAAGGTCTTTTAAAATGATTTATTCTTGCAAGAATAGGTTCAGTCTGACACACAGAAGTTACGCTGTGCATGAGAGTGACACACAACAGGAAGATATGAGACAGCCTTTATACTTTTTTCAAGGTTCCTCTTCACCCGCTGTACCTTTCACCCACCCAGATAAGGTCCTTACTGCTGTTTAGTCTCTACTTAAAGACACAAACTGGTACTGAAATAAACTGTCCAAAACTAGCCGTCCCATAATTATAATAATAAACAATAAGACAAATTTTAAGTCATATCATCACACTTATACTCTTCATTTCTGACTTTTGTATAAATGATCACTCTTCTTAAACATTTGTGAAATAACATTTTGGAAAAGTAAAAAGCTTAGGCTGTTTTGTGTGGATAGTCCCTTGAGTATTAGCAAGCAAGTAAAGACTTTATCTGAAGCCGGGCTGAATGAATAAGCACTGTTATTGCACTCCTGACCTAGATCAGACCACCTCAGTCACCTCAGAATAAACAAGAGATAGTTTACAGATTAGTGGGAAAACCATCAATCCAAACATAATGAATAAAAGTAGAATAAAATCCCTCATTTCAAACCCTCTCCTTTTACGCCACCTCGTAACACGGATGACCGCTGTTTGTAACCTTCTTTAAATCTTTTGCCCTTAATCTTTCTCAGAAAATAAAAAAAGAAGAAAAACAAACTGAACATACATTTAACACATCTCACTGTAGCTTCCGCTACCTGTCTCGTCGCATAATTTTGTTAATCCTTGGGATAGACTGTCATTTTTTACCAATTGAACAGACAGCAGGTTTTCACCTGTCTCTGTTATTGTATTCACCCATGAATAACAAAATTATCATAACACATACAATCCTAACTTCTACCATTAAGCCTTTTCCATTAATCGCTTTCAGCTCACTCTGTCTCCGCAAAAATCTTTCTGAAACGCGTCCGAAAAATTAACTGTAACTCAGTAAATACTTGTCACAGAGACACAAAAGATTTCTCTTTATGAAGCTGAAATTCTCTTCTTTTAAATGAAGTAATTTATATAAAAAAGCAACTATTCTCAGTTGATGTAATCTGTATGAAAAGAGAGAGAGATGTCGGTCTTTTTCCTTTCACCTAATTATAGCGTATGACGTGTTAATGTGACCACGCCCACTGAGAGCGCGCGCTATTCAAACGTTAATGTTGAGGCAAGCTCTGAAAACGCCCACATCAGAACGCCCTAACCTTTATCTCGTCTTGCTGCGCAGTGAGGAATAATTCCTGGAAAAGTTAACTCAGTTACCTGTTTCATTTCGAGGAGCACGCAGGGGCGGACTGGCCATCTGTGTGATCTGGAGAATCACAGAACGGCCGGTACTCCAGGACGGCCGGTGGGCCGGCCCACCGCCCGCCACACACGCAGTCACAGACATCCCAAGTCTCCGGGAGTCTCCCGCATATTGATAGCGGCTCCCTAATGCCCGCAAATTAGTTAGAATCTCCCGGAATCTAGAGCGACCAAGCATGCGTAGCGCGCGCATGGCAGAGAGAGGGAGCGAGCTAGAGACCTTGCGTGTGTGTGCTAGTGTGCGCATGAAAGGACCCAACCAATCAATTGTCAGTGCGGGCGGGCTTTTATCTCTACTACTCCCGAACCGAATTAATCAGAAATTACTTTGCAAGTTACTTGCTAGGGATGATGTTAGGAAGTGATATTCAGCTTGCTACATTTTTAATTATTACAGTAGTTAAAACAGCTAAACTTCAACATTTTAATAGTAGTAGCTAATATTAAGGAATATGTTGTGCTTTTACTTTTAAAAAAGTTGGTAACATTACAACTAATGCTTACAAACTTTGAAGATTTTGAATACAGAAGTTACATTTGTAATGGTGTAGCCTATTTTCATTTAGATGTGGTATTATTATTTGTGCAGTAGCTAAGATTAATTACTCCATATATTAATTAATATTATTAAGTAAGAAATTCATTTTAAGACAGTATGGAATAGATTGTGTAATATACTGTTAGCTATAATTTGGATAGTATAGTTTCATGAGCCACAATTAAAGTCTTGTGACACTCATGCCAGGCGGCAGGCGCTATTGTTGTTGTTGTCGAGTTTCCGCGCGCCGATTGCTTTGGGCCGGGCCTAGTCAAAGTCCAGGGCCGTTTTTTAGTCCCAGTCCGTCCCTGGATTCAGCTGATGTAGTAAGTCATTTATTCTTAAGTGCTTTGTTCTAATCGCGTTATTGAATAGTGTCTGTAAACTGCACAAAGACTGTTTAAATATTAAATGCGTATCTGTGTGCGAATGGATGGACGAATTCACAGACGCACGCGCGCTGTACGTTCATTCACTCTCGCTCCTACATTAGTAAGACTAGCCTACTGAGATTTGTTCTAATCGCAATATAGAACAGTATCTGTAAAACCAAAAAGACTGTTTAAATATGAATCGGGTGTCTGGGTGTGTGAACAAACGAACGCACAGATGCATAGCCTACTGTTACAGACGAAATAGATTAGAAAGTTTTTACTATAAAATAGACATCAAATAAGCTTTAGTTAGACAGTTTCTGCTCATATGTTAAATATATAGTATGGTTTGTCAAAAATAAACTAATCAATTGTTATCCAATGCAAGCTTATAATACTTTATATGGAAAAAAAAAATCTTTTTAAGATGTTTCCAACTCTAACTTTGAACCAATTCTATACATTATAGACCCATCTAGACCCATATAACCTATTTGACCAGGATTTGTTTCCATGTATGACTAAAAATGGGTTTTTGACTTTCATTTATATTTTGATTTTATATATATATATATAAAATCAAAATTTATATATATATATATATATATATATATATATGTATATGTATGTATATGTATGTTGTCCTTTCAATTTTTCCTTGTGTGACACCTGAATGAAAGGCTCATTATTATGCGGGTCAGGTGAGAATCACCTAATTATTCATGTTGGGGTTTGGACTGTTCAAGTTGATTCGCATATTGCCTTGGCAAACAACACAAAGTTTTTCACAATAAAATCCAATTCACAGTTTTATGTGAATGATTAGGCAGGATGTTTTTCAGATCATTTTGAAGAAAAAACACTAGGCAACAACATCTATTAGTCAAAAGTCTTGTGGACACATATTTATTATGTGTTTTGTAGCCTTATTTCAGAAACTTTCATTTTAGTTTTTTCAATAACCACGCATAAACAATATTCTCTCAAATATACAAACATGTACATACATATTATATCACATATTATCGTAGCCCTGTTTGTGCTAAATATAGTGTAATTTCACCTGTGCCATCAATATGTTTATAAGCAACTGAAAAAAAACACAAACGTCACAGCATGTCAGAACATTTCAAGGACCCCAAAAACACCTTAGACCCCAGAGGGTTAAAAGGATTGACCTTGTTTTTATCTCTTATTTCTCAGACAAAAAATGTTAATGTCATCATTTAATCACTGATCTACTTCCAAACCCACATTAATACCAGAAATTGTTGTCACTTTATCACATTTTTAAACACCTTCTCGGTGGGCATTTACAGTTACGTATTAAATGGTCCTGCTGACCACAATTAAAACACTCTCTATCGGCTCCAACTTATTGCACACCCTTGGAGCAGTGTGTCCCATTCAGGAATGCAAACAGAGCCACTGATAAGCAGTTCTCTCTATTCCTCTTACAGTCCACCAATGGTGGATTCAAATACAATAGCCGAATCATGATCTTCATCATTATCATTGGCAGAACATTAATTTTCATAAGCCACATCGAAATGCTCAGAATATTCTAAGTTGTTTTCACAAAGTTTCTGTTTAACTTTAGTCGCTTGTCCAGGGAAATTATCCCCAACCCATAATTTTCATTTATAAAACAGACAATATCTTTTTTCCCTTCAATTACTTAATATCAACCTTATTGATTTCCAGAATCTTTGGACATAGCTGTCTTTACATTTTATTAATTTGGTCCCATTGATCAACAACACTAATTACTGTACTCCCAGCATAGCTGGACCCTCAGTCACTCCTCAGATATTAAATACAGACATCGTCTACAATCATAAATACCAGGATATATTCATTTTTTATAAAACTATAATTTCCAATTCCTTCTATAATAAATCAAGATGGATGGTTAATCCATCCTTTTCACTACCCCCATTATAGACCCTTTCGACCAGCAGCCATATCACCCTGTAGCCCAAGACTGGTTGCCCACTGAAGCTAAGCAGGGTTGAGCCTGGTCAGTACCTGGATGGGAGACCTCCTGAGAAAACCAGGTTGCTGCTGGAAGAGGTGTTAGTGAGGCCAGCAGGGGGCGCTCACCCTGTGGTCTGTGTGGGTCCTAACGCCCCAGTATAGTTACGGGGACACTATACTGTCAAAGAGCACCGTCCTTCAGATGAGACGTTAAACCGAGGTCCTGACTCTCTGTGGTCATTAAAAATCCCAGGATGTTCTTCGAAAAATAGTAGGGGTGTAACCCCCGCATCCTGGCCAAATTTGCCCATTGGCCTCTGTCCATCATGGCCTCCTAATCATCCCTATATACTAATTGGCTTCATCACTCTGTCTCCTCTCCACCAGTAAGCTGGTGTGTGGTGGGCGTTCTGGCGCAATATGGCTGCCGTCGCATCATCCAGGTGGATGCTGCACATTGGTGGTGGTTGAGGAGATTCCCCCTTCCATATGTGAAGTGCTTTGAGGTCCCAGAAAAAGCGCTATATAAATGTAACGAATTATTATTATTAAAACACAATGGTTGTCAAACTAAAACTAAACATAATTTCATTCATTATTTTACCACTAAAATATAGAATTGTTCCTAATTTTGCTTGAAACATTCCTTATCTTCATTTCATGTTAATCCCTGTTAATCATACAATCCATTATTATTTTTTATCTGAAACTCAGTTTTCATATCATTTCAATTTAATCTGACTTAACAGGCGCTCATAAATAGTTCCATAAATTCTATCAGAATTTTTTTCTTTTTCATAACATACATTTTTCTAAAGTTGTTTTCCTCTCAATCTTTCCTTATTTCCCTACATGCCAGTTCCTTCTGCATCTAACCAGTACATGATTGTTTGCTTACAATCCCCACACACACGTCTCACCCAACAACCTTTTGTTTTTGCACTTCCTTCTTCCACCAAGTCTCTCACCTGTCATAGTGACACTTGAATCTTCAATCTTTAAGTTTTAGTCATTCTTCAATACCCTTGTTTTGATAACATTAATTTTAACTATTTTTCTGTGTTACAAAACCAAAATATAAAATTTCATATCTCGATCCCCTCTTTCACACAGACAGCCTTATTGCTGCTTGCTACTTCAATCCGTATCATATAAATTTAAGTTCTCTAGACATCTAATGCCATGCATCCATTTACTGGATGAAGAAGTAAAAACTTTATTTCTCTCGCCAGTTCGACTTTTTATCTGCCTTTTTAAGACAACAATCCATTGTTTGTCCACATTGCGTACTCATGTTGAACACAGCCACAACAACCTTTTTTGTTTCTCACTGCCCTGTTTAACTGATTTTCA
This sequence comes from Tiaroga cobitis, assembly GCA_030578255.1. Taxonomy (NCBI): domain Eukaryota; kingdom Metazoa; phylum Chordata; class Actinopteri; order Cypriniformes; family Leuciscidae; genus Tiaroga; species Tiaroga cobitis. Next base: position 7,151,418 of record CM060595.1, read on the forward strand.
CACTACTTTTAATCTCGTAGCGCTCGATGTTCCCTCCCTGGGAAAATCATGATATTTGATCAGTTTTTTCAATATCTAAAACATAAATTTTCCCCCATAATTTTCTCATTTGATGGAAAACCGGTGTATCAAATTTTCCATGCTTACCTTGAGCTTTTACCATGCTGGCTGCCTCTTTTTCCCCTGTGGATTTCCGTTTGACGCGTCTATAATCTGATGGACGTCTCCACCAGATCTGATCACTTAACCCAAGACCACAAAGGGCGCACCCAGTGCTCTGTTGTAAGCTGCAATTAAACCCAGACCAATCCACTGCATGAAATCTCTAGGTTTACTTACAAGTCTCAAGCAATCCCAGATCAACTTGTCTTGCTCGTAAACCGCAATTTGACCCAGCTAGACCCTCTGTTTTAAGTCTCTAGACCTACACCACCCGACGAAATAAGCCCAACCAGCGCGGTTCAGCCACTCTTGTATACCCAAAAGGAAATATTTTAGCCCAAAAGAAAATATGTTAGCCGTCTCTTACCAGAGATATTTTGGTTGCCACGGGTTCGCTTTCATTTGATTCCAGTGGAGTTTCTCCTGGCCCTGATGGCGGTCGGACCCTCTCTCTCAAGGTTATGCGAGGTAGAGCTGGAACTGCTCAGTCCAGGTGGCCAAACACCGTCCGCTCTCAGGTCCAGAAGGCACTTCCAAGGAATCCCACTATTCTGACACCAAGATTGTTGTGGAAAAAAATCATTAACCTGTTAAGCTTCAACCCCACTTTTGAAAAATCCCCAGAAATGGCATACCCAAACTGAAACAGATGCAGTTCATGAACCCTTTGTACTAAAAGCACAAGTAAGATCTCATTTGAAAGCTGACACCTGGCAGTTTATTGTAAATGTGGAATTAATTAGTCATAATGAAAAAAAAAAATAATTAAAAATGTCTTCAAAGTTTTGTAAAGTTATTAGAAATGTATTTTTATGAAACATCTTCATGAAAATAAAATTGAAGTTGGCATTGTAGCAATCTAGAAATGCACTGCAACTAAAGCCACATGTCTGACCATGTTATATTTAAAATTTGAAGAAGATAAGTCTAAAACTCTGCATTTAGTTAAATGTTTTTCAAGATCATGTCATATGACTTTATTTTGATTAGACTCTAAAATGCAAACTGGTGTTTATTGTCATCTTCTAGCATCTATTCAGTCTATTGTCTCTATTGTTTTGTGGTGCAAACGAGCCCCATTCAGTGTCAGTCTCCCCTGCACACATTCACACCTCTCCAGCCTGGTTATGGCTCTAAATATGCTTTTCTTTTGTCTGCATTATAATTACTAACGACTGGCTATTCACGCTGTTTCAATCCCTTTTTTCTTTGATCAAAGTTCTCACTTCACATTTGAAACTGTATCAAATGCCCTTTTTGAAAAAAGAAACATTTCAGTAAGCATTCCTATTTAGAAAAATTCATAAAAATAACAGCTAATGTGGTGGCAGGTGCACCAACTAACTAGCATGTTAGCTTAGCACACCATCAATACACGACAATTTATGAGATTAAAACCATGTTTGTGCTCCAAACTTACTTTATAACGCAAGTCGAGTGTTTTAAATAACCTTCTGTGATCTGATTTGGCTTCAGATGAAAAAATAAGACAGAAAATATATTATTTTATAGTATGATAAAGTCTACATCGATTAGCATTACATTATAAATATAATCTATTGTTATGAAAATACCTGACATGGCTCGAAGAACACAGGTATATCAAATATCATTGCAATCATGTTTATTGTCTTCAAAACATCTTTATCTGCATGTTGCAGCGATCTCTGGAAGCTTTGTTTGTGTCAGGGACTTCCTGGAATGTCACATGGTTATGGCACTTCTTCATGTGTTCCATATGGACTATATACTGTGCATAGAGTGCCGGCGCCCTCAGGCTGCCAGTATGGATTGAAAACACAGTACATCAGAGTATCCAGCGCTCATAATGTTTACATCGACACATTTGGGTATAAATTCAAATTCAATATTGGCCTCATGCCACTGCTTTTTTAACTAGGGTCTACCAGTCACTCGTTGAATCCATACTCACTTTCAATATCTCAGCCTGGTATAATGCCCTCACCGTCAAGCACAAAACCAAACGTGCACGTATAATAAATCAAGCCAGTAAGATAATAGGCTCCCCTCAAACTCCCTTAACAGAACTTCATACACGGTCAGTACTGAGGAAAGCCACTACAATCACACAGGATCCCACCCACCCCCTTAACCAATCCTTTCAGTTAATGCCATCAGGTCGACGCTACAGAGTCCTACTTGCAAGGAAAAGCATATACAAAAAATCTTTCATTCCCACGGCCATTACTATACTGAACAACCATAGATAGAACACATCACATTTTTGTATTTTGCACATGTCTGTACAGCTAATGTGGCTAAATGGTCTTGAGTGTATCTATGTTCTTGTATGTGTTTTTATGTTATCTGAGCCGGTCTTGTCAAATACAAATTTCTGTCACTTGTGACAGACAATAAAGTTTTTCTTATCTTATCTTATCTCTCTGCAAAGTCTCAGATGACCCAGATGGGACTCGAAACCCACAATCCTCAGCTCCGATGCCTTATCCATTAGGCCACTAGGCCACAATTGCTAGAAAGCGAAATGGGTATATATGCACAAGAATATTACAGTCAAAGCATTAAATAATATTTTTAATTAGTAGGTAGTGCATTCAAAGAAGCTTTTTGATTACCTAGATGTGAGTCAATTGCACAATGCTGAGCTCCATAGTCTTGTTCCACAATTACAGTTTTACTAGAGTAGTACTGCTGTTTTTGAGTAGTACTGTCTTTCTAATAAACTACATGTACATTGTAGGCACCCGCCACCACGAAAAACCTTTTTGCAAGTGTGAATCAAACCCACAATACTCTTTTAGAAGAAAGTTATTTCTTGGAAATCATTTCAAAGTTCAAGCTGAAATGACAAATATCTTGGAATATGTACAAGAATCCTTTCAGCAAGTGGCAATTAAAGACTGTGACATTATAGGCCTCATGCCAATGATTTTCTGCAAAGTCTCAGATGACCCAGGTGGGACTCGAACCCACAATCCTCAGCTCCGAAGGCTGATGCCTTATCCATTAGGCCATTAGCGAAATGGATATTTCTGCACAAGAATATTACAGTCATAGCATTAAATAATATTTTTAATTAGTAGGTAGTACATTCAAAGAAGGTTTTGTCCACACTGACACAGGTATTTTTATAACCGGAGTTTTTCCTCCTAGGAAAACCAGGTTGCTGCTGGAAGAGGTGTTAGTGAGGCCAGTAGGAGTAAATAATGCATTCCAATATACAACATGCAATATACAGTACAGAATGTGCATTTTATTCATTCATTCTTTTTATTGCTTTAAACATAAATGGCATTGTTCACAAGTTTACACTTACAAATAATCAGATAAATCAGTAAAAGAGTATGCGTATTTGGCGTGCGGTCCAGGGGAAGGCTCCGAGCTTGGAATGTGGCCTGAACCCAGAGTTCTCCCCCGTATCCCTGGCTGGGATAGGAACTAGCCGAGAATGAAAAGTCGGGGTGGAGGAGGAATGCAGAAAAGAGTGTCGAGGAACAGAGGTGAGTCGGCTTTATATACAGTGTATGTATAGGCCTCCAATCGTACTGATTGTGAACGTGCTCCTCCCGACCTTTGTTAATAAAACATGTTTTGCAAAACCAATCCTGCACATCTAACAAACAGCACTGACCTCATTTTGTTTAGAGATACATAATTCAAATGAAACTACACATGCAATTGAAATCAATTTTCAAGACAATACATTTTAAACTAAATGGATTCAAAACTATGTCATTAAACACAAAAACTTCTAGAATCTAGATTCATCATCTAGATATTGATCATCTTAGCACAGGTAAATCAGAATGTTTATTGTGTTTCTGTGACAGTTCAGGCTCTTCTGAACACTTGACCAGTTTCTGTAAGCACTTTGTCAGATCTGGGATTAATTCTTTCAAACACAGTTGCTTTTTTGCTCCATGTGTCTGCATTAATTCTCACTTTGGACTCCGTAGGGGTGGGAGTGTCATAATATATATATATATTTTTTTTTTTTACAGTTTTCAGCTTTTTTCTCTGCTTCAGACCCTTGCTTAGCTTAGTCTCAGAACAATATGGAAGGATGGTACATCTTACGATCCATTAACAGTTCAGCTGGCGATACACAACAGTCAAATGGAGAAGTGAGGTATGTATCTGATCCATCATCCACAGCTTTTTTGAGAAGTCATTTGAGGGTGTGCGTTCCCTTTTCTGCCTTTTCGCGTGTGCAAGCGATAGACTGGAAATTACATGTTGGAATTTGTACTGCTTTGCAAATTGCTGGAACTCCTATTGTAACATGGCCTATTGCCACGATTCCTGATTTAGGATGTGTCTCTGGCTTGTTTATCATATTACTGGCTGCTGTTCCTGCCAATAAAGCCTTCTCATTGATAATCTATCACCAACAGATAGCTTTCCCATTCAAATGAAAGGGATCGGAGCCATATCCCAAGCTTCAGAAGTTGTATTTTAGTTTTCTCAAGCTTGACACCTTATCCATAGTTAAAGTCCCTGTAAAGTCAAAATTAAGTATGTGTTCTGAGTTTGTCACACCACAGAAAAATGTGTTATTAGTCACCCAGCCAAATTTGAATGATAAAAAAGCCGTCAAGTACATAAAATAAGCTATCAAAACCTTGAAAAACGCTGGGGGCGTGTCCGCTGGCTGCGCTGAAACCACGCCCACTCGCGGGATACTGCTTTCGGGACGGGATGAAGGCCGAGGCAGGAGATAGTCGGTTCGGCCCTATTCACCAGTAACAGCGGTATAGCTAGGCTAGCTAGCAAACTGTAGGAACTAATAGTACTGACAGTAACTCGCGATCGAGCGGCGAACTGATGCGAATGTGCTCGTTAGGGGAGGGGCCAGCCTCAGTGCGTCATCAAGTAGGGGCGTGTCCAAGAGCTCAGGGGCTCCAGTGCGTCATCAAGCCCCGTTTTAGCCCCACCCAAAAAATCCGGAAAATAGCAATGGTGAAAAACTGTTTAACGGTCTAACTCCACAATTCAGTAATTCACAGTTCACAGTCTTTGTAATATGTTTTAGCAACACATTTCTAACATTTATAATGGGTTTAGATTTTTTTTTTAGAATTGCCTTTACAGGGACTTTAATCTCCTCTAATTTTCTCTGAGCCAAAACTGACATTTACTTTTACTCATGAGTTTATACTTAATTGTTTTGAATTCGGGGCAGAACATTTCTCAGTCTGGCATTGTGTAGCTCTAAAGTGGAATCCTTGACTGTTACATTCACTGGGACCACAAGGGCAACCCTTCAAGAGGAACCTAAAAAGTCCTAAAATTATTTAAATGACTCCAAGATGATATTTCAAGGCCCCTTTATCTTGGATATCCCTCTGGTACTCCTGTTGAAACATTAATAAAAGTAAAAAAAAAATAATAATAATAATAATAATTTAATTAATGTGGCATATCTTTGTTTTTAGTGTTTCTTTTTTAAAAATTTAAACCAAGTATAAGAAAAAAATGTGGTTTTGCAATACCAATACATTGAGGTTATCACTCATGATAAATATGATAAATATGGTCAAGCAACCTCCATTGTAACACTTGAGATGGATTGACCCAATATTATAATATCACAGTATATATTATGACAAAAAGTGGAAATCCAGGGACACAGAGAAGTAAATTGCAAAAAAAAAAAACATGTTATAAAGTTGAACCACAACCAGAGATGATGTAAATATTATGGTAGGCACTCCAGTAAGCAATCCCTGTAGGGAAAACCCAGATGATCGCTTTCTTGAGATACAGTTGGCGCTGAAGGATAAAGACAACCTCTAAATGCTGTTAATTACTGCTACAGTCAAGAAATGCAACAAGGATATTTAAGAATCCCAAATAATATCAATGTTTATCTCCAGATACATATGAGCTTTGGGTTGCTGGGGTGGGTTTTGCAAACATATACAGTACACTTTAAATTCTTCTGTACAAAAGCTGTTTGTGTGAATCTGTCAAGAACATGTTCGGGTCATATTTCAGATCAAAAGAAAATGATAAATATCTTTCTCTAAAGAATATAAATATAATAATGAAGTATATTTTGCATAAGAACAAAAATATCCATTTCTGAATTCTCAGTAGTGAAAAAAATTGTATAATTTAAATTGTACAGTACATTAAAAAGTACTTTTGTAGGTATGCATTATTGTATAGTACTGCATTTAATTTGTGCAGATTAAAAGGTGTTGATGATTGTAGATGATTTTCATTACTGTATTGAGTATTTTTTTCATAACAGTAATGGAAATATAGAGACCATATAATTGTTATAATAATGTCACAATGTAAAAAAAAAATGTAATAGCCCTAAAATAGGCTTCATTTCTGTCATTCAAAATATAATTTTTGAATGAAATATGGCCCAGACACTTCATTCACCAAGTACAGTTTGCATCTGTCTATTTAAGGTTGTGTCTACTAAAGCATTTAGCAATTTGCCAACCAAAACCATTTTCAAAATGCTTTAGTAAATCAGTTTTACAGTCCACTGCAAAGATAAGTATAAATCAGCAAAAGCCTATTCACAGGCAGGGGTCTAACTGAATCAGCAATTAATAAAAGGCAATCAACTTAAAAAAAAAAAAAAAAAAAGACACCTCATAACCATGTATACTCAGAGAAGCAATAATCTCACCAATTCCATGTATGATCCTAATGAGTTCTGTGCTATACGAAATAATTAAAGATTTCAAAACAATGCCGTAAAATCTTTGATCCCAATTTTAAGAAGGGTATGCCAGGGAGTTACAGAACTGAATGAAACACAGTTGCACACACTTTTATAGAGCCTATATCATCTCACTCAAGAGAAACAGGAGATTTGTTGTGCACCAACTTCTTGGCCATCTCCATATTTATCTTCTCTCAACTTGACCACTAAGTCACACTTTCGTTGCACAATCCAAACAGCAGTATCTTCACACTAGTCCCAGAATCTTGAGGAGCATTCCTTCTCCAGCATTTCCAGTTCACGGTTTACCAGTAAAGTCAAACTCCACGCTGAATCCACACATTGAGCTTTAGCTGGAAGTTGATCCGTTACATGTTGCCTACCCTGATGTTGGGATTCAGCATGGGATCCAGGTTCGGGTCTGACTCAGCAGAGGCCCGACCCAGTTTAGCCATGATGATGATGAGGGTGAAGAAACCAATAACTCCAACTAACAGCAACATGAAGATTCGCTGTTTCAGTGTGAGGGCCTTTTTCTTAGTGTTACTACGATTCCTAGGAAAAAGAATAAATGCACACAAGCATAATTTGTAAATATTATGTAAATAAAAAAAATAAAAACATTTTTACCATAATAAATTTAACCCGTGTGCCTTGTACAATAAAAAAAAGTTACACATAGCTCCATAGAGAACAAAAATACGGAAGAGGATTAGGGCCAAGCAATAATAAAAAAAATAAAACCATCTCGAGATTAAAGTCATTATAATGCGAAATTAAACTCGTTAAGTTTCGAGAAAAAAGTCGAAATACAATCTTGAGAATAAACTCATTAAATATCGAGAATAAAGTCGTTGTGTTTCGAGAAAAAACTCGTTAAATTTCGAGAAAAAAAACCTCGAAATACAATCTTGAGAATAAACTCATTAAATTTCGAGAATAAAGTCGTGTTTCGAGAAAAAAAAGTCGAAATGAAATGTAGAGAATAATGCATTCGATCAGTGTTCATTGCATAGCCTACTGATAGAGGACATAGCAGAGTTGGATCACTTAGTCAAGCTATATATTAGACTTTATTTCAGTAACAAAGAAATACTATCAACTTTAGCAGTAGCCTAATGTATTGCATTAAAAGTGTCACTGAATTTGTCCGTGCAGAACTTTACTGATAAAAGACGGTTGAGCCGTCACTTGAACAACTGCTGCATGAACAACGAACAGCGCTGGCCCAAATGCACTCTGGCATATGGACAGCTATGATAAATTAAAACCGTATGTACGGCATTGCCATTAATGGCTGTATAGATGGTTAAAGTCGTTACATTCTGTGGATGGAGGCGTACACAACCAATAACGGTTTTATTTTTTTGTTATTGCTTGGCCCTAATCCTCTTCCGTGCAAAAATGTCCACGTCAAAAAACTGTCATAAAAATTTGAAGCTTGGGAGCACAGACTTAAGTTTGGTATCATTTTAAAGAAGACCCTTGGCAGATTATTGCTGAAAATGAATAAGTCAATCCAAAAAAGTTATATAGGTTTAAGTTTATGAAAATTATTTATGAACATTATTTTATATAAAATGAGCTTTCAGTAAGATTTAGTTTGGGCGCAGTAACAGATTTTCCCCATTGGATGCCATGCAGCAAAACTCCACTGGTGCATACAGTGATTGGATTTTAGATTTGCAGTTGAGTTTTTCCTCTCTCAATATTACAAACACACACATATATATATATATATTTTTTTTGTAACACACATACCAACCACACTCTGACATCAATACCAACACACCCACACAAATATCGTTGCATAATGAAAAAAATAGTTTAAAAAAATTTATTTTGAATTTTTGTCCTAAAGGCGCTGAGTGGGAGTATTTTGTGTACCTACTACAAAAATATTTTTTTAAGGAAATAGCGGTGAAATAGTAAAATTACAATAAAAATACACACCTGTGCCAAATTTTATGCGGTTAGCATTAACAGGCAAAGTGATCAAAAAAACAAAACTGAAAAGACCAAAAATGTCTCTAAGGAGGCACAAGGGTTTAATCAATTAAATGAGTAAAATAGTAGTGATTAGTAAAAAATAATTGCATGGATTTACATGTACTAGTTGTATAAAAGAAATGCTGTCAAAACAGCCAGTGAAAATATATTACAGCATACGACAAATAGGATTAGGCCATAGCAAACATTTGCAATAAATGAATTTGAGCCACAGACGGAGGACACTCACTTTAGGAGCTGTGCAAACCAGCTAAGGGCAGGTCGTCTGCGGTATTTATCGTCATCAAAGTCAATCTGCATCACTTCACTGTTTCCTGAATCCCGTGTGTCGTACACCTTTCTTGGGGAAGTAGCTGAAAAGATGCATTGTAAGAAATCAACAAAGAATATATTAGAGACTATACTTTGTCATACACCTAAAACACACTACGTGAGATACTATATCCCACAATGCAATGCAGCCAAGTTCCATTTCTTGAGTGACAAATAAATACATCAAATGTGATTTTAAACCTGTTGTTCTTGACACATCATGTGATGGACTGCCGAAGTGGAATAATTTATTAATGAAAAAGGATTAAAAATGGTCCAAAAGTTGATCAATTACATTGGATCAATAAATCACTCACATCATTCACTCTATTAAACATTCAAAGTAGGAATGTGACAAAGTGTGACACAAAGTATTCTACTGTCTGAAATTTGCACATTCATTGTTTGTTGTTGCAACAATTATTTCACATAAAATATGCATTATTTACTGCATAGTATGCAGTAAACTAGTATTCAAGTCTGAACACAATAGTCACAACACAATATAATCACAATTTTTATTTTATTTCTGTAGCAAGATCATATAAAATAAAAAAATGAATTTGTTAAATAGTTACATATTCATGCCACAGTACGTCAGTGCTGGAGGATACCTGTGTTAATAGTGACTGTGTCGGTGGTAGAGGTGGTGCTCATATTGATGACAGAGTGTTTCTGGGCACTCAGTTCTCCATTATTGTGGATGTGCTCCACATCCTGATGGGGTGGTAGACTGGTGAGTGTGGGGTTTGACATTGTTATATCCACTGCAGGGGCTAGAACATAGATATGTTTATTAAATAAGTTTGAAGAATTAGCTGTATTACTTTTTTTATACCATGGTCTGTATGAATACTCAAGTCTGATTGGTAGGAAGGTGTGCAATACAATTGACCCTTCGCTAAGCCCCGCCCTCCCTAGTTACTGGTGCTACGCCTGTCAAGCTTTCATGCCTGGCACGTCTATTACAGTGTGTATGCACCGTCGTCAGACATTCTCAATGAGATAATTAGTCATTTTTGGCGAACATGTGAAATATCTGAGAGAGCAAGACAAAAGGGACTGCAGTATGCATTCGAGGGATATATCCACGACATATTATGCAGCCGATTAGAGAATAATTTCATAAAAATTGAAGCTAAAGCCTATAGTCCGAGCGCAATGCCTCATACGCTGACCATTCAAATGGGAAACACACAAATTGAGGAAGAGCTATGTTCGTGCACAGCAGGGTAAGTGATGTGAAAATAATCTAATAATTATAAATCAAACAGGAAATAAATCTTGTGGAATAACACCGGGAGAGCCGCGGTCGGATTGGGTTAAAGTTAACGTTACTCAGTCAGGGGTAGTAGGCCGTCGATTAACAAAACGCTGAAATATATTTTAAAGTATGTCAGTGAGCCTCCATCTTGTCTTTAATCGTCTTATTTTACGTTAAAATATATGCATTATGAACAAAGAACCGTCATTATTTCCAACTTCCAAGCAATAGGTGTTTTTGTTAATCCTGTGGACATGTAGTTATGAATGGGGTCTCACACACTGCTTGATCCACGCCCGGCATTTCTCCCCTCGGCTTTTAGATTTTCGGGAAGGAAAAAAATTCCACTCCCCCGTCCAAACTTTTAGGATACCGGGTATCAGATTTGCACAATAAATACGCAAAACGCTTCGGCATGTTTCCCTCGCTCGAAAGCTTGCCAGACCTCCCGCGCCTAGTTACGGTTGCTAAGACACGATTGGCCAGTGGCGGTTTTCGGGCGTGGCTTAGCGAAGGGTCAATTCTGTCAATGTTTACTCATCCTCAAATTGTTCCAAATCTGTATGAATTTCTTTCTTCTGCTGAACACAAAAGATATTTTGAAGAGTGTCGGTTGATGGGCCCCTTTGACTTCCATAGTAGTTTTTTTTTTTCATACTATGGAAGTCAATAGAGCCCATCAACTCTTTGGTTACCAATATTCTTCTAAACATCTTCTTTTGTGATCAGCAAAAGAAAGAAATGCAAATAAATAACAAAAACAAAAACACATCCCTGATGAATATTTGTATTTGACCTATTCTAAGTACTGACCGGTAGGGGTGTTTTCCACAAAATTATTATAGTAAAATATATTTCTCTAATCTTCGATGACATTTCCGTGACTGGAAAACTGCATCACAGATTTCCATGTTTCCCAGGACGTGTGGGAACCCTGCTAAAAATGTAAATTACAATTATGACAAACTCACTCTCAAAAGTTGACCATTCAGAGTAACACGTAACATCATGTGTTGAGGTTTCCTCCCTCTCTAGTGGATCTTCAATCTGGACAGAAAGAAGTCAAGATGCAAATGCAAATTAATGGCTAAATCAGTGTTAACACTTAATGTTGAAAGACAAATGTCTTGAACAAGATAAGGTAAGGTAAGATTTACTCAAAAAGTTTGCTGTTGATATTTATTATATCTTCAAATTCGGTTTGTCCCGTATTTATATGTCGCATTCAGTGCCAATGGGCCTTTAAATCTGTGGGATTATTTTGACAAGTCACTCAATCCTACTGAATTGATTAATTCAAATTTAAACAAATTAAAAGTCTTGCTGTCCTACTCCAATCTTATTTTCAAATATCAATAAGTCTAATGGCTAATGCTTGATCTAAAGTCTTAAATATTTAAAATTGTAGATGCACCTCATGATAGTGAATGAAAAAACATCCATAATGTGCAGTGCTGGAATCTAGACAAAGTGTCCCTAAAGAAGCTTAAATATACAATCATTTTATCACATAATTCCTTTACCTCCATTTGTGGAAATGCTGATTATTTACTGTTACTATTTATCTACTATTTAAAGGTGCTCTAAGCGATGTCGGGTGACGTCACTTCTTGTTGACGTTTAAAGTATTGTCAAACAAAACGGAGGCTAGCTAGACCCTCCCTCCTCCTCATCCGCGCACTAACACCCCAAACCCCACCCCCAAGTCCTTCTTGTCGGTTATTGGCTGGAACACTTTGTTATGTTTCGTGGAGCGGGTTGCCGGAGTTTGTTTTTGTTGCCGTTTGTGGAGCCTGGGGTGTCTGCAGAGACCGTGTTTTTTTACAGTGTGTTCAGGGGACAGGCAGCTAGCGGATAGTGAGGAGATGGTTGCTGTATGTGACAAAAAATGTTTTGGCCTAAAAAACGCTTGACATCGCTTAGAGCACCTTTAACTCAGGTGTGGAAAAAGTAGGTGTGTCTATAGTCGTGAAGTGGTGTATCATAACTGATGGCATATTTCCTCACCAGCGGAAGGCCCAGTCCTGCTCTAGCCCAGTTGACGGAGGACAGTAGTTCTCTCAGCATGTCTGCAATAGGACTGGCCAGGTTTGCGGGTGGAAACACAGGACCCTGGCATGTTGGGCACTGGTACCCAGCAGGTGCCGTGTAGAGAGGCTGACGGGAGGCCAACTCATTCAGACATGACCAGTGGAATAAATCTGACATGGTAAATAATGAAATGTAATGAAAATGATAAAATAATAATCCCAATAATAAAGTCTATCCCAGAATATACCAAATGAAAGCCACACCAATGCAGACATTCATATAGACTACTGTGTAAAATGCTTCATTACTTTTTCTGAACTTCTGACTCTGAGTTCACTAGAAGAGATTATATCTCTGTAGCTTCTCACCGTAACAAACTAGTCGAACAGTATCCTGGGAATCTAGGGGCTGGCTGCACAGGCTGCAGTTGGAGTTGTAATCGCTGTCTTGTAGCCACTGTAGGTATGACTGTACAATACACTGTGCAAATAAGAGTAACAGGAAACAGAAGTGTGTTTATCTGTGTATAAATCTTCCAAATGTACTGTATATTCTTCCTAAAGGGATAGTCCACCCAAAAGCATAATTTCCTCACCAGTGTGTCATTCCAAACCTGTATGCATTCCTTTTTTTTTTTGAAGGAAAAAGATTTTTAAGAATTTGTAACCAAATATTTTTGGTTTCCAATGACTTCCATTGTATTTTTTGACCATACAATAGAATTCAACAGTAACAAACCTATTGCATTACCAACATTTTTCTAAATCTATCTTCTTTTATGTTCCACTGAAGAAAGAAAGGTTTGGCACAACATGAGAGGGAGTAAATGATGACAGAATTTTTATTTTTTGGGTGAACTACCGCTTTTTCAGTCATGAATTTTAACTGAATATTAAAGCACTCACCTTGTTGTGATTGGATACAAGGCAGTGCTCACACACGTTGACACGATGTTCAAAGCAGAACAGGTTCGTTACCTTCCTCTTAGGACACTTGCACAAACCCATGATCTCCCTGTCAAGCAAAAGATCCATATATAATCATCCAGAATCCATATATTAACTCAAGTACAATAAATTAGACTTGACTCGAGGGTTCATTCTAAATACTCTTAAAAAAACTCTTTTTTTGTTTGTTATGCAGCTCTTCTCGGCACTTAATATACACGGTCTTTTCTAGTTTTTAACACACACATATACATATATACATATATATACATATACATATATATATATATATAGTGTGTGTGTGACGGAATTTTGCTAAATCATGGCACACTTTATATATATATATATATAAAGTGTGCCATGATTTAGTAAAATTCCGTCACACCTAAGGTAAATGTAAACATTACCGAGCTCTGACAGTGACAGTCCACGGATGATTAACGTTAGCCGCCCGACTGTATCAAACTTCCCGCAAACTAATCAACATACTAATAGTAAAACAATATTATATTTACCTGAAAGTATCAAAGGAAATACCAGTCAACCACAAGCTGAAGCAAATATCAACACTCTCGAATACTTTCCTCAATATTTTTTTAACATCTCGTCAGAGTGCTTTTTTTTTTGCCACGTCTCTTCCGCTACCGTCGCAGAGCAATGGCGTCACTATTCACAATATACGTCGCATAACAACTATTTCGTATCTATATTTTAATTTGTGGGTTTGTGATTTGTCCTGGCTATTTTATAAATTGATTTTGTTTTAAAAATCGTCAGCCAAAACGTCCCAAGATATACACACACAAAAAGGCAATACTCTTATTTTGAAACTACCCTGAATCCAAATATTAGGAGTATCACTCAGGGAGTAGTCTCGCGTAGCCAGACCTTCAGACTGACGGCTGAAGGTCTGGAATTCATAGCAGCTTTCTTTGGCCAAGGCCCGCCCATAAGGCCGTTTGACCGACATGTAAAACAACCAATTACAGTTCGTTTCGTTCAGCGTTACGTTTCGGTGCGTGGAAATGTCCCCACAACAACAGACCTGCGTGCAACAAGTCAGTCAGCATAGAAAATCAAAGAAGGAGAAGAAAACTTCAAGAGTCTTTCCCGTGAACCTCGCATACTTTTGAGAATTCTACGTTTAGCTGAGCTTGATAAATGCTCATTGTCACTCATGTAAACACAACAGTTTTTCTTCCGCAATCACACGTCTGCGCTTTGTTTCCCGGCGGACCAAAAATAAACGCGACAGTCGCGCCCCCCGGAAATCCGATAAAATTCAACCAATCAGATGACGACTTCGACATTCCTGAAGTGTTTCCAGTTAAGTGTACCATATGTATCAGACGTTTAGCCAACGTTCCGTGGGCGTGACGTCTGAGGCTGAGACTACTCAGGGAGTGACCATAGCATTTGAATGGATACCAGCCCACGGGTGGAGGGGAATGCTGGTGAATAATATGATTAAGATTCAGACAAATTTGGGAACAGGAGATTGGAATTCAGTATTAAAAGAAGGGATGAATCAAAATCAATAATTGCAAGTCAGTAGAGGATTGAATGACAATTTTGACGAAAAGCATCCTGCAGGGAAATGTAAATTCAATGAACAAGAAACAGCTGAGCTCAAATTATTATATCATTAGGAAATTTACTGGCCAAAAATATGGTAAAATCCCTATGAAATATGGAAATGTAAATTCAATGAACAAGAAACAGCTGAGCACAAATTAATATATCATTAGGAAATTTACTGGCTAAAAATATGGAAAAATCCTATGGAGTTTGGGGATTCTTAAAAACATTAGGAGTCGAATGGTGGCGGTAATGCACCTAAAGGTCTGCCAGCCGCCAATAAAAAGAAAAGAAGAAGAAGTGAGCTGAATTCTTTCTGAACATTGGACCATAGCATTGGACGACATGAAGAAGCTGGGTGAGTACGCGAGCTTTTCCCTGTGAGTTGTCCACCACAGGATAAATCACTGAAGTGACTGGTGCCGAAAAAGGTATTATATAAAGTCCTGTCTCCGTTTCAGAACTTCGGACGCGTCACGTGCATGTGTTTGCTAACCCTAACTTTTCATTCAGTACTTTATGCCGTAATACAACGCCGCATGCAAAAGAAAAAAAGTTCAACATATGCCTATATTTAAATTCCAATACAGAAAAGTCTATATTTTTTTATATAATTTTTATTTAGGTAAGCATGACCGAACATAACATAAGTTATAAAAACAGTGATTCTACAGAGCAGTAGTGCAACTGAACAAAATTAAGTGCAACTGTGGCAACAAGTCTAAAGCTGCCACGAATAAGAATAAAAACAAAGATATGTGAGCAAACTGCGTGTTTTGAGCACTGGATCTAACGTTAAATGCAGTAGCCTGTCTACCTGCCGCAGTAATTCAAACACTAAATATAGCAGGACATTCTAATAAGCTTATCGTGAAAAATTAATAACGTGCCTTAATGCAACTAAGACAGTAATTGTAAAATATGAAATGAAATATTAGAGCTGCACAATTATGGGTATCGAGAATCACGATTTTTCTTTGTTTAAAATAGAGATCACAATTCTCTCTCGATTTTGAATAGACAAATATACAAAATAACATGTTCTGATAAATATGAATGCAGTCTATTTAAAAAAAAAATTATCTTAGATATTTTTTTTAAACGGTTTGAATGAATGATTCAAGGACTCACTCGTAAAGACTTCACTCGTTTTTGAGCGAATCTCTTGAATGAATGATTCAATGACAAATACATTTTTTAACAGTCACTTGTCGCCACCTACGGGTGTAACTGATACAATCTTTTTTTAAGAAAGTGAAAGTGCCGTGATTTCTACCGATGGATTTCTACTGTCACTGTTTTGATGCATTAGGCATTTTCTTTATAATAGTTTTCTTTGGAAAAAGCTTAGTTAGCACGTTGAGTTCATATTCTGGGCGCATCGGTTCGCCTGTATAAGAATTTGGTCTTTTAATATCACTCTTTTAGTATATTAGTACT
This sequence comes from Tiaroga cobitis, assembly GCA_030578255.1. Taxonomy (NCBI): domain Eukaryota; kingdom Metazoa; phylum Chordata; class Actinopteri; order Cypriniformes; family Leuciscidae; genus Tiaroga; species Tiaroga cobitis. The sequence goes on from CM060595.1 coordinate 7,167,832, forward strand.
TAGTACAAAACTGATGAAAATAACTGGCATTTCAAGGTGGGGAAATTCTATAAGGGTGTGATGTCACGTGAAAATGTAATTATGAATTATGCTTGCATCCATTCTAACCACTAATTCTATTTTTATTTTATTTTTATATAGTCTTGGCAGAAGTGTGTGAACATAGTCTGCAAGCACACTGGATTTGAGTTTGAAACAAATGTTGGAAATATGACTTGCTCAGAGGAATCAGAGGCACAATTAGCAGAGATAGAGCTGCTATTAAGCATGTTTCCAAGTGAAGAAGAGTTACAAGTGGACGAGCTCTCCCATGCAGAGCTCAGGGCTTATGTGGAGGGCTCCGCTCATACTCCCCCCAGTTCCAGACCCCAATTCAACATCAAGCTGAAGGTGGAGAACCTTGCAGTAAGTGTGGGAAATTCATTCAAATGCACTCTTTGTTCTTCATCATTGAATTCCTATGTCAATCTTTGTTTTCTGATAGGTGAGCATTACATTGTTGTGCACTTACCCAGCTGACTACCCGAAAGTGTTGCCAGATATTACTGTCAGGTATTTCAAGATTTTGAGTTTCCAATTACCATTTTTGGTAACGCTTTACTTGAAGGGGTGTGCATAAGACTGACATGACGCCTTCATAATCATGACAGGACGCATGTCATGAATATGAAGGAGGGTTTATGCATGTTTATTACAACTGTCATGAAGTGTCATTCGCTCAATTATGACATTTTTAATGCAAATATGACACTGTTTGAGATGTCTTTGTTATGACACCTTGACATAAACCAATACATCATAACCTGTCAGTGTCTTTGTCATGACAACTTGACAGTACTAAGACAGCACAACCTGTCATAAATATGTCATAAACATGACATAGCAGATGAATTATCAAACTTAAGGAACCACTTAGCTTTATGGGTTAACATTACATTAAACTGTCAGGTGGTTGGTTTTGACATTAGCTGTCATGAGACCATTATAACATTTTAATGACAAATTCAATTTGTACCACTGTAGTTGAGGTCAAGAAAAATATTCATGACACAATTGGATCCCTTCTGAATTTTTACTAGGATAATATTTTTTTGCCCATTTCAGATGTTCTGAGCTCAGTAGATCACAGCAGATGCTGCTTCAGTCCAACCTCAACACCTACCTGTCTGAAAACTGCAGTGGTGATGTGTGTATTCTGTCTGCTGTGCAGTGGATCAATGAAAATGCACAAGCATATATCAGTAAAAGTGCTCCTGTCCGCGATCCCAAGAAGGAAAATGTTTCAATGCAGTCAAAAGACACCTTCACTAGACTCTGGATCTACAGCCATCATATCTACAATAAGATGAAGAGGAAGAACATTCTGGAATGGGCAAAGGAGCTGAACCTTTCTGGGTTCAGTATGCCGGGAAAGCCTGGTATTGTGTGTGTGGAGGGTCTGCAGTCTGCTTGCGATGAGTTCTGGGCCAGGTATGAATTGAAATCTAAACCAAATCAGTGGGGTCTACACTTATTCTTTTGTGAACACGCCTTTTGAGTGCAAACTCTAAATACCAAAGATGAGTTTAATACCTAAAATAGTTTTGTTTGTGTGGCTGTGTGTGTATAGGTTTGACTTATGAGGTCCAAAAAGAGGATCTCATTTATTATGTTAGGGGCCTGTGTGTGTGCATGTTTCATGGCTGTTTAGATGACTATAAAACATTTCTTGAACTTAGACATACGTTTAAGTGCTTCAGTTTGCTAATATAAGTTTGAAAACCCCTGAAATAGGCAAATTCATATACAGTAGATTAACTTTTAATTTTGATGGTTTTATGTTCTCTGCAACTAATAATTGACCATACTTTATGGTTGACACAAACCATCTTAATTTAATTTTCAAATTGTTTTTAATTATTGAATTATATTAAACTACCGGTGAAAAGGTTGAAGAAGATTTTTTTAATGTTTTGAAAGAAGTCCCTTATGTTCACCAAGGCTGCATTGATTTGATAAAAACAGTAATATTTGTGAATGAAATATTACAATTTAAAATAACTTTTATATTTGAATATTTTTTAAAATATAATATATTCCTGTGATGGCAAAGTGGATTTTTATTATTGGTGCATTTAAAAAAAAATTATGTATTTTCAGGGTGAAAGTTTTAACATGGAAAAGAATTATGATTCGTCACAGAGAGGATGTCCCTTTGGAAAACAGTTCGATGGAGGAGAGGACTGACTCCCTTCGCAAGTTCACTGGATTTCATGAAGCCATTTTTGACCCTCACGGGACCAGAGGAAACCACATGGACCTTGGGCAGCTTTATCAGTTCCTTAATGACAAAGGATGTGCTGATATCTTTCAAATGTATTTCGGGATTGAGGGAAGATGATAGTTTGTCTGTCTGCTTGTGTGCGCATCATTTCTATTTTTGCCTTATTTTTAGGCTTAATATTGACATCATTACACATTTTAAAACAGGAAAACAATTTTATAGTAGAGACAATGAAATGTGCAATCCACACATATTAGTAGGGTTGTAGTTCTGCATCACTGTTGACTCAAAAGGATGCACCTGTGCCATCAATCCTCAAATTTCTCATCTTCATAAAGATGGTTTATCTACCTGTGCTGTCTGGAATTTTGTGTTTCAGCAACTCACTTCAAATGGAGTTTATCTTCCCTTTGTGGAACACAATTTTGTTCTGACAGCGTGTTCTCACTTATATGGTGCATTAGTGCCTGCCCACTTTTTCAGCGGTGTTGGTTCTGGAAGTATTTTTTCCATTCATTTTTCCTTTTGGGATTTTTAAAAATTTCTGTTAAAGCAATGAACCAAACCAACCAGCTACGAGGTGAATCGTAACATCGCAAACTTTAATTTAAAGCAAAAAGGTATTTGAAAGTTGGACAAAAATGCACAGGTACAAGACTGTGTACTTAGCGGCTTTTGTGAGGAAAGGAACTACAATCCCACGAAGCATTATGAACAAATATTTAAGTATTTTTGGTGCATAGGGAGACTGACTTGATTACATCATTCATAGTGTTCCATGGGAGTTAGCAGAGCTAAAGAGCTCTTTTGGCGTATTTTGCTTGCCGCGGTTCTCTGATTGGTGGAATTTTCTGAACAGAAATCATCCTGAAATTATGGGTAATGTAGTTTTTCCACCACAAAATCCGCTGTTAAACACGATTATTTCAGAAATAATTATTTTAGAGACCGGTTGCAATATTGCAGGATGATGGCTTCAACAGAAGCAATTACCATCGATTAACAATGTTGTAGCTCACAGTGGGGTTGTTTTTACAAATTTTGCCAAAGTTCGTAAAAGTTTAAGTTTAAAAATCAATTTCCCTATGGACAGTTTTTACTTCCAGAACCTGACTGGACTCTGGAGATCACTCAAATGAACAATTGATAAAGTTTGGCTTGCTGAATATTAGATCCCTGTCTACTAAAGCACTTATTAATTGTTAATGATATGATCACAGATCCCAAAGATGTGCTCAGTTTGACAGCTGATGTGCACCGTACCTGAGTGCTGCCTAATTTACTGCTCCACCCATATATGCATCCCTCTGCACCTCCTGCTACCTTACACTAGCAGGCGCCCTACTGTCCTCACTTGAGGCACGCAGGCGTAGACACCCATTAATGTAGACATGCCAATTACTGTAGACAGTCAAAGACTCTGAACCATCAACATTGTACATACCGGAATGAGTTTTATGCGTTTCAAAAACCCTTATGACACAGCAGTTTTGCCTCTCCAGACCTTTGTACTTCCTCACGAAGGTCCATCTACTTCAACATGCCCGTTTTATTCTTCCTCTTAATCAAAAGATTCCTCAAGGAAATAAATTATAAACAAACAAGCAACCACTGTATTCTGAAGGCATATTGTCATACTCTATTATACAGTGAGTATTTGTTGTAAATAAGTTGTGTAAACATGGTAGCTTGAAGGTTGGAGACAGGCTATTTCTGTCATTTAGAGATTGTTTTATTGTATGTGTAATAAACTCAGACTCAGATTATGTAAAAAATAAATTTTATTTGAAATTACAGCAAAATATTAACCCAAATGCGTTGTGTAAAACTGAAATAATTAGCAAATGAAAAAAATGGTCGACAGACTGATAGAGAAGTTAACAAGACTGACTGATTTTGTTCTGACTTAATTCATTCTTCATTTTCACAATGGCAATTTTACATAAAGGCAACAGAGTTAAAATAATTTATTTTTACATTATGACTGTCTGCGATCTCCTGGAGGGTTATAAAATGGAATACCACTTCTTCTAATGGTCATTTCCCATTGGGAAAAGTTGTATCATATGCAAGTTGAAACATTTTGTTTAGGGTTGTATGTCTTCCATTTGAATTTGTTATTCATAGAATTGCATGTATATCAATTTTTTCATATATATAGTTTCCTATAAATGTATCTGCAACTGTCAGGTAATCCAGATTTATTTCCTCCCCAAAGTCAGATTTGGTGTTTGGATCTTGTCTGTAGGTGAATCACATGCTGATACTTTGGGCTTCAAATATTAAATGGAGGGCCTTATAGTGTAACTCTACTTTGAGAAGTCATTAACCTGGTATTACTTACCTGGTGAAACTGGTCAAATGAGAGGCTTTATGTCTCTAGAACTGAAGCATAATAGAAATGGTTAATGATTCCAAATTATCACGTTTCCCTGATAAAACAACACATTGTGTTTATTTTCAGAAACATTTAGTTTTTAATGTGGCACACAGGTGTATATATACATTGGCTGGAACTTCTTTGGCAACTGTGGCATGAACCTCTGCACCATAAGGACAAAACTTTGTAGTCATGTCAGGAACCTCTGGGAAGCTTAGCAACCTGAGCTTCTTTGACACGGAGCTCTAGAACCGTAGCAGGGAGTGGAGTTGCAGCAGAATGAACCTTCACAGTGATTCTGTCGAGCCTCAGCAGGTTTTGGAGCAGCAGTGACAGGAAACTTTATGGCCGTCTTCACTGGGAATTCTGGAGAAGCCCTGACAGGATCTCTGGGCCCAAGGCAGCTGAGAAAGAGAGCTATGTGAAACCCCCTCTCTGGGACCCGGATGCCAGTGGCAGAAACTTCTATGGCGTCAGTGCGAGGAACTTGTGGGACGGGCTGAACAGAGAGCTCTGGGTGACTCCATTGTTAAAAATATGATTGGATGGTGCAGGACTTAACTAAAACTAAGTGAACTATTTACAATATACATCCCTAGGCAAGTAGTTCCGCAAGACGCTAAAACTACCACCTCAAGCCAAGGCGCCAGACGCAACCGAGGCCTGCCAGCCCCGCAAGACGCGGAGGCTGGAGAGATGGAGGGGCTAACTTAACTAAGTAAAACTAAACTAACTATTTACAATATACGTCCCTAGGCAAGTAGTTCTGCAAGACGCTAAAACTACTGCCTCAAGCCAAGGCGCCAGACGCAACCGAGGCCTGCCAGCCCCGCAAGACGCTGAGGCTGGAGAGATGAAGGGGTCTTCTGTGTCAGCCCGCCAGACGCAAGGCTAAACCCTCTCCATGACCTGAAACACAATTAGAAAGTAGTTTTCATAAGGTATAAAAAATACAGTTGTGCCATGTATAAGGATTGTAATGTAAAGAAGCTGATGTCCATATTCAGATAATCAAGCCAAATTAACAAAAAACGCCCAAACATAGGCCAATATAAATATATCTTCAAAATCATTTTAGCTTGTCTTAGACTCTGTACCTTGAACCAGTCATGGGAGAGCATCTCATCCAGATGGAGTCTCCGCTTTGGGTAGCTCTTCAGGCAACCTCGAATAAAGCGGCAGCATTCTGTGCAAAAAGATTGAGAGTTGTCTAATTATTTCCTTCAACTTTGCACTTGCTCTTTAAGCTGTAAAAATGGGAAAGATTCCTGCATTATCCATAAGAACATCTTTTTTGTTCTAACCATCTGAGAAGTTCGGCTGGAACCAGACATCAGGGTCCATCAAAGCGATATCTCTGCTGTCTGGGAAACGGCGGCTGATCATGGCAAACAGCAGCACCCCCAGCGACCAAACCGTTGCCTGCTTCCCATAGTACTTGCCCTTCTCAAAGTACTCAGGAGGGCAATACCTTGCTGTGCCTGGAGATAGGAGTTTGTCACATGTGTAAGCTAGCTTTTTCTCACTTTAACTGAAATGGCATTTACTTTTAGTCAGCAAAAATAATATTAATATTGACTATTCTTTGAGAGTTTTGTTAGTGTATTGTTAATATCTCACTGTGTGATGTCTGATTAAGACATGGCGTAACTGGTCACTAGAGTTTAAATCCTAAAAATATGTTTTAAAGATAACACATACCAGAGTACTTTTTGTAGGATGAGCTTTTCATGAGGTCCCCGCAGCCGAAATCGATCAATTTGACCTCCAGGGTCTCTGTGTTGACCAGGAGGTTCGGCATTTTGATGTCTCGATGTAGAACACCCCTAGAACAGCACAGGGCAGCAGCCTCAATCACCTGCCACATGAAGTGACGGGCCAATTTCTCGCTGAAGCGGCCTCTGGAATGCTGCCAAAAGCTGTGCATGTCAATGCAGGGTGTGGGCCGTTCTAAGACCATGATGTACTGGTCGAGATGGTCCTGCCAGTCCAGCACCTTTATAATGTGGCGACAGCGTGGGCCTTGATTGGCCATTACTGTCAGGGCCACCTCAAGCGGAACTGGTCTGGGATGGTCAGGCTAGAAGAATGACAGTTTTTATTATTTTTAGATAAAGGATTGGTTTCTCAAATAAGGATTTAGCCCAGTCTGTCTACCCACTGAAATATATATGATTTACATTAAAATGTTATAAATTGGAAACATAGAGAGCACAGTCTACGTACAAGGTTGATGTATGGCTCGTTCTCTTTCTTCGCTGTGAATTTCACAGCTACCATGAGGCCGTCCTTGCAACGGGTCCCTTCAAAGACAGAGCCAAATGCTCCGTCCCCCAATTTCTTGCCAATGGCGTATTTCCAGCAAATGTGATCTATTAAAACAGAATAATTTTTATTTGTTTACTGTTTAATAAAGCAGTGTCCCGCAGTGAGGCCTTACTTTCTGATGAAATGTTAATCGGATATATTTATCCGAAATATATTTGTAATATTTTTACTTTTAAAAATTCATTTGTCACATGGCTATTTAAGTGAACTGCAAAAAAAGCCAAATGGTGATTTAAAATTATGGAGGAAAAAAAAAAACTAAAAGAAACCTTACAGCAAAAACAGCTGCATTATTTAAAGCATTATTTAAAACATTTCCTTTATACATATTCACTTTAAATATAATGTTGTGAGGAGAGAGAGAGAGAGAGAGAGAGAGAGAGAGAGAGAGAGAGAGAGAGAGAGAGAGAGAGAGAGAGAGAGAGAGAGAGAGAGAGAGAGAGAGAGAGAGTGTGTGTGTGTGTGCCATATTTGATGTCAGACAGTAAACTCACCCTCGATCCTCATGATCTTGTCACAGTCCAGCTGTCTCAGCAGATGTGATCTAGTGTCACCTGATGATAAACTGGCTGGACTGTCCTGATCTGGAGGCTGGGCGTCCTCCACTCGCTGGTTTTCGGCAGTGGGGGGGACTTCAGGACTACTGGAAGGAGGTTCCTGATGATCATTATCCTCTACAATAACGATGATGTCCTGTAAAGAAGTCTGATCTAAAGAGAGGAATATCAACCACAAGCTTGTTTTAAATCATATCATCCGTCACATCTTCAAACTATATTTCATCTATATTCAAACATTCATCACATCGTGGAATAAAGTAATTTATCTGCCTTTTCATAATGTGTGATGTGGGTTTTTTTATATTGTGTGTAAATGATTAGGAGAGTTTGTGTTGTTTAGAGCTCATCATTTACCATCAGTACACCTCCTGGATGGGGCTTCATCAGTGTCCTGGTCCACCTCACACTGCTCCACCTGCTCATCCTGAGCTTTGGTGGATTTGGGGCGAGACGAACAAAAGAAAAAAGAGGCAAACCTCCGAAATGTCCTCTTTTTCTGCCTCTTATTCTTTGTTTTCTCTTCCCCTCTCTGCTTTCTCTCCTGCCCGCCTCTCTCACCGATGCCCACAGGCGTCTCGTTAGGCCGAGGATGGAGCTCCGCCTTGTGGTCGGTGGGTGTCAGTGTTGTTCGGGGATTTATCCCGTGCACACACTCACCTCCTCCCTCAACTCCCACTCTACGAAATTGTCGCTGTCCCATAATCAACTCGATAAAACGCTATCAACAACTGCAAACACACCGCAAAAACTGCAAAAACGCTGTTGATATCTAAACTCCTTACTCGCTACAAAGTGAAAAAGTGAGTTTCACCCTTTATATTGTCCCGTCATCAACGTTCTATTTCCTCTATGATGTTATAGGATACAGGCTGAAAGCAGCAGATTCTCGCGAACATTAAAGTAATGTCTAGTGATGCCATTGATATATGTGCATGGGTTTGTAAAGTATTTAGGTATTAAGATCACATTAAAACATAGACCAATATGTCAGGCCTAGAAAATGTAGGGTCATTAAAAACAAAGATCCTCTCTGGACATCACTTTTTAAAATATCATATTTTTTCACCTGTTATATATAACCAAACATTTAACTGTTAATTATATTTATTTTCAGTAAGAAGCATAAAGACATGTTTCATTTTTGTGATCTACTACAAATGCAAACACTGTAGCACATCTGTCTTTATACATTCAACGGTTAAAAGTAATTGCAAGAATGGCTCAGAGAAAGTAGTTCTGAAAGAGCTCTAGCGTCATTTGTTTGCATATGCCACTTGGTTGAATAATTTATCCAGTGAAATGACATACATTTTAAGTGTGGGTGTCCAAACTTTTTGAGGCCACACAGGACACGTCATCTCTTATATGAATATCCCAGAATGTATTTATCCAAAAGCTTGGCCTATTACAAAAATATGATATTTGGGATTTTAGTTAAAAGGGCAGAATTTAGAAAAATTGTGACAACTTCACAAATATGAATACAAGACTCATTGGACTATAGGCTAATTCAGATTGAATGTTTCTAATCTTCATGTGATCATATTTCAGGTTTGAACTTCCCTATTGCTCATTCTCTTTCCTTTTTTCACTCATTGAAACTTTGATCACATGGTCTTTAGATGATTAGCCTATCATATACCTGAAGTGGCGGGTGGGAAGTGGGCCTTCGTTGTGTTTCTCAAACTCACATGAGGGTGGCAGACATCGCTTTCATCATGAAAATCAGTGTGCGCCCTAATCAGCCCACGTTTCAGAAATCATATAGGCTACTTTACAGAAGAGGTTTGTTCTTTGGAACAAAACTGTGGGCAAACGGACAGCACTAATTTATGATATTCTTTTTGCCTTTCTTTGACCTGTCAATATCTGAAAAGGTCGTAAAATGTGTTCTGTTTAAAAAATATTATTGATAGGCCTACAACGATTTATTGTATGTAGCCTAAACGATGTTTACACAAGTTACTGTCAGTGGGCTAATTTGTCACCAACCAACCAAACAACCAACTATTTTGCCCCTAGTAATTTTTTTTTTGTTTTTAATAGTACTTGTTTAATATAGAGACGACACGACAATATCAGTACTAGACTAGACTAGATAATGAGACGTGAAGAACCGCTGAATAAGTTGGCTACTAATTGCGGATCTTTGAAATGAACTGTTCGAAAGAACCGATTCGCGTATGAGTAGGACTTCACAAGAGCACGAGCAAGGCCTCGCGCCAAAATGATTTCGTCGCAATAAACAAATATTTGTACAATGCCAAACAGTTAATACGGGATAAAACCACAGATACATCTTAAACTACCGAATGAGCGCTTCTAATAAACATCTTTTCTCTTCACTGACGCAATTTTGTACTGGTAAGCACAATTTGATACGTAAATGAATGACCTTGTACAATTAGCAAAGTTAATTTAGCCAGCAAATCTTAGAAAAAAACAGCTTGACTATTAACTTACATATAAACTCATCATAGAATAATTTTAGTTCAAATTTCTAACATACTTATCTTATTGAGCTGAGTTGAATGAGTGAAAACAAACAAACAAATTGTCATCGACTCGACGCAATAAACACTGAATAGTAACGTAACGTTTTGCTAACGTTAAATCTTTATGAGAAACCCGGCCTGCCAATACATCTGATATACATATAAAAGATTAATTAATAGTAATATTTTTTCATTTTTACACAATAATATTGCTACATCTCTCAGACAGTGTGAGGAGTGGGTGTGAAGATGTGGAGGAATCAAAACCAGAAACCAAACGCAGGTAACGTTAGGATTTACTGTCACATTATGAATTCCTATGTTACTTGGTTGGAAATAGGCTACCTAAAAATAAGAGTTGGGTCAGTCTATGTCTTCCATCTACTATCTAGATAAACAAATTACTTGCCATTTATTATTTCCAGAGAGCTCCTGGTAAATCTGGCTAATAATTGAAAAACTGCTTATCTCCTAATACAACACTTTGCTGCAGTTAGTGTTATTCAGGTTGCTGGAGCCTGAAATCAAAGCAGACTTTTGTCTCTCTGTGTTTCTGCAGGCTGTCTCTCCGTGCCTCTGTTTAATCAAAGGAAGAGGAGCAGGCTGCCTTTGACATCTAATCCCTCTGAGAGTGAGCTCTTCACTGCCAACCACTACAATGAGAGACAATCCTCCTCATCTGCTCTTCCCAGTATGTGTTTCCACTGCGTCAGTCTCGTATCTAATGCTGAATAAACATGTACCAAGTTCTGATGCAGCACACTATGCATCAGATGTTCTTCATATTCATTTTCCAACTCAATATATTCTGTCATTATGTTACACTATAATACACTGAATAATCTTTGTCATATAACTTGAATTTGTGCAGCATTATAAAGTGGTTTCAAGTTTAATAAGTTATACAGTGTACAGAAAACAATAGACAGATCATAGATTATATGTACAGATCATGTCAAGTCAATTTTATTATAGGGCCGTTCACTATGTTTCAAAGCATCTTTACAGAAAGTCATGATGTTAATTTTGCACATTTAAATTTGCTCATTTTGCAGTTAAGAGCTGGGCGATAGGAAAGTGTTTCATACGGCAGCAATAAACAATAGATTGTAGATATATAGAGATTTTCTATATAATACCGGTATATATTGCTTTTTGTGAGTGTACTGTATGAATGCGGATAAAGCCAGATTGTTCAGGGTTTCTGTGGGTATTAAAAAGTATTAATTTGCTCCTGCTCAAATTAAGCCTTTAAAAAGGTCTTAAGTCAGAGCTGAAAGTCTTAAATTCATAAAGTCGTGGCATTAAATGTTGCATGCATTGCAAAAAAATGTGCTTCCTCAGTATTTTTGTCCTGTTTTCTAATACAAATGAAGATGCATTTACATGCACATGTACAATAAAGTCTTGAAAAACTGAACAAAATGAAGCGAGTTCATGCTTAAAACAAAAACAAATATCTGTCAATGACTTGTGAAAACTTACATTTGAATTACAGTAAGTTTTTCTGAGCCCACAGGCAAATATTTGTTCTTGTTTTAATCATAAACTCACTTAATTTTGATCAATTTCACAGAGAACAAGACTTCATATTTTATGCAATTTTGTATCTCCAGTAAATTCATTTTGATTTAAGAATCTTCAGACATTTGCACTGGAAAACAAGACAAAACTCCTGAGGAAAAACATCACTTTTTTGCAGAAAGTACAGTAAAAGTTATTTCCATATTCTAGTGGCTGAGAGCAGAGCGAATCAAGCTTTGTGTGTAAAAAAAAAAAAGAAAAAGTAATGGATATCTGTTGGAAGTGTTGCTAATACAACTCAACTGTGTTTCAACCTAGACATTTACACTTAGAGAACATATTGACATATTGAGTTCCCTTCCATTTATTTCTTAATTTTTCTTTACTTGGTCTTAAAAATATCTTTAAAAAGTCTTAAATTGGCCTGCAGAAATATAGTAGTTTCAAATTGGAGTAATTCATTCATTATTGGGTGATATGGAAATCTGTAAGGTTTCACACTGAAAGTTATGAGCTCTGTGAGGTTTTGTTCAATTTATAACAATTTGGTGTTATAAATTAGTGACAAGCCTAATTATAGTACGCTCGTTTGCTGACAAAGCTTATGATGTCATGTCTTTCATGATCATGTCTTATAAAATATAACCCTAGAGTTTTTTGTTGTTGTTTTTTAGCTTTAGGTCAGAGAGGTCAATGGAACCAGCAAGCCTATTTTTCACCTCAGCAAGCCAGCATGAGATCTGCTGCTTCACCTGGTGTGGCAGGACGAGGATATGCACCTTTACCTCACCCAAAAAAACCTGTCTATGCCCGGTACTCAACTGATACTCATATATCAAATAATGACTACACACCTAGAAAGGTCTTGAAGCTGCTGGGTCAGAATATGTGCATTATTTCTTCAAAGACGCAAGATTGCTAGATCAGTTGCCTTACATAATTTGAAACAGTAAAACCAACATGAATGAAAATACCAAAATAAGATTGGCATTTTGTAAAAAATAAATAAATAAACTGTAAAGGAGCTATTTCTTTCTGACCTTTCTAGCCTTAGGAATTACTTTAATTTAAGTAACCTTAGCAAACACTTAAACTACATTTGTAAACATGAACTAACAATGAACAATTCCTAAAAATTAATGATTAATCCTAGTTTATGTTAATTTCAACATTTATTTATACATTACAAACAAAAGTTTTATATATAAATATTATTTAATAGACCTGAGCTAACATGAACTAACAATGAACGGTTTTATTTTTATTTAACTAACTTGAACTAAATTATTTAGTACTGTACAGTAACAAATGTATTGCTCATGTTAGTAATGCATTAACTAATGTTAACTACCGGTAATAGGTCCTGATTGTAAAGTGTCACCTAACCCTACAGAACGTAGTCAAGTTGATTCACTTGCATTAAATAATATTTTTAAGGTGAATAATAAAACCATTTCGTTCTTACTGCATTAAGCACATTTTATTTGTTATCCTGCAAACGATTTTTGACAGTATATTTTGTATTTGTCACCGTTTTACTTCCAGGTCACAGACAGAGCAACAAAGGCCTCCAGTGAGACAGGATTCATTGCCAGCATTTGGATCCCAGCTTCATGGTGGCTTTCCAAGCAGTAGCTCAGCGTCGTTGGGCCAGCACACATGGTCCAGCGGCATTCAGAATCAACAGTCGTTTAATAGACTGGCAAATTCTCCCAGAATGCCGTACCGTCCCCAACAGTGTACACCCACAGCTGGACCTGGAGCTCAGAGTCAGAGCGGAAAGTGGAAGTTCAGACCTGTTGGACAATCAACCAGTGAAATGTGGGCAAAAGAAAAGATGGACACCTCAAGTGTCCAAACCACCCCTCAGAAGCAGGTGTGTGTTACTTTACAAGTCGTAAGAGACGGTCATTTTAGACTTTGAGCACGCAAAGTTTCTTTGGACTCTGGTATGACGTTGCAATTTGCGATTTTAAAAAACGTAAATTAAACGGATAACAAAAAAGAATAAATCCTAAAAGTAAAAATACACAGTCTACTCCACTATCATGCAATGCTGCAAACCTGCAGCTTTAAAGTTTTTGTTTCTGCAGCTTTTAATTCAGCTTAGAGATCACACTATGACATATCAATCTTCTATCTTCTTTGCTTATTATCAAAAGTAAAAAAAATCTTACGGGTTTGGAATGACATGAGGGTGAGTAGTTAATGACAGAATTGTCATCTTTGGGTGAACTAACCCTTTAATAGATCTAATAGATCTTCTTTTATAATCCAGTTTTATTCACTTTTGATAATAGCCAAAGTTAAAGGCATAGTTCACACAAAATCTAAATCAAACAACAGTTGCAATTGAACCGAGTCTCCCATATTTTGATCTTTATTTGTTTGCCTTTTTGGAACTTTACAACCCTTGTCACTATCTACTTACTTTCCATTGAATTATCTTCTTTTTGTGTGTGGAAAAAAGTTATTACAATACGTTTTTCATATCATAAGCTTCCTCTACTCAATTTTCTTTGTGTGTGTGTGTGTACAGCTTTTTTGGCTCAAAGATTTTCTGCTTCTCAGTATAAGATGTTGTTTTGATTGTTCAGCTAACATTTATTTTCCCTCCTGCTGGATAGAAGCCCCCTCGTGAGGTATCGCTGCGTCTTATTTCTACTGTTATTGAAGGAATGAAGCACTGGAGCCAGTATAAGAACAGAGTACCAATGCTGTTTGAGATCTTTGGTGAGGAGACTGTCACACACATGTGATCCCCTCGATTTGAATCGTTGTCTAACAGTCCTGTCTCTCTTTACAGCCACACTGGACTCTGCGGTTACAGTTGGAGAATATGGAGCCAAGAAATTCCTCATGAGGGATGGCAAAGAGGTCGTCCAGTGTCTTTACTATGAAATTGTGAGTCTAGGAATATTGGTCCTCTTCCTGAGCTACATCCTATGGGGCCGTTCACACAGAACACATTTTTTCCATTCCACTGCATCTTTAATGTTTTTCACTGTAAGCACATGCTAGACTGACGTGTTTGACCTTTGCTTTCGCGTCTTGTGCAGTTCTAAAAACATGTTTTTAACTTATTTTCAAAACACATCTGATCTCTAGACCTTACAGGTTATTTTTATTAGCTTTAAACAAACAGTTATTTGAAAGTGCAGGAATGTTTCACAATATAATATTACAGTTTTACTTTATTTTTGACCTTTCAACGTGATGACGTAGTTCCCGGCGCATTTCAGATTAGCTAAATCCGAACAATTGTAGTTAAAAAGTATATATATATATATATAAATTATTATTATTATTTTTTTTTTTTTTTTTTTAAATGACCTATTGTTTCGCTAGATGAGACCCTCTTCCTCAGCTGTGATCGTGCACAGCCGGTTAAAGCACTTCAAAGACCTTTGAAACTGCATTGATTTGGACTCCAAAACGTTGGTTGCAATTGAAGTCCATTATTCAAAGAAAAATCCAGAAACGTTTTTCTCAAAAAACTTATTTTCTCTTCCACTGAGGAAAGAAAGACATGGATATCTTGGATGGCATTGGGGTGAGTAAATTATTAGGAAACTTTCATTTTGAGGTGAACTAATCCTTTAAGATGATTTAAAGGAATAATTCTCCCAGATCAGGGCCTGAAATTAACACCCGACCACCTGCCAAATGCGGGTGAATTTTGCTATTGGCGGGTAACACTGTCAATCTACCTGCCACATTGGCAGGTAGCCAATGAGAATTGAGTGATTCATTAGGTTTTTTTTTTACGTTTTCATTTTCATTGCGTTGGACCTTAGCTATAATGTGGCGGCACATTACTGGGGTAAAAAGGCCAGCTGAAACAAACAACCAACAAAAAGATGAGGATGAGTCAAAGAAAAGTAAAAGAAGACATTTTAATACAAAGTGGTCAATTGGCGACAACGGCAAGGTTCGTGAGCGGCTGATTTATGACAGTGACAGTTCATGCGTAACATTCATGCGTAACAAGACAGTTTTCGTAACGTTCATGCGATCAGAAAGAAGATGAGGCCCTTTTCTGACTACGTTTGGATGTGCGAGTATTAAACTGTTGGTGAGATGGGATGAGATAATGTAACGCTGACGTAGGCTCCAGAACAATGACAGTTGCACAGATGTGTGCGTGTGCAACTGTAGTACATGTTGGGAGTTGGGAACCGGTGAGAAAATGTCCGGTACCCGGTAACTTTACCAGTAATAATATTAATTTAGTTCTGCTTAACGGTTCCTGAACGCTGTAACTAAAAGCTGTCAGGACCTAGCTGTCTACGTAACTAAATCAGCCATCAACACAGCCGCGGGTGATTTGTTTACATACGAGCTGCGGTAGGTCTATAGATCTGTTGTGCGTTTGTGTGTCAAAATCAATGAATAAAAAGATTTTTTTTAAATGTATATTCTAAGAGTTATTATTACTTATATTGATTTCGTAAATAACTTGACAGCACTTAAATGTGTACAAGTTAAAGAACAATATTGTGAAATTCCCGTTTTTCACCTTTAGGCTATGAGGCAAAAAAAAAAAAGGCTGGTAAAAAGTCTCTGTGGCAGGTGAATTTTGATATCCACCTGCCACAGTGGCTGGTGGCCAAAAAAGTTAACTTCAGTCCCAGATATTTAAAATTCTGTCATTGTTTATTCATCCTCATGTTGTTCCAAACCTGTATGACTTTCTCTGCCTCACAGAACACAGATGTTTTGAAGAATGTTCACACTTCTCTTCCATACAATAAAAAAATATAGATACTGTGGCTGTCAAGCTCCAAACATGACAAAAAAGAATCATAAATGTAGCATAAACGTGGTCTGTAAAACTTGAGCTCATACCACAATATTGCTGTAGGTAGGCGTAATTCTCCAAAATGTTTTTTAATGTAAAATTTGTTGGTTTAGACCACCAGAGATGAAATTACAGATACAGATCTGAAGAAACAAGAAACAATTAAAAGAAACAAGATGCTCTCTCTGGGTTATGACTTGCGCCCACTTTTTTCCATTGTGCATTTTCTATTTTTCAAATAAGAGAAACCATTAGGACTGCACACTGTTATGTGATGTTGGCGGTGGTAGGGACACCGTAAACATGTATGTTATAAAGTCATTGTACGTCTTTTCTGTAGGATCAGATTCTGCCCAGACTGATCAGAGGTCAGGTGCATCGCTGCATCGGAAACTACGACAGGCAAAGGGACACAATGACTTGTGTGTCAGTCCGAGCTGCTTCACTGTCAGAGCAAAGGAATGCGCAGGAGGCTGTGAGAGCGTCAGATGCAGAGATGAGGGGTGTGGTGCTGGCTCTCAGTGAAATCTGATGTGGATCGAGTGAGTAACACGAGCACAGACTTTTACTGAAGTTAGGGTTGGTTCTGTTTTGTGAATTAGTTCAATGAGAGATGATCTTCAATTGTCTGTGAAGATAAAACAGTATCACAGTAAACCTGTGATCTGTATCGGAAGATTTTGATTCCATACGCGATGAATGAATGTTACTTTGCATTGTTCTGAGATATAATTTAGATGCATTTATAATATTTGAGTTATTATAATTGAGATGCATTTTAAAACATTTTGTTCTAATTTATGTTTATATAATCTCGAATTATTATAATTGACAAGCATTCAGAATATTTTAGTTCTAATTTATATGCATATCTAATCGTAAGGTATTGTAATTTATATGCATATACTATAGTATTTAAGTGATTTTAATTTATTGTAAGTTGTCATAATATATTTATTTAATTCTAATCTTTATGCATAATATTTGAGTTAGAATGTATATGCATTTATATTGTTAATTGGTGCATTAAAAACCAATTTGTATTCAAATCCTAAACTTGGAAAATATATTTTTAAAGATTTATTGTCGTCTTCGTTCAAAAGACTTTGAAGAATTTGCTAAGTTTATGAAATGATTTATTACAAAGAAGAAACACATAACAGCAATTCGTTAAGGATTTCAAAGGTTAAACAAACACATTGATGAGGTAACATCTCAAAATATATCTTTCAAAAGGGAACCAACCATCAGGATGTCATGTTACAGAATTATTTACAACCAAAACATCACAGTGGGAAACCCACAGCACTAATCTACGAGTTCTAAGAGCTACCAGTGATCAGACTTCACATACATACATGATCATAAACAGAACTCAAGAATGCAAGTTGCCGACACCAGCAATCAGAGGACGCCAGTGTACACCTGCAAAAACACATTGAAAGGGCCTGCTATGTTTGACATCTGATGCTAGTTTAAAGTTGTGCTCTGTCCTCTGAGCTACAGCTTACCGTTAACAGTTAAAGGTACACACATATAATGGTTTTTTTTTTTTTTTTCTTGGCTGTATGCTCATATATATCATAATAGAAGTCTGAGTTAAATCTACTAAGAGGGCAGTTGAGTGCCAATGTTATCAGCCAGACTGAACACATAACACACAAATGAATCAACACAACAGCAAAAGTGAACCAAGTGCAATATGGAATGATCCTAGTAGAAGCTTTAGCTTCACTGTATTGCTGTGCCAAGAGTAAATGCATTAGCACATTAGATTAATTTGATCGTTTACATTTCTTAAAGTGATACATGAATCTGTCGTGACAAATCAGGACTGAAATGTTTTTTCCTGTCTTGTTTAATGACTTGCTAATTTAGCTTTCATCATTTTGTTCTTTGTTTGAAACCCTCTCAAAACACCATCATCTTGGCAAGAAGCTCCATCATTAAAGACTTTCGACTAAAACTAATCATCATTGAAAGATGGAGACAGAAATAATCACACAATGTTAATCCAACAAGAAAGCATTTACAAAATGTTTTAGAAGTAGATTACCTGATGAAAGGTACTTAAGTCTTAGCATTAGCAATGGTCAAAAGGCACGAGTTGGTTAGAAGTTGGTGTTTTCCAGAACATAGTGTTTCAGTGTTAACTAAGCCCAACTTTAAGTTAAGATTAGCCTTGCTCCTGATTTGTGTAATCCTGAATAATTCAGTACTGGTATGTGTTACAGCAAAAGGAGGCTTTCACAACATTTCCTGTTCACCCAGTTTGGAAAAATGCAAGGTTTTACTTGTGGGATCATTTAACTTTCACATACAGTTGTTGAGAAAAGTCCATGCTTCTGATCCATCCATGGCAGCTTGAAGCAACGGCCTTGTCCGTACTATATATACAGTTCATTGATGGCTCTCACAGGGTTATGAGAAACAAAGTGAAGAAAAATACAGTGTGAATTTAAGACTCGTACGGAGAATAAAAAAAGGTTTGAGTTCACTTAAGCCACAGTGTTGGTCCTTGAATAGGTACTATCATGTGTTAGAAACTGTATAATGCAAAACTTTCCAACTGTCAGATTGACTGAGTTTGAGTCCAGTTTCTCTCAAACTGTTTCTCCTGAATCTGTTGATCCATTAGCAGAAGCTCTAAATAAGCCCATTTAAAAAGGGGCTGTCATTTTTTCCCCTTTCATTGCATGCTGACAAGTCTCAGTAAAAAGTCATTGGAAAATGTTACTCGATTTTCATTTAATTCGCTATTTTTGGTTTTGATCCTTGCAAACAAAATCTCGAAATTTGCCCCATGGTCCATTATCTGTTATTTTCAGTAGCTAGTCCATAGAGGTCTTCAAAAACAGACAAAGCTTAAAAACAAATCAGCAAGAAGGGAAAGAAAGACCAAAATCCATATAATCCTTTTCAAATGAGTTTTTCACTTGGGAGGTTGATTGTGTAGGGGGGAAAGGACCTTATCGAATATGGGAAGACGCCAGCACAATAAAACAAGACGGATAGAGGGGATGAGGGCTCTTGAGTTCTGCTCATCTTGATGGCATCATTATTACCAACCATGGCAGAGACTCAGCAGTCTGTCCATCCTCAGATTGTTGTGTAAATTATAGCAATGATGGCTGAGCAGGTTGAATGTTGAAGGTGCTGATCTTTAAAGCTCTATAACAGGGTGGGCAAGGGGGTGGGTGACAGATGCTCCTTGGGGGCGTACTTGGCGAAGAAGGGCAGGAAGAGTGTCAGCATGACACCTACGATAGCCAGCATGTAGCCCCATCCTATCTGACACTCCCCGGCGTAGTAGATGTCCGAGTCTCCGCAGAAAGACTTGACCAGGCTGGAGTTCAGACCGAAGGGGTAAACCAGTAAACCAGATGCCATAATGACCACTAGAACAGAGACACAGAGAGGAAGCAAATCAATTATTGGTGGATTATGTACACAGTGGGAAAGCAGTACAATGGAAGTTAGGTGTAAATTTGAATGTAAGCACCATTAAAAAAAAAAAGGACAATATTACAATGAAGAAAAACAAAGCAAAACAAAACAAAATCTACTTAACAATACAAACAAATAAAGAATAAGTAAATAAATGTGTGGCTTAACAAAACAATGAAAGTACACGAAAAAGACAATGTAATTGAAAATGAGATTCAGTCTAGGTCAGACAATAAAACATGTTCCATGACATTGCTTAAAAGCATCCTAACTTTTATTCAACTGGTTAGACGAACAATACAGAAAATTATTTTTTAAAAAGTGGTTGGTTATTGTCTTACACTTTTATCAAAAGTTTATTTTAAACAATTAATAAATAAAATAAATAATAACATAAAACATTTAACATGAATTAATTAAAATACTGAAGAAAATAATTAATAAAAATCAAAATAATTCATGAAGCACTTACTGAAATGAGAAGTAGGCCTACCTTTTATTAAACATGAGATATTGTTTGACATCTACATTTAATGTTTATAAATTCTGTTGGCTATTTTTTTTTACTGCTGTAAACTAAATTGATAATTTTTGCCCTCAATACCTCTTTAAAATACTTCTGACTGGTCAGAAAACTTGAAATATTGTAGTATCAACAACAAAGCTCAGGGTGGCAGTAGAGCTGCGTCTCTGTCCAATGAACGGAGCATTAATGAAAGGAAGGCCAGCAATACTGTTTGCAATTTTGCCATGGAAATATCAAACATACACAAAACCATCAGCCCATATATCTCTGAAATCAAAATTCATTGGCTGATGAGTGACAGTCCATGAGTGTGAGTGGTGTATGGTGACTGAGGAAAGCCATTAGAAGAGTTTTAGGTGATCCATTTTCTCAGACATTTCAGTGTTAAAATCAAATATCTATAGAATCAGGCGATCCATTTCTATGTTGAGTACACGCGTCTTTAATTTGATTGAATTAAAGTCACAACAACCCTTATAAAATGTTTAAAGCTGGATGACAATATAAATGTTTAAATAGTATTTAACACATAGTAAATATTATTGATAAATAGAATTTAATAACATAAACATATTGAGAAAATATTTTGGGGTCAGTAAGAATTTGATACTTTTATTTAGCATTGATGCATTTATTTGATCAAAAGTGACAGTAAAAACTTTTACATTGTTATAATCCTGGGGGAAAAAATGCATCACGGTTTCCACAAAAATATTTAACAGCACAACTGTTTTCAACGTGGATAATAATGTAAAAAAAAGTTTTCTTGAGTATCAAATCAGCATATTAGAATGATTTCTGAAGGATCATGTGACTGAAGACTGGAGTAATGATGCTGAAAATTCAGCTTTGATCACAGAAATAAATCACATTTTCAAATATAAAAAAGTTATTTTAAATTGTAAAAATATTACACAATATTCCTCATTGACTGTATTTTGATCAAATAAATGCTGCCTTGGTGAGCACAAGATACTTTTTTTTTCTTAAAATATAAAACAAATCTTACCACACTTTTGAATGACAGTGCATTTTAAGATATGGAAAACTATTAATACTGTAAAATATTTCCCCTAACAGAATGTTATTCAATTGTTGCTGCAGTGATGTGATGAAGAGGTGTTTCTATATTGAGTATTTTAGCACGACTGCATCTAAGACTTTAAGTTTAATCATCGCAAATATCACATGAAACCCCGGGTTATCCTCAACATACTGCATAACCGGTAAATGACTTAATGGCTATTTTCGCCCAGGGGTGCAGAACATCTTAATTCATCTATCTATTATCCCTCTTCAGGCCCTCCACACTAAAACACCCACACTAAGCACTGTGCTTTCCTTCTGTTGAATGGCCTCAGATCCAGCTGTGCTTGTGTTCATCAGCGGGAGCCTGACGTCTCGAAGCTGCTCTCCTAATGACATCATCATGTCCTTCTCTAGCTTTGACTGTATCCACACAAACGCGCAGTCAAACACGGCCTCTCCGGCAGAGCAAAATCACTGCTATCAGTGGATGTTTACACACACATGACAGGGCATTCAATGAGTCTCAGCAAGCTATTCAATAGAATCTCATTTTAAAGGCAATCTTCAATGAAAGACACATACAGATAGTGCAACTTTATGGAGTTTAATTAAAGCGGGTCAAATCAACAAGAGCTTCACTGCAGAGGCTTGCAAATCTCAGGGCCAATTGCAGTCTGGATCAGATAAAAGCTTGAGCCTGTGTGTGTGTGTGTGTGTGTGTGTGTGTGTGTGGCCTGGTAAACCCTACATTATGGGGACAAAATGTCCCCACAAAGATGGCAATATCTGAAATCCTTGTCCTTGTGGGGGCATTTTTTGGTCCCCATGAGGAAAACAGCTTATAAAGATAGATAGAAGATACAGTTTGTACAGTATAAAAATCGTTGTCTATGGAAAATCCCCATAAAACACCACGTGTGTGTGTGTGTGGGAGAATGAGACAGCTGTGTGACTACAAAAATACACCTTATCAGACACTGAACTGCGGTCTGTCTTTAGCTTTAAAGTCCACATCGTCTTGATTCTCAGATTGCAAAGTGTTACAAAGTGTACTTGGTGTTTTGGTCATTTGTTTTGACATGTGCCTTTGATTCACAGAGGACGTATAAGGTAGCCACTTAATAGTGGCCAAATTTAGATTCAGGGTCAACGAGTACATAAAGCTAAAAGAGGCAAAGAACACACTTCAATACCAAAGACATGCTTCAAAGGAATAACACAGGTTAAATACTAGTTAAGCGCTGTTGACAGCATACTGTCGACTGTGATAGGAAATAATTAACTCATAAATTAAATAATACAGTATATCAGTTTGTATAATGATACAAAACAATATATTGACAGAAAAGCACTTACAATGGAAGTGTATGGGGCAAGTGTTACAGCTTGACTCCATTTTAACTGCATTTCTGTTTTGTGCTTGTTTTTACAAACTGACTTTGTGGTAATAACAATGAAATAAAAAATATTAAATTTAAATAGGTCCAAGCATTTACACTGTATTTTCCAGACTATACGTTGTGTTTTGTATCATCTGAAACATGCTTCGAATTCTGTTCTAGAGCTACTAATATAATGCTAATAACGTAAAACAAGTATAAATAAACGCACACAAATACACGTGAAAAATAAATCAGTCCTAGCACAGGTGCCACTAGTGTTGCAGAAACTACATGGGTTACTTCACATTTAATGAAATGAAGAACATATGGGAAGAAATCCCATATCAACATAATCCCCATATCAACCAGTTGAGCAATAAAAGGATGAACGTGAAACTACTTGTTTAATTCTTTCAAATAAATAATATAAAATAGCACAAACTATCTTCAATTACAGTAATGAATTACTTCAATCAGCCAATAACTGGCAATTCAGTTGGAATGATTATTTGCTAAGGTTTCTGATGTCATATGTTGAGGAACACAGAAATCTGAACAGCGACACCAATGGTGACACCTATGATTGGCTGATCATGTTATCAGCCAGATAATTCCCACCTATCATGTCGTAACAGCGTAAATCGCCTGAATGTGCCAAGCTGATAAAAAAATTTGTCAGGACTCCGCAATCATTTTACACTAATCATTTTCTCCTCCACCAAAGCTCTGAAATCTCATTTGTCCCCACATTCAGATTAAAAAAAATGTCCCACTGAAGTTCTGCACACTGATGTCTTTGACAACAAACGGCATTGGCTCTTACATGTGTTGTAACTGATTGTGGAAGAATGGAAGGACATGAAAAAAATGTGAAACCAGCGCACAGGCTGGAGGGTGAGCGTCAGTAAATCACGACAGAAGTTTCATTTTTGGATCAACTCGCCATTCAATCTTTGATCAGTGATTGATTTTTGCAAGTGTGAGTGTTGTAGCCACAAGACACATCTATATTCCTCTGACCTTTAAGTCATGATTTATCATGCAACCATATTCTATTTTCTCTCTAATTTAAACTATGCTTAGTGTCTGATATAAGCGCTCGGTATGGAGAGGTTCGAGGTTATATGGCATATGTTATCTGTTCTATTCCCATTCTCCATCTTAAAGCAATACTGAGCCGCAGAACCTCATTTCTTGCTTGGCAGGGTTGACTAACCACACACACATGCGACCTGTGGCCGCTGCTGTAATCCACTGGCAATATGTACTTTGGTGACAAATGATTTGATGATGAGATTCAGTGAATAGTGTAATAACATTCTAACCTGCCCTTCTCATAGCACACGTCTCACAGGGTTTGATTCTGAACCCGAGCAGAGACTTTCCACTGTTTCCACTGCTGCTATTCATTATGACATGTTCATTGGACGTGATGAGGTCAGTGTCACCATCACTTTGAATGATAGTGCTGTACGGATCTGCTTTAGGGATGATGGTAGACACGTGACAACCGAGTGTGAACTGCATGTGGCCAAAAGTGTGTGCTGTGGACCTATTGTGGAACTGGAACTGAAATGATACATGTTAATTGAGAATTTATTTAAATAAATATACATTTGAAGATGTCAAATTCATTCTATCTATTTGAATTTGGCATTACTTAAAATTGCATTTTTTTTCCTGCTGGTTTTAGAGCAAAATCTTCAGAATTCTCAGTTGCGGGATGACGCTACATGGTAAAGGGGGAATAAAGCTAAGCATGAATAGGAAAACAGCTGAGAAGACAGAGATCAAACCCTCATCCTGACACCAGTTTGACCAGTTTGTCCTGTTACAACATTATAGGTGGGAATTATCTGATCCAATCACAGCGACGTGAAAGCACTTCACTGCTGGAAAGCAAAATATTTGTTAGGGCAGGGACTAACTAATAAAACATTCATTACTGCAATTCATATTTCCTTATAACCAGAATGAAAAAAATAATAATTTATCAGTGATAGTGGCCTTCATTCATAGTACATTCATAGTCAAAATGCCATTAAACAAATTTTTTAAATACTCTGTTGTTTCTACATTACTTTAGAGATTCAATGTGAATATATTAATGTTAGGTGTGATTAATTGCAGAAACCTGTGTGATTAAGTTTTTTGTTTTTTTATCCATAGACAGTCCTAATACTTTAAGTAATATTTCTGTTTTATTTTTGTACTGTTTATAATTTTTCATCCAAAATTCATAGGACCAAAACTATATTTTGAGCGGGAAATCCATGGAATTCCGTGAAATGGATTTAAACTTTGTCAATCGTCACTATTTCATTGGTCCACTTTAGACATTCTGCTAACTATAAGTAACTTTGTAACTACATGTCATTAGAGTATTATTAGGCTATAGTAGACCGTTAGGGTTCAGGTTAGTAGAATAAGTTGACATGTCGTTGCGAAGTTACTTACAGTCAGTAGAATGTCTGTTGGTGGACCAAGTTAGTTGACATGATGTCACAAAATTGTATTACCAAACTTTTTCTTTTCTTTTTTTGTAGTGAAAACATTATCAAATTCTTGTTTTGTTGTTTTTGTTGCTTTTGTAACTGCATTTCTCTGCGCAGACACACCAGTGGACAGCTGTTTTTGCTGTGACGCCCAGTGAGCGGTATTGAGAATCGAACACGCAACCCTCAGGTTACCAGTCTGACTCTGTAACCATTAGGCCACGACTGCCCCCCGAATATTGAATAAACAAACACAAAAGACATGGGGCATATAGATACTGTACGAACGACAGGCTTTCAGTTCTGTTGAGTTCTGTAGCCACAGGTTTTGTGTGGGTCTAGTCACAGGAGTTTAGCGGATAGAAAAGATTGGAAACCCCTGCACTAAACATTAAACAACAACTCAAACTTGCTCTGAGTTTAAAGTTACACTTGAGATTATAATAATTACAGACGTCTCTCTCTCTTTACTCTCGGACCACGTATGATCTGAAAGCCTCATGAGTAATGAGGCAAACAGTGAAAACTCCTGAAGCTCACACTCTCAAACACACACACACACACGCACACTCATATAGAGAGTAAACAGATGAGCAGAAGCCCACAGCCCTGTCTCTGTAAATGCAGCTCTAGAATAGTGACTGAGACTCTAATGATACTAAATTATCAAGCAACTCTATCTGAACCTCTGAATCCAAACTGTTAAGCCTTCAGATGAAGAGCAAGTTCAGTTCAGTTATGCAGTGTACAACAGAGACAAAGGCTCAATCCCAATTCACCCCTTGGCCCTACCCCTTGTTTTCGAGTGTACCCCTTGGCTCTTAAAACAGAGTTACAAGGGCCAAGGGGTTGAAATATTCCCCTACGAAATGGAACAACCCTTCATGAACCCGATACGTCATCAGTCGTCGGCGATGGCTCTGCCGTTACGGAGTTTTTACAGGATTTCTCCATGACAACGACTGACAATCAGCGCAGCTGCTCTTAACTTTGAGGAAACATGATGATTATAACATTCCTTCCTCGAAATGTGTCTTTTCTGATTCGGAAAGGTAATTATTACACAATTGCTTAATTTAAATGACTATAATATTATTATAAGAGTAAATAGTGCATGGTGGTGTCATCTGGCGCTAAATTTAAATGTTTAACTGTTTGCGAAGCCATCTCGCCGGTGATTTGCGATGCATTCTGTGAACTTTCTCGTAGCCCTCCGTTTTGAGTGTGCCTCTACCCCTTCGCCCTACCCCTCGATCTCAACAAGAATCGGGACTCCCTAGCCCTAGACGTGAACGCGCAAAACGGAGGGGTAGGGCCAAGGGGTGAATTGGGATTGAGCCTATATGTCTGAAGGATATCCAGCACTCTGTTGAGATGCGGGAGATGCACGTTTGAATCAGACTCATGACATTTCCTGATCCCATTCCCTCCGCTTTCTCGGTTGAAGAGAAAACAACAGCAATTCGAAATCATGATATTTCTTGTTTCAATTCACCCCCTGAACAACTATTCTAAAGTGAAGGTCATGGTAACCCACTAGTAATGACTCATGTGTTATCAAATCGGTTACTTGAGTCATTACTAGTGGGTTACCTCGATCTTCACTTTAGAATGAATTATATAGTATGCATTATTTGCATGAATTATGAACCTGTATATAGTAGTTTATAAACCTCTGGGAGGTTTGAAAATAATAATATTTATTGATTGGCTACACTCCAAAAAAAATGTACACCTTTTTTTTTTAAGATTTATGAATTTATGAATTTCGTAAAATTCCAAAATTCATTTTATGAATGAAGAATTTAAAATTAGTTTTAAAAATAGAGCTTATTAAAACATTTTGAATATGGACCATTTCCCTTTATGTGATTCGTATTCATAAATTTAAACATATTTTCTTTTCTTTTTTTTATGAATATGAATCACAAACTGAAATGGTCCATTCCCTTGTTCCATTAAGATTTGTACAAAATGTTTTATTAAGCTCTATTTTTTACTTATTTAAAATTCTTTATTAATATGTAAGTATTATTCAGTTCAATTTAATTGAATTTTTCTATAAATTCGTAAATCTTAAAAAAGGCTTAATTGTTTTGAGTTAATAGTGAACTACCTGCTATTACTTACTAATTCATTAATCAGAGTTTCTTGTTAGATAATAGTAGTTACTAGAAAGTTAATATTGCGTTACTCATTTGTTCCTGTAGTTATTCATTAATGATGAAACCATATCCTGCATTTACTCCAATCTCAGAATTTTGACTATATATTGTTTATATAGACTATACATTTATTTAACATAACTGACTTTATAATTCACTATAAAATCTCACAGTTCACTTTGTCACAGTGTGACTTTATATTTCACATGATTTCTTATTTTAAAATGTACCTCTCGAATCGCCCATTACTTGTTTTTAAACTTCAAGGTATAGGCTACTATATATTTCAGTAAAGTTTACTTGAACTGTTAATACAGCTATACCTGTGGAACTACACGCGCACACAAAAAAAGTGTGAAGAGCAGCAGTTGTGAGTACTGTACAGGGCTCTGTTGTGAGTTTTTGAGTTTGTTTGCTGAAATATGTAATTATGTTAGTATTCTCTGCACTGCACCTCTCTCACAGGTGTGTCGATTAGTAACAGGCCTTTCCAAATGAATCTCCACTGTCATCTTATGAAGTCATGAGCCACTACAACTTATGACCGGACAAATAAATGGTTAGCAAAATTGTATTACCCATAATTCTCTTGGTGACTCAGCACTATATCCAACAACGGGCTGATTTAGGGGCCTGTCTCTGAGCTGTTGGCAGGCAGTCGAACTGCTCCCTAATGCATTTATAGTTAATTAGACAGCAGTGAACGCCACCCAGATTGAGTCGGGCTATCCTGGAGTCCTCTCAGACCCTGCATCATGACTTCATTACAGCTGCTCTGCATCTCTGCTCATCTCTGCTCCTTTCAAAATGAATTAACACAAAGAGTGGGATGTTGTGATTTGGTTAGTGTTGGGAGGAGCACAGGACTGGATTGAGTTACATTTGAAGGAAGAGAGACAGAAAGATGCTCATAATCGTAATGTCTGTCTAGCTTGTCGTAACAGGCTTAATCAGCTTGAGATCACTATCTCTGCATGATTACTGGCACCACTATTCTCCAAACAGCACACACACACACGCACACATTGGGTTTTCATGTTTTATGTTTTAATGATTTTTCTACTGTACAAACTGTATATTCTATCACCTTACACAAACCCTAAACGTCCCCATCACAAAACTTTCTACATTTTCAAAAAACATCATTGTGTATAATTTATATAAGCTGTTTTCCTCATGGGGACCAAAAAATGCCCCCACAAGGATTTCGGATATTGCCATCTTTGTGGGGACATTTTGTCCCCCGCAGTAAATCTGTTTTGGTCAGATTGAAATCAAATTTGGTGGCAATATTGTCTTAACAATCTACATTCAAGCGCACACACACACAGAGAGAGAGAGAGAGAGAGAGAGAGAGAGAGAGAGAGAGAGAGAATACAGTGGAGCAGGAGAAGGGAAGAAAAGAGGAAAAGACCATCTAAATACAAGGACAAATGTTGCTGTGCTTATCTGTTCTGCACTATGAACTTGCTTTGAAGCCAACAGGCACCCACACACACCAGAGCCACACACACATTTACATAAACATACTAAATAGACAAGAAGGAAATGGGTCTAATGTGACTGTGTGTGTGTGTGTGTCTATGAGAGCATTCGCCCTGATACTGTAGTCATCAGCTGTCTTTTGTTCTCTTCTTCCTGGTGGTGTGTGCAAGCTTCTATCCTTCAAATTTAGTAAATATTCCAGGTTTTTAGCCCAAAACTTATATGGCTGTGCTATAATAAGTCAATATAATACACAACCAATAAACAATTAATGGCCAGTGTTTGCTCTGTAGTTACAAGAGTAACAAAAGAGCTATATGGCTCATGCAAAGCTGTCATGAATGCAGAAGATGAAGCCTTATGTATAATGTCTGTTTTCCATGTAAATATATTTAAAGGGGTGGAATAAAACCACGAGAAAAGGTATAAATATATAAAAGTCTAATAAATCTTTATTTGCCGTCCCTGCACTGGTTTATTTGCTGAGGCTGGTGTGCTTGTCAATGATGAAGCGAGGTGACATACGGCATATGCTGAGCGGCTCCACCAAAGCCCAGAAATATTGTTTAATTACGCCTCCACGACGCTGCAGTAGATCAAAACCACTTTTTCTGAAGCTGTTTTTGCTTTTGTTTTCGCCTTTTCGCTTAAACTCTTTGTTGTATCCCTTTTCCTCTCTTTTATTGATGCAAAATGCAAGAGCACAAAAGGACAGGTGCTCCACCACATGCCGCAACATGTTTAATGCTTCTTTTGATCTCTTATTTTTCATCAGAAACTTTTGCAGCTAATAATCAGAATTAATCTCAGAGCACATTACTTTTAAATAAGTAGCATTTGCAAACTTGCCCCCATTATCGTTCAATTTGCCAAATATATGAAAGTATGCTTTTTAGTGCCCCTGAAGGAACTTGGTTCTATCCATTGGTTGTTGATTGGATGGAGGCAGATACTAATGAAAGCTTAAATTCAAATTTAAGAACTAGAAGGAGTTTAAGCATACAAAATGTTTGGAGAATCCTGCATACATCACCAGAGAGGAGTCTGTTGTGTCACTTGAAGTTCAAGTTGACATTTTGATTAAAAAATACGAGCATACATGGATGAATTCACAATAAGATCAATAACATGCATTTAAAAAATGGACAAAGTGAATTTCCATTTCATGCCGACTTTAAAGTTTTGGGAATTAATTAAGTAATTAATTAAGGAAATTTTATGATGTAATTTATTGTTGTAAAAATAAGTTATTGTTATTTATTTTAAAGGAAATACCGTCTACTAATGTAAAGCTACAGTAACGTCTTCATCTAGTCAGCTTGAGATCCTTTCCATCTGAACTGGTTATATTTCTTAAACCAAGTAGTGAAGGTTTTATGAGCAGTAGGATAAGCTCTCTCTCTTTTCAGTTATGATAAAGAATCATATTCATCCGTACAGTCACGCAGAGCCAAAGCACATCCAAAACAATGTTCTTCTGCAAAATGTATGCAGTTTTGTTTTTTAAACGCTAGAGGGCCAAAAGTTACATACTGTACCTTTAAAAATGTAGCCAGTTACTACGTTTTTAAGTTGAATTAGGAGGAAATAGCATCACTAAAACAGATTTAGTACTAACTGCGTCTCACATTTATCCGCTGCATATGTCAATGAGAATGCCTCATTTAAGAAAATTAACCATTGCATTGCAAAGTAAGGAATACACTACTGTACATTATGCCTCACGAGGAATGACAGTCGATTTTATAGCGGTTACTTTTCTTAAAGGAGACATCCTCAATGACGAATGCCACAGACAAACTCCGGAGGGCGCAGCCTTCAAAATGATACAGAGCAACTGATTGGTTGAATCCGAAATCGCCCCTTGTTATGCCCTCAAATAGGGCATTATTTGAGGGTACAGCCATTTGTAGTGGTGTCCGAAACCATAGTGAACAATATCGAGTGCCCTTATTCTATCCCACAGTGCACCGCAGTAATGAGTGCACAGCCGATGTATGCTCAACTGCTGTCCGAATTCGCTCACTCGTTTTCATTCACTCCTTCAAGGGAACTATTAGTGGACTAACGGGTTTAGGGGGCGATTTCGGATTCAGCCATTGTTTTTAAGGAGATTCCCTGAACACTACCCAAGTCTGCCATTGGTCAGAAAAAAGTCCCACCCCACTCTCATATCATTGGTTGAGATTTTGTTGTCGAGCGGATCGGAACAGAGCTATGTTTTTATAGCGGCATTGAGCCACAGTGTTTACATTTTCAGTGTAATCGGCATAACTGACCTATCGGTAAGCCCCGCCCCCCTTAGTTACTGTTGCTAACTCGGACAACCAAACAGAGTAGCTAACTGACTTACAATGACAGCCGTCAGTGTGAAAACCTTGTCCCAAGATGTTTTTGATACATTTTGGACACAGAAGGACCCCCTGTTGTCGAGGAGCATTCATGTGGGACTTAAATATGCCATGGAGGGATATATAAAAGATTTGAAAATAAATATGGTGGGTAACAAGATTAATTTGGAAGCGAGGGTTTACAGATCACAATGCAAGCCTCATGTTACGGTCGTCACGATCGCAGATGACAACATCCAGGATCAACACTGTTCATATACCGCAGTGTAAGATTCAATTCATTTACATTTAACCAGTTGAAAATGGAGAGGCACTTTAATGTAGAACTTCGTTTATGTGTTTTTGACCTACAGTTAGCTATTTAGGTTTGTATGTTAGCATGGACTCACTAACTTTAATTGTAACTTAATGAGAGTATGACAAGCAGAAAATTTTAGTTTTTGTCTTCATTGGGATTGGGATCAAATCCTTAGGGAACCAGGTTACTGCACCCACATCAGTGATAAATTAACCGGGCTTCAGTCGTAATGCGTAGAAAATTGGTCCGCACAAATCTTATCACACTTTTGAAACGCGCTGGTGAACGCACAGTACGGTGATTCAATACATGAATACCCATGCCCATCCTCTCAGAATACCTGGAACCAGTGTTACAAATACCCCAGGCACATCATTTTACGATTTGTGTAGCATAAACACCATAAAACCCATGAGAGCTACGGATCCTCCAATGTTTCTCTAAGGCGCTGAAACCTAAAGTTTGCCCGGTCCCGTGCCATTGGCTCATCTGCGTTCGAGGGGAGGGGCTTACCGATTGCTTATTACTTGTAGTTGTTCCTGCAGATTAAGATGAACAATTTTAAAAAGCATGCAAAATGTCACTAATGGTTCCAGACTTTTTGAATCCCACTGTACTGCTACACAACTATCATCATCCTGTAAGTCATTTCCAAGAGTAAGTCTCAATAATATGAGGAGGAGAAGTGACAGAGGGAAAGCACACATCTCTTGGAAATTGCTATTCATTGACGGTGGACCGGGAGCTATTTCCATTTCCCTGTGCAGGCGGCCAGCTGACCCTTCACTCTCTCCACCTGTCTCTCCATCAGGCTGAGGAAGAGACCTTCAAATGTCCAATATTACATTACACTACAGGCTCGGCTGATATTCAGAGCTCTCTCTGTGTGTATGACTGAATATGATTAAAAAAACAGCATAAATGCTGAGAAAATAAAATATTGGCGGTTTCTATCTAAACAGACACTGAAGTACAGCTAATCTAATCATGGCACATGCATTATTTTGTATAAAGCAGAGAGCTGGATGTGAGAGACCGTTTGTAATGACTGCATTTGTCAAGTTTCGCCGAGTGGATTCTGATTTTCTGCGCTCACTTCAATCATAATTACATCTGAAGTGTTTACTGTCTGTCAGAGTCATTCGTTATCAGAGTCAGGGTCATCTCTGAGAGACAGCAACAGGGAACAACTACACAACATATGAAAAGCTCAATGACAGAACTGAGGGAGAGAGAAAGAAGAGAGTGGAAGTGAAATACCCTGATTGAAAAAAAAACAGCGTCTGAGTCCTAAGGAGAAATGATAACAGGAATAATGAGGGAATCAAGCAAACACTTGACATTAAAGGCTATCTGCAGGAGAATGTCTCTTTAAAATGCTCAATACAAGTTGAATCTAAAGTTAAAGCAGCTAGTTTATTAGTATAAGCAAGTGTGTTTGGGTGCAACTTTTCTGTTTTGGTTACCATTTCATTTGATTTCTCAAATTATCTTCTTTTATGTTCCATATAAGAAAGAAAGTCATACAGGTTTGAAATGACAATGGGAGAAATTCCTTATAAAGGCTTTAATGCCAGTCCAGCAGGGGCTGCTGACCCCAGCGCAACAGTAATAGACTAAAGTGTACTGGTAAAACATCCTTTGTTGTTTTTTGTTGACGACGCTCTTGTACCTTTGTGATGCTGATCCTGTCTTGACTTGTAAGAATGAGATGCTCAAGTTAAATGCCGCTCAAGGAGATTTATTGTTGAATAAACAAAACACAGATGTTGAGTCCCATAAGCGTGTTACTCCAACAAAACGCTTCCAAACGCTCATCCGCACCGGTCCCCATTTTAGATCGTTTACATATAGTAATATAACTGAACTGTCGGCAGGCAGACTACCTTACTTACTATTCTCCAGTGCATACAGTATATGCTCACAAAATACACGTCACAAAATGATTAAACACACAATCCTAGTATGTGTACAGTGTCATTAAAAATTGATCAAGTGCATTCATGAGGTACTGTATCTTTTCATGCATGTTTCATGTGTGATTTGTGGAGCATGTCTAAACTGGCCATATGCATCAATGTAAGCGGTTCACCAGTCATCTGAATAAGACTGAGGACTCTATGCATTGATAATTCAGTTTAAGATCTACTCGGGTACTAGGCATTTGTCTCCATGTCATAGGCCATCTATCTTCTTAATTGCTTTCTTTACCAGGGATTCACATCGTAACACATACAGCCAATTTACGTATAAAAAAGTATACTCTGTAGGAGCAAAAAAGTGTTAGGGTTGAAAATTGGCTTTTATGAATAATGTCAAGAACATGCCCGGGTCTTATTTAATCAGATAAAATACAAAAATAAAAAATATGAGTTATTAAAAAAAAATAAAAAATTTCAACGAGTAGTACAATAAAATAAAATAATCAATTTAATGTTAATGTCAGTTATCTTTATATGAATTTATTCTATAAGTAATCAAATTAAATAACAATAAAAGACAAAATTTCACTAAGATTACGGTCTGTAAATAATCTTGGGGCAAACTGCAAAAATAACAAGCAAATAATCAATCAATAATTTTCTAAGCAAAATAATTCATTTACTTTGATTACGGAGTGAAATGTGACCATGCATGTATTTATAAGGTCCTTCAGTTTAAACATAACTCTACAAAGTTCCAAAAGCTTTTGAAAAGACGTTTCACTCCTCCGACTTCACCTGCAAACAGAACATCGATTTCCAAACAATGAGGCAGACTGTGTGTGTGTGTGTGTGTGTCATGCTCTGTTGCTCATGCAGGTGGACACACTACAGTAAATACAAGAGGATTCACTCAGGTGTGATGATTGAATTAGAGCTACAGCCAGACCTGTCTGTCTGAGAATGAACACATGTTCATGACTAACTAACTCAACTGAAGCAAGTCTCTCAGTGAAGCCCTGTTTCACCTAGTGTCTGAACGCCATTCAGTATGTGTGTGTACTGTATGTGTGTGTGTGTTTGGGTCTAGCTGGTTTATCTCAAGAGAATATAATGCCAAGAAAGACAAAGGACACACACCTGAGCACTGAGGTACCATTAATCTGTCTGGGATTGTGTGTGTGTGTGTGTGTGTGTGTGTGTGTGCGCGCATATGTGTCTGTTGATATACATAGTTTTTAATGCATATCTATGAATGTATGGTATGCTGTCCTGATGCTTGCAGAGGTGTACCTGCATAGATATTTCTCAATCTCAGTCAAGACTCAATCTCATGGGCATGTCTGTTATACACACACACACACACACACACACACACACACACACACATGGTTTGAATGGTAATGAATTCCTTCAGGAGCAGACAGAGTTCGTGCGGGGCTGCAGTGATAAAGCTGGGGTCTGTCGTGTCTGTGGCCCCGCTGGAATTAAGATGAGATAAAAAGCATTCCCATCTCCCGCTTGAAGACCAGCAGGGGGCCAACAGAGGTGACACTGCCCGAACGAGACACACACGCGGGAGGTGAAGGAGAGCCAGACAGGAGGATGAGAAGTCATATCTGATAGATCTGAGAGCCAGAGTGAGTGAGTGTGTGTGTGTGTGGCCTGGTAAACCCTACATTATGGGGAAACAAAACGTCCCCACAAGAACAAGGATTTTGGATATAGCCATGATCTTTGTGTGGGACATTGTTTGGTCTCCATGAGAAAAACAGCTTATAAATCATACACAATGATGTCATCTAAAAATGCAGTTTTCCGTGATGTTCTTAGAAATATAGTCTTTGTAACCATGCTAGATTTAAAAAAATATTTTACAATTTACAAGAAAATCTTAAATTTAATGATTTAAAAATGTCATTAGTAAAAAGTAACCAAGTAATACAGTAATACCATATTTTCCTTATACCTCGAATGCACGAGTGTACAGATCTTAATCATTATTTACAAACTATGTTTAATATTACAATTTGATTATAATTTTTTTTACAAAAACATTCATTTGAATTATTGATATGAATTATTAGTTCATAAATGTTACATTTTGCAGAGTTAAACCCCATGATATTTTACAATCTTTACTAACAAAGCCATGTCATTAAAAGGTAGATTATCTGATATTTTTAGAGACGTATTGACCTTAACACAGTGATGAGGGTCTTCAGGGTCGTCAGGATGTAAAGTATCACATTATGTGATTGTTGATTCGCGATATTTGTAAATAATATTAATATAGAAAAACAGTTTTGAAACTTATGATTAACATGTACACTCATGTATTCAAGGTCTAATAAAATATTACTATATTTATATTTCATATTTATTACATTCATTCTTTTTCATGATGGTTACACACACATGTATGTATTACAAATTATATGATTTTTTTTTTTTTCAAATTTAATGAAAAGTTGTTTATTTAAATTGCAAGAAATAATATTTTTATATATTTTAGGGGCATAAAATATGATATCTAGAATTATATAATTAAATTATAAATAATTTAATAAAATATATGTTAAGAAAGTCATTTGTTTTATTAAAAATAATCATAAAATTATTTTTTTAAAATACACTTGTGGTCTCAGGTGTCTAGACCCCACTGTGTGACGAGAGAACAAGTTCACAAAGCCACAGACTCACTCAGCCATCGCAGCACACCAAACACATCCTTATAAACCCAACCAGAACACACTGATTCAGTTCAGTGCTGATCCTCAGCTTGAGCAGTTTAACTGTTCAGACACTGTGGTATCTAATCAACACAGCTCACTGAACAGAACACACACACACACATGCTGTAGTGACAACCCCATGTCAAAGAAACAATGAGAGAACTTATTTACAGTACATGCTCTGATTTTTAACCTTCTTCTGATAGGATCTGCGATAAATCAGTGTGAATTTCCATTATGGTTCAGGCTGCTAATGCTAGTTTGACTAGTAGACTGGTATAGCAAGAAAGGTCTTGTTTTTGGACACTATAAATCAGAGTCTACCACAGTTACTCTACAGTTCTTCTTACATTTTTAGATTTCACATTTTTTGGTCTATTAAATCTATTAAAAATACCACATGTATTTAAAGTTAATTTTGAATTATCAGTGGTGTTACATACAATTATGTCTTCCTATTTAATAATCTAGAAATACAGAGGACGCACCTCCAGTTGTTATTTCATCCCTATGAAAAGTGATCCAGCTCTGGAATTGGTCAATTTTACCATGTGGCTAATATGGTTATCAGTCGTGAAAAGAGACAGCAGCAATAAGCACACATGCACACACGTCTCTGTATCCGCTCTACTGAAATCCAAAATTTCAAACGCAAACAAATATGTCTCATCTGCTGACACACTGTACATTAACTGATGCACAGCTGCAAATTTAGATTATTCAAATAAAGTGTATTAGCATTAGCTGGTTGTCTTTATGCTATCTCATTATTCACTAGTCCCATGGGCTGCTTCTCTCTGTGGTCTGTTCCTTTGTTAACCTCTGCTGCTAATGGACTTCAGACAGACTAAAGGGCTTTTCACACTTGAAACAGTTAACCCTGGGTCATTCTTCAAGGGTAACTCTTGCCAAAATTGAACCTAGGCTCTTTTTGTTTATCTACCCGAGTCAAACTTTCGTGTAAAAGCATCATTAGAATGGAAACGCCACTTTTAAGATGGACCGTATTTTCGTTTTAGGTAAAAATGCCATTTGAATGGGAGTGCATGGGGCACTTCTATGATAGCATCAAAATCGCTGTTTTTAAAACACCATGAAGGCTCGACACAACATAAAACTGTGCTCGAAGTATCACCAGGACCTCTACACATGAACTTGAGCATTGAATTCATAGTTTGTGTACACAAAGAGAGGTTTTGTACGACTCACTTTATCAGTTAGTGTTTCCGGTGGATGGAATTTTGTCAGTCAAAAGTAGTCGATCTCCGAATGCAACGTAACATGAGGTATTCCTGGGCATTCATAAAGTGACGTTTCACACATTCCTATACCCTGGGCTAACGTCCTTATTTGCATATTTGCAGTGCCAGTGTCCCTGACTGGACAAACGCAGCACATGACCTGTTCACATAAAGGCTCTAGCATTGCGCGTCCTCATTACACATTGCTGACGGTTCCCATCAAGTTTTTTCTGAATGAACTTTTCGAACCAAAGGTAAGAATGAAACGGGTCTCTTCACTCCAATTGTCGCGTTTTCCATCGCCCTTTGACATTTTCTCGTATCAGAAACGACTGTTTATATACATCGCGCTGTGTTTCCGTGACCGCCCAAAGCATGTGAATGTAAGCCACGCGATTGGTTGTCGGTTGCTAAGGATCTAATTGTAACATTCTAACACCGCATCGTTTCACACTGTACAAGTTTGGCACCGCAATTCAGAGTTAACACCGTAAAAGCTCCAGAGCAGGGTTTCATAACCCCGGGTAACCCTGGTGCTAACCCACCCTTTTAAATTACGTGAAACGGTCCTTTACCCGGGGTTAAAAGCAGGGCTAAGAAAGACGCAGTGTGAAAAGCCCTAATATGGCCCTGCTAAATTCCAAATGTTTTAAAGCCATGGCTGTGTAAGGAACAGACTGAAATTTACAACATTATTCACTGACAATGCAATCTCATTGACACATGTGCATATTCAAATTTGATGTCAAAGAGTGTTGCACCAGGTTTGAAGCCAATAAAAATGAAATGCCACTGGTTCTAGCAGGTCTTCATGAGTCCCCGTAATCTTCAATCAAAATAACCCTGGCCCGCAGCTTCATCTCTTCTCTTCTCTGATGATGTGTTTACTGGCGAGAGGGCGGGACAACCTGTCACTCACATGAGATCCACCAATAGCAAACCACAACCATCCAATCAATTCCTGATGGACAAAATCAAGTTACGCTCTACATTTTTCATTGTTCGAGAAGCTGTTTCATCCGGATATATGCCACAATAGTGGAGAAAAGACTATAACATGCAGACTTTAATGAGCTTCAATGTCACACAGTTTACTGACAGAGGTGCTCAAGTCCACTTACACACACTTACTGCCTTGTTACCATTCTTATATATTCACTTTATAGCGTCTAGTGACACTCTTTGTGTGCAGGGCATCAACCCTCCACAGAAACACACACAACCGATGAGAACAGCCTGAGAATTCTGCCTATTATTGGAACTCATGCATTCATCCCTAGTGAAATAAAAAGACATGAGATGATCAGCTTGTATAGATCAAAAACATCTTTCTTTCTTTAAAAATGTAATTATAGCACAGTGACAAACTGAAACAAGAGTAACTTTCCTTGTTTTTTTCCCCCTCTCTTTATTTTCTTGTTTCTTCTCTATTAATGTCACATTTGATATGTTATAAAGTAAAATAATGTTCAAACGACTTAACTCTTTGGTATAAATCTTTCTTAATGCAGTCTGTTTACGCAATCATTTTTCAAATCCACATTGTGTCTGATATCCTGTGTGTTTATCAGAGGGCGACAGGGTGTCATTTCTTGTCGTTCCACGGCTATGATGTTAAGATGAGGTATTTTCACCCATGAAGAAACACAAGACATGAAATGATGGGTGTGCAGACAGGGGTCATGGAGGTGTTTATCAGAGGCAGAGGAGAGGTGATGGCATGGTGTAACACATGTACTCCACACTCTTTTATGACTGAGTCACTGTGGTTTGGCCATAAGCCACAAGGTAAGGGTTTGATCCAGACAAAAAAAAAAATGTTGAAAAGGTTGGGATGCTGGTGTTGTGCAAAATCCGTTTTTTTCTTGGACAAATCGTATCTCGGTTGTTGCGTTTTAGCTAACACTTTGATGGTTCACTTTAGACATTCTACTAACTATAAGTAACTTTGCAACTACATGTCAACTAACAGTCATTGGAGTTTTAGTAGAATATTATTTCTGTCTGTTTAATATCTGCTAACACTTTATTGTGATGCTCCACCAACAGATATTCTACTGACTATAAGTGACTTTGCAACTACGTAAACTTACTCTACTAACCCGAACCCTAACGGTAACGCTTCCTTTTACAGTCCTGTTACCCATGTACTTACTATGTACTTATGATAGTAATTATAATTACTGGGTAATAACTAGGTTCTAACCCTGAACCTACCCCTAACCCATGTACTTACCTTACATTAGCCAGTACTTTCTAGGTAAGTACATTGTAAGTACACGTAAGTACTGTACTGTAAAAGGAAGCGTTACCCCCCTAACACCTAGCCTTTTACTGCAGTCTACTAATACTTTAATGAGAGTTAGTTGACATGTAGTTACAAAATTACTCATTGTTAATAGAATGTCTAAAGTGGACCATTGAAATAAAGTGTAACCATATATATTTTTCAAGAAATGATTCTTTCATTTCATTATTATAATGCAATAAAAGGCAACTTAAGTTTACCTAAAGAACACTTTTTTTGACTGCTTCTTAACAGACTTAAGTAAACCTTCAAAAAGTGCACTGTAACAATTACAAATTACATATTACTTTTAAAATCACTGTTTTAATAATCTTTTAACCCATGGTTTAATACACTTTTGCTATGTTTTAAAAAAGTACATTTATTTTGATGTGTTGCATAACATACTAATGCGCAGTAAAGAACTTGATTAGAGTTCAACTGTATAGTTTTATTTGATGTTAAATTTAAAGTAATATATTTTAAATGTACTAAATTACAAAACCATTACAAATGTGGAATTATAAGGCTTTATAAATGACATATAAGTTTGAATAGAAATGACATTAAAGCATATTTTATTTAAAACCATAAATGCTTGTCAGTACATTCAGCAGAACCATATCAAAGACAATATAAGTAATTATGAAATTACATATGAAGATGTACTTTAAAAAATCACTCTAAAATTCAGCTAAATGCATTTACCATATTTTTAACTAAAATACATTTTTAATTTAACTGCAAATAACATGCAAGTGTCCAAAAACATTATAAGAATATATACTTAAGTGTGAATATAAAGTATATTATTTCCATAACAAGTACTCTTTACTCTAATAGCATGAAAAATATACTCAGCCATATTGCTTACATAATAATAAACATACACTTTTACAGTTAAAAATTGTTGTTTAAACAGAAAATATGATATTACCCTCTCTAACAGTAAAATTCTCAACCAAATATCCAAAGTTTTTATAGGATTACATGAAGTACCTTGCATAGGCTGTCTCAGCAGGCTAATCGTTAGCATGCTAAATGTAACGTAGGCTAGTTGTAAAACTTAAAGACACAGCTGTGCTTCACCAGAGCGCGGGCGCACTGAAGCGTTTTTTTTTTTAAATAGTTCAAAGTTACTATCAGATTTAATGTTATTACCTTGACAAACTATACATCATTAAAAAGATATAAGACTCAAGTTTCAGTATTTGACCACTATTGTATTCTGATAAACTTATAGTGACAGTTATGTCTTAATTTGTGTCAGGAGTTATGTAATTAAAAAATGAGTCGTTACCTTTAATATGAATTATGAGCGTCAGCCGCTTCCATTCAGAAAAAAACTCCTGTGCGATCGTCATGACAGAGCTTGACAAAACAACGTCCCTCAGGGCTTTTAGCTCAAACATGTGCAGATTTGGAGAAATATTGATATATTCTCATAGGT
Organism: Tiaroga cobitis; assembly: GCA_030578255.1. Taxonomy (NCBI): domain Eukaryota; kingdom Metazoa; phylum Chordata; class Actinopteri; order Cypriniformes; family Leuciscidae; genus Tiaroga; species Tiaroga cobitis. Next base: position 7,208,996 of record CM060595.1, read on the forward strand.
TTACATCAGATATCTATAGACAGGAATAATATTTATTGAATTTATACCCAAATGCGTCGATGTAATCATGAGCGCTGGATACTCTGATGTACTGTGTTTTCAATCCATACTGGCCGCCTGAGGGCGCTCTATGCACAGTAATAGTCCATATATGGAACACACGAAGAAGTGGCATAATCATGTGACATTCCAGGAAGTCCCTGACACAAACAAAGCTTCCATAGATCACTGTAACATGCAGATAAAGATGTTTTGAAGACAATAAACATGATTGCAATGATATTCGATTTACCTGTGTTCTTCGAGCCATGTCAGGTATTTTCATAATAATAGATTATATTTATAATGTAATGCTAATCGATATAGAGTTTATCATTGCAGAATACTATAAATTAATATATTTTCTGTCTTATTTTTTCATCTGAAGCCAAATCAGATCACAGAAGGTTATTTAAAACACTCGACTTGCGTTATAAAGTAAGTTTGGAGCACAAACATGGTTTTAATCACATAAATTGTCGTGTATTGATGGTGTGCTAAGCTAACATGCTAGCTAACTCTGTGCACCTGCCAGCACATTAGCTGTTATTTTTATGAATTTTTCTAAATAGGAATGCTTACTGAAATTTTTCGTTTTTCAAAAAGGGCATTTGATACAGTTTCAAATGTGAAGTGAGAACTTTGATAAAAGAAAAAAGGGATTGAAACAGTGTGAATAGCCAGTCGTTAGTAATTATAATGCAGACAAAAGAAAAGCATATTTAGAGCCATAACCAGGCTGGAGAGGTGTGAATGTGTGCAGGGGAGACTGACACTGAATGGGGCTCGTTTGCACCACAAAACAATAGAGACAATAGACTGAATAGATGCTAGAAGATGACAATAAACACCAGTTTGCATTTTAGAGTCTAATCAAAATAAATTCATATGACATGATCTTGAAAAACATTTAACTAAATGCAGAGTTTTAAACTTATCTTCTTCAAATTTTAAATATAACATGGTCAGACATGTGGCTTTAGCTGCAGTGCATTTCTAGATTGATACAATGCCAACTTCAATTTTATTTTCATGAAGATGTTTCATAAAAATACATTTCTAATAACTTTACAAAACTTTGAAGACATTTTTCATAATTTTTTTTTCAGTATCACTAATTAATTCCACATTTACAATAAACTGCCAGGTGTCAGCTTTCAAATGAGATCTTACTTGTGCTTTTAGTACAAAGGGTTCATGAACTGTATCTGTTTCAGTTTGGGTATGCCATTTCTGGGGATTTTTCAAAAGTGGGGTTGAAGCTTAACAGGTTAAGTTTTTGTGATGAACTGATGTGGGGTCCAACCCTACACGTTAATAAAGAAAGTCTTGCTTATTTAGCTTGGTGGGTGGATTGGCGTGGTTGCAAGACAAGCTAGGAAGGGGATAAAAGCTGCGTCCGAAAACTTGCCTTCGGAGGATGCATTCCAAGGTAGAAAAGCATCAAGGCATGCCTGAAGCCAATGTTAGTTTCACTTCCATGTCTCCTGAGGTACCTTCCTCTGATTGAGTTTTGAAGGCAGCATAGATGTATCCTTCACTGCCTTTGATATCCCACAATCCTGTGCTTTCCATTCTGTGACAGTTGAGCAATAAAAATAAAGATAGCATCGTTGCAGTTGGTCTTCAGTTTGTGTGTAAAAGTACATATTTGACCAACATTTGTCTAGCGAGAAATTACTATTGTAGTAATTAAATAATCACCAAAGCTCTATCTATTTTTTTGCAGATCATTAATAATTTATGCTGCCTCTGAAGTCTGTCCGATATCAGTTTCGGGAGGTACCGTCGAGCGTAAACGCTGCCTGAAAAGTCATTGTCTGATAAAGCAGGGAGGCAAAAAATCAGCTGCCTATAAGCTTTCGGGCGCCGACAGGACTTGATGGGGGAATATGGGCAATGCCAAGATGGAAACTCTTATTCAGTGAAACAAAAACAAAAAAAGCAGATTTTCTGTACCAAATACTGTTAGGGAAGCATCATACTTGTAGCATTTCAATTAGCAGGATTGCATTAAAATGATCTTTCCCACCGTCATTAGGACTTTATTTAGTATGTATGTGTGTGTGTGCGTGAGTAACCGACAGCTGTGTGCCTGCTGGCCTGTATTGAAGTCACGCTCTCTGCGGCCGGGTGCCATTAGAAGCTATCAGCACAGAGCGGCAGGGCAAACCTAATGGAGCTGTAATCTGTCAGACAGGTGTGTGTGTGTGTTTAAAGTGGGCTCTTGGGAGAGACACTTGTGAAGAAATTAAAGCGCTTATTGATGAATATTACAAATCACATACAGAATGACTTATATGCTTCTCAAAGTATGGAGGTAAAAGGGCACACGGCAGACTGCTCTAGATCGCAAATCTCACATTCACGTCGCTGCCACATTGATGATAAACACGAAAAAAACAACATTGTGCAAAGTCAGTGCTCAGGATGTTGATGACTTGAAAAATAGCACACAACATGTCTATGGACTACTTGTATGGTACTTAAACACCATAGTTACAAAAAAAGTTCAAAAACATAACTGTTAAACCATTATTCCATAAAACAATGAAAACTGACTTTCTTCATTTAGCATCTGCTACATAAATACACTACTCATTTCAATGGTCCTCTTTAGACATTCTAATAAGTAATTTCACATCAACTAACACTCATTTAGAGTATTAGTAGACTGTTAGTATTTAGTATATACACTCACCTAAAGGATTATTAGGAACATCTGTTCAATTTCTCATTAATGCAATTATCTAATCAACCAATCACATGGCAGTTGCTTCAATGCATTTAGGGGTGTGGTCCTGGTCAAGACAATCTCCTGAACTCCAAACTGAATGTCAGAATGGGAAAGAAAGGTGATTTAAGCAATTTTGAGCGTGGCATGGTTGTTGGTGCCACAACATTTGTGAAGCCACAACACGCACAACCTTGAGGCGGATGGGCTACAACAGCAGAAGACCCCACCGGGTACCAGTCATCTCCACTACAAATAGGAAAAAGAGGCTACAATTTGCAAGAGCTCACCAAAATTGGACAGTTGAAGACTGGAAAAATGTTGCCTGGTCTGATGAGTCTCGATTTCTGTTGAGACATTCAGATGGTAGAGTCAGAATTTGGCGTAAACAGAATGAGAACATGGATCCATCATGCCTTGTTACCACTGTGCAGGCTGGTGGTGGTGGTGTAATGGTGTGGGGGATGTTTTCTTGGCACACTTTAGGCCCCTTAGTGCCAATTGGGCATCGTTTAAATGCCACGGCCTACCTGAGCATTGTTTCTGATCATGTCCATCCCTTTATGGTCACCATGTACCCATCCTCTGATGGCTACTTCCCGCAGGATAATGCACCCTGTCACAAAGCTCGAATCATTTAAAATTTGTTTCTTGAACATGACAATGAGTTCACTGTACTAAAATGGCCCCCACAGTCACCAGATCTCAACCCAATAGAGCATCTTTGGAATGTGGTGGAACGGGAGCTTCGTGCCCTGGATGTGCATCCCACAAATCTCCATCAACTGCAAGATGCTATCCTATCAATATGTGCCAACATTTCTAAAGAATGCTTTCAGCACCGTGTTGAATCAATGCCACGTAATTAAGGCAGTTCTGAAGGCCAAAGGGGGTCAAACACAGTATTAGTATGGTGTTCCTAATAATCCTTTAGGTGAGTGCATATTTATATAAAATACTAGTTGCAAAGTTACTTATAGTCAGTAGAACGTCTGTTGGAGGAGCATCAAAATAAAGTGTTAGCAGATAAAGTTTTAAAACTGTTAGATTAAACAGTCTACTAATACTTTAATGATTGCTAGTTGACATGTAGTTGCCAAATTACTGACAGTAGAATGTCTAAAGTGGACCATTGAAATAAAGTGTAATATGATACAATGTATGGTACCGTTAAAAAAATTTGAAAGATATTCAGCAAAGACACATTAAAATTGATCAAAAGTCACAGTAAAGACTTATAATGTAAGAGTTCTATTTCAAATAAATGCTGATTATACTGAAAATTCTGCTTTGCCATCACAGGAAAAAATTACATTTTAAAATATAATCAAATAGATAATTGTAAAAATGTTATTTCAGTAATATTTAACAGTAATATTTCACAAGATTACTTTTTTTACTGTAGTTTTTATTAAATAAATGCAGTCTTGGTGAGCATGAGAAAAACATCCAAAAAAACTTACCGACCTCAAACTTTTAAACAGTAATGAAAATGTTTATATATCTATATAAAATATTGTCATTACTGTTCAAAAGTTTGAGGTCGATAAGCTTTTTTGGATGTTTTTCTCACACACACACACACACACATTCTGTATTTATATATATATATATATATATATATATATATATATATATATATATATATATATATATATATATATATATATATATATATATATATAGTGCCACTGGGAACATTACTGATGGTTTGGGTAAGTTTGAAAGGGGGTATGACAGAAAAAAACACTGACTTATATAACCACTGATATGTATAGTCAGTCAGAGACAGAAGGTTTCTTCAACCTACACACATACACAGGTCTCGTAGATGTCCTCGCAGTGCTTCTGAACAGATTTATGAAGTGTGCAGTCAAACTAAAGCGTGACCCTGTCAGACAGCGCAGCGAACAGTGAACATCTGAACACTCGCTTTATAACAGCCAACAGACTGAGGAAGAATACACAGCACAACCACCGCTGTCTTCAGCAAGACTTACATTTCACTCTATATCTGTGATCCTGACCTAAGAGCAGCTGTCTATTTCGAGTCAGTGTGAGATAACAGCACACTTTTATTTACCTGTGCAACCAGTTTATCTCCAGTGCCTGGGCTATCAAAGGATGATCTCTGAGCATTCTTTCACAAGCACATATTTATAAAATAAATGTTCACCCCAAGTTCTCCTAGTGCATTCACAAAATGTTCCTGATAAATTTACAATACGCAAGAACTTTTGAAGCATTTGAAACTACTGGAAATTCTGACATTATTTATTCACCCTCTACTTTCTTCTGTTTCAAGTTAATATGTTTTACAGATACCATGAATTCATTATTCATTCATATATATGATTGCGTGTTTTGAGGGAGTCACACCACCTGACATTTTGCAATCTGGACCATCCTTGCCCCGTCAAAAACGGTCAAATTATCCAATATATTAAGAGGGTTTTCCTCTCTATGATCCTTTCCTGTTTTGAGTTTTGCTTTTTATTTTTATCTGCATTTTTCGGCATGTCTTTGTTGGTTGCACCACATGACTTTGATATCATTTAAAATTATTAATATGCAATGAACCAGTTTTGTTACATATTCGTAAAGAAATATTTGAAAAATAAATTTTGCTTCATTACAATTTTGTTTTTGTCAATTTTTTTCCTTTTTGTTTTTAAGTTTTAGTTTTATTTATTTAAGTGCTTCACGTTAAAATAAAATAAAATGAGAAATGATGCCTTTGCAACTAGCTGAAATAAAATAAGTTGTTTATTTTTATTATATTTTATTTTATTTCAGTTAAGAAATATTTTATTTCAAGTAGCAATTTTTTTTAATTGTTTTAGTTTCAGTTAAAGTCCCCCTGTGATGAAAATCAAGCTGTTAGTGCTGTTTATATGTCTGTGGTGTTTTTAATGTGCTTTTTTTTTAAAACATGCAAACACCATTGCTGAGTATTTTCTTTTAAAACTGCAGTGAACCAAAGATATTCTCTGAGCTGGTGTGAGTGAGTGGAGGCGGGGCTAATTTGCATATTCATACAACCGAGTATACTAAATCAGGCAAGGGTGTAGAGTTACATTCAGGCATAAACAAACTAATTCAAGGAATAAACGTTTAAATATGCCATTTTGGTGATCAAAGATGATTTTTAAGGGGAAAAATGATTGACTACAGGGAGACTTTAAAGGGTTAGTTCACCCAAAAATGAAAATTATGTCATTAATGACTCACCCTCATGTCGTCCCAAGCCCGTAAGACCTCCGTTCATCTTCGGAACACAGTTTAAGATATTTTAGATTTAGTCCGAGAGTTTTCTGTCCCTCCATTGAAAATGTATGTACGGTAAACTGTCCTTGTCCAGAAAGGAAATACAGACATCATCAAAGTAGTCCATGTGACATCAGTGGGTTAGTTAGAATGTTTTGAAGCATCGAAAATAAATTTTGGTCCAAAAATAACAAAAACTACGACTTTATTAAACATTGTATTCTCTTCCGGTTCTGCGTTCACGAGTCCGCAGTGACGCTGGTGACGTAAGACGCTGCTGACGTGTTCGCTGGTTACTGGTTACCAGAGAACACGTCAGCAGCGTCTTACGTCACCAGCGTCACTGCAGACAGAACCGAAACGACATGAGGGTGAGTCATTAATGACATAATTTTAATTTTTGGGTGAACTAACCCTTTAACGATAATAACCCTGGTTGTACCACCCTGACATTTTTTACTTTATGCCCCATAAAATCAAATAAAAACATGTTCATCAGAAAATAGGTTTTCAAGTTCAACTGCAAGTCATCTTCATTTATTTAGCGCTTTGAACAATGGATTGTTTCAAAGCAGCTTTACAGAGATAAACATATAATTTTATAATTTATATAATCATATAATTTTATAATTATATAATTTCATATAAACATATAACTGCATCTTAATGTGTTTTAGAAAAAAAATTACTTATGTAGCGCAAAAGTCAAACAGATTACTTTTGTCTATTAAAATACACTGTGCAAAATGAATTATTCCTTTAATGGACCTGTAATGTGGTGGGTTTTGAAAGTAGCTTTTAATGACTTTCTTTGTGGGCAGAAATGCGGCTAACAGAACAATGTGACGATGAACAAGAAAGTGAGGTCAGATCTCTGGTTTGTGTGCATGTTTGTGTGTGTGTGTGTGTGTGCTGAGAGTGTTATTAAGCGCCACGTTCCCTCTAAGACTTCCACAGCACTGTGGACTATAATGATAATCTATGTCTGCAGTAAAGGATTAGATTACACTGTTTGAACTGTCACTCGGCATCATTAAAATGAAATCAACCCATTAAGCGTATTGATAGGCCTTCATATACACACACACACACGCATACCCTGGGCATCACAAAACACCCTCATTAAATGACCTAGAGGAGAAAAAGACACGTGTCTTGTTCTACACTGCCCCCCCCCCCCCTCCCCCTCCCCCTCTCTCATCTCTAATGCATTAGTAATTAAAACGTAGCAGCCGTGCACAAGTGTGTGTGTGTGACACAGCACATCTGTGCTATAGATTACCTCCAGCGCTCCGAGCTCACGGCTCAATTTCCCCTCTGAACGGGACATTTAGTGAACGGCTTGAATGCACAACTCTCAATGCATCATGGGTTTTGCATGCATGTACATGAGTGAGGTGCGTGTAAGGTCAACACATCACCGACAGATGTGTGCATGTGTTTGTACACTTGTGTTTGCCTTTAGCATAGAGACGATCAGTAAACATCACACTGATCCATTAGGCTGTCACTTCAAACATAGAAACATTTCCTGTCACTGACCTCCAACAAACATGTCTTGAATAAACAGACTGTGATAACATCCCACTCACAGATAAAGAGGTGAAAGATCTAGATACGGTGTGATATTGTTTATGTATTTGATCCAGTTCTTGCAATGCCAACAGACAAATGAAGAAATCAATTTAAGATGACTTGACAATGAATTATTGGTAGCTTGACCACCTCAAAACATCCAGGGTGGCATTAAAGGGGATTTATTCATGTCAAAATATATTCTCTTAAAGGAAGGGAAGGCAATTTTTTAATAAACACTTTTTGTTATACTGGTTGAAACTCTCTTCACATTCTGATAGCAATCAATAATAGAAGTCAAGTCAAGTCAAATATATTTATATAGCGCTTTTCACAATACAGATTGTATCAAAGCTGCTTCACAGTATCAATCAAAACAACTTAACAATGTTTGTTTATTACTGGAAAAAAAAAGACATCCAAGTTTGGTAGAGCTGATCAATGGTATGATTGGTTAATTAATTTGAATATCCCCAACTGAGCAAGCCAAAGGCAACAGTGGCAAGGAACCGAAAAACTCCATCCAGTGACCTAAAGGTGTCCTAACACACCATCAGATGACCCAATGGAGAAAAAAAAAAACCTTGGGAGAACCCAGGCTCAGTCGGGGGCCAGTTCTCCTCTGGCGTTTATGAACTAGAGGCCGAATTTACAGTTACTGTAAGATAAAAAATGTATATGAATGCCTGGCTAAATAGATGCGTCTTCAGTCTAGTTTTAAACTGTGAGAGCGAGTCTGAGCAACGAACAATATCAGGAAGGCTATTCCAGAGCTTCGGAGCTAAATGTGAAAATGCTCTGCCTCCTTTGGTGGATCTGGATATCCTAGGAATGACCAGAAGCCTCGAATTTAGTGATCTTAAAGAGCGCGATGGATTGTAGGGCGATAGAAGATCCGTTAAATAGACTGGAGCTAAACCATTTAGAGCTTTAGAAGTCAAAATCAATACCTTGTAATTAATACGGAACTTTATAGGTAAATAGAAGTGGTCTAAATATTCAAACATGTACATATATCTTCTGTGGAAGCTTCAGGACCAAAAAATGTTCATCCAATCATTGCATTCGGTCCGAAATGCAATAATAATACGACCCCTGTCAACATGTATTTCCAAACCTCGTGACCCTGCTCGCGCACCAACCTGTCGAGATCTGGGTTTATCTGTGATGCTGAGATAATGAAGTTTTAATGTCTCTATTCCTCAACTGTGGTGGCATATTACTCATGTAAACTGCAGGATGGACGGACCTGATGGATGGAGACGATTTGTATTTGATTGATTGCCGTCGTGTAGCTTTCTTAATAGATTCAACAGATTCCACTTCCAAGGGCAGGACCCATTGATTTTTACCAATACAGCCAATCACAGAGAGCGAGGAGAGACCTGACAGTGTGCCACTAACACCACGCTTCAAACACACACACACATTGCCTCCGCATGTCCTCGCCCTACATGATACCAGACATTACAGCTGTCGAAGAAATACACAGAATTGATTTTCTCTCGCTATGCGTCTTCTCTCCATTTGTCTTCCTCTCTCATTCTAGACACTGTTCTGTCCCAGGGTGGTCTATGAATAATAGCAGGTAACGTAATAAGACTAAAGATGCAAATGGGTCTTTTTCTAATCTTGTAACAGCGGGGATTAAAAGAAAACCAGCTGAGATTTCAACAGACAGGAAGGGTTTCGGAGAGGGATGGTTGAGGTGGCGATGGACCAATAATCTGTTTGAATGATTTTTTTATTTTTACAGATATTCAAACCTTTCAACATCATGTCTCTAAAGAATAACAACCAATAAAAGTACTTTCTACTACTGGACTACTGTGTTCAACAGGAAACAACAGTATTCTTGACATAAATCTTAAAAGTTATTCAAGGACTTCATTGGATTAATTACATTTATGCATTTTACGTGAGAAAATGCATTGCACCGAGGACAGTAAAAGTAAGGTATAACACAAAATAATAAGAAAATAACAATAGTAATAATACTAATAATACTATTGTGTGTTTTTTCTGTAGTAAAATGATATTTTTTATGATTGTTGTCGAAAACAGTGAGAATCAAATCAAATTTTTTCCCTTTAAAAAGCAGTAATTTCAGAAAGAAAGAAAGAAAAATTAGCATACAATATTGGGGTAAGTTTTCTTTTCCATTGCTCTTACTCTATTATTTTCTCTCACTCTTTGTATACACTTTCAATTAGTCCTAGTTTTGTTATTCTTTTATTGTTTTCGCAGCATTTCTACATCTCTATTCATGCAGCACTCTGTCTGTCTCACTGATGTCACTGACGTCTCTTTGACCATTTTCATTTTAAAAGTACTTTATTGCCATTATATTTATTATACATACAGTCTTGCCAAAGCATCAATGCATATAAGCAGCGGGGAAAATAAATAAAATAATAATAATAATAATAAAATCCAGATTCTTTTATCCAAAGCAACTACATTTTATCAGCTCATGCATTTTCTGGGCACAGAACCCATGACCTTGGCATTCAATTATAACAGAAGGATGTGCTAAAAAATAATAATAATATGAATTCACAATATATAGAACAGGATGAAATAAAACAAACTGATCGCTCAATGCATCATGTAATGCTATGTTGCACATGAAGATGCAGTGTGATCATTTTAAAAAGTGATTTGTAACACTTGTAACATTTGCATTTGACGTTGCTGATAAACTGAAACGATGTGCAGTGCGAGTTTAGAGTTTTTCAGAGTATCTCTCTCTTATCTGGAATGAAAGAGAAAGTGTGTCTTTGTGACTCTCTTTCTTTTGTCTGCCTCGTACCCCTTTATTTCAATAAGGGTTTTAGGTGAAGGCTTTTTAATAATTCAGTAACCAGCTTCTCAACAGCTCAAAAACCTCAGCACAAATCCCATTAACAAGCCATGAATTATTTCAACCTTCACATCTGTCCACATCCCCATGTGAACACACACACACACACACACAAACACACACACAGCTCAATTTGCCTAATGGCCTTAGTCTAAACAGATTTTTCTGTTATCTTTTCTGATGTGGTCCTCAGTGTGCACAGCAATATTACAATCCGTTTAAAGCGCAGATCTGATTGGACTAAACACATCTTGTCTTCATAGGATTATTTAGGAGTCTCAACACAAACATCTATTGTTTTTAATGCAAAATAGGCATAAAAAGCACATGATAAATGCTTTACATAAAACATGGAAATGCAATGCTAAAAAGTGCCAATGCAGCAAATCTTTTGTCACCTGAATATTCCTGCATACTGTCCCGCAGTTACAGTCAATATGCCTCTAAATCAGCCAGGACTTGAGCTAACTGCTTCCTATCAACGATTTGGTTACACTGAAAACCCTAATAAGTTGATTGAACTCAATTTTCAAACTCAGTTTGAACTCAAGTTAAGTACACTTAAATATGCACGTTTTGGGAGACCCCATTACTCAATTAAATTGAGGGAACGAGTTTACTCAAATCAATTGAGTTCAATCAACTTATTAGTGTTTTCAGTGTATGATTCATAAATCAGCCTGGAAGTGGACTCATAAATATTGTTACTGTATTTTGAATGATGTGCACATGAATGGCAATTTCATATTAGGGTGCAAATAAGAGTCTTGAAAGAAAGAAAGAAAGAAAGAAAGAAAGAAAGAAAGAAAGAAAGAAAGAAAGAAAGAAAGAAAGAAAGAAAGAAAGAAAGAAAGAAAGAAAGAAAGAAAGAAAGAAAGAAAGAAAGAAATATTTATTTATTTGTGTTAATTATTAATATTTTTATTAAACTTTTTATTACAATATCATATATTGCACGATATTCATATCATATAACATTAATCATATCATATCATATCATATCAGAGTGCTACTCCCCGAAAACAAATACGTTGACATTTTTAACCTAATTAATATTAACAAGCAGTAAACTTTTGTCCAAATCATTTTTTTAAATAAAAGATTATGGCAAACTACTTAAAAGGTCTTTCTTTTCATGAATGTTATTATTTTAAAAAGGCACTTTTCTTCATTATGATATCAGTACAGGTGTATCAACCTGACATTTTTGACCAAAAACATTTTTATTCAGAAAATTAAAAAATGCTCATTATAGAAGAGGTCTATTCAAGTCATTGCATATATAAATTGAGTTTGGAAATGTCTTAATTCTTTGTTAGATACTATACATAAATAAAAATAACAGAGGTATTCATTGATACTGCAGACACAAGAAGTTGCCAGGTTGTCCATTCTTTATTTTATTTCTGACTTGATTGTATGATGTGGTAATAAGAGCTGCCCGAACACTGGAAACCGCACTGGAAAGCAACACTAGCCTCAAACCGCATCAGGTCAGTCAGACAGACACACACACACTTGAGTGTATCAGAGGATCCTGCTGCATCTTGCTAGATCTGCACAATTAAGAAATAATTGGCAAAACCAGCACAATATCTTGGTGTAATTTGTGCATGTTATGAGTCCATTATGTCTGGAGGAGCCAGAGCCCTGCAGGTTGAAGACACTGAGCTGAAGAAATGAACATCCCTGTCAGTCCGAGTCTAACAACAGAACCACAACACACTCGAGGAACCCAAGAGCTCTTGATGTTAATGAGACGTTCACACAAGTCACTTTCTTGAATTCAGACACAGCTGGACAGAGTGCAAAGGATTGAACCTGAATGACACAAGACATTCAAAGGTGGGCTATTTTTAGCTTGACAACATCTCTAAAAAGCAGAACATTTCCCTCATGAAAAATGCTGAATAAAGAAACATTGGTCAAGCATACCCTTGTGAAAAAGACGTACACTTTAGCATACTTTTAAAAAGATCACTTATTATGGAAATAATATACTTAAGTCAAACTGAATGTAATGTTCTCAGTCACTTTAATTGAATGTTATTTACAACTAAATGAAAATGTATTGTAGTTTAAATCTATATTAAATGCAATTAGTTGAACTTAAAAGTGCTTTTTTGACTGACTTATTTTACACTCAAGTACATCTTTACATGTAATTTCATAACGGCATGTGTCTTTGAAATATGGTTAAACCAGGGCCGGCTCTAGCCCTTTGGTTGCCCTAGGCGAGATTGATTTTTAACGCCCCCAATTAAAATGATGAGTATTTATTAAACTAAACAAAAATGCTCTTATAATCACTCCAAAACTTCAACAAGTTGAAGGATCATCTGTAATAAATTCCTACATAGTTGCATTGTACAAATACATTTTGTCTGACCATGTAACTTGTAGTAGATAAATTACCATTACTACCACCACTACTATTATTACTTATCTATTAGGCTGCTACAAGGCTAAGGGGGTTTCGGTGCCCCCGAAAGAAAATGTTGTGCATTTTAATGTTTAATTCATGTTTAAATCAAATTTAAATGTTAAATTCATCAATCTGGTGCAATTCAGTGTGCAAATTGAACAAAGAAAAATTCAAACCTCTTTTAGTTACAGTGTCTGTCTACATTACACTACTACATAATAGGCTATATTGTAAAACAAATGCAGTGAAACATAAAGGAAACTTTCATAATTAGTTTTGTACAAATTTACTTGTAAGTAAGCTATATATACTTGGAAGCAACTCAGCGCCGCCAATTAAGCAAAACAAAACGAATGGGCTGCCGATGTACGAGTTTTATGGGCCGTTAAGACAAAAAATAAAGGCTATGAGATGTATCGGCCCAAAAAGCACGTCGGTCACCGGGAATCTCCCGGTAATCCCGATGGCCGGTTGGCTTAAATGCCTGTGCACAACACTAAGTACATTTATTTCGTTTGACACCTTAATGGCTGAGATGAGAAGACTTACCTTTATACTGGGCTTTCTTTTTATTTTGTTGCTTTCTCTGTTTTCTACGGAGCCCCCCTAGTCCCACTTTGTCAAAAGAATTAATTATAACTATCTCGTGGCCTCAAGATAAGTAACTCGTGGCCTCAAGATAGTAACTCGTGACACGAGATAGTTATAATACATTTTTTTGACAAAGTGGGACTAGGGGGGCTCCGTAGTTTTCGTCCCTGTGCACCAGAGGGTTTATACCGCTTCATTTTCGATCAACGCGCCAGCAGCTGAGCACTTGCCTAACGTAACGTAACGCAACCCCCCGGAAATGATCAACAATAATCATCAATTCAATCTAATAATCAGTAATTAAGTAAGTAATAAAACATGTGGCTGAGGGGCGCCTTAGGATGATCATGTTTAATAAACATATTTCTGTTTCGCTTCTCATTCTAACTCTGTCATTTCTCGATTAATGTGAAGTAGCAGAGAATGTGAAGTAGGTCAAGGGCGACACTAGAGCGCGCCCGCGCCCCCAAATGCCCCCACATTTGTCGGCCTAGGCAACCGCCTAGTTCGCCTATAGCAATCGCCGGCCCTGGGTTAAACTGTATTGAGAGATGTACTGAAAAGCATTTATGTTAAACTAAAACATATTTTAATATCATTTCTATTGGAACTTGAATGTCGTGTTTAGATACATTTGTATTAATGTGTAATGATGGAGTTGCAATTTAGCATATTTAAAATATATTAACTTTCAATGTTCTATCATATAAGATACAACAGATAAAATCATAATCATGTCCTTTACATGTGCTTTAGGATGCTAGTCAACACAGTAAAGTATGTGTCTTTAAAGCACAACAAAGTATTATTAAAACAAAATATTTAATAGTAAAATTTAATTTGACAATTACAAAGCGCACTTTTTAAAAGTATACTTAAGTGGGTTAAGAAACAGTCATGAATGTTTAGTCTCTTTAAGTGCACTTAATGGTACACTATGTAACTATGAAACAAAACTGCGCGCATTTTGCAGGAGAACATTGTTCTGGTTGTGCTTTGGCTTTGCGTGACTGTGCAGATGAATATGGTTCTTATACTGTAACTAAAAAAAGAGAGAGATTGTCCTACTGCTCATAAAACATTCACAATAGATCATGCTTTACAATGAACTCTGTTAGAGAATTTATCTGTTCAATAAAATACCTTGCTCTCCTCTTGAGTACTAAAAACGCTTTTACAACATTTCTAAGTTCTCTTTATCTCTGAAAAGCCAAGCCAATGTTGATTCTTGTTTTATTACGAGCTCTTTTTGCCAGCAGACTCTCTCTGTTCTGGGTGATTCTCCGGATGTTCGGGATTTAACATGCTCCATGTCAACCTTTCTCAGTCTTTATGCAAATATATTTGCCAGAAGGAATTCTGCAACTGACCAGTCAGATTTACAGAGCAGTGTAATAAGCATAGATCATTTGTATTCGTTGTATGATAGAGCAGCACGCAATAGATTCAATCAGCATTTTTTGTCATACGAGGTCTGACATCCATAAATCAGATGTAAAAGCCCCACCGGCTCATCGTCATCTCTCCTGCTAAAGGTCAGAGATAATCACACTGGTTAACATCTCATTGAGACATCATGTGGCTGTTTAGCACAGAGGAACACGCAGAGGTTGTTTTCCACTCATTATTTCGATGTCATCTAAACAAACACAACATGGAGTTAATATCACAAGGTTTGGGGGCAGTATGATTTTTTTTATGTTTTTGAAAGAAGTCTCTTATACTTACTATTTATTTGATCAAAAATACAGTAAAACAGTAATAATGTGAAATATTATTGTAACTGTTTTCTATTGTAATATATTTTAAAATGTCATTTATTCCTGTGATCATTACTCTTCAGTGTCACATGATCCTTCAGAAATCATTCTAATATAATGATTTGGTGCTCAAGTAATATTTCTTATTATTATCAGTATTGGAAACAGTAGTGCGGCTTAATATTTTTGTGTGATTTGTGTGATTCAAATTTTTTTTTATTAAAAAAGTAAAAAAGTATAATTTTTTTAAATAATCATTTTTACTATAATAAATGCAATACAATTTTTTTTTTTAAATCAGCATAAATTAATGGTTGCACAACAACTACAAATACAACCATGATATGTAAATATTTTAAATTATTATTTATTTATTTTTTGCCTTACAATTTAAATGATGTATCCTTTTTTCACACAACAGTAAAGAGAGAATACTATTGATTTATTTAGCATTACCATAATACAGTTTTTCTCGATTGTTTACACACATTTTCTGAAAGCATGCCTCATACTCTCAGAACTCTACACACAAATAAAAAAAACACACACACAATGGGCAAAACCCCTCAATTCTCCTGCAAAATGAAACTTTACATTCAATACAATGTTATTTCTACTCAAAATGGTATTTTGTTTTCAAATGACACACATAAACCATCATATGAATAGACATTTATAAGAACCAGTTGAACACTGATGTGCTCAATGTAAAACACTATGATGAATGGAAAACACTTCTTCTCCATTCATCATAATGACTTAGGCCTTTGTTTTGTTCAGAGTTACACTTACTACAGACAGTACATACATAAGTGTGTTGTAAAATATTTGAGAATATTGTTTTTATATTCAGAACACACAAATACATTTTAATTTTCCCACAAAAACAATGTACACAGTGTACATCCCAACCAACACAAAGTTGCGCATACAGTGGTCTACATACAAAACAACAGAAAAATGTACCGTATACAGTTACAGTAAAAAAGCAAAAAACAAAAAAACTATGCTGCATCCTCTCTTCTGTTTTGGTCTTTTATGCTAAAGCTCAGGGCCCGTATTCATAAAGATTCTAAGAATCCTCTCAGAAAACTCTTAATTTAGCTTAAAAACTTTTATGTAGGAGTCTTAGCTTAAGAGCGATTCGGGACCGATCTGAGAGCAACTCTGAGTAAGGAGAAGACAAAAACTTTCATCTTAGTGAGGAGGCGGGGTTGACCCCGTTGCTATGTATGACACAATCTTTTGAAGACTGTGATTGGTTGGTTGTCCAAGAAGGAAAAAATGAGTGATTTTAACTATAGGGTCTATTCTAAACCTTCACTTTGAAATTACAATTTTTCCAATTTTACCGTTCTCACACACACACACACACACACACACACACACACACACACACACACACACACACATTATATATGTGTATTTAAATCCTTTTTTTATTTACCATGCTGTTAATTTCCTATAAGGTATTTTATTGGCTTAGAATGATAAAAATTGTTCCACTCTTTCCAATTACACTGATTGCTGGCATGTCTATTTAAGTGGTGGTTTGAATGTTGGTTTTAATGTAACAAACATGGAATCAAAACCAAGACGGACGAAAAAGCCCGACTGGACGAGGAACAGTGTTTACTGTTAGCCCAGATGGTGGATGAACACAAGGCCATCCTTAAAGGAAATTTCGGGCCAGGTGTGAATCTATAGCGTCTTATTAACTCACTGCATCTATTGTCTGCAACACATTTCTTCTCCCTCTTCGTCTTTCTGCCATTTTCTCCTCTGCTAAAGAAACTCTTAAGCCTCTTAAAAGTCCTCGTCCGTACTCCTAACAATTTTGACCCTTAACCCTTTTAAGGGTTAAGATACTTTCTGAATTACTTTTTTCTTTACTAGGATTTTTTCTTTAATTTTAAGAGTAAACGCCCACATTTCTAAGAATATTCTTTGAATTTTGTCACTAGGAGCTACTCTTTGCATTAAGATTCTTTATGAATACGGGCCCTGATTGCTAATTGTAAAGGTGTGTGACAGGTGTTTGCCCATGTGACGAGTCAGTGTGCATATTTGAATGGCAGTGTGTTCCTTGTGAAAACAAGAGATTTTCCGCATGAAAATTGTGCCAAAAGCAGAGAATTGTGTAGTGTTTTGAAAAAAAAGTGTGTTTTAGAACTGCAATTTGAGTGTAAAGCAGGAATTGTGCTTGTAGTTTAGCAGTTTAATTGGTTCAGGGGGTTGGTGCATGAGTTACATGTTGTGGTCATTGTGTCTCAAGTACCAGTATTTGTGTGTAAACAATTGAGAAAAACTGTAAGAACTAGCATTAAAAATAATGCCTCAATGCAACCAATTTTAATGATCCTAAAACAGGATTCACTTTCTTTAAGTAAAATATAATTTCTCATTTCTCGCTTCTGGTTGTGGGGTGAAATATGTTCTTGACAGGTTTTCATGAGATTCACACTCCGGCTCTAGAGCTTAGGAGAAAAACTCAAACCCAAAAGACTGAGCATAAAAAAAGGTGTAGGTTAAAAGGGTGAGAGAGAGAAAAAACTACTAAAGAAAAAGATAAAGAAAGTAGACATTCTGAAGCCAAGAAAGAGTGTTGGAGAAGAAGGGCAAGAGATACTAGAAGAGATACTTTATTATACTGAGAGAATAAGAGAGAGAGAGACAGCACTTTTAAGTCATACTATAACAGCCTGAAAGTTACAGGGAAGTGGAAATAACATACTCCAGGTTATATGACGCCAGAAATCCGCCAACACTTTCAGAAGTCTCTCAGATTAAGCTTAAACTCCTGAAGGTTAAATTCAGACTTGAGCGCTGTGCTTCAATCTGACACGCATCTTCAGCTCTGAGCTCTAGGGCTTCTGTGACCCGGTCACCGTTTGACCTTCTTCTCCCATGTGAGTTCACCCCAGAAGCCTTAATCCAATCAGCTTTTTTCATTTCTCCACAGAATTGTCCCCTTGGATTTCTCCCAAAAAAATCACTAAGCATTCTTTTCAAAACCAGTCCTATAATATCTATTAATTTTTTTTTTTTTTAAATATGCATGAGGGTCGATGGGTGACACAGAGGGACAATCATTGTATGGAAAAGATATATTCTTTGGTATTCCACCCGACAGAGAAAAACACACACACACCACATGTCTGAGCCAAATGCTGTGGTGATAAAGACGTGGCCTTGTACTTCATTTGAAGAATACATTTGAATGCACTGACTCTCCAACTTCAACACACACGCACAGACGCACACACAATCACAATTGCTGTTCATCATTCAGCAAGCTAAGAAATTCAGCTCAGCACTGAGCTCTTCATAGTCACAGTTGTCATAAATAAGAATAAATCTGTCTAGCTGTACATGTAGATGCTAATATATGTAAATCATGTAGATTGATTGTGTGCTCTTTTATGCATGCACACGTAGAAACACATGTTGTATCATGTCTGAACGGAAAAGGGGTGAAAATTATGTAACAACACCTTTCAGCCGTGACTTATTCACGATAAAGCACTAGCCGAGCTCGAGTACCTTATTGCTTTTATAAAGCGGTTACCACACAATACAAATATTAAAGCTCCAAAAAAAATTATCAATGCAACTTTCATGAAGTAAAATCACAAAAAGCCTTCCTTCCGCTGGAAAAAATAGTCCCTGACTGTGAACAACAACAGAAGTTACATACAATATTTCGCCATTAGATGGCGGCAAAGACTGTATTTATGAGTGAGTCATTCCAAGTCATTTTATATTGAAAGGACTGACACTTGTTGTGAACACGAAGCAAGACACAACTGACAAATGACTAGTGTCAGGGCACGGGAAACCCCAAACTGTTAAAAGGACAGGATATGGCAGCGGACATTCAAACGGATTTTTTTATTACGAATATAGGACTGACTGACCTGAAGGAAAATGCTATGTACTTTAAATGCAGGTGCACTCGCTTTCGACCTCTCACAATACTCTACTCTATAAGCTTCATTGAACAATATCAATAAGAACAAACACATGTTTACGTTGCTAATTGTGGTTGCTAGGGGGGGGGGGGGGGGGGGGGGGGGAACACAGCTAGCCTATTGTAATCAGAATCAAGGACTGGAACTAACCGTTTTATAGAGAACTTTAAGGTTGTACATATAAAAAAAAAATTACCCTGTGACAAAAGATTAGGTACAGCTATTTTAGAGTGAGGAAAAACTCTGTATATTAGGACTAAAAGGCCTTAATACTGTTACTGTTGCACACTTAAAACAGACTCCGTCTTTTCTTTTGCAACTTTATTTTGCCAGTTCTGTTGGAATTATACTTTTTTTTTACACGAAGCAACACAACATCTTCTCACGTCGGCGATATAGCCCACGTTTTCTTTTTTCCGGCTCAGCACTCGACACCGCTACTGCGCTGGCTTATGACATCATTGTAAATGAACTTTCACCTTTCAATAACATAAATCAGAATAATATCCATAATATTTATCAAATGAAATTACAATGAAATTATAGTGATTTCCTTACAGAATTCTAAACATATTCCTATTCTAGGAAATTATGGAATTATAAAATAATACTCCTAGGTCGCAACATTACCTTTAAATTATGTATTTGATATTAGCCTACAGTGTAACAACCGAGTCTCACAGGGAAAATGTGCTTGTGGCGACACTTCTGCAAGATAACAATGTTGCGTCTTGCATGTTTCGCTGCAGTTTTAAAGTGTAGCCTAGTGTCTAGTGAGTGCCGCTCTATCATGCTGAAAAATAACGTATCAACTACGCTAAACCCTACTGTAAACCTAATAGTGTTAAGGCAAACATGCAAATTCAACCCATTTGAAACCATACTATTTTCTTTCTCTTTTATTGTGTCGTATGAGGTGGGTTCCCGAGCAATTTTACATCACACAATCCATACATATGGAGCTGGTTATGTGATGTAAACGTCAAAATGTATACTTTACAAACCATGCACTTTGGTTAAAGTTTTTGAGGTCATATATTGTGCAATGAACCACGTGAAAATAAATGTTTATTAATCAAAGTGAAAAGGAATAAAAGTTTTTGTTGTTTTACTAGTGTTAATTTCAGCCAGAAACTGCAGTGAACTGTAAGTGTAGGTACAGCAGGTAACCGTGTGTATTCTGTATGCTCGGCTCGCACATGTGCTAACTAGTTTTTCTAAGTTGGTAAAACTTGCCCATTGTTTCACAGTTGAAAAAGAAAAAGCAGAGATGGAACAACAACAAAATAAAACTACTGGATACTCAACAACAGATGCCCGCATTTGTGTTATACCCGCATTTCTGCTTTAGGGGAGTACACAGACATTTTTATCATAACTTCTGGAGAGAAATAGTGCAGAAACTTGATAAAGATTAAACTTTAGTGTGCATGTGTCGATTGCCTGTGCTCACACACGCTATTAAATGCAGTATGATTTAAAAAGGTTATGTATTGGGCTGTATGTATTCACTAAGTGTTTGCATCAAAACTGTTGACCAGTAACGCTTATATATGCTTATTGACGCTGGTTGATTGACGCATATTTCTTCTTGGTAGTCAAACAGAGGAAGGTTTTAGTGGATCTAGAAGTCTGCTAGAGCAAGGTTCGGCCTGTTCAGTCATCTGAGTGAATTACGCTTGATGTGTTTGGTAGTATGACGGAGGTTTATTGTGTTTGGAGTTAAATGGAGTGAGGCTTGATGTATTTAGCAGTCTAACGGAGGTTTGGAGTATTTGATCGTGATGGCACTCAAACGCACTGCTGAATACTGATGAAGTACAGACACGCCATTTCAATTCATGAGCAGTCTGCTATCAAAACAGCGTTTTTTAACACAGCTTGGGTAGATGTGTCCATGTTCAACACATTTATAAATGTATGGAGGCTTACGGTGGTCTCTCTCACTCTGTTTTTCTCGCCCCCGCCCATTTGTCTTTGTCCTAAGATGTTTATAAATTAAATGGGGGGTATTTTTTTCGCTGACATCTTTAGCGATTTCTCTGTGCTTTTAATCCTTCGAGACAGGAAGCTGACAATCATCTTGAAATAGAAAAGTAATTATGGCACATCTCCTTTGCCTGATGATATAGGATAATTACTTTTTTATTCTCTCGCTTGGACAAAAATGCACGCCTGGTGTTCGGGGAGAGACGTAACCTTTGGCGAACAATGTTTGATTGATGAGGAGACTCATTTTCCCGTATGAAGTGATTACCGATCACAATCTGAGGCTAGCACCTCTCCACTCTCTGGGTCTCCAATTTGCCTGACTGAATTTGGTGTCAAAACTACAGGCACGGAAAATAAGTGGGGGGGGGGGGGGGGGGGGGGGGGGGGTATACATTTTAGAATATTGTCATCACTTCAACATCAGATACTTGTGTCTCAAGTGGAGGGCACTCATTTACAGAGCTGAGCTTTTATCTGGGGGATGAACAAGACATGCGTTCTGATGGTACAATCAGAGGGGGACAATGGTAGGGGCCGATTTATCTGTCTTCAGCTGAGAGGCGCTTTTGCCTGATAATGACAGTGATGAATGCACTCACATCTGCTATGTGATACATGTCTTGACTTCCAGTTCTGAGGGCTAAAAAAAAATGCATGCAATCTGAAATGAATACTAGTTTTTATGTGTGTGTGTGTGTACCTGGTAAACCCTTTATGGGGACAAAATGTACACAAGGACAGTAATGTCAGTCAATTTTACCTTGTGGGGACAATTTTAGTACCCATGAGGAAAAAAGCTTATAAATCATACTAAGTGATGTTTTTTGAAAATATAAAAACGCAGAAAGTTTTCTGTGATGGGTAGGTTTAGGTTAGGACATAACATATACAGTTTGTACAGTATAAAAATCATGTTGTCTATGGAAAGTCCCCATAAAATATGAAAACATTCAAATTCTGAAAATGCATAGTTTAAAAAACTATAAACTAAACTGAAGTGTATATTTCTTATTAAATTAGGTGTGTATAGCAGGCGTTGTACTCTGTCCTCCCTAAAATGAGCTAAGCTAACTTTTGGGTTGTACTGCTCAGGAACAGAGTTATAAATAAATCTTGTAAACCAGTGATTTCTAATTTCATACATTTTTGGAAGGCCAAACAAAGGGGTTTTAACTATTAGATTAGTTAAAAGAGAGAGGAAAGAGAGGAAAAAATGCTGCTTATACCTATTGTCTAATCAAACAGTAGAGTTTTACTGAGGCAAATTCATCTGCCACTTGGTAGAAACCATAAAATCATGTGGGAGCCAACATGGACAATTAAGTACTCCTGGAAATTTCGATGTTTGATTTTAAAGGACATTTGAATTAACTTTTGTATGACCAACTTTGATACTATGTTGCATCCCTACGTCGTATAAAAATCTGTGTAAAACCATAAGCAAAAGCAGCTAAGACCTGCTAAGCCAGTGGTTCTCAGCCCTGGCGACCCCCAGGGACTTAATATAATCAAGGATTTACAGATTCCTCCGAAACAAAGTTCCCAGAGCGAAGTTTTGGTGGTGCGTAGATAAACGCTGCTGGAGGATCGTTTCTCTTGTGAGGTTGTTCTGTATCAGCGAATTTCACCTGAGAAAAAAACAATCAAAGGAATCCATAAAGAACTATATCACCTACATTATTCTGTCCACCTCTCTGATATACGGAAGAGCGAGATCCACCTCATCCCCAGATACATATCCAGTGTCCTGTCTGACAGCTGATAAATGTGTGGCTGCATTCTTCACCTTGTTACTCAATGATGGGGGCTTTTGGCTGTTTAATACCTCTGAAATACAATTATTCCTTTATTGCTGCATTCTGGGAGCGGCAGAGATGTATGGCAGTAGTAGACTCTAGTCGAGAACAAAACGTGTTTAAAAGCAGTCCGAACATAAAGAACAGTGTTATACTCTGACATCATAGGTCACGAAGTCAAAGATGAGAGAGTGAGAAATGCATGCAGGGAATTTTGCAAGAGTCAAACCACATAGTCTCATCATAATCTCTCTAACCTATGATCCCTCAGATCAGTCAAGCATCAGTGTTGAGAACGAAACACATCAACACCCAAAGCATTCTATCATTCATTCTGCAACAGTTTCTAACAGTTCTAACTAGTTCTTTTATAATGAAACAAGTTATGATTCAGTGAAAATTCTGTAGCATTCAAATCTTATTTGTATATCATGTGGATGCATGACGCTCATTTATTTTTTTCCAGATCTATTCATTTATTTAAAAAAAATTAAATTGATGCATACAATGATTTGAATATGCCTTTTTTTAGGGATTTTCCCCCCTTTTACTTGATGATTAAACCAGGTGACATTTTCATTTAATTTAGACCTTTCCTGAAGGTAGTGTGACTTATATGCATTTTCAGAATTTAGAAGTTAAAAAGACATTAAGCTACAAAACTTCATCATTCCAAGAGTTTTTTGTTGTTGTCGTTATGTTTTTTAAGAAATGAATACTTTTATTCAGCACGGACAAATTAAATTGATCAAAATTGACAGTAAAGCCATTTAAAATGTTACCAAAAAAAATTTTTTTAAATAAATGCAGTTATTTTGAACTTTTTATTTGTCAAAGAATCCTGATGTATCACGGTTTCCACAAAAATATTAAGCAGCACAACTGTTTTCATCATTGATAAATAATAAGAAATGTTTCGTAAGCAGCCATCATCATATTAGAATGATTTCTGAAGGATCATGTGAGACTGAAGACTGGAGAAATGATGCTGAAAATTCAGCTTTGATCACAGAAATAAATAAATAAAAATAAACAGAAAACGTATATTTTCATTTGTAAGGCTATATTTCACAATATTATATTTTTTTACTGTATTTTGATCAAATAAATTCAGCCTTGGTGAGTAGAAGAGACTTCAAAAATATTTAAAAAGTCCCCAAACTTTTGTACGATAGTGTATTTTGTTCTGACCGTGTGATTGAGTGTGCTTCTGTACACGTGAATAACAGAGAAAGTGATTCTGAGAGTATTAATTAACTAAATAATTGTCTATTAACACTTTTACAACAACACTGCCACGTTTACAAACATCCCCTGTTGGCGAGGCTGATGGCGCATAAAAAAGCGTTGTGGGAACCCTAATTTGTACAGGGTCACAAAACAAAAGACTCAATGGAAGTGTTTTCGCCAAATGTTTGGCAATGCAAAGCACCCTTCTAAGAAGGAAAAGAGGGGGAAAAGGCCCTCCTCATTTCATTCTTTCTTCATCTCGCTCCTGGTCTTTGAATCCTCCATTCAGACAGCGCTCTACCCAGCAGTGAATGGCTTGTGAGTTCAGTCTTTGGATTTGAATAGCAGAGAATAGCCCAGCTTCTGCATTCTCCTTCAAACACAATTAGCTATGGAGGGCTTGAGTCTGTCCTCCCTACATTTAGACTGTGTTTGATGGGTCGCCAGACCTATGACTTCATCCAGCCTGGTTACCGCTAGTTGCTATTGCAATGCAAAACAGGAGATGCCTCTCGCAAACTGCCTCCATTGCCAAATCCGGAGGGGGAAGAAACAGTGTACCGCAGCCTTTAACTACACCATCATTGTGTGAAGGCAAATAATGTGTATATTTCTTTGGGAATTTCTGAATGGTCCATATGATGGTGGGAAAGCTGGTGGAATCTTTATGAGATGCACAAGGAAAGGCATAAAAGAGTAAAGAATTGACCGTTGAAATAAAATAGAGGTTTCGAGATCTGCATCTGCCTCAAAAATCAACCAGCAGACATGTGAAGAAACCAACAGGTTGTAACCTAAAACTTTCATGGCCCCCAGAATATGTTGTTGTATAATTAATTTAAACAATCAATGTTAAAAGAAAGAGGGCCTCTGCTTTTAAACTAAAATTCCTCGGCTGGGATCGTGTAGAGCCTTTGGAGATGCATTAAAACTGCAATTTGGACCTTCAACCCGTTGGTTCCTGTTGAAATCCACTATATGGAGAAAAATCCTGGAATGTTTTCCTCAAAAACCCTAATTTCTTTTCGACTGAAAGACACAAACATCTTGGATGACATGGGGGTGAGTGAATTAAAATTTTAATTCTGAAGTGAACTACTCCTTTGAAGAAAGTCATACAGGTTTCGAACGACTGAGGATGAGTAAACGATAACAAGATTTTCATTTTCAGGAGAATTAGCACTTTAATTAGAGAAAGAGGTTAGGAAAAAACAGCATGCATACAGTAATAATTACAAAAAAAAAAGCAAGATGCTGTTTAAAATAGATTTAGATGGAGTATAGCATGTCACACCCCAGGACATGTCAACCTCCCAAATGTATTACAAATAAAATACCCATGAGACACAAACCTGGTCTCAAAATAGTTCAGAAGGGCACAGATCAATAAAAACGAGAGGCAGAAAGATATATAAAATACAGTGGGACACAAAGAGGAGCTGACAGTTATATGATTAACATTGACTGGAGCCGAAGCATCTACACCTCACTATAACAAAGCACTGAGGGCTCCCATGGGAGGCTGCATTGGTAAATGAGACGCAGTAAAATAGAAACTTGCCTTGCCAATATATATGCATGCAAGTGTGTGTGTGGGTTTACTTCAGCACCAATTACAATGCTTCTTGCAGACACATCTGATATAGAACTGGTGAATAAATAAATATTTAGCACTGTTATAAAATAGGAGAGCAGATGACAATAACAGCAGGGAGAGAATGAGACAGTGACTCTCCAGTCAAATGTGGGATGAGAACAAAGGGTGAAGAAAGAATAGAGCAGACAATGAGAGTTCAACAGATGCAGGTGGAAGAAGAATTAAACCAGACTTCTGTCAGGAACACTATCGTCAAATACAATTGACAATTAGCATACAGTTAGGATTGGCGGAATGGTTCCGTTCTGGGCGAGAACTCCCTGCGCATCCATGCAGCCTAGCATGGATAAGAGCATGGAGAGCAGGAATAACCCCCTTAGGGTAAACAGAACAGAACCAACATGAATGTATGCAGATATCATTAATTCAAGATTTTAAAGTACAACATAATTCGAGAATTTATTCTGAGTCAAGGGGAATCAGAATGCCATACTGACTGAGGAGAGGAGGAGCTGGGGATGGAGGAGGGTAATTAGCTCCTGAGAAACGCGATAGATGTTGACAATACTGAAGGAGATTATATATGTATACAGTGATAGGCGTCGTATTCCTATAGACGTGGATCAGCTGAGTCAGCTGATGCGAGCTTGACTAACCTGACCTGCCAGAACTGACGCTAGATATCTGGGCAAATTTACAAGTCTTGACAATCCACACACAAAGAGTCAAAAAGAGTAGACAAAAATGTCTCTGAGATGAGTGTTTAAAAGCACTTAATCAACTTTTTCCCCGCCAGCGTTTTTGAAAAGAGTTGCCAGCCACCGCCAACATTTTTGATCATTTTCACAAAAGTTTCATGACCCCCAGAATCTTCTGTTGTATGAATATCTGAATATACAATCTATCAAAAGAAAGAACAGACGCTCCGCTTTTAAACAACAACAACAACAACAACAAAAACGTATTCTAGCTTCATGATTTTTTATCAACACTTTAATGTGGGCAAGTTTCATAAAAAAAAGCAACATTTTGAGCAAAAAGCTGAGAAAATCACGTTTTTGTCAAAGACACAGATGGAGTAGATCGAGTTTCCTCAACACCCCAAAGCTTCACGGTCCTATAGCTCGTCCTGGGTCCACATTTCATTCAGTAACATTAGGCAGTTTTGATTTATAAGCTGTTTAATGTTGATGATTGAGTTATTTTACATATGCATCTGCTTACATATGGATCTGGATATGCATTTGCTTCTTCTTTGCATATGTTTTGATTAGGAGATTCAGAACTCTTTCAGAAGATGTGTAATAGCGCCCCCTACTGTATAACAGTGAAAACACGGAAAGCCGGAAATTTCCGTCATTGGCGGGGAAAGAGAGTTAGATAAAGAGTTGTTGCTGTCATTATTTTGCTGTTGTTGGGGGGAAATAAGGTTCATTTTAAACTATTACAGTGAACAGAAGACCATTAAATAGCTATGTTTGCATGCATCTAAATTATCCATTTATAATCAGATTGATGGCTTAATCGGATCGAAAAAGCCTTCATGTAAACACCTTCAATCAAATTGAAAAGACCTGAAATAATCTGATCAACAAGAAAACAATTACTCATATAAACACTTCAATCCTATGGAGTCAGTTCAGCGTGTCCACAATTTAACTAAAACAAGAAAAAAAATCTTAATTTGTGGTCACGATATATATATTTTTGTCGTTTGGTTCGTTTTGGGAGTTCAAAACAGCTTGCCAAAGCGAACTTTCCGGAAAAGTTCACTTCGGCTGGTAAAAACCTTCGGACTACCATTGGTCCGTGGTGGTTACGTAATGGTAGGTGTGCACTGAGGCTCTGCCTTCTTTCACGTGGAAAATCTTTTCCAGTTCATTTCTCCTCACAAGTTTGTGGAAGTCAGACGTCCGCGAGTGAAAACATGAACATGGACATGGGAGAGCTGCTTTATAGTAGAAAACAAAGTTGTTCTACTGATGAAACCAAAACGCATAAAAAGTTTTACATTTTTAGTTGAAAACGGTGTCTTATTTTAGCAAATATTTGTCTACCAGATGGTAAGACGTGAGATGTAAATGGTGGCTGATGGAGGTAAAACCAGAGAAAACCAGAGACACAAAGAGAAGTGAGACACAGACACTGTTTTTCATGTTTAATATAGTAAAGCTGGATGATTTTTAAGCAATCTATTGTATAAAGTGCTATAATATAAACGTGACGAGACTTTACTGGGGTGCCGAATTCGAAAAAAACACAAAGTAAAAACATTTCCATTTTTAGTACATCGTTGTCATGTAAATACCCTAAAAAATAGCGCATGTAAATGTAACTGTAATATGGGTTCGGGAACAAGCTGCAAAGGGAAAAGGCAAATACTCTTAACCTTGGCTGGTAAACGCCAATGTGTTGCCATAGAGTCAGAGGTCACGAGGGTGTGAGTAAGCAAAAGGTCACGGTGGGTGGCTGATGGAGGTAAAACCAGAGACACAAAGAGAAGTGAGCTATTAAACTGTTAGACAAAGAAGCATGGCCACACACACACACACACAGGAACACTTATACGAGGTGCATTATAGAAGCATCACTGTGGGTTGATGCAGTGACTCATATTTGTGTGTCAATACAAAATTTCAACCACCATTATCCACTTTGACCTTTAACTACATGTTTTATGCAGGGATGGCTTGTTATTTGACATTTTGCCTTGACTTGTTACCAGGGCCTGAAGTTAACTTTTTTTGCCACCAGCCACTGTGGCAGGTGGATATCAAAATTCACCTGCCACAGAGACTTTTTACCAGCCTTTTTTTTTTTGTTGCCTCATAGCCTAAAGGTGAAAAAACGGGAATTTCACAATATTGTTCTTTAACTTGTACACATTTAAGTGCTGTCAAGTTATTAACGAAATCAATATAAGTAATAATAACTCTTAGAATATACATTTAAAAAAATATTTTTATTCATTGATTTTGACACACACACACGCACAACAGATCTATAGACCTACCGCAGCTCGTATGTAAACAAATCACCCGCGGCTGTGTTGATGGCTGATTTAGTCACGTAGACAGCTAGGTCCTGACAGCTTTTAGTTACAGCGTTCAGGAACCGTTAAGCAGAACTAAATTAATATTATTACTGGTAAAGTTACCGGGTACCGGACATTTTCTCACCGGTTCCCAACTCCCAACATGTACTACAGTTGCACACGCACACATCTGTGCAACTGTCATTGTTCTGGAGCCTACGTCAGCGTTACATTATCTCATCCCATCTCACCAACAGTTTAATACTCGCACATCCAAACGTAGTCAGAAAAGGGCCTCATCTTCTTTCTGATCGCATGAACGTTACAAAACAACAGTCGTTGCCATAAATCAGCCGCTCACGAACCTTGCCGTTGTCGCCAATTGCCCACTTTGTATTAAAATGACTTCTTTTACTTTTCTTTGACTCATCCCCATCTTTTTGTTGGTTGTTTGTTTCAGCTGGCCTTTTTACCCCAGTAATGTGCCGCCACATTATAGCTAAGGTCCAACGCAATGAAAATGAAAACGTAAAAAAAAACCCTAATGAATCACTCAATTCTCATTGGCTACCTGCCAATGTGGCAGGTAGATTGACAGTGTTACCCGCCAATAGCAAAATTCACCCGCATTTGGCAGGTGGTCGGGTGTTAATTTCAGGCCCTGCTTGTTACTAAACATGCACTCTTCTTCTTTGTGTCATTGCCTCCTTGAATATATATAGATATAAACATATAATACTCTCATTGACAACTGGATAATTCACCCTTCGCCTGGAGTTTGATTGACAGGCAATCTGTCTAATTATAACGCCGATTTTATGTGCCTGCGGTGCCTCCATTGCTATCTGCCATTTTGTCCGACAAACATACCAGACAGTAGAGTTATTAGATTAACGTTGGTGGACTTGAACTTGATAAATAGTGTGTATTGATGTCTTTCCGCGGTTGAAACAACATACCTCCTCATGGTCATTCATGTTTATTTCATGCTATATTGTGTAAGAGGATAAGAGGAAGAAATGATCAGTTCACATGTTGCTTGAACTACAACGATCTGTCATGACACATCATAGGCGAAATTCAATGGGGGGACAGGGGGTATGAATTACGCCTATGATGTGTCATGACAGATCGTTGTAGTTTCAACCACCAATAACCCCCCCCCCCCCCCCCCCCCCGATACAGCCGATGCTGTAAGCATTACAGGGTGAGTATACGTTGGTTTGACGATTAGATGTAATAAAATTCCTTGTTGTGTTATACAATTACACACATTCGGACTTTTATTTTATTTTGATTAAAAAAATGTGTGCATGCGCCAACACAAAAAGTCCCACAGCTGTCCCCCCCAATGTGTGATTGACAATTTCGACCTTGCGACACATTAAAGAGAAACGAAATGGTATTTAATGTTTGAATTAAAAACTTGAAAAGCTGAGACTTTTTCTTACCAAAAGTAACCTGCTCTGTCTTGTCTGTCGGCACATTGTCAGTGTCCTCTGTGATGTATTTTTCACTGAGTGAGAACATTGACTACATTTACATGTGCGCCATTAATTTCCAATAATCAGACTTAATCACAGTAAGATGTTTACATGAAACGAACAAACCGCTTCACTCCCGTTTACATGCAAATTTCCTTATTCAAATTGCTGTAAAAGTCATCTCATCTCATTTTAATTCTTGTATAATCTCATACACTGAACAAAATTATAAACGCAACACTTTTGTTTTTGCCCCCATTGTTCATGAGCTGAGCTCAAAGATCTAAGACTTTTTCTATGTACACAAAAGGCCTATTTCTCTCAAATATTGTTCACAAATCTGTCTAAATCTGTGTTAGTGAGCACTTCTCCTTTGCCGAGATAATCCATCCACCTTACAGGTGTGGCATATCAAGATGCTGATTACACAGCATGATTATTGCACAGGTGTGCCTTAGGCTGGCCACAATAAAAGCAAACCGCTCACCCTGCACACGAAGCCATACACTCTGTCTGCCATCTGCCCCGTACAGTGAAAACCGGGATTCATCCGTGAAGAGAACACCTCTCCAAAGTGTCAGACGCCAACGAATGTGAGCATTTGCCCACTCAAGTCGGTTACGACTACGAACTGCAGTCAGGTGGAGACCCCGATGAGGACGACGAGCATGCAGATGAGCTTCCCTGAGACGGTTTCTGACCGTTTGAGCAGAAATTATTTGGTTATGCAAACCGATTGCAGCAGCTGTCCGGGTGGCTGGTCTCAGACGATCTTGGAGGTGAAGATGCTGGATGTGGGTCCTGGGCTGGAGTTCAAAACAAAAGTGTTGCGTTTGTATTTTGTTCAGTGTAACTTAAAAATTAAGATGAAAGTGGTGAAATTATTTGGAGTTAAAGTAAAACATACATTATGTTGCCATGACTTACTGATCATGTCATTTTTTACAATGCATCTATCATTATTACAGCATGTCTTTCTCTTTTCTCTGAAGAAAAGCATTTCTCCACACTTATATAAAGTACATGAACACAAAACGGCTCCCTAAAGCTTCCATCCTGTCTTTTAATCCTTATTTAATCCTTATAATCTTTTTTAATATTTTAGATTACTCTAATTGATCCGGAATAGAGAAATTAATTATTGAAACATGCATGCCATTGATATGGGCCACCATATGACGCTTCTCCCTCATTCATCTTAATACACCAGCAACATCCCAGAAAGCAGTGCCAGCGGTAATTCGGTTTATCAAACGACGAACACACACACACACAGTCACATGTGAGGCAGTTTACCTCCTGTGCCAGATTGTTTCTCAGTTTTCATTAAGTTAAGCATTGAGCGCAGAAGTACGACCTTCACACACACTTCATCAGAGAAACCCAAAGAGAGAAAGAGAGAGAGCTTTTACAATGATATACCGCTCCCACCCAAATCACAAATGGCATTATGGAAAGTGGATATAAATATTCAACAGCTTGTTAATGAGAAGTGCATAAATATCATTTACATGGTCAGATATATTAAATGGAACTGTGTCAATACAAGCAGCGGAACTAAAGTGATAAATAATGAAGCATATTTATGCATGAGACTTTGTTAAGATTCCCATATACAATCATGGTTATTAATACAATTTCACTTAAATGTTTGTTAAAAAAATATCAGTAAAATCATGCACTGCTGTTAGCAATGACAAAATCTTTTTGAAGATAAACTGCCACCACTGTTTAAAAAAACGTCTCAGGTTACGTATGTAACCCTGGTTCCCTGAGAGGGAACGAGACGCTGCGTTTGAGACGCGGTGGGAACGCTCTGCGTGATTGCGTCATGAAGCACGTGTAAAATCAGTCCAATGGAAGCCCGATACGTCATGGGTGACGTCATAGACCAGGAAACTATAAAGCACCCTTGAAAACAGACCGCGACAGCTTCTGAAAAAGTCTGAAGCAAGTCGATCAGGGCATGCAGGAAGTATGGCAGGCAAACGCAGCGTCTCGTTCCCTCTCAGGGAACCAGGGTTACATACGTAACCTGAGACGTTCCCTTTCAAGGGAACTTCGAGCTGCGTTTGAGACG
This sequence comes from Tiaroga cobitis, assembly GCA_030578255.1. Lineage (NCBI taxonomy): Eukaryota > Metazoa > Chordata > Actinopteri > Cypriniformes > Leuciscidae > Tiaroga > Tiaroga cobitis. Next base: position 7,241,434 of record CM060595.1, read on the forward strand.
CGGTGGGAACCCCATACCCACTACGCCATAGTGACAAATGCCCGTTCTGTGTGAAGTCCTTGCGCACACTAGAAGCAAGCAACCTCGCCCCAGGAGTGGAGAGGTCAAGGTCATAAAACCTGACAAATGTATGTGGAGAGGACCAACCTGCCGCATTACAAATGTCAAGAAGGGAAACACCCGAAATTAAGGCCGTAGAGGCCGCCATACTCCTAGTAGAATGGGCCCGTACAGCCATAGGTGAAGGCTGACCGGCCGCTTCATAAGCTAGTGAAATAGCCTCGACTATCCACTTGCTCATAACCTGTTTAGATGCAGGGCACCCTCTTCTGAGTGACCCAAAACATACAAATAATTGCTCTGACTTACGCCACAGGGCAGCTCTGTGAACGTAGGCATCCAATGCCCGAACTGGACATAACAGGTTCAATTGTTCCTGATCTGGGGTATTAAAAGGTGGAGGAAAAAGGCCTGCAGCACTATTGGGCCCCCAACATTGAATGGGACCTTAGGAATATAACCTGGTCTAGGGTATAGAAATGCTTTCACCATACCAGGTGCAAATTCCAAACATGACGGAGCAACCGACAGGGCGTGTAAATCTCCAATTCTGTTGATAGATGAAATAGCAAGGAGAAATAAAGCTTTCAAAGTGAGGAATTTTTCTGAAACCTCTTCAATGGGCTCGAACGGAGCCAGAGCCAGACCCTCAAGTACAATGGCTAAATCCCAAGCCGGTGCTCTGGAGTGCAGTGCAGGTCTCAACCTCAATGTACCACGGAGAAAACGAGTAATCAGAGGATCTCTCCCAATAGAAGTACCCCCCAGAGGGGTAGGAGATAATCCAGCAGAGAAACGGTCTTGCAGAAAATCGAGAACTGAACCAACAGGGCAGTTAACAGGATCTAACTGACGCTCACCACACCAGGTGGAGAATAATTTCCATTTCAGCGCATACAGTTTTCTCGTGGAAGGGGCTCTGGAATGGAGAATGGTCTCAACGACCTCAGTCGAGAGACCGGATTCTATGAGCCTGGCCCCCTCAGAGGCCAGGCCCACAGTTTCCACAACTCCGGTCGAGGGTGAAATATCGTGCCCTCTACCTGGGACAGCAGGTCCCTCCTGATTGGAATCTCCATAGGAGAGCCGCTCAGAAGAGACACCAAGTCCGAGAACCAAACTCGAGTCGGCCAGAAAGGGGCTACTAGTAACAGACGGGCCCCTTCCCGGCGAACCCTTTCCAGAACCTCCGGGAGCATAGATATCGGGGGAAATGCGTACAGGTGCAGCCTCGGCCACACCTGCATCATCGCATCCAGTCCGCGAAGAGCTGGCTGCGTGAGGGGGAACCATATAGAGCAATGCGTTGTACAAACGATGTGAAAGGTCGACTTGACTTTAGTTAGACCAAAGTTCTCCCTAAGAAGCTCCACCACCTCGGGGTGAAGTCTCCAATCCCCTGGGCCTCAGCCCCTGCCTCAACAGGATATCTGCTCTGATATACGAGACCATCAGTGTGTTGTCCGCCATTCGCCGAGCAACCACTCATGATCGCCCCCACTTGTGAGGGAAGCATCCGTCGATAGCAATATGCGTCGACAAGAAGCCCCCAACACTGGGCCTGGGCGAGGAACCAAGGTTCTTCCACATGACCGAAGCACGAAGGCATAGCCGCGTGACCTTGATCATGCGAAAATGTATTTCCCCTCGGAGAAAACCCCTTGGTCCTGAGCCACCACTGCAGGGGTCTCATGAACAGAAGGCCAAAAGTAAAACGTTGGACGCAACTGCCATGAGGCCCACCCGTCTGAAACTGTTTCACAGTGAGTGACTGGCCTAGATATACCCCATTACGTTTGCTGTAGAATTGCTACACCTAGAAAAGTGGTCCTCAGAGCACACTCTTCTTGGCGTTGAGAGGCAACCCCAACATCCTTAATGAGACAGAACGACATCTCGATGCCGAACTGCCATAAACTCAGATTGAGCTAGGAACAACCAATCATTGATGTAGTATAATACGCGAATGCCCTGGAGTCTCAGAAGAGCCAGAGCTGCATCCACGCATACTGTAAAGGTGTGGGGTAATAAACCTAGGCCGAATGGAAGAACCCAATAATGGTATGCTTCGCCCCCGAAAGCAAACCTCGGGAACCACCACATCCTCTTTCGGAAACAATGAAGTAATGGCTGTCTGCTGGGAGGAGGAACCCCTTCTACAGCTCCTTTTGCAGAAGTGATAGTACTTCCTGCTCCATAACCAAAGCCTGCTCGGGGTCCACCAATGAAAGGAGGACCCCTAGAAATCTGGGCGAACGAGAACCGAACTGAATTCTGAAACCCTTTTCTATAGTGTGCAGGACCCACTGAGAAATATGTGGCAGTAGTTTCCACGCTGCCAGAAATTTACTAGGGGAACCAGTCTCTCAAGACTGGCCTCTGGATTTATTTGAACAGTCACTACGGCGCCCTGAAGCGGCGAACCGGCAGGGAACAACCGAACTGACCATTCTACGACCCGTATGGGGATGCTGACACCTCGGTGCCCTGAACGGCGAACCGGCAGGGAACAACCGAACTGCCAGCGCTGCAACCCTCCTCAGAGAGTTGCACCCCAGAGGAAAAACGATTTCTCAAAACCGTCCCTTGGTTGAACAGTCACTACGGTGCCCTGAAGCGGCGAACCGGCAGGGAACAACCGAACTGACCGCTCTACGATCCTCCTCGGAGGATCGTATGGGGACGCTGACACCTCGGTGCCCTGAACGGCGAACCGGCAGGGAACAACCGAACTGGCAGCGCTGCGACCCTCCTCAGAGAGTCGCACCCCAGAGGTCGCCGAGGAGAAACGATTTCTCTAAACCGTCCCTGCCCCGGAGGAGCCCTCAGAAGCCTGATAGCCTCGTTTTCATGCGACAGGACTTCTTGTCTAAGCTTTATTAGAGATGATGACAGTCTTCAGATCTTGCCTACCTCTAACTAGCTTAGTTCCTACGACCCTCCTCGGAGGATCGTTGAAAAAAGCAGGCACTTCGGCGCCCTGAAACGGCGAACCGGCAGGGAAACCGAACTGACTGCTCTTCTTTTTTTCTTATTTGAAGGCTCGTTTGGGGACACTGACACCTTGGTGCCCTGAAACGGCGAACCGGCAGGGAAACCGAACTGGCAGTACTGCGACCCTCCTCAGAGAGTCGCACCCCAAAGGGCGCTGAGGAGAAACGATTTCTCAAAACCGTCCCTACCCCAGAGGGGACCACCCTTAGAAGCCTGATCGCCTCGGCGTCAGGGCTTCTTCTTTGTCAAAGCTATTTTAGAGATAAAACAGTCCTCAGATCTTGCATGTCTCTAACTGGCTAGACTGCGACCGCCACCCAGGTACCCCTCAATTGCGGAGGAGCCCGAATGGCGACGCTCTGTTTTGCACTTTGTGCTGAGAGGAGCTTAATATCTCAGGAACATTAGATTGGTGAGGAAGAATGATGAAAGGTTTATATCTCAGTTTTCTTGAAAGCGGAGCGTCCAGAAGAACAGACATAATTATATCTTTATTTTCCTTTATCTTTATATCAGAAAAACTTATATATATATATATATATATATACATACATATATCACTCTGTGGCCACCAGCAGGAAACAACCGAACTGGCAGCGCTGCGACCCTCCTCAGAGAGTCGCCCCTCACATTCATCCATGTCCTTACATACTTTACCCACCAGCGCTGCCTAATAAAAAATGTATTCATTATTTAAGATGGCTGGTGGGTAACGTCGGGGTTAATAACGATGACGCCGACTCGGGAGAGAGAAAGCTCGTAAGCGTCTCTTTAACCCGAGGCAATGTCATACTATGATACTTAATACCCAAACATTACTATAGTCAGACATCTGGGGATTAAACACATAAAATACAAACCGGTTTATTCCACGATCTCGACACCTCAGTGTGGAGATAGGGAAAAACCACAGTCCCCGACGAGGAGGCTGAGATACAGAGTTTTCTCTGTTTAAGATACAGTTCATCTTTAACAAACTCTTCTTTATTTTCAATCTCATAATGTTCAGCTGGCCAGTAAATATTTAACTGGCAACAGCACTAGATAAAACCTCCTTTTTTCTTTAAAAAAGCTCCTCTTTATTCAACAGAGTTATGAGCTGGAAAATGTATTCATTGAAAACTCAAACATCTGCCTTTTTATAAAGATTTGTATTTGTTTTGTTCTCCTTCTTTTAAAACAAAACACTAACGATACCAATTCCTCGGAACTGGAAATCGCAGCACACTAGATCTGGCATGTGAAAGCTGAGAAAGGGCGGAGCCCGTCCCAACCCCCGCTGTCAGATCCGTTTACGAACCCCGAAATACGAGCCGTCTCCGAGCCTCGGCAACAGAGAGACCCGCTCGGGGAACGCGAACCGAACCGTCCTCCTCGAAGAACGCCCGGCGGGAGCGGAGCGTCCTCACGGACAGCTTCTCGCAATGCACAGTCAGATCCCTCGAGAAATGACTGTTGCATACTCCACTCCCAAACAGCAACAAAAAGCTGATGTGTGTCCCCACCCGTGATGTAACGAGGGCAGGGAACAACACAACGTCTATAATATTGCTTTGCTCGCCATAATGATAGATAGTGATATATATATTGGGCTTGACAAACAACAATAAATAGACAAGGACAGAATCACAGAGAGCGCTTGCTGAAGACTACAGAAGCTGTCGCGGTCTGTTTTCAAGGGTGCTTTATAGTTTCCTGGTCTATGACGTCACCCATGACGTATCGGGCTTCCATTGGACTGATTTTACACGTGCTTCATGACGCAATCACGCAGAGCGTTCCCACCGCGTCTCAAACGCAGCTCGAAGTTCCCTTGAAAGGGAACATCATTCTTCACACTTCACTTCACACTGGAATAACAACTGAAAAATACACAAGTGTGTGTATGACTATGACAGTGCAGATGGAAGTTGATGATGTTTTTCTTGGACCAACACAAAGAGACACACTTTTAGTGTTTATATGTGCACTCTACAATTGCTCACTAATGTACTGTACAATGCATACTACTAAGTGTACAATGTATAGCCTATACGGCATATTATTTTTTAACAACTTCATCACAGTGGCACCCAAAATATTTGGATTTACTTAAAAATGCACGAATGTCATTGCAACGGACAAATTAATCAAATACAGTATGTGTCTTTTAAATATGTGATGTGAATATGATAGTGGGTTTAGGTTTATGTTGTGTGACAAGTTAACAGAGGAATGATAGACGAATGAAAAAAATAAGATCCTATCAAACAATACTGATGACAACATCAGGTATGAGAGAGCCCTGACAGCTCATCACCTTTAGCACTGGAAGAACATCTGGATTGTCAGTGTGTGCAAAGACACAAGACATGTTTTCACCCACAGACAGATGCTTAAACAACAAGAACATGTGTGTATATTACACATACAATGAACAAAAGGTATAGAAACCACCAAACTCATCTCCATATGCACATGAAGACGCGCCCGTGGCTGTCAGAGAAAGTGTGTGTACACACTGTGACGGTGAACATAAATTGAGGAGCAGCTGTGGAATTAATGTTGCATATCTGAAAGGACAAAGAAAGGGACACCATAGAGACGGAAAGAGAGCAAATAATACAAAAAGGAAGGAGAATTCACGAAGACGGCATGTGGCCACTGATAAAACTGCATGTGGCTGTTTATTTGCATATGCTTACTTTTCTGTTTCACTGAAGGAATTGACCTATGGCTAAGCCACGCCCCCTCCACTCACTCGGACACACAGTCAACATTCGGTGGCCGGTGCTATGGCAGCTGTCACAGTAGGAGACATTTCACAGGAGGCAATTGATGATTTTTGGAGACAAAAAGATTATATATCATCTCGAAGTCACCAAAAGGGTCTTAACTATTCATTGGAGGGTTATATTAATAATTTTATTGTTGAGAAGGTCGATGAAAAGCTTCAGCTCCAGGCAAAAATTTACAGGTCACAGTGTAAACGTGATAATCCGCATCTCGTTGCCATCACCATCTCAGACCAGATAGAGGATCAGCATTGTTCATGCACTGCAGTATTTACATGAATCTTTTAGCACAACATTGCTAATATTTGTTATCTCGGTTATTTAAAGATACGCAAATGAAGCTAAGTGACACTTAGTGGCTAAGTGTACAACGCAGCTAGCTAACGTCAACGTTTTCCTAATGTTAGGCTAACGTTAGCCTAACGTTACGTTAGAGATGTTAAAAATAATGTTCAAATACGTTGTTGACTTAGAACAGATGTAGACATCCTTGTTTAATTCTTGTTTAATTTATCCACGTGTTGGAGTTGCATGTACCCCATGCACACCGTTTGACCATTTTAAACTTAAAATGACAAGAAAAAACATATAAAAACGAATGAAAACTGACTAACTGCAATGCATTTCAATGAACGTGGAAGCAGAGAATGTCCGAGTGTATTGGGTTAGCTATGCACACTGTGATTGGCTCACCGCGTTTGGGGGCGTGGCTTAGCCATAGGTCAATTGTGCAAATCAGATAAAGGTGCAAACATTGCGTCAAAAGTTATTTTCACTGCACATTTCACATCGGTTCTGAGTGCTCAGTTGTGAAAGATGCAGCAGACTAAAAATCTGATGTATTTTACTAGAACAGTAGTGTTGTCATAAATATATAGAGAGTTGACACACATAACTATAAGTCTGTTAGAGAGTGACAACATTTGGCAGTAAAAAAAAAAAAATCACATTTGCATAATCTCCAACATGTTTTGTGGACAGATGATTACAGCATTTAAACCAGATTAGAAGTGTCTGTAAACCTGTTGTCATAGAAAATTAAAGCCTCCCTGCAATTTTTCATCAAAATAAATGCTTGAGAGTTTATTATAAAGTAAATGAATTTGAAATAAATAAATGAAAATAAATAAAATGAAATATTTATTTTTTATTTTTCAGTGCAGTTGTATTACAATAGTCAAATATTTATATCTTATAAAAATAATACTTAATATTACTATTATTTTGTATTTATTCCATATGGATTTAAAATCTACAGTCTCACTCTTCTGGCTAAACAGACCCAGGAAAAATTATGATGTCAGAAACTTTGTCCAGTCAAATGTTTTCTGGAACAACAATGTCTCCTCCTTCTTTAAGTGGACTGCAGGTAAAAGCACTGATATCTTTTTCACAAAATGGAATTCGCATGAATTCCATTTTGTGAATTCCATTTTGTGAATTCGCTCCAGAGAGAAAGAGAACAGAAAATATCGAACTACAGTTTCCACATCCCCCATCCTCAATGAAAGATGAATGCAGGAAGCAGTCTCTCTCTCAGTTTCTCTCTCTCTCTACAGAGGATGAACTGTGTGAACTCTTGATGGGCTGCTCCCCCACAGATATATCATGGGGCTTCATTTCTTCAGCTGCAGGACCCTCATGTTGACAGATACTAACAATAAACACAGAAACAGCACTCAAAAAGCTTTCATAAAGAGGATAGGCCAACTGCAGAGAGAGAGAACATAATACACAATTTTTTTTCATTTTCTGAAGAAAACATAAATGGTACTTGCCCATGCAAAACTCTTTAATTTTACATGAAAATCCCCACTTAGACAGGAACAGAGCATCTGAATGACATGTAAAGCTACCAATCACAGATTGTTTTGTTATTGTGTGTGCTGTTTATTGTCCGGCATACCTGAAATATATTACAATAGTAGACCGACGTGAAAAACAATTATGTGAACGGTTGTACAGACAAAACTCGAGAATGAGTAAAAGGTATATAGATCATCAGAATTTGGGTCCATCCAGAGTAAAAAGTACTGATTATTGCACAGAAATTGTTCAAAATACAGAATATTCTTTTTTACCTAGTTGGATATGTAGTTTACTTGCCACTAAACCCTTTTGAAAAAGAAATCAAGCATATAGCGTCAGTTCTGGCAGGTCACGTTAGACAAGCTCGCATCAGCTGACTCTCAGCTGATCCACGTCTACCTATAGGAATACAACGCCTATCACTGTATACATATATAATCTTCTTCAGTATTATCAGTAGCTACTGTATCGTGTTTCTCAGGAGCTACCCTCCTCCATCCCCAGCTCCTCCTCTCGTCAGTCAGGATTTGAATCAGACTAAATTCTCAATTATGTTGTATATTTAAATCTTTATTAATTAATGATATCTGCAATACATTTATATTGGTTCTGTTTACCCCAATGGGGGTCATTGCTGCTCTCCCTGCTCCCTGCAGGGAGTTCTTGCCCAGAACAGAACCATACCGCCAATCCAAACTGTATGCTAATTGTCAATCAAATTTCACGATAGTGTTCCTGACAGAAATGTGCTTAATTGTGTTGAATGCGCACTTCAAATCTTAATATTGATGAAATAATATAATGTTGATGAAATTAAAGGCCACTTAAGTATACTTAAAGAAATTACATATCCATGACTATGTTTCTTAACACACTTCAGTGCACTTTTAAAAAGTGCACTTTGTAATAATGTCAACATTTATTTAAAAAAATGTATACTAAAGCACATGTAAAGTACTTGATTATAATTTTAACTTAGTGTTTTGTCACGATATGGCACAGACTCAATGATGAAGACAGATGTAAAAATCAACACAGGTTTAATTGTTGAGGCAGCAGGAACAGACACATGTAGGTAGGTGAGTGGTAAGTTGAATGGATAGTTCTAGAAAGTAATGATGAATATTAATAATTTTATCTTTGTTGGTAGAATAGATAGGAGGAGCCAGGGTGGAGCCAGGAGCCTGATCAACTGTGGTGGAGTTGGAAGAGGTAGAGACACAGGCAGAGCCCGGGAGACGAAGACCCAGTGTGACACTGATGGACTGGAGGGCAGAGGCGGAGATGGGTGCTCGGCAGACCAGGCCGAATCCGGTGGGAGTGAGAACTATGATGGAGCCCAAGGGGTGGAGGGAAGAGGCATAGCAAGAGGTCCGGAAGCCGTGTTGCAACCAGGGTGATGACTGACCAAGGCAGAGCCGGGGGGACAAGGGAGCATGGTAGAGCCTGAGGGATGACAAACCACGGTAGAGCAGAGAGATCATGGAGCCAAGGTGGAGCCAATGGGTCAACAGGCCGTGGTGGAGCTAGGGGATCGACACACCAAGGCGGAGCTGGAGACCTGAAGGCCCAAGACGGATCCAAACAGCTGGGCGGAGCTAAGAAACTGAATGGCCTTGGCAGAGGAGGAGAGAGAGGGAGGCTGGGCAGGACCATCCACACCGCTGGGCAGAACCAGCAGCAACAAAGATGACTTGGGATTGGGCTGATTCAATGGCGATGAAGGCAACTTGGAGCTAGGTTGAACCAGCGATGATGAAGACGATTTGGGACTAGGCTGAACCAGCAGTGATGAAGACGACTTGTGACTGGATGGGACCAACGGTGGAGACAAGGCTTCAAAGTAGGAGGGAATCAGGGAAAAAAGAAGATCACGGCAGAGCAACAGACTTCAAGGGCATGATGATGAGTGGAACTCCGCTCTATGATGTCCAACTCCATCAGCACTTTCTCAGGGATGCCTATAGATTCTGGCTCACACACCTGGTCAGACTTGGCAGGCTCTGTCTCTGGGTCTGCAGTGGACTCTGGTTTTGGGTCCTTGGCGGGCAAAGGCACTGGCTCTGGATTCGTGGTAGGAGTGAGGAAAGACTAGGGAAGGAGGGATGTAATGTCACGATCTTGTCTTGTTTAGTTAAATTACTTTCCTGTTTAGTATGCAATATGCATCAGATGATCAATAAACATACTGCAGGATTGTTTAAATTATTAACACAAAGTATGAGCAAGTGCATTAGCAAGCAATCAATTCATGTACAGCACTCAGTACAAAAAAACTTTACATGATTTGCTTTGCAGTGATTGAAGCAGCAATTTGCAAATGTCACACAATCTGACAGAAAACACTTTAAAATTCCTATGTGGATGAATTATGAGCTGTGTCTGAGATTGGGACACGAACCCAGACTGAAAAGCCTGATGGAGAGTGGCACGCTATGGAGAAACCAGCTGTTCAATTGGCTTAGTTAACTGCTTATTAGGACTTGCAGGAGCTGATTTGAGTTTTTTTGGAGAGGGCATGTTACTGACCTTTATGTTTCATCAGTTTTATGGAATAAAACTGCTCTGCATGATTTTGAAAAATTTATAGAGATACTGTATATATTCTCTATATCAGTAAGCACTGTTTCTGAACTCCCTAAAATGCCTCGATTGTAGTTTTGAGTTTTCTTTCAGGATCGTACATGTTACAATATTCCTAATTTAAATGATTTTCCACCCAAGGCATTCGCAAAACGGGATGAGGCCTGATTGAGTAGTGTTAGTAGTGTATTGAATCTCGTGGTTATGGTAAGGGGCTTGACATTTCCCAATCACACTTTAATCATGTAGCAACTTGCTCTTCCTCTGTAACAACTTTCCTTTTCTACTGATGTCCCTCAGGGCTCTTAGATTTCTGTTTCACTCGAAAATATGTCACATTCAGAGGTGGAAAGAGTAATAAAATATTCTACTCAAGTAAAAGTACTACTACTTCAATGAAATTTTACTTAAGTACAAGTAAAATTACCGGTCAAAAAATCTTCTCAAGTAAAAAGTAGCTTATTTAAAATTTACTCAGAGTAAAAGTTACTGAGTTACTTTTTAACAGCGGGGTGGGCGACTCTCCCGTGTATGGTTGTAATGGTAGGAGATTTTCACAGTATGATAACGTCTATTATTATTATCATCAGTTAAAATGACAGTTAAATTAATGAAAACAGGGTTTTTTGGGTTTTTTTTTTTGCTTTTATTATAACAAACTTGAAACCATTTGTTTGTTTTGTTAATTAAAAAATGTACATTTCAATAAAACATGTCCAATCAATAAAATTTGATAATTGATTATGAGTTAGATTAACAACTTATTTTTAACGTTAATAATTTATTAAAATGTTTAAGAATAATATTGTCCTATGAAATGTATTTATTCAGAAAATGAATGTTTCTTTTTATGATTTAATCCAAATATATTATCAAAAACGGTGGAAATCAAATTTAAATTTAAACTTGTGTCCTTTTGGGGAAGCGCTGCAAAAACGGATTTACTAAATTAAACCATGGACAAAAAATATATTCCTTTAATGTTTAAATAAAATGTATTATTATTATTTTGAGAAGTAGAATAGTAATATAGTTGTAGTGAAGACCAAAAATGTAGAAAAGTGTTTTGACAATGGTTTTGTTTTTCTCAAATAAAATGATGAAAATGCTCATTAGGCGTTCTCTCAGAGCAGCTCTGGAAATGTTCATGTATCATATCCTCAAATTGTTTGTGAGACGCTGAAAACACCTGAAACGTCACGCCCACTTGAGTATGTAGTAGAAAAAGCGGCGCAGCTCAGCAGAACAAATAGGGATATATTTACATGCAGTATTTTTGTGCTTAAATATATTCAAAGACCATGTCGCGATTGGATTTATTGCACAGTTCTACTTTCCATGTATTCATGCATCCATTATTTTGCGTGTTTTACGTGACATCTGCGTTATGTGAATGCCATTTTCATGACTGGATTCTGGGATTCCCTCTGCATCACGTAAGTCATTCGGCCTTAAATTATAATCGGGACATACCTTTATCTGCAGGAGGGATGGTGTGTCCTATGTATCCTCCTTTTTCAGCCACTTTGCGTCCACATTTTTTGCAAATTGGATATTTATATCCTCGAGGACAACCACGTTTTTTTTCTACAAAGTATTTTCATACTGGCCATAATCCGCTTCATAAGAATTCGAGGGCGCTTCGTTTTCAGCTTCAGCTGGGTCTGCGTCACCTTTCTAGCGCGTTTGTTCTCCCGCCCTTCAACCAATGCAGTAGTTTCCGGAGTGTGTTTTTTTTTTTTTTTCTCCCTTGCATTATTATTTTTTACTCAGTAACGGATGTGATTTCAAATGTAGCGAAGTAAAATACTTCAAACAAAATGTACTTAAGTAAAAGTAAAAGTACATATTTTAAAAACTACTTTAAAAAGTAGAAGTACACAAAAAAACTACTTAATTACGTAACGCGAGTAAATGTAATTAGTTACTTTCCACCTCTGGTCACATTAGGGAAGTAAAATTGGATGCAAACGACAATCCACATTGACTTCAGCACCAATTACACATAATATAGCTCTGTGTGAAAATATTTCCTTATAGAAATATTAATTTGCCAATGAGACAATTGGTTTTTAATGCAAAGTGTCTAAAACCGTCTGAGAAAATAGGTCTTTGTTGGACAACAAGATATTCAGTGATCAATGTTCCTCATAGTTGCTCATCCATAATAGCCCTGTCAGCTCTAACAAGGTTTCATTAACATAATCACACTCTGAGCAATGTGGCCATCCCAATTATGTCCAATCACAGCAACTTCCCTGACTGATAGAACCTCTGCAGAACCTCTGAAGAATATTTGGATGCATCTGTAAGTGCACTGATGAGGATCTCCATTAGCTTGATGGTTAACAGCAAGCTAATGGCAGTCAATCTTCATGCCTCAAGGGCAGGACTGTACAATGTCCACCAATTTGAGAGTCAATTAAATTACACTTTTGCTTGGATGCTTTGTCACCTAAAGTATTTCACACCCTGCAGGCAAAGAGAGTGAATGAAAGCTGATGAAGGAGTTAAACATCTCTCTCCTTCATCTTCTCATGCTACCAATCCTTTCCTCCGGTAGATGAATGAAGCTCTGTCCATACATGTATTCTTCTTTATTACGCACTCTCTCCATCTGGATGGCTGCCAAGTTCATGGCCATGGGAGGGGAGGTAATTTTGTCTCATTACTGTATGGATATACTATAATTTATCATCTTTGAGGGGGAAACAATCATACAGAGACCAAAACAAGCACACTATTCACACACAAAATAATCTAGTTTACAAAAGTCGGAAATAGTGTAGAGTTAAGAAAGCGGAAAAAAAAACATATCCAACAGAAAAATCATAAGTTTCCTTAAGACAGCAATGAGATTAAAAGAACAAACAACACATTTGCTTTTCTCTGAATTGTATCCAGAGAAAGAAACCTTAGTGATCTCACATGGTTCTTTTTCAAGATCAACTGATTTTACTTACATTTTTTGCTGTTTTGACGGAAAAAAAATCTGAACACACTCACGAACAAAAACAAAGCAAAACATAACACTTAGAAATTTTCAAAATACCATATTTTGTGTTAGATGATCACTTTATGTCTCCTGACTGAGTTATGAAAGCTCCTTGTACTAAACGATCAAATTCTGCTGTGCTGGCTGCCTTCACATAATCACTTTCCACATCTACTATCAATAGTGTGTGTGTGTGTGTGTGTGTGTGGCTGCTCTTCTTTTCAAGCTTGATAATACCTGTCATCATACATGACAGAACATCTGCATTAAAGTGTTCAGCCTCTAAATTGATCAAATGAAATGATTCATTAATGTCAGTGCTGCGGAGAGATGGATATGAGCAGACCTCTACTCAAGACGATGACTGCGACCTCTGCCTTGGCCTCCTCGGGAATCAATGAGCGGTCTCGCCTCAACACTTTACATAATGTTTTAAATCATCTCTGTCTGTCTCACAGGATGCGTGAAATCAATACTCAATACCCAGATATAACATGAATGAATGTGCATGTGTATGACAGTGTGTGTGTGTGCTGAAGTATAGTTCATTTACTAATGGTAGTTCTCTTACGAGAGGTTCTCTCGTATTGCGTAAGCTAGCTTACGCTACGGGAAAGATTCATCTTTGCTGAGATATTGAAGCCAAAAAATTATTTCATAATTTGTATCCATACACAACGCAGTTCCTCTGCGGCAGACCTAGAGCGGGCTAGCTAGCAGCTCATTGGTTCGCTCAGAGAGAACTGCTTAAGCCTATGGGAGAGCGGGGCTGAACCCGCTTCCAATGAGAGGCGCCCGCGCGCTCATTGCGTCATGGCCCGCCAGAATGGGCGTGGCCATGGTGTATATAACAGTCTCTCCCAGGCTTATATGTTGATTCATTTCATCTTCAGCGAGCTACACGCTTCTGCTGTCTTGAGAAAAGCCGCCGTCGTGGAAAAGGCACCTTCTAGCGAGCATCTGGGAGTCTGAGGAAGCCGGCCGTCTTCGCCACCTTCAGCCGTCCTGCAAGCTAGCGCCATCCGACGGATTCATATCCTTACCAAAAATCTTCTTGCATTGTGTGTGTGTGTATCTAAAAGAGCAGCGAGCGTCTTTTTTAAGATGCCTCGCACACCTGCGGCTCATGCCGCGTCCCTCTCAGCGCCAGAGCCCGCCTTCTTCTGCGCTCTCTGCCTGGGACTGGGACACGCAGAGCTTTCTCTCGCCAACGGCGGATGTTTCCTCTGCGATTGGGCTTCTGTTGTTGACCCTGCGGGCTCGACTCGAAGCGTTACGCCGCCTCCCCCTCTCACCGCCTACGAGCGCTGAATGGGGGACGAGCCGCTTACAGCTGTGCCAACCGCGGCTAGCTTTCTTTACTTTACTTTACAAGAGAGCTAGCCCGGCCGTCACCGGCAAGTGGGTTTATAGTGCGTTAAGTTCCGTCGAGGCCGAACTAGTCACTGCTATCACACCCTCTTATCTGCTCGCGCTATTGAGCCTGTGTCTTTCCCCTAGCTCAGTGGTGGAACACAAAGCCTCTCGCGCCAGAGACCCGTGTTCGATTCCGGCTCTCGCAGATAATTTTTTATGCAGCTCTGAGCTCTCGGCTAGCTTTCTTACGTGACAGAAAGCGGCCGCGCTCTCCCGCGCTCATGAGAAACGTTCTCATTTCCGAGCATAAAGCTGGACAAATGGGTTATAGTGTGTTAGTTCCGCTGAGGCCGAACCTGTTACTGCTATCACGCCCTCTTATCTGCTCGTGCTACTGTGCTTGTGTCATTACCCCTGTGAGTGGTGTATCACAAAGCTTTTCGTGCCAGAGACCCGCGTTCGATTCCGGCTCTCGCAGATAATTTTTATGCCGTCACAAGTCCAGCCTCTGCAGGCTAAAAATAGTCTCGTGCCCGCTTGCAGCGCTCACGTTTCTAACACGCACTTGCACGCGACGCGCGTCACAAGTGCAGCCGATTTCAAGCTATATATATATCCCGCTGCAGGCCGCTCACGTGACCAGCCTCAGCTGAGAAAAGGACGGCTATTTCTCACCATGGCTGAACCGCCATCAAGGTTTCGCCCTCTGTCAGTCCCCGTTCACACGGCTACTGCAGCAGTGTACACCGCCATCAACAAGCCGGTCTCTTTTCCCGCTTGCATGTGCACAAACGCCGTTTTCACCGCGTCCCAGAGAAATCAAAAAAAAAAAAAAAAAAAAAAAGTGCATAAAAGCCTCTTGTGTAGAAAATGTGCCCACTCATACACAAAACACTGCAGGTGCACAAACACCGTTTTCACGGCGACCCAGAGATATCTCAAAAAGAGCATAAAAGCCTCACGGGTAGAAAAATCTCCCGCTGTGGCCGGACCGCCGTCAAAGCTTCGCCCTCTGCCAGTCCCCGTTATTTCGCCGACTGCTGTAGTGTTGACCGCCACAAACAAGCCGGTGTCCCAGCCCGCTTGCGAGCGACAATAAGCCGCTTTTGCGGCTACCCAGAGAAATCTCAAAAAGAGAAAATTTGCCAGTTGTGTAGAAAATGTGCCCACAATCATGTGCTCACCCATACACACAAGCATAACATATCCCGTGTCTCTATCAGAGCCCCATCACATGAAACGGGCACAGCCCGCTCTAATATCAGAGAACATAAACACGCCCACGAGCTCGTGCGCGTGTCCCCTCTATGCTCGCTCTGTTTCACGGCCCATAGACTCCTCTCTGAGTGCAAATCCCGTTGCCACACACATTCAAAGCGCGCCCACACACTGTGTCCAGCCCGCTATGTGCAGCAATCAGGGCAATATAGCCATTCGGCCGTTAGCCGCATGCTCCAAAGCGTGGGAAGCCATTCCAGGCATTTCCCCGTGGGTGTTAAGCATTATAAAGAGCGGCTATCTGCTACAGTTTCGCCGCCGCCTGCCTCGTGCGCGCAGCTCGAATCTACTGTCAGCCCGCTGGCTGCCGGCACGCTCCGCTCAGAAATTGCGACGCTGTTGCAAAAGGGGCGCTATAGAGAGAGTCCCGCCATCTATGACCGAGTCGGGGTTTTACGGCCGTTATTTTCTGGTTCCCAAGAAAGACGGCGGCCTCAGACCGATTTGAGATCTCAGGTCTTTGAACAAAGTGCTCATGAAGAGACCGTTCAAGATGCTCACTACCAGGAAACTCCTCGCGCAAGTGCGCCAGGGGTCTGGTTCATCTCTCTAGACCTGAAAGACGCCTATTTTCAGATCCAGATAAATCCCCGTCACAGGCCATTCTTACGTTTCGCCTTCGAGGGTCTTGTTTATCAATACGCCGTTCTCCCGTTCGGCTTATCTCTGGCGCCCCGTACATTCACGAAGTGCATGGATGCGGCGCTCGCCCCCCTGCGAAGCCAGGGGCTGCGCATTCTGAATTATCTGGACGACTGGCTGATTTTGGCCCAATCACAGACGGAGCTTCTGTCGCACCGCGCAGTTCTCCTCGACCATCTGGAAACGCTGGGCCTCTCTGTCAACTGGACAAAGAGCTCCCTTCTTCCCAGTCAATCGATTTCCTTCCTAGGAATAGATTTGAACTCGGTCACGATGACGGCTCGCCTGTCTACACGGCGCGCGCGCAGTGTTCAGCGTCTAGCCGCCTCGTTTCAGATGGACACCCGCACACCTCTGAAAACTTTTCAGAGGATGCTGGGTTACATGGCCTCAGCCTCCGCTGTACTTCAGCTGGGCCTTCTGCACATGCGCCCGCTTCAGCTCTGGTTAAACAGCCGTGTACCCCACCGCGCGTGGAACACGGGCCGCCAGCTGATCAGGGTTATGCAGACATGTCTCACGGCGCTGCAGCCATGGACAGTAGCAGAATGGTTTCGACAGGGCGTCACGATGGGGACCTTTTCCTGCCGAAAAGTCATCTCGACAGATGCATCCAACACGGGTTGGGGTGCAGTCTGCGAGGGCTCACCGGCCTTCGGCCATTGGTCGACTCAGGAAAGCCCCTTACACATAAACTGTCTGGAAATGCTTGCGGTCGAGAACGCGCTTTCGCGCTTTCTCTCGCTCATTCGGGGACACCACGTCCTGATCCGTTCGGACAACATGGCTGTGGTCTCCTATCTCAACCGTCAGGGCGGTGTCAGATCCAGAAATCTCTGTCTACTGACACACCGCATTCTAGTTTGGTCTTAGAGCCGCCTGCTCTCGCTCAGAGCGACGCATGTGCCGGGCCATCTGAACGACGGTCCAGACATACTGTCCAGGAACCTCATCTCCACAGGAGAATGGTCCCTGAACGCACAAACGGTCCAATTACTGTGGCGGCTATTCGGCAGAGCAGAAGTAGACCTCTTCGCGTTAGAAGAGAACGCTCACTGCCCAATATATTTTTCGAGGAGCGAGGACGCGCTAGCCCAGGAATGGCCTCGCCGCCCGCTCTATGCATTCCCTCCGATCGCTCTGTTACCACAGGTAATTCAGAGGATCAGGGACACACGCCACTCGGTGCTCCTCATAGCCCCGCGTTGGGAGAGTCAGAATTGGGTTCCGGAGCTCACGCAGCTGTCACAGACAGCCCCGTGGCCCATCCCAGTCAGAGCAGATCTCTTCTCTAGCTCGCGGCACGATCTGGCACCCCCATCCACGGCGCTGGGCGCTACATGCATGGGTGATCAACGACTATTCGTCGATTTGCCAGAGGGAGTAAGAAACACTATCATACAGGCTAGAGCACCTTCCACGAGAAGGCTCTATGCGTATAAATGGTCTGTGTTCTCAAAATGGTGCACCGACAAACAGCTGGACCCACGGTCGTGCGAGGTGCCGTCTTTGCTTGTTTTCCTTCAAGAGATGCTGGACAAGGGCAGGGCCCCCTCCACTCTCAAGGTTTATGTGGCAGCCGTCGTGGCGTTCGCTGAACCCCGACGCGCTCAGTCCCTGGGCAAAGACGAGTTAGTCATCCGCTTCCTCAGGGGAGCTAAGAGGATGAACCCTCCGCGGCCCCCGTCGGTTCCTATTTGGGATCTTTCTATAGTCCTCGAAGCTATGAAAGCACCCCCGTTCGAACCGCTCGAGTCTGTGGACCTAAAATACCTCTCGCTCAAAACCGTTTTCCTGACGGCTCTGTCCTCAGTAAAACGCGTAGGGGATCTTCACGCGCTCTCATCCAGCGCCGCGTGTCTTGAGTTTGGGCCGAATGATTCTGTTGTCATTCCCAAACCTAGGCATGGCTATGTCCCGAAAGCGATTGGTACCCCGTTCAGGGCTCAGATTATTTCCCTATCGGCTCTGCCTTCATCCGATAGTGAGCGCGACGCCAATCTCCTCTGCCCGGTGCGGGCTCTGAGATTGTACACTACGCGCGCTGCCGCGTTCAGACGCGCTGAGCAGCTTTTCGTGTCGTTTGGGGGGCGCACCAAAGGTCTGGCCGCCTCTAAACAGACACTGTCTAGATGGATAGTGGACGCTATTTCCTCTGCTTACGCATCTAAATGCCTGCCCTGCCCTCTGGGCATCAGGGCGCACTCCACTAGAGGCATGGCCTCATCGTGGGCATGGTCCTGTGGAATTTCCATTCATGACATTTGTGTGGCCGCGGGATGGGCCTCCCCGTCCACTTTTGTCAGATTATACAACTTGGAAGTCCCCGCCTTGCAGGCAAAATTACTAGCTGTCTAACGACCAGCTCTCTAAGAAGCTGCATTACTGGGAGTCCCTCACAACCGGTTCGCCCCTTGTGCTCTCCTTAAATGCTTATACACTTCATGTGCCCGCTCTGCTGGCCCCATACATGCTTATGTGTACTTTCATGTGCCCGCTCTGCCGGCCTCATAATACATTCACTCCACGTTAAAAATCCCCCGGTATATCCCTGGGATTCATGAGTGGATTCATAGCGCGCACGGCGTTGACCAGGTGTTCCCGTAGCGTAAGCTAGCTTACGCAATACGAGAGAACCTCTCGTAAGAGAACGAATCGGTTACCTAACGTAACCTCGGTTCTCTCTAGAAGAGGGAACGAGTATTGCGTTCCCGGCCGTGCTTGTGCTACTAGCGTTTCGCTTCACGCTGAAATAAATCAACATATAAGCCTGGGAGAGACTGTTATATACACCATGGCCACGCCCATTCTGGCGGGCCATGACGCAATGAGCGCGCGGGCGCCTCTCATTGGAAGCGGGTTCAGCCCCGCTCTCCCATAGGCTTAAGCAGTTCTCTCTGAGCGAACCAATGAGCTGCTAGCTAGCCCGCTCTAGGTCTGCCGCAGAGGAACTGCGTTGTGTATGGATACAAATTATGAAATAATTTTTTGGCTTCAATATCTCAGCAAAGATGAATCTTTCCCGTAGCGTAAGCTAGCTTACGCAATACTCGTTCCCTCTTCTAGAGAGAACCGAGGTTACGTTAGGTAACCGATTCGTTTTATTTTAACTCATTATTCATCATTCCAAAGCACTACTGCAGTCTTGTGCCAAAGAAACTAGAATGGCATAGGCTACTATCATGCTGACACTGGTGCAGTATGGATACTGTCTACGGTATGATAACTTTCTGTATGCATAGAATATGCAGATGGCCCACTGCAAATGTGCAGTGTACTACCAGAGATTGTGGATTCTACCTAAATGCAATGCATTCAGCATTCCAGTGTGATAAATGAGACGAAAGCAATTTCAACCACAATGTTTTTCCTGCATCTTTAGTTGGACTGGCAAGTTCAGACACGTTTAGCACAACAATGCATTTAACATGCAAATGTGCTGCAATGTGATGAGGCATGTCAACATACTACTGTTTGAAATGTTTATTGTTACACACCAGAAGACCCCCCCCCCCCCCCCCTTAACAAACCATCACTTTTAAAACTTGTTGTAGGCCAATCAAATCAAAGGAGGTGGGGCTTAGACTAGTCAAATAACATTTTATTATTTTTATTATGTCAATCTAAAGCACTTTGAATTACCATTGTGCATGAAATGTGCTATTTAAACAAACTTGCTATTATTCCTAAAATGTCCTATTATTTAAAAGAAAAATAATAGGCCTATGTAAGATGTAAGCAGTATTTTTTTTACTTTCATTTTTAACTTTCAACTTTTCAACTTTTAACTTTCACGGAACTAAAAATAATAACGATCAATTATGAGTCAAAATATACATACTATTACGATGCTGGTCTTTATGACTGATGCCTTCGTTCTCATCTCTCTTATGGCCACACAAGTATTAATATCGACATATGAGACATTGATGTACCTCTACTCCCCCTCATTTCTCTCCTCTCTCTCTCTCTCTGGGTTGGCTGCTTATAAGAGGAAATACATGTTGCATTTCTCAATCTTCTGTGCAGTATCATTCTAACAGTCTCTATCTCACAGACACACACAGGCAACCTGTGCTTGATTAATTCAGCTTGAAACATGTGTGAGCGGGGCTATCACTGCAGTCCAGATGTTCCGCAGAACCTTTGTTTTGCCCGTCGCACACATACGACATACAACAACACCTGCTTCCATCAATTCACGGAATGATGTCGTTATTAAAAATTAAAGGATGCTGTTTTTCAACCCTTTATCTTTTTCTTGCACTCTCCTCTCTGAGACTATCGCTGTGATATAAAGAAAGCTGATGTACCAATCCCAGACACAAAGATAACATCAGAGTCAGTGAGGTGAGGTGAACATCAGAGGAAAGCTACACACCCACAAGCACACTCTCACACACACACACATGGGTGTGATACTAACAGATCACTAGGTGTTGGTGTGGTTACACTGAAATCAATTACATCTTTTTCTTTATTCAGTATTCAGTGTTCAAAGCAGCTTTACTGGCATGATAAACACGTTTTGCCGTGCCAAAGCATTCATAAACATTACATACATACACATAAAAGACAACTAAAATAGGTCACAATAAAGAAAACTACAATCCAAAGCATCATAGAACCTAATGAATTAAAATGAACCTAATGGATTGAAGCAAGCACACATACCACACAAACGGTGCTCCTCATAAGAGAACCAACACACAGTTGATTCCAACATGTTGCTAAGCTAACAATGCAATATTCAGAGCAATGAAATGGTACTTTTTTTTCCACTGTAAAAATAACACGGTAAAAACCGGCAGCTGTGGTTACCAGTATTTCATCGACAAAAATATGGTGACAATTGATATGTTTCCATCCATCTATTTTATGCAAGTTTGGGGATATTGTATTGAAAACATTGATTGGAAATGGCAAGATGTGCATACGTTTAAAAAATGAGCATGAAAAAAAATGTATGTGCTCAATTGAGGCAGATTTTTTTACCGAAAATATGATTTTATCCGAAAAGAACATTTACCAAATAAATCCCTTGATGCTCAACAAAAAACTCACATGACATTGCCTCAGCAGTGGATGTGATTGGATAACTGAACTAACCAGCGGACCGATTTTACTGCACGGCAGCTCAAACGTTGGTTTGGTCATTCTGAAATACCTGAGCCAAAGTCTGTCATCAAAATGTTTGGGTATAATGACCTCCCAGAAGTGTCTCACACGATTGCATTCCCAAACACCAGGCATCCGCCTCCGAACACAAGATAACATGAGGCTGTCTGCACGCTCGAGTCATTTATGCACCTATGAGGTACAATAATAGAGCCACAGTGGCTTCCCCTATTCCAGCAACTTCCATTTTAATTACAGATATTCCGCACCAATTTCCCAGGAAGTGGTGATTTTGTTCTCTTGAACACATCGGATGGAAAAAGTGCTTTATTCACAAATGTTTTACTCAATATTCCAATTTTGCGCTTAAGTTAAATTCACAACTTTCAATGGAAACATAGCTATTGTTTCAGGTATACGGGTTGGCATATTTGTGCCTGTATATTTATAACCAAATATTTCATAAAAGTGACATAACGTATATATACCTGAAATATTTCACTCTCAATATACCAAAATCTACTTTTATCTTCAAATGTACCGAAAACTAAAATACAAAATTAGAAGAAACAAAAAATGATTTACATAAAATGTCACAAAGGGACTTCCAAGAATGTCTTTTTATATTATTATATTTATATTGCACAGTTTGTCTTACTCTGGTTTCCCAAAGAGCCATAGCCAATAAGCCTTTCTGCATCTGTTCCTTTATAATCAGATAATTCTAAACTTTGGATCCCTTTAAAATACCACTCATTCCTTCTATATTAAGAGTACAGTGGATGGTTCAGAATACTCTAATCACATGTGTCCATTTTATGGTCAAGCAGGAACAAAAGGAGGGTCAGGGGGTACAGACATAGATTTAGTATCCCATAAAGCCTGCAGCACAGTAGTTAACCAGTGTGAATTATTAGTTCAGTCAGAATGGGACATCAGTGCCTCCCAGTACCACATCAACCCATTACTTACTGTAACTGTGATCAAATATCTTGTACACACTGCTGTATTAAAACCATTCCTGGACAGACACACTAACATTAAAGCCATTTTTCTTTGGAAGGGTTATTTCACCCTTGTTTGGGGTAATTGTGCTGAAAAAAGCCCAGGCTGTGTAGTTATCAGGTAGATCAGCAATCATATGTTTACAGAGGAAAAAGAGCACCCGGTTAACTGGTTATAACAAGTTTTCAACGGGTACAAATGAACTCTGAGAAAAGAAGAGAGCATTGGTGGATTATATGGTCACACTTTAGTTTAGGGTCCAATTCTCACTATTAACTAACTATTAACTATGACTATTGCCTCAATAAACTCCTCATTACTGTTTATTAAAGGGTTAGTTCACCCAAAAATGAAAATTAAGTCATTAATTACTCACCCCCATGCTGTACCAACCCCGCAAGGCCTTCGTTCGTCTTCGGAACACAAATGAAGATATTTATGATTAAATCTGAGAGGTTTATGACTGCTACATAGGCTCCCTAAGGGAATGACACCGGACGGCCCAGAAAGTCATTAAAGAAAATGTTTAAATATTCCATGTCGCAACAGTGGCTCAACTATAAGTTTATCAAGCGACGAGAATACTTTTTGTGCGAAAAAACAAACAAAAATAACGACTTTATTCGACTATTCCTTTTCTTCCTTGTAGGCCTGAAACGAGACTTCAAGAGATTTCCACGACGCACGCGCGAGAACTTAACTGAAGTAGTTGAAGGAGATCGCAATTCTCGCGCATGCGTCGTGGAAATCTCTTGAAGTCTCGTTTCAGGCCTACAAGGAAGAAAAGGAATAGTTGAATAAAGTCGTTATTTTTGTTTGTTTTTTCGCACAAAAAGTATTCTCGTCGCTTGATAAACTTATAGTTGAGCCACTGTTGTGACATGGAATATTTAAACATTTTCTTTAATGACTCTCTGGGCCGTCAAGTTTCATTCCCTTAGGGAGCCTATGTAGCAGTGATCCAGCTCTCAGATTTAATCATAAATATCTTCATTTGTGTTCCGAAGACGAACGAAGGCCTTACGGGGTTGGTACAGCATGGGGGTGAGCAATTAATGACTTAATTTTCATTTTTGGGTGAACTAACCCTTTAATTTGTATTATGTCTATGTAAAGCACTTTTAATTACCTTTGTGCATGAAATGTGCTATTTAAAAAAAAAAAACTTAACTAGTTGCTTATTAGCATGCATATTACAAGGATTTTGGCTGTTTATTCTGCATGACCACATTCTACATCCCTCAATTGATCTTACCCAATACCTAAACTTAACAACTAACTTACTACCTATTAAAAAGCAGTAATTAGGAGTTTATTTAGGCAAAAGTTAGGAGATAGTAAATAGTGATACCCCAAACTAAAATGTGAATGAAGTTTTGCATGTTTTTTATTTTTTATTTTAGAGTAATAAAACACAACACAAAAAAAACCCTAAAACAAATAGAAACATAATTAATCACAAAACAACCTGACAAATCCCAACTACCAAGGACATATAATCCAGAATAAAAAATAAAAAAAACAACGCTTTGGTGTTGGTATTGTGATCTTTCATTGTAAGAGTGTTATGAATTTCCATTTGAATCTCTATCCAAACAAAACGAAGAATCATTCAATGGAACAAAAGGAGTGCAAATGCCAGTTGATCCCATGTCTCCGAGAAAATCCACAGAGAACTCGTCTAAACAAAGGTCCTGTGTGTTTTATGCTCTATGTGTTTTAGTTCTGTCCCTCTGTAATCAGATGCACAATTATAGAGCAACGGTGTGAGACATAAAGACACGTGTGAAATGCAATGTATTTGACAGTGAGTGTGTGTTTGTAGTGTAGCCCTTACACAAGTATGCGCATGTCTAGTGCACATGCTTTTCCGTTTGAGTCATTCTGAAAGGCTTCTCCTTGATGAATTATTGATATCACAAAACCGAACCCACAAGGCAACACACATTATAATTGGTGAAGCAGCAGTGGATGGTGTGATTTACTGCAGGGTTAGTTGTGCATGTGTGCGGGGGAAAGGATGCATTTGAATTGATTTATTGCACGTCAGCACTCAATGCATGGCGACATTGTTAGTTTGCTTTTTTATTCTGTCTTGTTTTCTTAAAAGTTCTTCCTCCCTTTGTTCTCATCTTTCTCACCTTTCCCCAATCGCTTTACTCTTTTCTTACCTATTCGTTTGCCTCGGGCTCCCTTCTACTCGATATCACACCTGAGTCCCTCTCATCTTTGTCATTTCAGAATGAACTCTGAAGTTAGGACGCGCCATGCAGAGGGCGATACAAATAGAATGAGTGTCATTAGAAAGACAATGATGGAGAGGCGTAGTATATCCACAAAAGAATAACAATCTTGCTCTTTTTCTATGTAGTGAAAGGGGATGAGATAGGTTTGTTTGCTCGAGATCAGACTGATACACACTCTCCTGCCAGACTGAAGGGGCTGTTAAGAGCGTTTCTTACACTACACTCGCCATCACTGTAAGCTCAGAGGATGTGTGGAGATCAATGAGAGCCTCAGATACAGTCCTAATGGACAACGAGTGAGAAAGGAGATGTGGAGGACTTTACAACGACTGTAAACAACCGCAGAAAGACAGAGGAGGTCCATCGAGGCCGTCTAAACTTCCAGGTCTTGTCAGACGATGCTAAAATCACATGAATTGTGAAAAGAAAATATATATTGTTCAGAAAATAGGACATGAGATGCAAGAAAATCCAGCGAAAGGAAAAACGACATCAATTTATATGTCAATCTTTCCCACTTTAATAAGCTTATCAGTTCAATTTTATATAAAGGCCACATTCACACAGCAATAGAATACAGTTGTCAGTCCTATATTTGAGTCCTTGATACGGTTACCTTAAACAGAACCACACTGGACAACAAGTTGACTGTCATGTCCCAGACTGCAACATAGTGTCGTACCAGATCCGGCCCACATCTGGTACGTGTGGAATCCACGTGTACCAGATGTGGCCCGGATCTGGGCCGACACTACAGTACGGCAATACAGTACGAGAGAGTCGCTCTGCTAAGGGGTTTTGTGTGTGGTTTCGCTTTCGGTAACTCCGAGATATGAGCTGTCATCTGAAGGTTCTAGATTAAGTCACTGTTCTCCACTGGAAACTGACTCCGGTTTCACGTTTATACAGACAGTATTCAAGACGCTATTTCCTCACACCTATAAGTAAATGCAGTTGTCAGTCTCAAAAGCTGACAGTTTGAACGTAGCCATAAATTATATGTTTATCTCTGTAAAGCTGCTTTGGAACAATCCATTGTTAAAAGCGCTATATAAATGAAGATGACTTGACTTGACTTGTCACGATGAATAATCATCTTAAATTAAGCACAAAAATCAATATTTACCAAGCAACACTGGGCATGTTAAATCTAATTATGTACAAGAAAAAAGGAATATCTAGCTCTTTACAGATTGACTATTCTTAGGTTTATTTCCCAGGAAATCAACATATTGGTTGGCAAAATGTATACTCTGAATGTAAACAAATAGGTAAATATTACACTGTTGTTCCACCTCCAAAATCTGTGTAATGATACATGTAGTTCTATTCAAGCCCATGTAATGACACAAACACACGCAATTACAGAACTTTCAAGCAACCTAAGCTATTTAAATAAAAATTTATATATATATATATATATATATATATATATATATATATATATATATATATATATATATATATATATATTACCTTTCACAAGTGTAACAAACGTGAGGCCGGAGGGGGATGATTTCCGCTGGTTTTTAAAGCTGAAGTGTGGGAATTGTGGCGAGGTGTCGGATAAATGGCAGTACATCACCTTACTGGACAGCATGCCACTGAAAGGAGGACGAGGGAGTGCTAGCATGGTGCAGAAGTGCAAACTCTGTTCTCGAGAAAACTCGATAGATATCCTGAGGGACACAATTACACCTTACAATGCAGAAGACAGTGAAAGGTTTAAGACAATGGTGCAGTTTGAGTGTCGAGGCCTGGAACCAGTCGATTTTCAACCTCAAGCTGGTTTTGCTGCTAGCGGAGCGGAAACCTCCTCTCAGTTCCCTGAAATCAACCTGCAGGAGAAGGACTGGACAGACTACGACGAGAAAGCCAGTGAGTCTGTGGGGATCTACGAGGTCACACATCAATTCATCAAGTGCTGATAAATAAAGAGGCCAGATTTAAAAAAAAAAAAAAAAACTGACTGGTTACTGATTGAAGATTTAAATTTACTACACCACAATCTTGATTGGTGTTTGGTAGCTGGTAAAAGAACACTTTTTTTATGCGCGAGATGGACAGTATATTGTTGGTGTAACAATAATAAAGTATGGAATTATATGTTGTTGTTTGTCTGCATGCATGTGGAAACTACATTTACATTTCCTTTTATAAATAGCAGTGCTTGCAAGCCAGCAAACTATTGAAAAAAGAAAAGAAGCTTTTTTGGTAAAATGATTCGCTGTCTGCATCGGCTGATCGCTGATCAATTGCTCCTGTCTGCCTCGCTGCCTGCTGTGTGTTTGTTTGCTTCGAGACTGTAAGCTCCGCCTGAGCCTCGTATTTCTTTATGTTTTGAGCCATCATTTACTATCTAGTTGTTTATACTACTAAATACAGCTTACCCAACATCTCAGATTAACCTTACATCTCTAGCTTCCGTTATTGTTAACACAGCACGCTAGTAACTCGCTAACGTTAGCCTGCTAACGCGCCACCCGTGCGCTCATTTATTTATTTATTTTCTCTCGCGCGCCCGCGCCTTTGAGTTCATAAAGTCCAGGTAAGTAAGAATCAGTCAACAAACACGGTGAGTAATGTCTTCTTGTCCTGTTATTGTCACCTGTGTCACATGTCATATGTTTAGTATAGCCTTCTCCGATGGCAATATAGGATTTATATGTGATAAATGCAAGGAGACAGTCAGGCTGATGGAGAAAATTTCAGAACTAGAGACACGCATCCAAACTTTAATTGAGGATGGTAAGAATGCTAGATCTTTAGATAGTGTTTTGGATGCGCCTAGCATAGTGAACTCTTTACATGATTCGGTTCCGGCTGAAGTAGAGCCCGTGCAGCAGGGCAGATGGGTGACAGTGAGAGATCGTTCTAGTCGCGGATCAAAGAACCACTCTTCCGTTCCGATTCCCATAACAAACCGATTTGCCCCACTCAGTGAAACACCCACTGAGAATTCTGTTGATTGTGCCCTGGTAATTGGTGATTCGATCACACGGAACGTGAAAATAGAGACACCAGCCACCATAGTCACATGTTTGCCGGGAGCCAGAGCGCCTGACTTTAAAGCAAATTTAAAAGTGCTGGCTAATGCTAATCGTAAATTCTCTAAGATCATTATTCATGTTGGCACTAATGATGTTCGACTCCGCCAGTTGGAGATCACCAAAATTAATATTAAAGAGGTGTGTGAACTCGCAAGTACGATGTCAGGCACTGTAATTTGCTCTGGCCCCCTTCCTGTACGCAAGAGTGATGAGATAGTTAGCAGATTGGCCTCACTCAATGGTTGGCTGTCGAAGTGGTGTCCGCAGAATAATATAGAATTCATAGACAATTGGAAAAGTTTTTGGGGCAACCCTGATCTGTTGAAAAGAGATGGTATCCATCCCTCCAGGGCTGGTGCTGCTCTTCTCTCTAGTAATTTGGCTCATAGTCTTAGAGATAAAACATGACAATCTGGGGCTCAGGTCAGGAAGCAGACAGACTGGCTAAACTGACCGTCTGCTAGCGGCCTCACGTCACCAAGGTCAGATAAATCCCATCACATAGAGCCTCTTTCACCTAGATATCATCATATAGAGACTGTGTCTGTTCCCCGAATTTGGAAATCCAAAAACCGTCAGGTTAAAAATTAAATTGATGTTCAACAAATAAAAAACAGATATAATACAGATGAGCAAATGATAAAGCTTGGGTTGCTGAATATTCGATCCCTTACTTCAAAATCTCTCATAGTTAATGATATGATTTCAGATTATAATCTTGATATGCTGTGTTTGACAGAAACCTGGCTAAAACCAAACGATTACATTATTTTAAATGAGTCAACCCCACAAGATTACAGTTATAAACATGAACCTCGTCTGAAAGGCAAAGGGGGAGGTGTTGCTGTAATTTATAGTAATATTTTCAAAACCACTAAGAAATCTAGTTTTAAATATACTTCTTTTGAAGTATTGGTGCTTAATGTAAAAAATATATAGTGTAAACGCTAAATCACTTTTGAGAATTATGCTGGCTACTGTATACAGGGCACCATAAAGATTTTATCAAAGAATTTGCGGACTTTCTATCAGAATTAGTATTGGCTGCAGATAAAGTACCAATTGTTGGTGATTTTAATATACATGTAGATAATGAAAAAGATGCATTGGGATTGGCATTTAAAGACATTGTAAACTCAATTGGAGTTAGACAACACGTGTCAGGACCTACTCATTGTCGTAATACTACTCTAGATCTAATATTATCACATGGAATAGATGTTGATGCCGTTGAAATTCTGCAGCAGAGCGATGACATCTCAGATCATTATCTAGTCTCATGTAAATTACATTTAGCCAAGGCTGCAAAGCCAACTCCGTGTTATAAATACGTTACACCTATAACTTCTGCCACTAAAGATTGCTTTATCAATAATCTTCCTAATCAGTTTCATCATCTCAGCATCCCGGATAGCTTAGAAGAACTTGATATTGCAACAGAAACGTTTAACTCTCTCTTTTCCAGCACTTTAGACGCAGTTGCTCCGTTCCGCTTAAAGAAAATTAAAGAAAATAGTCCAACGCCGTGGTACAACGAGCACACCCGGGCCCTTAAGAGAGCAGCCAGAAAAATGGAGCCCAACTGGAAGAAAACTAAACTAGAGGTATTTCGGATTTCGTGGAAAGAGAGCTCGATTGCTTACAGAGAGGCTTTAAAAGCTGCTAGATCTGCTTATTTTTCAACCATATTAGAAGAAAATAAACATAATGCAAGGTATTTATTTGAAACAGTGGCTAAACTAACGGAAAAGAAAGCTTCAAGCTCAGAAGTGTCCAAGCAACACAGCAGTGATGACTTTATGAACTTCTTCACTTATAAGATTGATAATATCAGGGACAAAATTATAACTATGCAACCGTCTACCACAGTATCGCATCAGGGAGTGCATTGTAGCCTCCCTGAGGAAAATTTTGATTTATTTGTTGCTATAGGAGAGGAAGAATTCTGCAAACTCGTTAATTCATCTAAATCGACAACTTGTATGTTAGATCCTATACCGACTAAGCTACTGAAAGAGATGTTTCCAGAGGTCATAGATCCTCTTCTTAATATCATTAATTCATCTTTGTCTCTAGGATACGTACCAAAAACCTTTAAACTGGCTATGATAAAACCGCTTGTTAAAAAACCACAACTTGATCCTACAGAATTAGTCAATTACAGGCCGATCTCGAATCTGCCTTTTCTGTCAAAGATATTAGAAAAAGCAGTATCTTCACAACTATGTTCCTTTCTAGAAAGAAATTATATCTGCGAGGATTTTCAGTCCGGATTTAGACCGTACCATAGCACTGAGACAGCTCTCATCAGTCACAAATGATTTGCTCTTATCATCCGATCGTGGTTGTATCTCTCTATTAGTGTTACTCGATCTTAGTGCTGCATTTGACACCATTGACCACAACATTCTTTTAAATAGACTAGAAAACTATGTTGGCATTAGTGGAATTGCACTAGCATAGTTTAAATCATACTTAACTGACCGTTATCAGTTTGTAGCAGTAAATGAAGAGATGTCTTATCGATCACAAGTTCAGTATGGTGTACCACAAGGCTCAGTACTAGGACCGTTGCTGTTCACTCTGTACATGCTACCATTAGGAGATATCATTAGGAAACATGGAGTTAGCTTTCACTGTTATGCCGATGATACTCAGCTGTATATTTCTTCAAAACCCAACGAAACTTACCAATTCACAAAATTAACGGAATGCATAGCTGATATAAAAAATTGGATGACTAGTAATTTCCTACTACTAAATTCTGAAAAGACAGAGATTCTAATTATTGGACAAAAAACTTCCACACGTAATAACCTAGAATACTGTCTAACACTTGATGGCTGCTCTGTCAAGTCTTCGTTGTCGGTTAGGAACCTGGGTGTGCTCTTTGATACCAACCTTTCTTTCGAAAGCCACGTGTCTAGTATCTGTAAAACTGCATTTTTCCATCTTAAAAATATATCTAAAATACGCCATATGCTCTCATTGGGAAATGCGGAACAATTAGTTCATGCGTTCATGACCTCAAGGCTAGACTATTGTAATGCTCTACTGGGTGGTTGCCCTGCACGCTTAATAAATAAACTACAGCTAGTTCAAAACGCCGCAGCTCGAGTTCTTACCAGAAACAGGAAATATGACCATATTAGCCCGGTTCTGTCAACACGGCATTGGCTCCCTATTAAACATCATATACATTTTAAAATATTGTTGATTACTTACAAAGCACTAAATGGTTTAGCTCCGCAGTACTTGAGCGAGCTCTTAACACATTATAGACCTTCACGTCTATTGCGATCTCAAAATTCCGGCCAGTTGATAATACCTAGAATATCTAAATCGACTGCTGGCGGTAGATCATTTCCTATTTAGCGCCAAAACTTTGGAACAGTCTTCCTACCATTGTCTGGGAAGCAGACACACTCTGTCAGTTCAAAGCTAGACTAAAAACACATCTCTTTGACCTAGCATACACATAATACATTATAGACTTCTATAATTCAATGTTAGGCTGCATAGATTAGGTCAGCCAGAACTGGGAACACTTCCCTTAAATCTTGATGTACTCGTTACATCATAAGAAGAATGGCATCTACGCTAATATTAGTGTCTTTGTTTATCCAGAGGGTTTCCCGCAGCCTGCCGGATCTAGGCCGTATCCAGATCTGACGAAGGAGATCCGCCTGGACCCGATGACAATGCAGTGCTGAAGTGCCAACTATCCTCTCCCTATGGAGGATCCCTTTCCCACTCTACAGATAAAGCGTTGTGAATTTTGGCTCACGTACCCCGAAGTGATAAAAAAAAACAAAATTCTGTATCAAAATTTATAGGCAAGACAAGTAGTTTGTTTAGGCATGGGTTGTATGGAATTACAAACCTGCGCACATATTTTCAAAAGCACATAACTATAGAATCAATTCTGAATGAGCATGTGAACGCCGTCAGCGTTAATCACAGGTTCGCGTTTAAAGTCTGATCATTTCGACGGAGGTGAATCAATCAAAGTTAACTTTAGCTGGAAATAACATTATTCAAGAACCGCTATAAAGCCAAAACAATCTCTGTTACCTTAAATTATATGTTTATCTCTGTAAAGCTGCTTTGAAACAATCCATTGTTAAAAGCGCTATATAAATGAAGATGACTTGACTTGACAAGTTTGGAGTTGGCAAAACATTTTTAAAGAAATGAAAACTTATTCAGTAAGGATACATTAAATAGAGCAAAAGTGACAGTGAAGACATTTATAATGTTAAAAAAATATATATTTAATAAATTCTGATTTAGAAATGTATCACAGTTTTCACAAAAATATTAAACTGTTTTCAAAAGATAATAATCAGCAATGTTTTTGAGCACCAAATCCGCATATTATAATGATTTGTGAAAGATCATGTGACACTGAAGGCTAGTAATGATGTAATGATGCTGAACATTCAGCTTTGCATCACAGTAATAAATTACAATTTCAAATATATTAAAATAGAAAAGAGTTATTTTAAATGGAAACATTATAGTTACAGTTTTTACTGTATTTTTTATCAAAATACATTATTGGTGAGCACAAGAGACTTTGCTCACAAACTCAAAACAATCTTACCAACCCCAAACTTAATGTAGGCCTAAATATATATAAAGTATCTCGTACACAATGTCCCTTTCTGTCTCTGTGGAGGGGGTGGCAGTGCCCGTCTCTGTCCCTCCTGGGCTCAGTCTAAGTTTCAGAAATATGATGATATCAGTGGGTTTACTGTAGCAGATGACGATGGAGAGGTAATGATATATGCATTTGTGGAAACACACACACACACACACACACACACACACACACACACACAGAGAGACCTTGAGAGACCGATATTAGCCTCTATGGAGCCGTCAGTACACCGTCTGCCCAGCAGCAACGTGGGATATCTGATATAAAAGCCAATTCATCACAGAGAGAAAGGCAGAGACTGAGGATAGTGACAATAATGTCTGTAATTATGACTTAATTATGATAATTAACATCAGTTATGTCATAAGCATAACTTGATTTCTAAACCATCCTCATACAGTACTGTAAAACCTGATAATATGAGATGTCTTATTAAAACAATTGTTTCACTAACAGGATTGGCTTTACTTTCTGGACTCAATTAACACTTTTTTTAATTTCCTCATTAGAAGAAGTGCTGCGGCATTAGCTAGGATATAGTCACTTGTTAGGAAATGAAGGTCTAAATGGTTATTTTGCACAGGCGCTCTCGGTCCCTGATGCTCTAGTGCTCTAATTAAAGACAGTTCCACACATCTGTGAGGTTTTACAAAGCTCGTTATTGTAAAACAGCACCATATCAAAGAGATAAATGACGAGAGATAAAGTGGGATATGAATTTGGCACAATTAGATGTTAACAGTGCAAATAACATGAGGATTCTCTCTCAGGGGGATTTAACCCTTAGTGAGCTACATACTACTCAGAACAGAGTCTAGACAGGGATTGTTGAGGCATTTAGAAAAATCTCAAATCTAAATATTACATGAAAAACTTCAATAAAACTGATATAAAACACGTTTAAGCTTAAGAATTAAAACAATTGCACTAAAACTGAAATAAAAATAAATCTAAACAGAAAAACTACTAAAAATTACAAAACAAAATACTAAAATTAAAAAGAAAACAGAAAAATACTACACAAATAATACTAAAATATCACTGGTTATGCAGTCAGAATACTATGAAAATTGCACATAATAGGATGTACAGGCCTAACCGAATTTACATTCACAAAAAGTAATTCACATGCATAAAAAAGACACTTACAAATTTGTTTTACAAATTTAAAACTCTATTCACAAAGTTTTTAATGTTTTAAATGTATAAATTGCTCATTTGTAAATCGTCACGTGTTTGAATCACCTTGGATTTGTGTGTGTATTATGTTTGGGTTTAAATTCACATGTGGATCCATTGTAGTCTTCAGCCAATCAAATTTGAGCTTATCAACAATATTTAAAAAAAATGCACGTGGCATATGTAGGTGTATGTTGAAAAAAGTGTATGTTGGTTGGTTTCAAACATTGTGAATTTTAGTTTTGAGGACAAAATTCACAAACAAGATTTGAATGTCCTAGTTTGCTCTAGCTCTTGCTGTTGGTTAAACAAGTGAGAACAATACAACTGGCACAAGAGTTCAGTGCAGTTCAATACAAGAGTTCAGTGCTTAAAATAAGTGAACATACCCATGCTAAAGTTGACAAAAAAGAGGAATAAAAAAAATGTCAAGTTGGGGAACGCTGCAGATCGCGCTTCATATTTATTTTACTCTGAATGCTGCTAATAACACTTGGTGGGCTTGGCGTGTAGAATCCAGACAGACAGAAAATAAAGGGGGAATTAGAGTAGTCTGAAGGACAAAAATGAAACTCTTTGTGGCAATTTCCCCACTGACCTCTCTCCTCGGCAGCCGTACACATGTGATTGTGATGGTAATTGCAGTTTCTCCTCAGACATGACAGTGCAGGAAGAGGAACGCCTGCTATAGAGCTTTCAGACAGAACGTCTCCTCCTGGTCTCCCACTTACACACACACGGCCAGTGTGACAGCTCTTGCTCTTGAAACCACCATTGTGAGAATCTCCCACAGTGCTGACAACTCTAAAAGTGGCGGTGTGTGTGGCAAAACTGAAACAGGTGAAATACTACAGGAAAAAGACTTGCCCGGTTGGGTTACATCGATTTACTGGTGTGAAACACATGATTTTCCGCTTATATCGACCAGGAGTCTTGAAAAGATGAGTGATCAGCATGCTACCGAGAAAAATCTTTATGATCTGAATGTTTCCTTGCATTATGATTCATAATTTTCCCTTCAAAATGGCTTTTTTCGTTACACAGACTGGCATATTTTTGTCCTTGTCAGGTCATTATTGTGTAAAAGACTTTTTATTTACTTCATCCAGCACTGGCTACATCTAGTAAATGAGAGCTTGTCACTCACATACAAGGAAGCGACATGTTGTAAACACATCCTGCCAACAGCACAATCTTCACTGAGACTTTAGTTTCTGTTGCTCAGGCAACTCTTGGAAAATAAAAATGCAACTTCTACAACCGGGAGGCTGTTTACAGTCCAACTTGACATCTTTGACAGCTTTATGCAACTAAAATCTGATATAGCCTTTGCCGATTCCATCCACTTGAAATATGGATTATTCAATATTTAGCTAAATATAATGGTACTAAATTAAATGGTCTCTTTTTAAGTTTAGGAATTCACAATTTACCCATGACCATATCTGAATTACTATAAAATGTATGGAATGTTCATAATAAATGTATTTAATGTAATATGAGTGCATATAAATGGCAGTTATTAAATATCATTCTAACACGATGTCCTAACCAGAGACAATGCTACAAGATTCCAGCGACAAGAGACACGACACGACTACGAGACGCAACAAAATCAATCAAGAATCCCAACCAATCAGAAGAGCGTGTGGGTAGAGTACATAATCCAAATTATAAATATTACACTATTTTAACATTCCAACAAATACATACTGAGTGACTGAAACAATTTTTGTCATAGAATACAAGTTTGTTTACAATGAATTCACAGTTTGAATGTTCTTGTTTCCTTTAATTTATTTTCAAGATCTGAGGTGAATTTTCCATTGTCTTTTTCAGTATGAAGGTCATGCAAAATGATATTCAAACTTACATTCAATTATAATAAATCCATTGTCATACCTTGGACGTGTTTTTTCCAGCAGCAATGTCACAGAAATTGTTTAAGCAATTCCCTGTCACTCGTTGTGTAGCCGGTTTGGACAAAAACTCTGATTAACATGGATACCTTTCATTTTAACTAGTTTTTTTATTTACTGTTTTTTAATCTGCTTGACTACAATAACCAGTTCCTCTGATATTTAAGAAAAATGTTTTAAAAATCCCTATTTATAAGTCATTTCAGAGCAATAACATAAATATTATTGAGATATATAAATGGAATATTGTCAAAAGACAAGTATAGATTTTTATCAGCTATAATACAACAACCTTGGCCTTTTAATATCAGGAAGAAAAATCTGTAACACTTTACAATAAGGTTTTATTCGTTAACATTAGTTAATAAATACTGTAACAAATGTATTGCTCATTGTCAGTAATAGTGAATGGATTAATAAATGGGACCTTCTTGTAAAGTGTCATCATAAAATCCTAATTTAGAGCTAACAATGTCTCACAGGAGAATGTCTTACTTTTAACCTTCCACTAATTGGCAGACAAGTTTAAGTGGAGAGTGACAGAAGTTAAATGAGTCTCAGTACAGCCGACTGTCACATTGGAGGATTACCCAGCATCCTGCCGCTCCAAACACAGATCAGGCTAACAAGGATTTGTCAAGATTAGCACAGCAGATTTCAGTTGTTCTGCCAGAGCCAGAAGAATTAAATCCCCTCGTTGGTTAGTGAAGACTAACATTCGAGGAGTTTAGTGTTACTTGAACACGTGTGTGATATTGTGCAGTATTCAACTACTGTATTAAGGAAGCTTTTTCTGAAACTGTGGCTTGTCAAGCTAGTCAGTAGCTAAAGCACCCTTTTAAAAATGTAGTTAGATGCACAACAAAAAGGTCAAATATATTTTAGCAATTATTTGAATTAGTTAATTTGATTAGTGAGTCATTCAGATGTTTTCTCTAAAGGAAAATAATCAGTGATCCAAATTTCATCAAGTTTAAGACCAATTCAAATTCTGCTGTAAAGCAGATCTACAGACAATAGTGGCATTATTCATATCAATTCAGTTTAGATTTTGATTCAGTTTAGTTCAATAAAGTAAGTTAATCGGTTATGAAATGAGTCCAGTTCAGCTATCAGCACCAGTTTAGACATAATGTTACAATGGAAAAATGGAATGGGAATCCGAGGATGTTTACATCAATAAGCAACTCTGAGTTATTATACATGTGGATTCAGTTCAGTTCAGTAGTGTTGATGTTGCAAAATGTATCAATTATTACACAATTAAAACACTTTACAGAGATTGCAGGGTCAGATATTCATTTATATCCCAAGTACTTAGAGGCCAAAATCCATTCATTCTGCTAAATAACATTTTCCGTACTGTGTCATATGGATTTTAAGGGTGTGAGAGTACACAATGACACAGTGTGTGTGTGTGTGTGTACAGCTTAAGAGTGCCTACAGATGTGTTTCCTCCAATAAGTCTGTTGTGACATATTCCGCTTTGGACCTTCTTGCTGTCCGTTGGCTGAGTGGGAGGATTGATTTCATCATCAAAGTACACCAGTGAGAACAGCCACAGGCAACCAGATAGAGTAGACAAGAGAAGAGTTTAAAAATATCACACATACAATGGATGTACCGTTATGCTTTATCTCACAGCAAAAAAAAAAAAAAAACACTCAAAAAAAGTAAAGAGGTTTTCACAAAGTGTAGAGCTGAATTAAGCTACACATGAAATCAGGAGAAGACAAAATATAGCAATATATAGAGAGTGGGAGAAAAACGGGAGTCATATGATGATAATTTAGTGGTTTCAGATTGATTTAGTTATTCTCAAATAATTTAATTAGCCATTAAAATCCTATTTCTTCATGCCTTCTCACATTAAGAATGATGTAAAGTATAACAATAACTATATTAGTGTCCACACCAACGGACAATATCGTTCTGTTTACTACAAGTGCTGTAGTTTTGTCGAATGCCACTTTAAATGCTCAAGCTCTTTAAATAAAATAACAGCATTGTGTTCATCTACAGTTTTTTGTTGTGTAACATGGGTTACATCCCAATTCCCATGCTATTCCTTCTAAATAGCGCACAAAATTAGAATCAGCCCATCCCAAATCAAAGTACGTTGAAAATAGTATGTGAAAGGTGGGCAGAAGCCAGACTATCTCCGTTGGATTTTTGACATGCATTTGTGTATTGGCTAATATCGCCCATAACCCTATTCATGAGAGTGGAAAAGCTGTTTGTGACTGTTCTCGTTTCACATTTTTAGTTGATTAACACTAGGAACAAATGTACGGAGCCCCCCTAGTCCCACTTTGTCAAAAAAATTAATTATAACTATCTCGTGGCCTCAAGATAGTAACTCGTGGCCTCAAGATAGTAACAAGATAGTAATAAGGTAAATCTTGAGGCCACGAGATACTATCTTGAGGCCACGAGACAGTTATAATTAATGTTTTTGACAAAGTGGGACTAGGGGGGCTCCGTACAAATGCAAGGACAAAGCTGTTATATCGGGGGGTTTTTTTAAATCTGTGAATTTAGCTATTCTAACATTTGCAAATATAGTAAACAACAAAGAGGTCTGTAGTCTTATGCAAAGGCTAGGCTTGGGAAACTACCTTAATTCCCTCTGTCCTGGTTCGAAATGTTGTAGGATTATGTCGTGCTCTAATGCCCAGTACACAGTGTATGATTTTGGGCTGTCCCAGACGAAAGATGACCAATGGTGATTTCTGTGGTCGTGGCTCCTAAACTGTGGTCCTACGTCGTACAGTGAGAGAGGTTCAATGACAGCCGTTGTCACGGTCTTGCGAACAAAGATAGTCTCCGATGATTTTCTAAGAGTGTCATAAATTTAGCTTGATCATCTACAGTGTGTTTGCTGCTACGACCTACGTCTACTGACTAGCCAATACAAATGCAAAATGAAATGACGTATTGATCAAAGCAAAATGGGGCTAAAACTTAAAACTACTTACCTCAAGCTCCATTTGCAAAATGTAAATGCCCAGTTGGCTTCTTTTCCCTAGCCATGACCACATCTATATTCTGCTCTTTCGCTTACTCCTCTTTTTCTCAGCGCACATAAAAACCACAATTGTCAAAGTGCGATTGATCTTGCTCTATTTGTTGACCACTAGCTCTTGCTGATGACGTTTTATTCTTCTACACTAACTTGCGTCACAGCCTACGATTCAATAGATGACATCATCGTACAGTCTACACACATGTCTAAGTTTATTAGATCCATGTTGTACAGTGTGATTTGCAAGGATCTTATAGGATTGCCGAAATCTCAGGCATCAGACCCAGCACGGGTTTCTTTACTTCAGCAGCTGTGTTAGCAGTGTTAACTCTTGATGGCAGTGCTGGGAGTGATGTGAGGACACCGGGGCTGACCGTGTTGTATCAGTGCAAAGCTCTATAAATAACAGACTGTCAGTCCTCCACCATTGCGTGCCTCTAAATCTTTCATGCTCAGAGGGACTCAGCAAAAAATTCTGCACCTCGGATGATGCGCCTTGTCTTTTTTTCTCGTTTCTGCACCGGTTATTTTATGGCTGCCACGTGATGGGGAAGGTTTTGGAGGGAAGCCATTTTCAGTGGTCATGCTCTTCTGCTGCTCTCTTTGCCATTGTAAAAAGATAATCGCGCACCCCAAAAGTTTAGTCCAGAATTGTAATTCTTATGTTGTTACAAAATTATGTGACTTTTTCTTCTGTGCAAAAAAAACAAACAAAAAAAACAACTTTTTTAAAGAGTCTTCATGTTGCTCTTTTAATTAAAAATGTTCAGAACTACACAGCTATTGAGCTCCAGAAATGACCAAATATCCTGACTAGTCCAATGTATCGCAAAGCAGGGCCGTATCTGAGATGTATATAATACAGGTTGTGAAATCATTTCCTAATATTAACTCTACTTTGGTGCAGCAAAATGCCAAGATAACCGACCTTCTCATCCTAACATCGCTCATCAATGTCAAAATGTCTGAGATGATAACCAATCAAATTAAAGTAGCCGGGCTTTATGTAGAAGCTGCGGAGAACGAATTCCAGCGTGCCGCTTCAGTTGTAAGATGTAAATAAGTGCATTCCTCTGTAATGGATTACATTACAAACTACAATTTTTGTCATATAATTTGGAATCACTAACAGACTACAATTTGTAAGTAATCTACACAGCACTGGATGTAGGCTACTTCTTAAGTGGATAAAAAGTTCAGTTAATTGTGTTTAATTTAAATCTAAACTATAATTAGCCTTTCGCCGAGCCCCGCCCCCCTTAGTTACTGTTGCTACGTCCGACAAACAAATGGTCAAACACGACCAGCGCGACAGATTGCCATGACGGGAAGAGGTGTACCCGTGCGTGTCAGTGACCTTTTTTGGGCAAATACCTCCGCGATATCCTCCAGATCGAGGCAAAAGGGTTACAGTACGCAGTGGAGGGATATATTCAACATATAAAAATACGGAATGAAGGAGACACGACTACTATCGAGGCTAATGCTTACCGGTCTCAAGCAAAATCGGAGAAACCCCATGACCTGTACATCAAATGCAACCAGCACAGCCTTTAAGAAGATTTTATAAGCTGGTTCAGTGGCTAATTGTTTGGAGTTAGAAATATATAACTCGCGCTGCATATTTAGTAATTTTGCCTCAGATACAGCATTATACATTCGCTTTAACAAGCAGGTTGTTCATTACCACGGCAACCGCTTGCGTGTCATGCTCAATGCGATTTTCGTGTTTAAAATGTAACTATACACAAGAGACGTAAAGATGCAGATAACCATACATTATTTAAGGTTATTTCTATTCGTTACGATGTAGATATATGAATTGATGTTGTCAAGTAAGCTTCATGCTTTCCCTGTTGCGAGCGTGCACTCCTCTAAACTGTAGCTACGGGTGCTACACTGCTAGTTGACTGCTGCTCATTTCCCCCCGAGAATATCATGTTAACAACAACCCTTTAGAAAACGTAATTCCTTTGTGGATCCTCTTGATCGGCTTTCTCCATGTTTCTTTGACTAATCTCAGTGTCTCAGTCTCACGCACACTGCACGTGAGTTAACCATGTTCGACACATTTAACTGGGAGTGGGGCCGTCCACACTGTTTGATCCATTGTAGGCACCGCTCTCGTTGTGTTTTCGGCTTTGAAAACGGAAAGAACACAACTCCTCCAGACAATCTCTCGGGGTACCTAGTGTCCGATTTACAAACGCCGTGGGCGCACCGCTTCACTATCTTGCTTGGAGTCAATGTTTGACGGACCTGCTCACATAGTAACGGTTGCTATGATGTGTGATTGGACAATGGCCATTTTGGGGGAGGGGCCGGCGAAAGGTCAATTGTCACCGTTATGTTCTCTTTAGTTCAGTTCATAGGCTTTATGCCGAGCGTCACGTGACCAAACCGGAAAACGGGTCTCATTGCATCCGCTTGTCAGAGAAAGTGTTAACGGCCGTAAGAACTAACTACGTTATCTATGGATTTTTTAAGTAATCAGCTAACCTACTAAGTTCACTTTGTTATTGGTGTTTTATGCTATTTAAATATCTAAACGTTAGTGTGAAGAAGAAAAATTAAAAAACTTTTAAATATCTATCTGCACATGCGAGGGACATTGGTTATGCTCATTTTTGTTTGCTCCTTTTAAGTTATCTTGAGTAAAACTGCAAAAAAAATCATGAAGCACATACAAAAGACCTGAATCGGAAGCGATGTGATCTGTTTTCCGGCTTGGTCACGTGACGCTCGGCATAAAGCCTATTGACTTCTAGTTTGTTTTAATAGTCATTATTTTCCTGTTATCTCTGTAAAGCTGCTTTGAAACAATCTATTGTAAAAAGCGCTACATAAATAAATGTGACTTGACTTTTCATCCATCACATGTGTATCTTTGTCTTTGTTTTCCCGCCACTGATCAGTCACCATGGACACTGACACTAATCATCACAGCTGTTTGTCTTTTAGTTAATCATCACTGTGTATTTAAAGTTCCTCCTTTTGTCCTGTTCATTGTCGGTTGTTTGTGCATAGCTCATATCTCGCATGTTGGCTTGTTATTCTGGGTTCGTAATAAATCTTATGTTATTTTTATAATCTTCTTCGTCTTCTGCGGATCTGAGCGATAAGATATTTTAATTTAATTGCAATTACAATTTAATTAAGTGTGTAAAAACAAGGTCACTGAGTCAGCGACTTGAGCTCTGATTCAAGAATGAACCAGTCTGATTTGTGAACCAATCATTCAGTCGCATTAGTTCATTGAAAAGAACCAACTCAAAATAATGTTTGTGTACTGACCCATCAATTCACTGATGCTGTGATCCAGTGACAGAGGAGGGAAGATTATCACCCAACACATGTCTAGGAATCACTATGGTTGCATCCCATTAACTGACGCATCAACTATACAACCATTTGGGGTAACAATAGTAAATTATGTTTATAAGTTGTCCGTGTCCCTAATAGATTTCTGTTCCTCTTTGACAGCTCTGGTCATTATGACAGCAGAATAACATCTGGGGCCGTATTCACAAAGAATTTTAAGACTAAAAGTAGCTCCTAACTGGCGAATTTAGGAGCAACTCCTAAAAATAATGGGCGTGTCACTCCTAACTTTAGGACTCCAAATTTTTTTGACTAAGAGTAATTCACGAAGCATTTTAGCCCTAAAAGTAGCACCTAAGCCTGGCACAGCTTAAAAGAAGTCGAGAGGACTCCTAACTCACTAAGACCTATTCACAAACCGCTTTTTGTGGCATTTCGCGTTGCGATGTTTTGAAATGCGAATGCGGCGGCTAGGAGCTTCCAATCGCGAGGGAACAATTTTGCATTGTAGGCATAGGGATGCAACAACGCCACCAACAACAACCAAAACTAGGCTACTCACTGCATGTAAACTAATTGTAACGTTTCATTGTGAATCAAATTAAAATGTTCTTCTCTTTGCAAACGTAGGCAGAGGAATATAGTGACAGATTAATTCAATATTGTTGCAAAGATATTGCATCAATCCATATGTTTCGTTAGGCTGCTAGGCTATTTGCTTTTCCTTACTCTTTATTCATTTAGGCTATTTATTCAGTTATTCCTCATCTTCCGTCCTTCGCACTACTTGTGTAGCGCACGCATTCTCAGACCTGTCACCTGTCACTCATCATCGTAGGGGAGGTGTTTGGAATCATTCCTGTGTTACAATCATCAGCCAATCACGGTGGTCACTTCAGTCAAGCTCGTGCATGAGTAATGACGTCATCCATAGCAACGAAGACTCACTCTTAGTTTAGGAGTTGTCATTTTTCTTTACTAAGAGTAGGTCTGAAAGGCGTTGTGAATAACCTTTAAGAGAAAACTCCTAGCTAAAATCTTTTAGTGCGATTTAGGAGTACTCGTAGTGGTAAGATAAAATGCTTTGTGAATACGGCCTCAGGTCTCCAGTGTACAGATGAGATGAGATGACAGCACTAGTACCAAACATGAAGACTGACAGTGTGGGCTCACAGATGCGATACACCAGAGAGGAGGTCCGAACAACTCATCCTTGAATTTTGAGTGACAGTGAGGTTTTCCAGTGCCACTGTTTGCAGGACTGCCGTAAGGTACACCCCACAGCCAATAATATTCTGGTTAGATTTTCAATTTGTTATAACAAAGCAAAGGCAGCACATAACCCGCATCTTACTAGCATTTACTATTACTAAATTACAATGGGATTCCTAAGTTGAGTCACATACAATGAATAGCATAATGTGGTCTTCCCTTTGAATTAACTTAAATATTTAAGTACAGATAACTTAAAGGGATAAGTTCACTCATCTTCTGAACACAAATGAAGATATTTTTAATACGAGATTTCTGTCCCCTCATTGAAAGTCTGTTCACCCAAATTTATGACGGTTCAAAATGTTCATAAAGAGATCGTAAAATGAATCAATCAATGAATCAAGCAGTTTATTCCAAGTCTTCTGAAGAGACATGATTGCTTTATATGATAAACAGAATACATTTAGGCTTTTATTCACACATAAACATTGATGTGAATGCAAATAGAGCACTCAAATTTGCTAAATGGAAGCTCAAGCATGTTTTTTAAGTAAAGATTACCGGTATGAAGGCACATGTTTTTTTTCTTTCTTTCACATAATTCTGTGCATGGATAAATCCCTTATAATAACCACTGCAATATTTCAAAAACCATAGGCTGACTTTAAGGATGGTGGTTGAAACAGATGTAGACCGATCAAAGAAATATGTTCCTTTTTTTATCATCGCCCACTGTAATCTTACTAGCCTAATAACTGGCAAAGACTTGCGAGCATTGAGTAACTCTTAAGTTATAAAGTGCTCTTAATTAAGCAAGGTCATTCTGAAGTTACTCAGACTCTCAGATACGCATTAACCAGACACATACTAGATTCATTCCTAGCATCCCTACAGATTAGACCTGCCTAAGGTGGGGTAGTTAGACCAGCAAACCACCTTAAAGCTGTTTTTTTTTCCACTTCGAAGTGTTAATTTAGTGTAATAAATGAGCTTGTAGGTATGGAAATAAACAATATATTGATGTATAAAGCCACTATTTAATTCTTTACTCATATTTCATGTATGTATTTGTAATGTATTATTTTCAGGGGGCTTTCTACATCAATATATTGTTTATTTCCATACCTACAAGCTTCTAAACTTCTAAACTCGGTGCTCTTCTGCTGAACTTACTGTTGCCTTTGATCAAACCGTCTGAAGATGTGCGTCATGATAGTTGGTAGATTTAGACAGTTTGGAACAGGAATAGATAAAAAGAGTCTCCTCTGAGAAGGAGAAACAACATTAATTTAGTTTTTAGCGTCTGAAAGGAAAGACAGACTCTCTGGA
Source organism: Tiaroga cobitis (assembly GCA_030578255.1). NCBI lineage: Eukaryota > Metazoa > Chordata > Actinopteri > Cypriniformes > Leuciscidae > Tiaroga > Tiaroga cobitis. The sequence continues at coordinate 7,285,995 of CM060595.1, forward strand.
GGCTGTATACGCTTCAGTCTGAGAGGTGGCTAATGGAGCTTACTGAGATGATAAGAGCATTTGTGTGTGTGTGTGTGTGTGTGTGTGTGTGTGTGTGTGTGTGTGTGTGTGTGTGTGTGTGTGTCTGTGTCTATATTTTGTTATTATTGGTGTTAAAAGCTCTGCTACTGCTCCTCATTTGTATTTTCAGCTCTCGGTGCACTAACACAGCGTGGAGCCACCGAGGAACCGTGTATTTCTAATGTCTGATATTTAAAAGTCTGTACACAACACACACAGGTGAAGCGGGTGAGTGTGTGTGTGTCTGCCAGGTGTGAGATGGACCAGCAGGTGATTTGTAAACAGGAGAGATGATTTTATTAGATGGTGCAACAAGGCGTAAAGTGATTCTCTCAGACACACACACACACACACACACACAGGAAGGAAGAGAGGTCTTACTCGACTGACACGTGTTACATCCTCTCTTTGTGGACCGATTTTGATGGCATTTTTGAAAATTGTGTATGGCTGGATCTTCTGGACTTCTTGCTATTTAATCTTGTCTGGCCTTGGGATAAAGGGATTGTTTAGTCTGAGATATTGTGTAAAAGCAGAGATCAATATTTTTTAGTTCTTTTTGGCGCTGCTTAAAGGAAGTGTCAGAATTGAATCGGAGTGCAGAATGCAGCGATTTAGTAAACCAACATATGACCAGACACTTACTTTTTTTGTCTACACTCATAGTCTGTAAAAATATGGCCCAATTTACCATGGTAATATGAGGGAATTTTCTGTATTGGATTTTTCACAGGAACAAAAGGTATGTTACACTTTAGGGTTGAACGAAATTTCTGTAAACCTAATGAAAATGGTACCAGTAATTTCCTGAAGGGACATTTACTAAGTTTCGTGGCCCCCAGAATATTTTGTTGTATGAATATTTGAACATGCAATATATCACAAGAAAGAACAGACCCTCCGTTTTAAAAGAAAACAAAAAACATTTTACTCTAGCTTCATGCATTATTTTATTATCAACACTTGAATGTGCGCAAGTTTTTTTTTCAAAAAGCAACATTTTGAGCAAAAAGTTGAGAAAATCACGTTTGTGTCAAAGACTACGTCTGGATCGGATTCAGAAAGATGATTAAAACACAGATGGAGTAGATCGAGTCCATCAACACCCTCAAAGCTTCACAGTCCTATAGCTCGTCCTGGGTCCACATTTCAATATTAAGCCGTTTTGATTTATATGCTGTTTAATGGCTATATTTTACATATGCATATGATTAAATATGCTGTCGCTTGCATCTGTTTTGATCAGGAGATTCAGAACTCTTTCAGAAGATGTGTAATATCGCACCCTACTGTATAACAAATTTGGTCAATTGCGGGAAAGCGTTTTCTCACTAATGACGGAAATTTCTTCAAAAGTTAATTAATAAAAAAGTCATTTAAAATGTAGTTCAAACTTAGAACATGTCTTTAAATTATAAATTAAAATACATTTAGTTTTTTTAGTACAAGTCTACGGAACCTCTAAAGTGACCTTTGCAAAAATATAGACTTTCACGTGCTGAAACGTATGCATATTTTTATTTTTGCAAAGGTCACTTTAGGGGCTCCGTACAAGTCAAAAATTTTATATATATATATATATATATATATATATATATATATATATATATATATATATATATATATATTTGAAAAAATATTGGCAAAACAATGTGGCAAAAAAACGTGGCACAGAACACATTTTTTTAGGACAAAAAAAATTCAACAGGAAATGATGTCATAAAGTATATGATGTCAACAAATATATATATATATATATATATATATATATATATATATATATGAAACAAATAATGATATACAGTATATGTGACCCTGGACCACAAAACCAGTCACATGGGTCAATTTTTTTAAATGAAGATTTATACATCACATGAAAGCTGAATAAATGAGCTTTCCATTTGTATATATTTTACAAAAAAATTCATTAAAAAATTTACAAAATATCTTCATTGAACATGATCTTTCCTTAATATCCTAATGATTTTTGGTATAAAAGAAAAATCAATAATTTTGACCTATAGAGGGTATGCGTATGACGTTTAAACTGATAATAGTTTGTTTTACTCGCGTTAACGCAGTTTCCCCTATTAACTCCAGCCACGCAGCAGCTCTTTTGCCACTCAGTCCGGCTGAGGGGGGCGTGTTCCGGCGGGGAAGTGACGTTAATGCATTCCCTCTATTGTTGGCTATTGCCACAAATATACCCGTGCGACTTGTGACTGGCTGTGTGATCCAGGGTCACATATGATATATCGCTGACCCATTTAGTAAACGGTATGTTGTTCCAAACCCATTTGATTTTTTTTTCCAACCAGTTTTGATATGTGGTCAGTACTCATGTGTTTGAGCCACACACTGTTTGATCTATCCCACCGATCTGATCAAACCTGCCTGGCTGTGAACAAAGAGCACTGCTCCTCGCTGTGAAATATTGAACATACATCCACAATACAGCTGACCTACATACCGCACACATACAGGATAACACCCCTCATCTATACTGGGTGTCACCCCTATGCATTTTTAACTGATTAGTTGGAAATGTTTGAAGGACACATCCTCTACATGCCAGCTTTTATTAACTTCACCGCTGAAGGACCCAAAAACAGAGTGAGGGAGAGTGAGTGAGATCTATTCAATGAAAGTGATTGAAATAAAAGGTACTTTATATACACCATCCTTGCCTTTGGCCTCATTCCCTCTTCTCTCATACATTCTGTCAGTTTCAAGAGAAAGGATCAGCAAGGGTCAATGTGTGGCCACTGTTGGGACTGCTGGGATTGACAGTGATGCCATGGCAACAGCATCTTACCATGCTTCCCCCTTTCCCTAAAATGTGCACAGATTTAGACAGTTCAGAGAGTTCAGGTAAGGACACAAATTCACATATTCACAAATACACATGAAATGAGCTGGACGGGGAACTCTATGAGGAATATTATTGCAGTAAGGAATATGAGATATCTGAATATGAGGTCTAACAAGGCCAGTAAGATGTAGAAGAGGTTTTTTAAAAGTGCAAGGAAATTTGTAACTATTTCACTTACCAACCAATTCGGCATATTAGACTGATTCATTCAGATCAGAATATTCAGCTTTGCTATCAAAGGAATAAATTACATCCTTATTTTAAAGTAGAAAATAAATATTCAATAATAACTCAGGATAACTGGTACATTTTCCCCAGTCATCTCAATTGCAAAAAGTATTCCCAATTTACCTGAAATCACCCTATATTATTTAAGCATAAGTGTAACATACATATACATACCTACACACATACCTACATACATATATATATATGTTACATGTCAGTTTGTTTCTGGACTTTCTTCTGTTTCTTTTTTCCCGCCACTCCTTGTCTCCATCGTCACCATCCTCATTAGTTCATTTAGTTCGCCTGTGTCCTGTTAATCAGTCTCGTTAGCTCCGCTTGTTTTCCACCTGTATATACCCTGTGTTCTCCCTCTGTCATTGTCGGTTCTCGTTTGGATTTGGTTGTGTTGTTCTTTGTAATCCAAATAAATCATTCAATATTTGTTCCAAGGCATTCTTCTTCGTCGCACGCTCTCCTTATCAAACAAGACCGTAACAATATACGCACACATATACATATATATATATATATATATATAATGTATTGTAGACTTATTGTAGACTTATTGTAGACCATTGTAGACTTATGCTGGGGCTGCATAAAATACTACTTAAAATATAGTATGTGAAATAGTATGCAGTATGCAACAGTATAGTGTATGCCACACTACAGTACATTGCATGTTTAAAGCTTGTGTGCAATAACACAGTCTCATCCCAAGACGTCATATGACTGACGCTTTTGACCATACGTCAACATCCGACGTTTTAGGGTACCCTTTAACGTCAATTAGATGCTGATCCTAGGGCGTCATCTAACTGACGCTTTACCTTTAGCGTCAGTTAGATGACGCGGGTAGGTTTAGGTCTGGGGTAGGGTTAGGATTAGATCGCGTCATCTAACTGACGTTAAACGGTACCCTAAAACGTCGGATGACGTATGGTCAAAAGCGTCAGTCATATGACGTCTTGGGATGAGACTGGGCTGTGTGCAAATAACACATATTACTCATATACCTGTACATCACCTCACGTATATATTCAGTCGACCCTCTCCTGTCATCAGCCATCATGGCTCGATGGTTAAGTACCACCAGCCAAATATCACCTGGAATCGCCCCACTTCAGACAGGGCTCTCATAAACACTTCCCACACACACAGCTGTTAACATACATACATACTCAACACATTGACAACACATTTTCATTCTACACTCACATTCCAGCAAGCTCAAATCCTGTTTGTGAGTCTGTGAAATGTTTTCATAACCATTTTAACCATTCTTTCATCATGTCTGGAAATCCCTTGATCAGCAGCAGTAACCCACATGTACACACAAACATGTACTGTCAGAGAGAAGCAAGCTGTGTGTGTGTGTGTGTGTGTGTGTGTGTGTGTGTGATATAAATAAATTAAGTATTAGTTCCGGGGTGTGTACAGTTATGCAGTTAGTTATTCCATTCCAATTAATTTTTTATTTAAATTTTTTCTGTCACTTTGGTTTTCAGTATCATTGCATAGGTTAAAGGTACAAACGTTCTGATATGATTTATCTTTTTTTGCGATTTCATACATCACAAAAACCAGCTGTTCTAACAGGGGTGTGTATACTTTTTATATCACTACAAATGAAAACTAATAATAAAGCATTACAAAACGTGGCTACACTTAAATCTAATAAAGAGCTAAAGTCTGCAGAGAGACCTCGGAAAACTGACATAAACACGAACAATCAGCTGATATTTCATTACTTTTTGGTTTTAACTGGCTGGAGGGTTTATTAACATTGTGCTTTCTGTGAAACCAAGCATCACGACACGTACTATCCTTTTATCACTCCCATATTCTCATCTACAAACAGAATAAACAACACACAGCTTATGCACACGCCTATAGAGCGTCAGCTGTCTTTCCTGAAGATGACAGGGATTTTTGGGAAAGGAGAGGAGGACACATCTCAAACTGAAAGAGACATCATGCATACAGACACAAAAACGAACTGAAACGGATGAAAGGCGAAACGGACGATACAAAAGACAGACAACAATGATTGATGATTTGAGATGGAGTGAAAATAAAATGTAAGAATAATTCCAGAGAAACAAGAAAGAAAAAAATGTGTTGGGCAGATTGCGAAAAAATATGATTTTAAACAATAAGACGAAAGTAGAGAGGATTGAACAGAGAGACGAGAAGAATTATATTCAGACAGGGTGAAGCAAAGGATAGACAGGGAGAGGTAGAGATGGTCTCTAGACTCCCAGTGCAGTGAGCTCCAGGCACCAGAAGTGAGATGTGACTGAATACATTACAGTCACATAAGAGGAATGCATATCATAATTCACACAGCGCTCTCATCTGCCTCTCAGTCTTTCCCTGCACACATTCGCACAGGCCAATTAGTCATCCATAGAATGAAACATGAGCAAGGCTAGCCAAACAAATGGATGCAAGCAGCCTTAATTCACACACGCTTTAACAAACGCATAGGACAGCGCTCGTCGTATTCCTCAGAGTGTGTTATGCTGTATGGACTGTGGCTCCAGCTGCATGCATGACGAAATAAACCTGCAACAACCTGAACCGCAAACAAGAAACCAATGACAACCATAACTCAAGGCTCTCTCAAAAAGAGAGAGATGAGAGGAGAGAAAAGAGAGAAAGCCAGCTATCACACACATACACGCTCACTCTCTCTCTCTCTCCCCCTCTCAAAGACACTCCAGCATCAGTATGTAACTATGTATACTGTTGGCCTGTCACAATCATGAGTTTTGTACTGATGATTAACTGTCAAAAAATATGAACAATTTAATTGGCCACTAACAGTAAACTCTAAACGTTATTTTGTATGTTTAACATGGAATCGTACATAATATAATAACCATGATAAAACAGTTCCATATGATTTACTTCAATGTTGTGACAATTAATTCATAATGTTTACATACTGAATTATTTCAATATAATGAGTATTGTGATTATATCAAATAACCACGATCAGACGATTAATTAATAATCTCGACAAGCCTAATATACAATGCACAATATGCTAATTTTCCAACCCAGACTCATGAAAAGCACATGCGTCCGTCTCATTACGAATATCCCATGGCCCTCATTACCTTTGTCTGAGATATTCAAAGAAGCTTCATCTCCGCCAATCAGCCTGGAGTCTATCGATTGTGAGGTCACTGATGTCTGATTGGATGACACTTACAGTAGGAAGGTTTGATTGATATAAACTGGCATTTAACTGGTGTGTTTGCGTGAAAACATCTTCTGTACGTAGAACAAGATCAAACCAGTCCTCAAGCACCAACTTCAGTCCAGCAGTGATGTTGATGAAAGACTGAACTGGTCATATGTTCATGTATCTGTGCGTTTCTGTTGGCCCTGGGGAGAGCTGACACCGCGGGCCACAGTCTCCTCAGAATAACCACACTCTTTTCAGAGCAATAGGCAGAAAGATCAGTCTCTTTTGACTTTTTTCCAAGAGAGATGAATCAAAAGAGAAAGGCCAACTGAAGTGGGGTAAAAGAGTGGGAAGAGCAACTCACACTGCGAGAGAGAAATATCCTCCACTAATATGCCAAATCATATCAGTCCACCGTCTCCCATAACAGACATGTGCCAGACTGTGGTTCACTCATGTTAATAGAACAGGATTAGTTAATGTCCACAGTTATAGCAAAGAGGTGTGATGATCCACTGTGATGTTTATGATTATGAATAAAAACTATGCAGCTATGTTTTTTTAAAAGCCTCTCCTTCATGTTGTGTACCACGAATACATTTTTATTTTTGAGTGACGTATTTCTTTGGGCTGGAGAAAGCGTTTTAACGTTGAAAACACATGAGCTTTACTGCAGCTGTCAGCTCCGAAAGAGGGAACGGATGGAAAGGTTTTCCTTGGTACCACCGGCAGATTGTCAGGGCAACCTGCCCAATCTGAAAAGAGATTTTGAACATTTTGCCTGACATCAATGCACTTCCATCTACATCCCAGGAGACTCTACAGATCACAGCACGCCTGTACACTCGACGGAGAGGACGTGACCGAATACTATCATAGATACATATCATTTACAGTGCTAAACAACCTGTCCATTAAATGTTTTCCTTTTCATTTCTCTGTTGTCTGAGGATATGTCTAGTTCAGATGAATAAACGATTACACTAGCAGTCAAAACATTCTTTATTATTACTATTTTATAGGGAAGCACAATACCATATCAGTACCATATCAGATATCGGTATTGGTCTATATCAGATACAGTGCTTTTCGCATTAATCTAAACTCTATACACCGTAATGACAAAGCAAAAAAAAAAAACATATTTGTGATAACTTTGTAAATTTATTAAAAATAAAAAACTGAAATAAACACATTGCATAAGTATTCATACCCTTTTCTGAAACACTTGAGATTTAGCTCAGGAGCAGTCCAATGTCACTTGTAGATGTTACTACACTTTGAGTGGAGTTAACCTGTGGCGAATTCAATTGAATGGGAATGATTTGGAAAGGCACACACCTCTCAATACAATCTGAAAATGTAAATCAGAGCAAAAACCTAGCCATGAGGTCAAAGGAACTGTAGCGTTCAGAGATATTGTGTGAAGACACAGATCTGGGTAAGACTACAAACAAAAAAGGTTCACAGAAGGTTGAAGGTTCACAGAAGCATGTAGCCTCCATAGTCCTTAATGGAAGAAGTTTGGAACAGCCACGACTCTTCCTAGAGTCAAACTGAGCAATCAATGGAGAAGGGACTTAGAGGTTAGGTTAGAGTTGTGACCAAGAAGCTGATGGTCACTCTGGTTGAGCTCCATGATCATATATAAAGATGGGAGACACTTACAGAAGGACAAACATCACTGCAACACTCCACCAATCGGGGATTTACGGCAAAGTGGCCAGACTCGAGCCTCCTCAGTGAAGATGCATGAAAACCCACTTGGAATTTGCAAAAAAAAGCACCTAAAGGACTCTCTCAGACTGTGAGAAACAATATCCTCTGGTCTGAAGAACTTCAGTTCCAAGCATCATGTATGGAGGAAACCGGGCACTGCTCATCACCTGCACAATACCATCCCAACAGTAAAGTGTATGTGTAGCAGCCTCATGCTGTGGGGGTGTTTTTCAGTGGCAGGGACGGGGGGACTTGTCAGAGTAAAAGCAAAATATAGCGTTAGCCTTAATGAAAACCTAGTCCAGAGCATTCAGAACCTCGGACTAGGCAGAAGGTTTTTGCAGCAGCCCATAGTTTTTCCTCTTTGTCGTCATCTCTGTTCGAAATCTGCAATTGCAGTTATTCGCGGAATTATCAACTTTACGTGGGTTGTGCCTCGGCACGGCACAATATTTTTTCTGTAGCCACTCCGAAGTCTTTTGCATTTTACAACGGGTGAATTTCCAGTTGTCACTGGTGATTGTCGTTTTAACCTTTCTGGATCATTTTTAACCCAAAAAAGTTACGGACTGCAGCTTTAAAGTAGTTTAACATAAGGCAGCAAAATAAAAAATGTCAAAAAAATTAAGGAGTTTGAATACTTTCTCAAGGCACTGTAATTGTACTAATTTCACATTTTTTTCCATTTAGATTGCATGCCATCAACTGATTTTAAATAATAATAATAATAATAATAATAATTTAACAACAGTGTTAAATCTTAAGAATATCCTTAAAAAAAAATCATAGTGTTGTGACGCCTAAATTCACTTGGAGCAAGTGAAAATAATATATTTTACTTTTTTATTATTATTTAGACAAAATTAAAATGATTATTAGCTTAATTATCATTATCGTCCAAACTTGAAATATTGGTGCATCCCTACTTTTTTTTTGCACAATTTTGAATTATAGTTAGTTCATTAAACCCACAACATAAGGCAAAATACTGTATACAAACAATGTAATGACCAAAAAAATTACTTCGGTAGGGTTAGGCTAAGTGTGAAATCGTTAAATTTCAAATGTTTAATTCTTGAGATGGAGATAGAAATATTGGCATCCATGACTGAGTGCTTGAGTACAACTCGACTGGAGCTTTAGTCCAGCACAGAAACAGAAACCCTTTCAAATGAACGAGGGAGAGAGATTGCCATACTTTTCCATTACAATGAATCTTTCAAAATGAGCTGGAAGTCTCTATCTAGTCTCTTTCTCTCAGTCTCTATATCTTTGGAGAAGCTGCAAATAGGTCTAAGCTGTATGTCCGGTTCACGCACCCTCACCCAGAAGAGTGACACACACACACGCGCACGCGCGCGTTTACTTAGCAATCTAAATGGGGACATTACACACACATAATGGTTTTTATTCTGTACAAACTGTGTATTCGATCCCCTTACACTAACCCCACCCCGGCCTAAACCTACCCATCACAGAAAACTTTCTGCATTTTTACATAAAAAAAAAAAACTTTAATTACTTTATTTTTATACCATATTTCCATATGAGGACGTCCCTAAAGTGAGGTTTTTGGAGATTTTTTTTGTCAGGTTTTGGTCACTTCTGGGTAAAAATTTGTCCCCAAAATATAGTTAAGTAAGTACACACACACACACACATTTAGTTGGCTAGCTAAATGGTAAATATTCCATTGACTTCTATTGTTTATACAGCTGGGTATAAACACTATAACCTAACATATTTTGACATTTTGTCGGGTTTAGCTCACTTTTGGGTAAAAGTTTGTCCAAATTTGGTTAAGTAGGCACACACACACACACACACACACACACGCACACACAGACCATCCATCCCTGCTTGACACTCACTAGGCACTGTGTTTTGTGACCGTCTATTTCATTTCACACAGGAGTGCAGACGGACATCCAGACATGGGGCGGCAGTGGCTCAGTGGTTCGTGTAGATTGTCTACAAACCGGAAGGTTGGTGGTTCAATCCCCGGTTCCACCTGACCAAGTGTCGAGGTGTCCATGAGCAAGACACCTAACCCCAGCTGCTCCCGACGAGCTGGATGGCGCCTTGCACGGCTGACACCGCCGTCTGTGTATGAATGAGTGAGTGAATGGGTGAATGTGAGGCAAATTGTAAAGCGCTTTGGTGGCCATTGGGTCTGTGAAAGCGCTATATAAATGCAGTCCATTTACCATTTAAATGGCTCAACCAAAAATAACATCCGAAAGCAGATCACGCAACTCAATATTTCCATCAAGACATTCCTCTAAACATCTTACATCTTACATCATTTATTGTTTATTTTTACCCTTTCAGTTTTGAGTCGAGGCGAATTCTCTCAGATGTCTTACAAGTTCGGCATTGAAGAAGGGCATTCATTTATCAGGGACTCCAGTTTGTTTCAAAGCAAATTACTTCTTCAAACTTCATGTGCATCATATATCATAATAATGCAAACAATCACACACACACATACACCACACACACCCACACACCCACACACACACACACACACACACAGATGAGTCATCAAGTGCCATAAGAGGCTCTTGTTTGTTGTGAATAACTGTGAAGTTGCCATCATCAAATTAAATGCAGCTCTGCTATCATTTCCTCTGCATAATACCTTCATTGTTTTCACAGGGCCATTATGCTTTAGTTCCCTCATTTCACATCAGCAAACAAACGGTCTCTCCTGTGATCTTCGCATCCATATTTTAGCTATAAAATAACCCGTTTATAAAGACACAGAAAGGGGGGAGGCGGGGAGTGAACACACCAGAATGTAAAATTTCTTATTATATGCACTGCTCTAAAATTACATTGAGTTTGCAAACCAGACTGAGTTGTTTTTCTTACCCTTGTGCGGGGCATAATGTAGACAAAGCAGCAGACTCTCCAATGTTTATGAGATGGTTTATATTGCATCAGTGCAAGAAGGATTTCATACAAGGCAGGTGTAGTGTGATTTACAATAATTAATCCGGATTCAGGAAACACGGGCACAGAGGAAAGACAACCTGATACATCAGTAGCTAACCAATCATAAATCTTGATCAACAGAGACATGTTTATAAGTTATTTATAAAGAGTCCAAGTTAAGTTTCAAGTCTATGAAGGCCAAGTCATGTCTGAATTAAAAGAAATAATGATAATCTATCTTTAAAAATGTATTATTTCTAAACACTATATGGTTCGTTAAAGGGTTAATTCACCCAAAAGTGAAAATTAGGTCATTAATTACTCACCCTCATGTCATTCCAAACCTGTAAGACTTTCGTTCATCTTCGGAACACAAATGAAGATCTTTTTGATGAAATCTGAGAGCTTTCTGTCCCTCCACTAACAGCCTACGCAACTACCACTTTCAAGCCCCAGAAAGGTAGTGAAGACATCATTAAAGTAATCCATGTGACTCCAGTGGATTAACCTCAATTTTAATGAAGCGATGCGAGTGCTTTGTTTGCGCAAAAAAACAAAAACATAACCACTTTATTTACTAAATATTAATCTCCAAACTGCATTCGCGAGAGTACCATGACGTATGCGTGTTAATGCGAGAGCAGACATTAATTTAAGATGAATATTTTGCAACATAAAGTTGTAAATTAGGCTATGTTTTTTTTTAATAAACAAAGCACTCATGCCGCTTCCTAAAATTGATGTCAAACCACTTTATAACAATAAAAATAATATTGCTGTTTGTGAATGTAAAAGGTCTGCAAAGTTTCAAAGATCAAAATGCAAGGCAAATTGTCTTATTGTCTGTCTCTCAAAAGAAACAACCGATTATGAAATCCCTGAAATGAGTCGTCAGTAATTCCAGTCTTTCTTCTGCGTGAACGTACGTAGGTTTGTAACAAATTTGCATAATGTCAGCCAATGGTCTTCATTGGCATTCTTATTATAATGACTCACTCAAAATAACCAATACTGCCCATGAAAAAAATATTCATGAAGTAGCTCCCTATAATAAGACAGCTGAGCTTTTCATAAGTTTTAACAGTTAAGGGGGCCATTGTAGAGAAACGTTTCCTGAAAAAGACCTAACAGTGAATTCAAAACCCCCTCCTGAGGTACACAGAACCCTGGATGGGAATCACTGAGCTGGAGCATTATAGTCAAATTATATCTTTTTTTATACTGTAGTTTATTTCAGTTTGACAGTCTGACTAATGGAAAATAGCTGCTACTTTAAAAGCAATGCTTTTCATTGAGCAAAACAGCACATGAAATATTACAAATCATCAACTATATGTCTTTCGACTTCAAGCAAACATGCACAAACTTTAGAGGCTTATTAATTTCTAAACTTTCTCCCACTACAGCAGAAAACTTTCTTCAAAAAGGTTATTTGGCAAACATTTTAGAACGAAAACTTGCTGAAAGCCTCTTAAGAACACAGCATGTTTGTTTGGAAGAAGGCATCTATCTGAGATGAGGTTGATTTCTAGTGTCTTACCCTTGAAAAGATGCTTCAGTCAATGCTTAGAGAATACGAATGCAGTCCATTATAGCCTGTGCCCTTTTACATTCTCCATTATTACAGTAGTTTTATGGAAATATCATTACTTTCTAATTAGAACAGGGATATAAATCAGTTCAAGGCACTTAGTTTAAAATTATTTAAGGTTGCTCTGTAATGATCAATGTAGAGCCCAAAGGCTTAATTAAAACAAGCATTTAAATATACAGTATTCCCACATCCAATAAAACCTTCCAAGGCCTCAAAAATATCAAGGACAAATTGGAAATCAGCGCTCCCAATATACATGTATCTTGCATATAAACATATTTATTTAGCATAAGTGCTTGTCATTGCTTTTCTGCAAGTAGATACAGTATGGTGTTTTTTAAGAAGTATAAAGAAGTATATTTATAAAAGTCAGACTGGTAACCAGAAGGTTGCGGGTTCGATTCTCAATACCGCCAGGAAATGACTGAGGTGTCCCTTTGAGCAAGACACCTAAACCCCAATCACTCCCCGGGCGCACAGCAAAATGGCTACCCACTTTTCTGGGTGTGTGTGTTTACTACTCACTACTCCTATGTGTGTGTGTACTAACTTGGATGGGTTAAATACAGAGGACATATTAGGAGTATGGGTTACCATACTTGGCCTTCCCGTCATGTCACTGTCACTGTATTCGCCTGTTGAATGAAGGCCAGCGCTGCACGAGGCATGTGGCCACCCCTGAACCGCTGACCTGTGTTAAAGGGCTGTAATTGTCTTTTTACTGTGGCCAGTAAATCTTTGAGTGCCCTCATCGTGCCATCACAACATTCAGCCGATGGTTGTTGCCTAGCAACCTGCGTTGAGAGAAAACACTTCTTTCTTTATTTAATAATTTAGCTTTTGTCACTGATGTGCACTGCAACAAAGTGCGTTTAGATGGATGGGCTGTTTTGTCTGAAAATTCTCCATGTTCAAAAAATATCTGCATAATCATGGTGGAGGGTGTGTGTAGGCCAATTCACACCGCACAGACAAACGCCAAAAAAACAAGTCTGTTGGATTTAGAATTTTATGAAAAATTACTGTCATTTACACACTGCCCCAACAGACACCAACAAACACTGATAGAACATGTCGGGTGAAAACAAAACCTGACCCAAGTCAACAGACACCGACAGAGGTAACACACTGATCCAACAAACGTGTTTGTTTGCATTTGTCTGTGCAGTGTGAATTGACCTTAAAGGAAATGTCTCGGAAATAGCAACCAAAATCATTAATTACATTCACATTTTTGCAAGCCAACCCTGCAAAATCTTGCTTCTGATGGTTTCTAGCTGATCCAAACGAATTATTTATAGTCAATATAGTCAATTTATAGTCAATAGTTGGTCCAAGCTGGTCCAGATTAGTTGACTGGCTGGACTACCAGCTGGACTACCAGCTATTTTAACCCCATGACACACCAAACCGACATCAAAGAACTATTGCAGACGAAAGTTGAGTTTGTTGTTGTCACAAATGTTGCCTGCGTTAGCGGCCAAAAGGTTGCACTTGAACACACCACAAAGACAACAGCCAATGGCCAACTAGCACAGACATTGTGTGCCTGCATGAGAGGAAATAACTGTCTATATCAGGAGGTGGCAGCTCAGCTGTCTGTATTAGTCATTCAAAAAGGGAAACAGAAACTCGGATTGTGGATATTTAACAAAACAACAAGCTTGCATACCATTTTAAATATGAATCATGTTGGTCAGTTGGTCTTTACTTTCTTCATTCCAGGCGGCCATGTTGTTACGTAAATATTTGCATCTTGGAATGCTCAACATTGTGTGCAATCTTGACTTCATTGTTTCATCATTTTCTCTTTTTTTTTCTCGTGCACTGGTTCACTATGTTGAACTCTCGAGGTGTGGTGGTAGGAAGCATAGTTTCTTGTTTGAATGACATGGACTTAATAAATCCTTATCATGAGCAAAATAAGCAAGCTGACATTCAGTACAATCTATATCTTTTATTTCGAACACAAACAGATGTAATTTCTGTCTTTTAGTTAGTCAAGAGATTTAATGCACCGTTTTTGAAGAGTGTGCATGTGCGCACATGCTCTAGTACGTAAGAACGAGCCTATGATTGAATCTGGAAGTACAGCAAAATAACTGAGAAAAAAAGAGAATTAGCCCTCAAATACCATGTCCGTAATTTACAGCAAGTCATCTAGCATTAATTCAATCTCAAACAGATTCATTAAAAGAAGTTATTACTCCACCACCTGCGTAACAACATTAACCAATGTGGTTGAACGTCAAATTTGCGACAATACGGTTTCGGGAAACAGTAATGACTAGCTAGTTGATTTCTTCAACGATGTTGTTGATTTCTCTCATTTACTGCCCAATAACGATTCAACATGCTCAATTGGACATGCCAACAAGGGTGCCTATTGTGCTGACCGTGTAGAACTGTAAAACACTGGCCCAACTTTGGCTTGATGTGTCACAGCCTTTAGATAGGTTGGTTTGAACTGGCAGACCACCTTGGACCAGCAACCATATTGCAGAAACCAGCTTAACCTGTTATTTTCCCCAGAAGGGATCTGGATTGCGAATAGTGTTTGAAGAAACTCCTTCATGCAATTTAATGAAGGTGAAACATGAATCTTTGCATTTCTAATATGAAACAGCACCCAAATTCAGCTTAAAGTGCTTCATATCACGGCATATCAAATTGTATCATTTCTCCCCTGCTCTGCCAAAAAATGAACAATACACTTCAAATGTGAACACAACAGAATTCAGATGTTACGCCCAAAGCAGTTAGCAGAGCTCCAGAGTGTATCACATGATATTAGAGCGGGAGGTGAGAGAAGGAAGGTCTCTGCTCCTTTCTGAAGATCCCTGCTGTTGTGTGTGTGTGTATCCAAAGGAAAAAGTCAAGCCATTCTTCAAAGTGTGGGAAAGAGATATGTTGGGGTTTTACAAGTCTTGCATAGATTTTGGTAAGCTCTTGCCATTTCTGTGTGCAGTATAGGCCTACCTCAGATGGTCTATGGGGGTCTATGGGTGCTACTCAGCATGGTTCCTCTAAGGGTTGGCGTTTAAGAGCTGGTCAGAGGTCAGACAGTAAGCCGGACACTAACCTGCAGCCATCTGCATGTATCCTGCCAATGTGCAGATCCTCCTCTCCCAGGCTCCACCGGGCAGGAAGATGGTGATGATGGCCAGCAGGGAGCTGACCGCCAGCAGAGCACATCCACCTGAACACAGCACTGCACTCGTCTGGAACACACACAATGCACAACACTTACAGATACTGCTGCTTTTAGAGGAGTTCAGACTTGATTTGATTCTGTTCCCAATAAATGAGTTAATTTCGCAGAGAACGGTTTTAAAGAGATACAAAAGGTAGAAACGATGTCACTGAGGCTGTACCCTTTCAAAAGGTACACATTTGTACCAATGGTGCGCATATTAGGACCTTAAAGGTACTGTACATATTTGTACCAGAAGTGTACATTAGTACCTAAATGGTACATATTAGAACTTTTTTTCCTGAGAGTGACCTTCTTTCTTTTATGGACCACAAAAGGAGCTTTTTTTTTTAAACAAAATGTCCAGCTGGCACTCGTCCATATAATGGCAGTGCCATGGCACCCAGAAAAAGCACACAAGTTGTGAGAAATCAAGATTAACCAAAACGCGACATGAAATACAACCCATGTATCTTCTTCTCTGAGGTTAATGTATCCGTTGTGTTCGTCATAACAAGAAGTTATTGCATTCATATCTGTCAATTGTCATTTTGATTGTCATCAGACAAACAGAATTCCGGTCCGGTGATATTTGACTCAGTGAAGAAAATACACAGATACTTTTTGGGGATTTCTTGTGAACAGACTACTCTCTGCTATATGGACGAGCGCGAGCTGAAATAAAAAAAAATAAAAAATCCTTTTGTGGCCTATAAAAGAAAGAAGGGCATATGGCATTAGAACAACACCAGGGTGAGTAAATTATTACTTAATTTTCCTTTCAGGATGACCTATCCCGTTAATAGTTCATGGTAAAACCATAGCTTTTAAATCCAAACTGCACTAAACATTGGACAAAAACATAATATGGCTAACCGTGTAAAGCCTCACATATGAAATAATAAAATAATATTATTTCATAATAATAGTCAGTTTTTTACTTAACTTTTAAAAAACTTATAAAGTAAAGTAATTTACAATCTTTGAAGCATTCCTATTCCTTTTCTTCTCCTTCATAAAGGACTCTTTTAATTTGGGGGATTTGGGATAGTCAAAACAAAGGCTGAAAGCAACTTATAAAAAAATATAACAGTTTATAATATTATATGAATTTTATAAAGAAAATCATATGGGTTTGGCACAACATGAGCGAATGAAGACTAAAAAATTTAAATTTTGGGTGAACTAACCCCCTATTATTAAATGCCAAAAACCGAGTCATAGAAGGAAAAAAAACATTTAAACATCACTCACACGTGCACACATGAGTTGTTTAGGTGGAAATATAAGGTGTGAAATCAATTAATTGTCCCTAAGTGTTTACTCAGTGGGATCAATTTATTGAAACACTGAGTACTGACACTCTAATCTTACCACCCTTATTAAAGCAAACACTTCATCAGCCCTACACATGAAAAAAAAAAAAACACACACACACACACACACACACAAAGGCCATCCCAGTTAAGAGATGTGTAAAGTAAATCTTTCTCAATGGGCTTTTTGTTTGTTTGTTTGTTTGTTTGTTTGTTTGTTAGAAAAGGCAGCAGGTGTTGGCATGTATTTATAAGACTATAGCACAAGACTCAATACTTCAAGAGCTTGCTGTACAATCCCTAAAACAAAAACATGGAGGGCATATCAAAATCAGGCAATTGATCTAACTCTAATGTAATCCGTATAAGCATATGAGGCAACACACTCTGACATCATGCATTATTGATCTGTGCACATATAGATTTGGGTAATAACTGTAACTTAAAGCTTAGATGTTTCTGTTGAACCAGACTTTTACCATTTACCTTACATCTGAAAATCTAAATCATTTCAAAATATCATACATCATTCAACAAAGTGTTATCATACACAAATATAGCTATAGTTAAATTGCAGTTTTGGAGGTGGGGGAAATTCTGGTGCAAACAACATACAAAAAATAGGCTGAATGATCAACCAAATAATATACACAAAATGTACACATGCACATAAAATATAAATATAGAAAAATAATACACATACAGTAGTGGCCAAAAGTGATGTCCGGCCAAGGAAAATTAGCATCTTACCGCTTTATTCAAATATTATTAAAATATGTTAATGATTTTTGTAGGCATATTGCGTAGTTGTGCTTTGAGTCAAGTGTTTATTTGTGATAACGCAAAAAAAGAGAGAGGACCAACGAAATATTAATAACTGATGTGTAGTCAATGTATGCTTTTTACTGTGAGCTTTTTGTTTTTGTATTTTGTTTTGTACTGTAACTGTAGTTTTCCTTTTAATGCCAAATCATTTTGTCAGATAAAAATGTTAACCAAGTTAAGTGTTTTGTTCTTCCCTCATATTTAAAATATTTAAAAAATATCAAATATTTTTCTCATATTCTGATGGTTTAATCAAAGTTGTAGGGTCATGTAGTTGTAACACCCTATGGCTCGAAGTCATGCAATAAATAAAGAGTATTCTAGTATTAATACATTTTTAAAAATCCATTGTGGAAACTAAAGTTATCATAGAAAGTTTTTTTTTTTTAATTCGTATTGAAACAGAAGTTGTCATAGTCTTTGGTACACACAATGTAAAGCTATGTAAAGTGTCGTCTTGAACATGAGAAAATGTAGGCCAGGACTTGGTTTTTTCAATTAGGAATTGAAAAGAGAAGAGAAGAGATGTTGCTACAAGAGGGCACAAAAATGAATAAAAAATGTGCACGGATAAATCATTTACAATAAATACTGCAATATTCCATTAAAAAAAATTGTATTGTCAATTTTCATTTTTATGGTGGCTTCAAAGGAATGACCATGACGGTCTCCTGCAGAAAACAGAAACAGTCTTTCTGTGGGTCACATGTGGATGCTTTTCAGCGAGAACCATTCAAGATTTCAAACTGAGGTTTTCATTCTGACAGTGTGATGCCTCTTCAATAGATCAGCTAGGACTTTCAAATACCCCATATTATTTCCACACACAGAACTGCAGTATCAAACTCACTGGAACGAATAAAAAAAATCTGTTAAAAAGCTATCAGCTGATCTCTTGCAAGAGCAATACACAAAATGTATATATTAATACAAATGCACCAACTATAGCGACTTTATTTTCCTTGAAGTCCAAATGGCGAAGAACGGAACGCAAATGGAGACGAGATGGCAGATTCATAGGTGATATCTGAAGCATCGCAGTTTTTCTAATGGTAATGATAACATTTGTAGTAATTATGACTGGTTTGTGTTGATGACAACATTACAACATCCTTTACAATAATGAAACGCCTGCACTAGAAAGGGGGAAAAAAATCTAATAACGCAGAAGTGAAACGACAGACACTCGGCGGAAACATATTTCCTTCAAACTGAACTCATTCCCCTTTAAATGGTATTCATATATTCATAGAAACGTCTAGTTTTCTCAGCGCCATCTCTTGATCTTGCCATCTTTGAAGCCTTCAGATGAAATGAGCTCTTGCCCACTATGCTGTCAAACATTACCGTGTTTCATTACAACTAATAGAGACATATTAGGGCTGCAACAGATCAGATCCAGAACTAAATGGTACCCTGGAAAATCATAAATAGGCAGTCTATGACAGGAATGTTGATGATGCTCATAAGTTAAACAAGCAGTATGCATATTTCATCTCTAATGTATATGGTGCACGTAGGCTAGGAAACAGAAATGTACTTCCTGTGGTCAATACTAATTAGTGGTGCTTGCCAAGTGCACTGTTACTTTTCAAAGCGATCAAACTTTCGATTTTTCATCTAATGGATGATAATATGCCCAAAATATTTCATTCTCTAATGTTGAAAGAGGGGTCATCATCATTTACAGTTTTTCTGAATTGCTAAAACACTAAACCCCATTCTCTGAACCAATTTCTCAATAGTCTAAACCAATTTGTCGAATAAATCACTCTTTCTGTAAAACATTAAACAAGTTCAGGTAGTTAAAACACTGTTTGCAAATCTCATGCACTCTTTTTTCAAAACTCTAAACACATTCTCACTCACTAAAACACATTTTGCACTTATGTTTCAAAATGCTAAACACAGGTAGGGGAAAGTTAAACACAACTGCAACACAGTTGTCATCGTTTACACACAACGACTCAAAATTGTTCACACTTATTTCTAATGATGTGACCAAACTAACTGTACATGATACAAGTCAGTTCAGAGTCCCACAATTTATGTTGCTCTGAATGTTGATACCAACAATGGATGGAAACCAATATAAGAGGGAAAGAAGGAAGAGGACGAGTTAGAGTCGGTGAACAAGCAGTAAGAGGATGAGGACGAGGAAGAGCAAGGTGTGGAGAATGTGGTCAAGGCTGGATCTGCTTTAGGGTTTCTCCCTTTCCCTCAGAGATGACATTGACTGAGATGTGAAGAAACTCCTCCGGCCGGACCAACATGAGGACGTGATGCTGACGCAGAATCAAATCTCTCTCACTGACCTTAATTTTGCAGTTGCACAACTCTTCTGAGTGTACTTTCCTGTAACATGCTTTTCATTTACTGTAACCTTTTTGGCTTTTGTATTTGGGTCACTGTATTTTCACACTATGCAAGTGCTGAATATACAGACATTCAATAGGCCTATTCAATATTCAGTACAATACTGCACTTGCAGTGGATACAGTATACAATTCATTCACCTTACTACTGTAAGTTGTGATTACTATACTTTTGTACATAATTGCAAAATGTGTTTACTTTGTTACAATATAGCAAATATATAACAATATAACTTTTTTCTGTAACTGCATGCTTTGGATTCTGTGTTCTTAATTTTTTATGTAGTGTCTAATGAAGGATCTGTAGTGTTTATAATTTTGACTCGCTGTGTGTGTGATCTGAGAGCAATGTTTGATTTTGAGCACAGATAAAATGGTTTTGAGGCAATTGTTTGATTTTGCCAGAAGAGTCAGAGGTTCTGTGAATGTGGTTTGAAAATTTGGTTTTGTGTTTAAGGTTTTGAGAAAGTGAGTGATGGTTTCAAGAAATGTGTTTTAGCAGTTCAGAAAAAACTGTAATTACCCTCATGTTATTGGAAACCTGTATGACTTTCTTTCTTCTGCAGAACACAAAAGAAGATATTTTGAAGAATGTTCAGTTTTGGTTACCATTGACTTCCATTGTTTGGGCACAAAAACACTCACAATATCTTATTTTATGTTCCACAGAAGAGAGGGAGTCATGCAGGTTGAGGGAGATTATTATCATGTAGGACAGGCAGATTCAGGTATATCCCACTTCATGTGCGTTTACATGCACGTTCTTAAAGGGATAGTTCATTTCACATAATCTCCCTCATGTTGTTCCAAGCCTGTGTGAGTTTCTTTCTTCTTTTGAACACAAAAGAAGATAGAGTGAAAAATGTGGGTAACCAGACAGTTGACAGTAGCCACTGACTTCCATAGTATTTTTTTTTTCCTACTTTGGAAGTCAATGGTTAACGTCAACAGTGACTAGGAACTATACTCTCATTCCTGCGTAATAATCAAGAAACTTTACTGCCGTACCATGAGTGCAGCAGGCGTAATGATATGACGCAGCACCTGAAAATAGTCCCCAGCTCGGTAACTTCCAATCTGACCGGGACTAAGTGCCTGCGCCTGCTGCACTCATGGTACGGCAGTAAAGTTTCTTGATTATTACGCAGGAATGAGAGTATAGTTCCTAGCCATATCAGCCTAGAAAATCGCAACTTTACATTTTCCGTCGGTCTTAGTGCACGATGTAACTACAGAAGAGTCAAGTTTTAAATAGGAAAAATATCGAAACACTTTGGTCATTTTCTTTTGAGAAATGCTAACGGTCTTGTCCACTTCAATGATGTATGCTAAGCTATGCTAAAAGTGGTACCGCCAGAACCGGAGATCGGCTGAATGGATTCAAAAACGGTAAAACTCAACAGTTTAACTCTGGGGGAGTTGTAAAATGAGCCTATTTCCAAAAAAAGTGGAGTATCCCTTTAAGTGCATTAGAGGATAATATGGATAATATATGAGTCTCGTTTACACGTTGGAACACTCTTGTTTTTAATGCTTCACAACTGACATAACAAATTGAATACTCAGTCAGATAAACGAATGATTGTGTTTTGACGTCACTACCCATCCGCGACATAACCTGATTTATTAATCTTGTGAACAACTTCCGCTACCGGTTATTGGTCAGAAGGTACACTGGGACAATAGGTTATTTCAATGAGCTTATATTAGTGAGATATCAGCTTATTGATGTGCATGTAAATGTACTCATTGTATCTCTCCCTAACTTCTTGTAATATTTTCATTTACTGTATAAAAATAAAGTTCAAAGCCCCCAAAGATATAATAGACAAAAAAAGAAGAAAATAAAAAAGAGCTGATAATGCAAACAGTGAGCCTCACCTATTGTAATGTTAATACACAGCTTAACATTTGCATTCTTACTCGTTTTGTTTTAGCGGAACAGCTTTGCATTTGTAATGCACCAATCATGCCAATGTCATGTGTACAATATTTAGTGCAAACAATTTCATGTGTACGCATGAACAATCAGCTTTGGCAAATATTACTAATTTCATGCATTCCTAAAAGACCTTACTGTATCAACACACTGCCCAGAATTCAATTCTCCTTAATTAGTTTGACATTTCTGGTCTGGCTTTTGCCACAAATAATTAAAGATTAAGCTTCTGTTCTGACACTACAATTTAAAATGCATGATTACAAAGTGTCCTACATTGTACTTCTGAAACTTAATCATATACAGCATATGCACACAATATTTACACAAAACTTTCCAAACTCCAGCTGCTGTTCATTTACAAGAAAAATGGCTCCTTACAGCGCAACCTTTCTCAGAGAAGCAGGGGGCAGTTGCACCATGAAGAATAACCTGAAATTCACAGCATTTCAACAACTTCTGCTAATGTATTTGAAGGCAGATATTGGAATATTGAGGGTAAACGTCATATTATGCGACTACGCATTACTTTACAGAGAGCTTACGACCTACTAGCTACGTTCTGCCCTAAGAACAAATGGTGCGACGGAATAAAGGACAGAGTTAGTTACAAACTATCTAGTAGTTACTAACCCTCTAGTGTGGACTTAATGTTCCAATTTAAGTGAGAATTTATGAATGGCTGGTGCAAGCCCAACCAGTTCCCTAAATAAATGCTAATTATTCGCCTCTATACACCCTGCAAACGAGGAAGTGCATTGCGAAGGAGAGAGGTCATGCTTAGATGGAAACCAATTTCTGTGTAACTAGAGAAAATGATTATAAGAAACTACACATTCTGTCAAATTCATCACATGATGCACCTCACAAAACATTCATTTGCATGCTAATTTGATTCAAGTCGAGGAAAAATGGATGTTGTCCTCTGTGAATTCTGTAGGGCACAGAGAAAAAAATAACGTGACAAGACTCTGAACTTGCACAACTGCAGAAACTTCCCATTCCAATTTCATCCAAAAATAAAATAAAATTCAATGCCTTGAACCAAAGCATTACAACCTTTTATTCAAAGCAATGAACAAAAGGGAAAATGCGTACATTCTTTTAAGAGTTAATGAATCACTCATCTCACTAAGAACGGTATAAAATACAATATATTTGGTGCTTATTGTAAAATATTCTAATGTATACAAACATACAAGATGTTTGAGAATGCAGGGAAACATTTGATTACAATTTGACAACATAACTTGCAATGTTTTATGGGAATGGGCGGTTAGTTCTGATTTCTGTGGCTTGATTCCCATTTCCAGATCAGATCAGGGGTGCGTTTCCCAAAAGCATCGTTGGCCAACTATGATCGCAATTTCCATTGAACTCTATTGGTAACGGTGGAACTTGCGACCATGGTTGGCTTTGGGAAACGCCAGAGCCATAGAGAGAAAGAGCTGCGACACTCCCATAGACCTCCGTTGTAAATAAATGGCGGCGCTTTTAACCGCCTACTTCCGGGATATGGAGCTCGGATTAGTTCCAAACACTGGCATTTGGCTGTTGGACCCCATTCACTTACATTGCTGCGCGTCGAGTTGTTCCAGAGGTAAGTTGCTGAAATATCGACTTCTTTTGAATTGTCAACTGTCTATATTGTATCAGAAGCCCTTTGCGATGCTTATACTGGTCTTCATTTGTATATGCACAGCGTAATTATTTATATTTTATCTTGGTTGTTCCAACCAATTTTCAAGCACTGCCTGATAGCTAGTTAGCTAGCGCGACTTCACCAGTTGTGAAGGTATAGCATCTAATTAGTTCGGTAATGAATCGCTACCACCTTTATAGCAACTTTTATTTAGTTGAATTTTTGGTATATACTAACTAACTTTTCATTATGTTACGTGTTGGCTGAGTTTTGAGTGGTGAATGCTGCGCGTCGAGTTGTTCCAGAGGTAACGTAAGTTTCTGAAATATCTACCTCTTTTGAATTGTCAACTGTCTAACTTATATTGTATCAGAAGCCCTTTGCGATGTTTATACTGGTCTTCATTTGTACATGCAAAGCGTAATTATTTATATTTTATCTTGGTTGTTTCAACCAATTTTCAAGCACTGCCTGCTAGCTAACGTTAGCGTAGTTAGCTAACGCGACTTCGTCAGCTGTGACAGTAAATCGCTACCACCTCTATAGCAACGTTTATTTAATTTAATTTTTTGGGATATACTAACTTTTCATTATGTGACGTGTTGGCTGCACTAAGCTTTTCCCTCCAAAAAAACTTGCCTAAAACTTATCTAAGTAATATACAGTATTTCGTTGTCACCCTGCCTCTCCAAATGCAAAACTGACATTAACAAAATGCAATAACAGCTGAAAAAGTGCTTGGTTGTGTGTTTTATTTTATTACTTACATGAACCACGTGACAGCCGTCGCGGCGACATCAAAGAGTGTCGCAACTCTTTCTCTCTATGGCTCTGGGAAACGCACCCCAGATCTCTTTCCAAGATTATGGGTAGTGAAGTTTTTTGCCAGGATTTTGTCAGTTAAGGGGATGAACTGATATTGATAATTGTCATGGTTAATAATCAATACATTTTAGACATTTATCAATAAGTATTATAAATATATACTACTTTGCAAATTAAAACAAATATTCTACTAATTAATATATTCAGAATATGTCATTATTCGCTGTAAACCTGCGTTCTTAAAGCAGGCAAATGCTAATGTGTCCTTTTTAGGGTCGTATCCTGTGACATCACGTCCTGTTTTGGGTTCATTTATATGTCTTTGGTCCATGTTGCTTTGATTTTGCAGTCGAACCGGACCAGAGTTTGTTTGGAAGTGGACTGTGACTCCCTGAAAAGGTGTGCACCAGGGTTCAGTTTGGTTGTTTGGCGCACACCAGGGTTCAGATGGCAGTGTTCACACTTATTCAAATGAACCGCACTAACAGAGCGATAGCACCAGGGTTTGTTTTAATCAAACCAAACTTGTCAAGTGTGAACACACCTTTATAGCAGAAGAATTTTGTGCACAAGTTATACCATATATCCTACATGTTTAGTGCTTGACAGCCATTGATCACTGCATTGCCTTTTTCATTTAAAGTACAGGTCGAAAAACCTGGAAAACCTCTCCTTACTTTGTCATTGAATTTGAAATGGCATAAGGCTGTGTAAATGATGACAGAAACTTCATGTGGGTGAGCAATTTCTTTAAGGGGTGGAAAATGATATGAAATAACTGGAATGGTTCATCCAACAGTCAAATTCATTTCAAAGACCCAAATGTCACCAACATCACCCTCACTTGTCAATGAATGAGGACTGCAGCAGTAACAAAAAGATAAGGCTTATTATTCTGTGAGGGTCTTATATTCGACGGAATTTGCACTTGATTTACTAGACATACAGACTGAAAATCAAGATCAAGGTTGAAGCTGTCTTGTTACCATGGTGAAGTATTCTCTCATATATGTGAACTGTGTGTGTGTGTGTGTGTGCGTGTGTGTGTGCGTGTGTGTGTGTGTGTGTGTGTGTGTGTGTGTGTGTGTGTGTGTGTGTGTGTGTGTGTCGATCAGATCCAAATCTGGCTTAGCTGAAGTTAAGAGACGAAGCGGGCAGTGCCAATTAAGAGGGAGGTGTGTTAGAGCTCAGACTCTCACTTAAT
This sequence comes from Tiaroga cobitis, assembly GCA_030578255.1. Taxonomy (NCBI): domain Eukaryota; kingdom Metazoa; phylum Chordata; class Actinopteri; order Cypriniformes; family Leuciscidae; genus Tiaroga; species Tiaroga cobitis. The sequence continues at coordinate 7,311,920 of CM060595.1, forward strand.
GATAAAGTCCTTCAGCCCTCAAGAACCTTAAGCTCCAATACACTTTAATTTTCTCACAATCAAGGTCAAACCCATACACTCACTCAAATTATTTGTTTTATCTATTAAATTAAAACTATAGAAAACATCCTCTTATAAAGGATAAAGAATTGCAAGAATTGACCAAGTCTTGGCAGAGTGAAAAATCTAAACCAACATTTAGTGATTTTGCCCATGTTGGAACTCTATAAATCCCGTTTTCCCTATTGTCCTTCCTGTAAGAATTCAGACAACTATTGCATGCACCTCTTCCTTGAGGCACAGAGCAATCTTCAGAGTAAAAAAAAAAAAGTGTTTGGAGTTTTAGTTTTTTTTTTATAGTTCAGGATCCAATGTACAAATGGAGAAAAATACTGATGCACTATTTGGGGTTCAGATGATCACACTAGTGGAAGAGAACATCTACATCATACATGTATATGAACACTTTCAAAAAGGCAGATTTGCTGGGGAACTTACTTTTCATGCACTGATCAATTTTGATATTTGGGGATATTTTGCTTCCATAACATGTCTTCTTCGGACTAATGGAAAGAAAACATCCCAAAAAAACACATTTTAAATATTTGTTTTATTACTTTTTATCTATTTGCTTCTGTACATTTCAATTGCAAAGCTTATTTTTAAAATAAGTTTTCTCTTATGCGCAGAGCCATAAATCTACATTTCAGTAGCACTTACATACTACACCAAACTTTAGTTTTATTCCTATCTATATTCGGAAGGTTTTCACTGAGGGGTTTATTCATACATCATATATATCACTTTAAAAAAAAAACATGAAAATTGATGGCTATTGACAGTATTTATAGAGTGATAAATACCCTTTTTAAAAACCTTTAGCCTACCTCTAATATGTCAACAAAATTAAACAAAAATTCGAAACATGGCTTTATCCAATGTTCAGATTTCTAAAGAAAAGACGTATACTAATTGTGCATATTAGAATATATAAATGCCTCAGTTGCATATTTAGACATAACATTTCCGAAAACAACTGTCTGTCTTACTATATTGTGATTAATCAACTTGGAAATTATGGTGATATCTATTAGTTAAAAGTTTTACCCTATTAAGGTGTCTTGCCTTAGAAACTCCAAAGAATGGCAATGGTTTGGAATGGTATCTTGGAGGTAGAGAAAACACAGATGCTCTGTGGGTTCAGGGGGAAATTATGCAACTCCTCTCCTCAGATCAAGGATGATTTGATTCAAAACGATATAACCCCTTTAAACACATGGCAAATGATAGAAATTAGCTGTAACAGGGTGCATCTCAAGTAGGCCACTAAAAAACATCACATTAGTAAAGTACTTCACGCTGTACTAAAGTGTCCTGACCAGCATGGGTTAGTCATTACCTCATGCATGCAGAGTAACATGTATGAGCATCTGTTCTTAGCAGCCCTCCACTGTGTTTTACCTCTCGCTCATCTCCTGTTCTGAGGGGTAATGGCAACACCAATCACTTTAAGTGTCTGTCCCTGGCATGACAGCTCTCTCATATTCTTCCCCTGTAGTGTCTCATCAAAGACAGCCCCCATTAGTGCCGTAACAGACCTTCATAAACATCACTTCTCATGTGAGACTGTGGCACAGCTCCAAAACATTCGCTCCCCCCTCTTCTTGTTCTCCAAAATATTTGTATCCTATCCATGCATTCTGACTGATTTACTGAAAAAAATGTTTTGTGTTCAATACATGGGATTTGTACTTTTCTTAACTTTCATTCATTCATTTTTGGGTGAACTATGCAATTAGCATTGATTAATTGATCAATAACATTCTTTTTTCTACATCAAGAGAGCAAAATTTTAAATGAGTGACTTTTTGAATAACAGAATAGGTTTTTTCTGTCCCATAATATGGTGAGTCAAATATAAAAGTGCAATGATCCCGACCAGGCCAAGGGGAAGTGTTATGGAAACCTGTTTGAAAACAGCCATTTTTGGCAACCCAGCGCTGGGTCAAAAACCCAGGGAATTAAAATCAAACAGAGAATAAAAACACAGGCAACAGTAATTATCAAAAGGTGAACATTTATTAATAAGCAAGAACATAAATGTACAAAAATATAGGCAACAGTAAAAGCAATGTGTACATGTGTATGTGAGTGATACAACTCAACAGTTATACAGCTTATACAGTGAAACAAAATTGCTTTTTAAATGTTTAATATTTAATGACATTTATGAAAAAATTTGACCATATTTGGCTTATTTTTTTCTCACACAAATGAACACCATTTTTGCAACTCTCTTTGGTGATGCTTGTGGAGCAGAGATTACGCACTATACCTTTAAAGGGGACCTAGTATGGCCCCTTTTACAAGATGTAATAAAAGTCTTAGGAGTCCTCAGAATGTGTGAAGTTTCAACTCTAAATACCCAAAGGCCATGCCCAAAATGCCCCTTTTTGGAGCAAGTTTTCGTTTTTGTGTATGTATCTTTAAATGCAAATGACCTGTTCCTCCCCGCCCCCCTTTCCAGAAGAGGGCTGTGCCTTTACAGCTAATACCTCAGGTACTTTTTATACATTTGAACACAACCATCTCTCATTTCTGTAATGAAAACTTCCTAAAATAAATTCTAGTCATGCAAAATTTAGACTATAGAGACTACGATATGTATGACACAAACAAGTTAGAGATAATGGGAGGCTTGCAGCACCGGCCTGTAAGCAATGTACGGTAGTAGTAGTTAGCACTATGGCAAAGTGCTGACATTAAATAATTGAAACGTTTTAAAAAGCAAAAGAAGGCATCTATTCAATTTAGCCTGATGGGATCCACCAAATGTTTGCAATCTATTCGTGATAATTACCACATAATTACTGGCAAAGTCCAAATGCTTTTGCAATTAAAAGTGAAGGAAGGGAGTGGAAAAGAATTGTGATCCATAATTAATTAATCCCTTTCTCCCATAACCGATTGTGTGACTAAATTATTGTGTGTTTTTTTTTCCTCGTGAACTTTGATTTCTGTTTCAGACTGGAATGCAAATCAGGGAATTGGGTTTCAATGTTTTTGTTTGGCAGCACAGAAGCCTGAAATTTCCCATAACATTCCAGATTAGGGAGACTCTTCTCATTCAGTGAAAGTCAAAAGGTAATACTACACTGACCTTTTGTTGGGAAAGAAAAATCCCAGTGTTTTGTCATGCTAAGAGGATTTGCTGGAAAACTCCATTTACTTTTAATGCGAGTGAAAATATAAGGTAACACATTTGATCCAAACTACAAAAAAAGAGAGCTTCATTCTCCATCTCACTGCCAGGCCCAGATGCGATCAGTTTTGTATTTTTGCACTAATTTTAAAAGAAAAATCTGCAATTCTGGATTTAATGGATTTAAATCTGTTATTTTTGTATGGATTAATTTGGTTTTAATAATACATATAAATATATATATAAACACACAAGTTAAAAAAAATGAAGAATTTGACCCTTTTGACCCGCCATAATTTATCAATTTATGCCAATATTAAAATAAGGATTTTGCATTATAATTGATGAACAGTTAATTCAAGGTTTACTTGTGAAACAAGTCTTAACTACAGAACATAATTGCAGTAGTGATAAAATAGGGTTACACTTTATATTAAGGTGTCTTGTTACAGTGTAATTACACATTTATGTACTGAGTAATAATAATAAACTACATGTACTTACTATAGGGTTAATTTTTTTAGGATTAGGTTTAGTATTAGTTGCATGTAATTATGAATGATTTATAGCAATCTTTTTAGTAATTGCATGTACAGTAACGTGTAACAACAACACTGTAAAATAAAGTGTTACCTAAATTAGTGATAAAAATAATCATGCATTTAAAAAATAAAATCTGCCCCCCCATATGTCACCAATATGGCTGAAAGCATAATAAAATTAGCCAAAATATTTAACAAAACAAATGAGCGAGGCACAGAGAATGAGTAAGGGTCTATTCTCCCTCTCTTCGTTCAGCAGTTTGCTTGCACCCATGTTTGACCCTGCCTCTCATCCAGCATGGCTGTGTACAGATGCTTTGGGAATTGGGAGATTACAGACAAAGGAGGAAGGGTTAAGGGTCAAGTTCAAAAACACAACCCCAGCACAAAGGAAATGTCATGGCGACAAGAGATGGCAGCAGTAGAGAGGCTATTGTTGTGCCTCTCAGCATGAAATAGCTCCACTTAACAGAATCGCTGCTAGAGGAAGTCTCGGCTGATTTGCTTTATGGTTGTCCGGGTCAGAATGTGATGTACAAGAGGTTAGTATTGTGTTCACGCATTGTTAGTGCACGTTAACATCCTTGTTGTGAGTACATTTGCAACTAAAGAGAAAACTCAAGGGCAGTGCAGAGCATGACTTCCCCATGACTTTCCCCACCCTGTCTTCTCATACGGGTATAACCAGCCATCTGAGCGCCACAGGAAAACCCTGCTTCCCATGGACATGGTGTTAAATGGATTTGAGTCAGCTCCAGCTGAAAGCCAACAGCCAAGCTCTGGTGCACCCATCTCTCATATAAACTCCAGCCCAAATGCATCGTTGTCTGGGCGACTCACCAGCATATCAGCCCACCTGTCTCCCGCAGCACGGAGCCCGCCATGTGTCCTTTGAACTGACTAAAAGGAGAACATTTTTGGCCATGTAGAGGTGCCACGCAGAGCTAAAAATTTTTTGCTGTCTCATTTAACCTTTTGCCCTTCCACTCGGCTTGTAAACCCCCCTCCTCCCCTCCTCCCTTCCACCGCCATAAGTAATCCTTAATAAGTACTTAATTAGTCCATCCTTAATTTAGCAGCTGCTTGTATCCAAAGTGATTTACAATACACTTATTACAGGAACAATCTGGAGAAACCTGGGGTTAAGTGAAGGGCACAATGGTGATGGTTCACTACGCACTGCTAGTGGGGATCGAACCAGTTACAGTACTTTCTTATTACTAGCCCTGAGCTTTAGTTAACATGAAATGGCATTCAGAACTCATTTTGTTTTCATAATGTGACTTTGTTAATGTCATAATGTTACAATATGTTACCGCATAACTGACGAGCTTCGAGGATAACAAAAGATGTTAGATTAGCTTACTACTTATTTCAAAAACAACTTGTTTAACACTAAATGCTTGTTTAACACAAAATCTCTTCTCATTTTATAGGCCACAAAAGAAACAGAGATTTTGAGGGGCTGTTTCCACGACACCGTTTTCAATCAAAAAACGTAAAACTTTGTATGCGTTTTGGCCGTTCGTTTACACGACAACAGCGTTTAGGGTGCCTGGAAACGGATTTCAAAGTGCACATTTTTGAAAACGGTCTCCATGTAAACAACAAAAACGTGAATCTCTGAAGACGATGACGTCTAGCACATAAAATTGCTTAAAGGGATACTTCAGGATTTAGCATTAAGCTTTTAGTAGAAAACCTGTAGTATTTTCAAATGACCATGCTTTCCACCCTCATATCCCCCTGAGACGAGAGATTTATGTATTTTTTGTCTGAAAAAAAATCCTCCAATGATGCAAAAATCGTCATTTTGCGTCATCGGAGGATTTTTTGGCCAGAGGCTAAAGACTACAGCCAGTAGTAGGAGCTGTCCCGCATGTTCTCAACCCGCCCATAGAGGGTGGGATCTCACTCACAGAATGTACACATAGTGTCGGACATCTTTTTTGGAAGCTAAGCTAGCAGGCTCTTGTTCTGTGGAGAAAGCTGACTAACTTAGTAGGAGAAAGCTGAGTAGTAGGGGTTACCATTAATCCTCTTTTTCCCGGACATTTCCGGCCGTCGAGATCGTACAAAATGTCCGGGATTCAGCTTTTGCTTTCTGCAGTCGCCATTCATTGTTTACATGCACACCTTTTGTTTCAATCTAACTGAATTCATTCCGATTGGTGAATCTGAATGTAGTGTTTACATGAACGCTAAACAAGTGATCGGCTGATGTGCGTTTTAACATTGCTAAGAAAATTCCCGCTCCTCCGAGAGATACGAGACCGATGCGTCTCACAGGTGTCTCTCATCAGTAATCACGCCCTCGGCCTCGTCCTGCTCGCCACAGTAAACTAAGGCCCTGTCCCAAATGGCGCACTTGATGCAGACTTTCGGTCTCGTGGACTTAAATTGCGCGTGCTCGCCGAGTCTACGAGTCCGTAGGCCGTCCCATTTAGCATTTTAACGCTCTGAAGTGTGCTCAGTAGCACCCCCTTTGTACCCTTGAAGCGGTCTTCCGCGAAGCCCGCATAGATGAAGGCTCCACGCACTTTAACTACCCAGGAATCCTTGCGAAAGGCCAATCAGACAACGGATGGGAGGAGATTTCGCTCACGGACAATTGTTAACATGGCTGAGAAGAAAATATTTAAGTGTAATTATCATTACGGTTTTTATGACAAGTTTATACAAACATTATGATCATCGACCAGTGGTTGATGTCTCAAACATAGGCTAATAATAGAGAGCTGAATAATACGATCGCATTATGATTCATTAAATAAATAGAACAGAATGTCAGGGCTTTACTGAGTCATATGTAAACACAACAACAATAGGCAGCATATTTCCCCGAACCTGTAGCTCTTGTCCATAACAACAATCAGGCCGTCTTCTTGCTTCCGGCGTGACGATCGAGTCTGTCCCAAAAATACCTCTCAATGCGCCCTCACGGACTCGCGCTAAGGGCCCTATAGGTCTGCACTACATGACGTGACCGAAGTGTGGACTCTGAGGAAGTCCACAAGTCCGGAGTGTGCCATTTGGGACAGGGCCATAATGAATGGCGACTGTAGAACGCAAAAGCCGAATCCCGGACATTTTGGGCGATCTCGAAATCCCGGGCAGACTCATCACGGAGACTCACTAGTTGCCTAGACTTGTTGTTTAACTACAGCTCCATTACCGGTAGGCGTGGCCTCCTAGGACAGCGAAGCAAGTGCATTCTGGGAGTTGTTGTCTTTCATCCACATAAGCCAAAAATAGATTTTCTGGCTTTTCTCAGTCTAGAAAGCTGCAAATTCAAAAATCATTTCACATTTCTTCTACATAAATGACCCATTTTAAATACACATTCATCTTTCCAGAGGTGAAGTATCCCTTTAAGTATTGGGTTGTTGTTCACCACAACCTGTTGGAGTGCTTGAAAAGGAATCAATGAGACGCATGCTTTTTTGCTAAACCTGTAGTGCTTTACTATGTGTTAAAGTAAGTCACAATATACTGCCGTTGTACTGTATTAAATTTGCCCGACCAGATATTCATTAAGCTCTCTGTATTTGTGTTCCGCAGATGAAAAGTCATGCAGCTTTGGAACAACATGAGGGAGAGTAAACCATGACAGAATTGTAATTTTGGGGAGAACTATTTCTTTGCCACACCACACTGGCAAAATGATTCAGCATATAAAGTTTCAAGGTGTGCCCAACGCTTCATTGAACTGATCAAAACACTTCTGTTCTCCAATTAATTCTGCCCATCAGTTTGCTCACAGAAAGTGTTACACAGAGCAATACAATGCTTCAGTGAGCAAACACAACTCTGTCTTTCCTGCTACTCAAAATAAAAGGCTGCAGTTATTTATAGAAAAAGCACTCATCTTAGTATTGTGTTTCAACATGAAAAATCTTTACCATGTGAGGGCCTCAACCAGGACACTTCAGCCAGGTTTGTAGAGCACTTTAGGCCCAATGTATGCTGGGTATGTGGGTGTGTGTGGGATTTATTCCCACTCTGCCAATGGAGGTGGACTCAAGGAAGCTGTTATGTAAGTCTCTTAAGAGAGGAAAGTCAGCGCAGCCTGCAGAAGCAGCATGACTGTTTTAAAGAGCCATTCCTGGCATCTGAGCATTTGTGAGACAATAAACATGTTTACAGAAAGTGACCAGTGAGGAACTCAGCTAGAATAACATTCCCGAACACAGCCACAACACCTGTGTGACAAATACATGAGCCAGAACTGGAAATGTACAGTTTAAAAAAACATATCACAGTGAATTAGGTCATCTGAATGATTCATCATTGCTTTAAATTAGACGTATCACAATGAAGGGAGCCAAGCATAATTATTATATCTTAGCACTTTTATTTTAAGTAACATGTTAACATGAAAAACTAAACACTATTACTGACTTTCTATTTCAATCAGTGGTGGCACAGGGCTTGTTGGGACTATAGAGAGCATTTGTGCCCGCATTTTCAGCGGCATTGGTTCCGTAAGTATTTTTAACATTAATTTTTCCTATAAGGATTAAAAAAAAAGTCTTTGTTAAAGTGTATACACCATGAACCAAACCAACCAGCTTCAGGGTGTATCATAACATCACAGACTTTGATTTGAGGCGAAAAAGTATTTGAAAAACAAAAAAGACAAAGGTACTTAACGGCTTTAGTGGGGGAAAGAACTACAATCCCATGAAGCATTACGATTCACTTAACTGAATTAAAAACAATGGAGAATTACAAAACTTTTCATTTAAGGAAGTTGATTATTTCTATAGAAACAATATATTTTAAGTGTATTGGAAAATATGCATACATTTAGAAATATAAACAGATAAATATCAACTATTTTGACAGCATAGCGGGTTTCATCATTTGCGGCGTTTCATTGGTAGGATTTGCTTTCCGCAACTCTCTGATTGGCGGAATTCTCTGTATAGCAACGTGTGTACTGAAGTTTTCAGAAAGAATTCAGATGTTAAAAATGATCATTTAAATAATAAGTTGAAATAATGAAAACTCTTGAAGTCCCGTTTCAGGCCTACAAGGAGGAAAAGGAATAGTCGAATAAAGTCGTTATTTTTGTTTTATTTCCGCACAAAAAGTATTCTCGTCGCTTGATAAACTTATAGTTGAGCCACTGTTGCGACATGGAATATTTAAACATTTTCTTTAATGACTTTCTGGGCCGTCAGGATTCATTCCCTTAGCCAGCCTATGTAGCAGTCATCCACCTCTCAGATTTAATCATAAATATCTTCATTTGTGTTCCGAAGACGAACGAAGGCCTTACGGGGTTGGTACAGCATGGGGGTGAGTAATTAATGACTTAATTTTCATTTTTGGGTGAACTAACCCTTTAAAGGTTTATAAGTTATCGTTAAAAACCAAATCTCTTATGGAGAAAGTGAATGCTGCGCTCTATAGCCCCAGCAGAAATCGGCAGTGTGTATATGTTTTAATGTGCCGTCATAAGCAATTGTGTTGATGGGAGGAGTCAATTAGCCCATGTTCAGGTACCGTGAACTTTAGAGGCATCTCAGAATAGCTCAGAGACATATTGTCGTCTTGTAATTGCTATTGTTGAGTAGCTACTTTGTGGGTTTGAGCCCCTGATATTTTTGAAGATTCACTCACATTATAACATCACATAATATAGATTGTTGTTTAGATATAGATAATAAAAGGTTGTTTTCGATGTATACAGCATATGTTAACTTGAAAAACTTGAAGTGAGTATTCCCTTCTGAATGTAGCCTTTATGTATTTCTACAGCAGGTATTCTTTGAATTGTTTACAAATCTAGGTAGATTTCCTCACTGTCTGGTGAAAAGCCTCCGAGTTCTCTTTTGTTCCCTATAAAATAAGAAAACAATCCCGAAGCAGTTAAACACTACTGGATATTCTCTCCAGTATTGTGCTAGAGCAGTGATACTCGGACCGCAGTCCGGTTCTGGACCCCGGCTCGGTTTCTTCCGGACCGCAGGACATAATAGCGTCATTTTACCGTTTCTACAGTTTAAAGTGAGCAGCAAGTCAAAACAACGGTGCGGTTGACACCACAGGCGCTCAGGGTCGTTCATGGTAATGATCTTTCACGGTACAACCTTTTGCTTCTCTCTTAATGTTGAGCACCACATTAAGAGCTACAGATGATGCGGTTATTTTAAAAACAGTAGCAAAAACACGGTGAGCAGAAAAAGAGATACTTTTGCTAAAACACTGCAGAAAACGAGAATGCCGCAAATAGGCCTAATTATTTGTATCTGTCATACAGATGACTCTGACCGTTGAACTAAACCAGGTTTGTGACAAGGTAACGCATGGCGCCTTGAGACATTTTGTTTTTTTCCATACATTTAGCATTTCATAATAAAGATCATGTTCATGTTATAATTTGGAAAATTATTTAGAGATGCCATGGGAAGACAGAAAACGATGTAATTACTTGTTAACTTTGTTTTGTGCTCATGTTTTGTGCACATGATTTTCCTAAAAGAAAAAAAAAATAGCCTGTTAAAAAATCTGATCTAACCTTTTTTTAGTCATATCCAGTTGGGAGAAATATTGACTTTTTTAGTAAATATTGGTACAAATTCTTAGACATAACTGCTTTGGCTTTCTGGGGCCAAGATTCTCAACGTTGATGACTATTTTGAGTTTTTAGTATTTAATTTTTTTATTTTTTAAATTTTTTTTACAAACTACTATGGCTGCCCCGACGGAAATGTGTTCCAAAAAAGTATTGAATACCTCTGTGCTAGAATGTTGCCTGTAGCTCAGAGCGTATTGTAAAACAGATGCTAAAATGAGTAACAAACTAACTATCGATCAATGGGACCCAGTTAAGGAATGCTGCGCAGGGCCTGGATCTGGTGTTTTGTAATGAAGACACAAAGCCCCTGAGTAACTACCCCATTAGTCCACAATTTCAGCTCACTGGACACAAAAGCCATGTCTGCTCAATGGACGTTAATGTCTCATGGGGGTTTGCGCAGAGCGTGGGGCAAAAACAGAAGAGAAAAGATAAAACAGAACCCCCTACTTATTACGCTTTCACCACTTTCAGTCTCTTTCTTTTCAGTCTTCCTCCCCATCGGCAGGGCCGTAAATAATACATCAAAATGGTAGCTGGTCTGAGCGTAAATGAGAGGGTTTGAGGATGTGGAGGCATTTTCTAGGTGTACTAATGATGGCAGAGCTGAGAAAAAGGGTTTTCACCTTTTCATCTTGTTAAAAACAAAGAATATGGGCCTTCAAGCAGAAATCCAGACAGAAGCACTGGCTAAAATAGAGATGCACAAATAAACACGTCCACTTTCTCATTTTCTCTGCTGGACCAAATATATTGCCAGAGATGGCAGAGAACTATGAATGAACAAAAATACGAATAGATTTAAAGAATTTGCTTAACGATCATGAGATCCATCCGTGAGAGTAACAAACAACACATCACTGTGTGAGAATCAGCACTTGCAAATGCTCTATAATGATGCAAGGTTATTAATGCTTTTTCTGATAGGGCTGATAGTGAAGGAAGGAAATGCTTCTTATCCTCAGCGAGAGGACTGTGTAGAGGCAATAGTCTGTGGATTAAAATCCCCATGAAATCAAAATGGACAATTCTTATTTTTTATGGAATATTGCAGAATTTATTATAAAAAATGTATTCATGTACATTTTTTTTAATACATGTGCCCTCGTAATCTTTAATCAAAATAACTTCGCCTCCCTCATCTCTGATGATGTGTTTACTGGCGCGAGGGCGGGACAACCTGTCACTCACATGTGATCGACCAATTGCAAACCACAACCACCCAACCATTTAATCAATTCCTGATGGACAAAATCTAGTCACACCGTAAGTTTTTTTTTTTTTAGGAAGAAGCCGTTTCACTCAGATATACGTCACAATAGTGAAGAAAGGACTATCCAAACTTCCGTTTCATGCCGAATTTAATGTGATCTACCCAAGTAGATTTTAGGGATAAATTAAAGCTAGGGTGGGGAATGTTTTTCATAAACATTTTTTGTTTTACTGGTTGCAAGTCTCTTTACATCCTGAGAGCAAACAATAATTAAAGTGGTCTAAATATAAAAAAAAAAATTGTGTATGTTTATATACACTATATAATAATGTGCAAAAGTCTTAGGCAAGTCAGTATTTCATTTTTCATTTTTCACTTTAAGAGAACTTTGCCAGAACGTTATCCAATGTTCTTAGAATAAGCAATATCACACGAGCAGGAGTGCGATATGGCTGTATATCAGACCATTCTCAGAACTTTGGATAATGTTCTTGCAAGGTTCTCACAAAGTTATGAACAAAAGTTCTTCCAGTTATGTTAATAATGTTCTCAAAATGTTAGCACAAAAACATTATATAAAATTGTTCATAAAACGTTTTTTTTTTTCCTGAAACGTTTTAGTTAGACATTCATCTAACATTATTTTAAATGTTATTTGTTTCGGAGAAAATTCTAAAGTAATGTTACCATAATGTTTGCATAAGTAGGCTCACTTTTGTCCGACGCTGGTCATGAGTGTGATGCCGGCCAATAGTGAGCCTACGTTCTGACCAAATGCTGCGCTGTTACACTACAGGATCTCACTCTGAGGCCCACATCGAAGAAAACGAATAGTTGAATAAAGTCGGTATTTTTGGGGGGTTTTGCGCATAAAAGTATTTTCATCGCTTAAACTTATGGTTGAGCCACTGTAGTCACTTGGACTATTTTAACGATGTTTTTATTTACTTTCTGGGCCGGCAAGTTTCAATAACGTAGAAGCCTATGGAGGAGTGAGACAGCCCTCAGATTTAATCAAAAAATATCTAAATTTGTGTTCCGAAGATGAACGAAAGTCTTACGGGGTTGGAACAACATGAGGGTGTGTAATTACTGACAGAATTTGAATTTTTGGGTGAACTAACCCTTTAATGGGAGCATCAGCAAAACATTCTTAGAACATGTTTGTTAGTGAGCGAGTGTATTTGGGACTCATCTAAAAGAGCTGTAAAGGTATAGAGTGTGGAAGTTGTCCTTGAGTACACCCTTCCCGCTCTCCATAAAGCCACTCTGTGCACTTCAGCCTGTCAGCGCTCCCCTATGCTGCCTGAAAAATACAACAGTAACTGAAGTTCTCACTATACAGGCCGGGATGGAGACTGATTGTGAGGATGTCGTCATCTCAAGATTAAACACATTTCTAACCAACCACTTACACCAAATAATTGTCTTCAGCCTCAAACACCCACAAAAAAATTGTTGTCCTGCACGTATAATGGAAAAAACGTGGCCTTGGAAAAGCAGTAAACCTTAATATACTTCATAAAACATGCCTAAAATAAAAGGGAAATTTGTTTCGAAGGCTTGAAGACAAATAAAATTTAGGTTTGTCTGCAGCCGTTTTCAAAACGATGTAAAGGAGTGAATTACAAACGCAGAAGCAGAGGTTGCATCAGCCTGATTGCAAAATAATTTACTCCCTCAAAAGGACTCACTTACTCACTTAAAAATGCATCTCCTGCACCCTGACCAGTGCTCAGCTCTATGCAGTCAGCCGTTTGTTAAAGTGAGGCAACAATACACAAATAACTAATTCAGCATCTCAAATCATCAAAAGCATTTGTCAAAATGTGAGCAACCGTTAATTAAAAAGGCTCAGTTCCACTCGAGATGTGGGCACGTGGGCTATGAGACGGAAATTCACTTTGACAGTCGAACGAGAAGCTCAAATAATAGGCTGAGCTTGTTATAGGATAAAAAGATCATTGGATGAGCACGATGAAAGTTGTGTATAAGACCTTTCTTTACAGCAAACAGTATTGTTTACTGTGCATGACAGTGGCGTGCGCTGAAACCAAGCGTCGACTGCATCAATTTTTTACCCATGGACTTTCCGATAGTTTTTCTGCAACTATAACAAAACTTACAGCTCTTAAATATATTTAACTTTTTTACAGGGGTGTAGTTACAGATAGGCAGTGCCCAAACAAAAGTCCTATCAACACCCAATATAAGATCAGTACAATTAAAGCTTTGGATTGGATTGGCTTTTTCCTTTTGCTCAATTATTGATTAATGCTAATTTTGAATATGTCAAAACCTAAAAGTGCGTGATAATCCAGTTTCATGGTTTACAGTAATATCTACTAGGAATCCATATATTCAACCCAGGCTCATTGAAACTATGTTGCATACTATATTGGTGACATTTGGCGTTATTTGTCAATGTTTATGTTCTGTTTTTGGTTTTCATTGAGTTCACTTTCTTTGACCCAGTTTTCCCATGTGTTCCTCAATTAATTAACTCGTTAACTCCTTTGTTTTCCCTCAGTTTCAGTCTGTTCCTTGTCCCGTATGGTTTAATGTTTATGTTATTGTGGTTGCTCTATTCCGTGTCTCCTAATTTCTCTGTTTTGCATTGGCAATTAAAAGACTATTTTGTTTACTTCCTTGTTGTGTGCTCCTCTACAGTAACCAACCGTTACATTATTACAGATTTTTTTTCTATTTTTAATATCAGTACATACCTTATTTCCAAAGTACCTTTAAGGGGCCGTTTACATGACACTGTTTTCAAATAAAAACGGAAAACTTTTTACGTGTTTTTGCCGTACATTTACACGACAACTGCGTTTTGGGGGCCTGAAAATGCAAACTGTTGAAAACGGTGACGTCATGCACATACGTATTACGTGTTCAGTCTATAGGCACGTAGTGTTTCTTCACAAAGTGAAGTCGCCAACTACTGGCCTGGCAGCATAATACAGCGTTTTTAATCGTTTTCGCAGATCGTTTTGACCGTTGTCGTCTGTACACAAAAAACGGAAAGGAAAAATGTTTCTTCTTTTAGTACATTGTTGTCGTGTACTTCTATGTAAATGACTGCTTTTTTAAGATCGATCTGAAGATCTTTCAGATGCGTTCGCAGATCTTACTCTTATAAAAATGACTGCTGCCTGAAAAATCTGAGTGCATGGGCCAACAACTGTTGCTTTGTAAATGTGGGCGGTCGTATTCTAACATGCTAATAATGTTACATTTGACTATTTTAAACGATCAGTTTACCCAGCTCAGTTTCTGTGAACGGACCTTTGAGTTTTGACTGTGTGTCTACAGAGTACAAACTCTTATTTCAAATGACCAAGAAAATCCAGTTTTCCATGATATGGCTCTTTTAAAGTGTCCCCAGGGTGGGGGAAATGAGAACTTGGTGTATTGTTTGTGTGAAAACAAACATTTATGAGAAGCTGGCTTCATAAAGGTTTTTGACCCAACATCAACAGCTCAGCTCTTTATTTGAAAAGATTTAACACATCTGCTCTGCAGGCTGTTGTGCGGTCAGCGATCCATCTGCTCGTGCATGTTACAAATGGCTTGCGCGAGACCCGCTGATGGAAACAAGCCCACAGCAGAGCATGTACCCTACGCATCAAGCCAAGTGAACAATCATTTACGCTGAAAAAATGGTCCTGGGCTCACGGTTAAATCAATACATAAACTACCCAGAGGGTCTCCTGTGGAACTGCTGAAGCGGACAGGCTGTTTAAGTAATGGTCATCATGTGAGGTGAAAGCTCTGACTCAGCATTCTGTCCTCCACCTAGAGGAAGAAAGCGCCTGCTCTTTTCGCCCTCATCATTTCATCTCCTACCTATTTTGCTCAGATTTGATTCGTCATTACTTTGTTCCATTTTTAGCCTTCACTTTCACTCTGACTATTCAGTTCTGTCCATCCGTTTTCATTTTCTCTCTCTTCCCTCCTTCCCTTTTTTTGCATGCCTCACAATCTATTTTTAATAAGTCAGAACTTATCTTCCCTGCAAACAGGCAGGCTGCACTGCTAACAGGATCTTGAATGTCACAATGGCAGGGAAAAATCAATCAAGAGCAGATACTGTTCAACACTGTGAGCCATGACACGATAAATGCACATCTCTTACGGTCAGAAATTAACTTTTTTTATTAAGGGGCAATATTTGATTCACTGTAATTGATTTTCCGGGGCCTTTTTTACTTTATGACTAAGGGTGTCACGATTTCGATTTAAAATCGAAATCGATCAAAATGAATTCACAATCTCAAACTTCGAATAAAAAAATGGAATCGTCGATGCTGCCATGCCCCCATGTCCCGTCCGTTCGGCTTTCCAAGCTGAAAAAAACACGCGTGTTGAAGTGCTGCGAGTCTATGGTCAACCTCCTCTAGCCATTCAAAAGGTAGCATGGGAACTACAGATGCAGGAGACCCATCGACAGAACTCGAACCCCCTCCTCTTTCATTGAAGTCGCAGGTGTGACAGTTTTTTGGATTTCCAGTGAGTTATGTTGACAACGTTCGCGCTTCAAAAAAGCCACAGTTTGCAGACATCCCAAGTCTCGCGGAAGTTCCGGGAGTCTCCCGCCTATTGATAGCGGCTCCCTGATGCACGCAAATTAGGTAAAATCTCCCGGAATCTAGAGTGAGTGAGCAAGAGCGACAGAGCGCGCATGCGAGACAGAAAAAAACTGTGCTCCAAACCGTATTGCGCGCACGGCAGAGAGGGAGAGAGCGAGAGACCTTGCGTGTGTGCCTCATGAAGCACATGTAAGACAGAGAGCATCCTGATTGACCGGTTTTGGCTTTAAAAAATCTAATCGAACCGTGACCTTAGAATCGAAAATGTAATCGAATCGAGGATTTGGAGAATCGTGACACCCCTACTTATGACCGACTTTTTTTTTTTACGAACCATCTCTAAATTCAATGATTTGTCCATTTATAATTACTTTAGTTGAATCAATTAGCTGAATTGTAAAAAATGAATTCACAGAGCAAATAAAGCTCTGCTAGAATCCATGTGAAATCTAACACAGCAATATAGACCTAACTAGAACAGAATGTGCCTGTTACACTCTTGATTGATCAGTTTGATACCCAATTGCATTTGGACTGATCATTCACAACATTAAAACCACCGGTCCCCTTCATGCTGCAAAAAAACAGCTCTGATGCATCATGACATGGTACCAGATCCCACAGAACACATTCAGAAGTATTGTGGAGTCCAAGACATTAGCAGCAGATCCTTTAAAATACCCATATTATGCTATTTTAAAGGTTCCTAATTTTGTTTTAAAGGTCTCCTACAATAGGTTTACTTTACATGCATCCAAGCCCAAAAACCCTTACATTTTCTCAAAATATATATTGCATCATCACATCTTTTATCGCTGTGTCTGAAACGGTTTGATGGTCATATGGCTCAGTCTGTTGGGATTGGTCTACCGCTTACAATGCATGTCAGAAACTAAACGGCCATTACCATATCTGAATTTCAGCTCTTCCTCATCACTTGTATACACAGTGATACAAACAGTAAAGATGGTGTACTGTATCAATTCCAGCACGAGTCCTCATCCGTTGGAAATGCATGTAAAGTGGATTTGGTTTTGGATTTGGATTTGGTCTTCTCGACATGTCGACAAACCAAACTCTTCCAGGCCTCAGCTACAACTACAGTGTTTGAGGGTCAAAGTAGACATTGTTTGCGGGCAGACAATGTCTCAGACAGCAACACAGTGTCGGTTCAGATCCGGGCCACATCTGGTACACGTGGATTCAACACGTACCAGATGTGGGCCGGATCTGGCCCGAGACTATGTTGCTGTCTGGGGTAGAACATAGACTGGCATTATGCAAATTTGTTATTTAAATTTATATAAAAAACATTTGTGTCACTTTAGTCCTGATCCCTGTTTCATTTGTAAAGCTGATTTCTCACCAGAATACGAAAGACCAGCTTTAAAATGTAAAGGTCACTGACTTTTGTGGAACAATAAAATACATGTTTTGAATTAGTTTTCAATACCAAAAGTCATAATAACTATTTTTATAATACTTTTTTGGAGTATTTGAATCTCCGGTCTGCCTACTATTAACTGCCATTGAATGGAAAAGATCTGCTCAACTTTTGTTTTTCATTGAATATCCTTTTTCTATGGAAGAACAATGGATTGTGAATGTTGTTT
Source organism: Tiaroga cobitis (assembly GCA_030578255.1). Taxonomy (NCBI): domain Eukaryota; kingdom Metazoa; phylum Chordata; class Actinopteri; order Cypriniformes; family Leuciscidae; genus Tiaroga; species Tiaroga cobitis. Next base: position 7,329,668 of record CM060595.1, read on the forward strand.
CATTATGAATGCATCACATCACTCACAATTCCCTCTTAGTCCATGCACTGCTAACGTTGTTAATCTCCCTTAATCCAATCCCAGACTGGCAACTCAATCCATCACAGCACACTTTACTGTCCGAGCAGCTGTTTGTTCCAATGTATTGGAGTCTTGGCAACAAACATTATTCTATAACATTTGCCTAAAGCCAAGAAAGACAAATCTAAAATCCCAGACCCAATGAATTCAGCTCCTGTGACAAATATTGAAGCTTCTGTATATCGCAAAAGCCAAATTGCTTTCAGGCTGGTCTGCCTGGTAGACTGTAAATCAAGACAGGCACGACTGTGATTACCCTTGAGCCGCGAAGGACCCAGACAGACGAGCTCTGATCAAAAATGTCTGAATTTAAACTAGTTTATAACTGTTGTGGTGTCTCACAGAAAGTTTGAGGTTAGGACTGGACATGAATGATACCTCATAGAAAGGTTTTTAACAGAAATTAACTGAAAACGATTCAGAATTGCAATTTGATTTGAATATAAGGAGCACATTTTTAATTAATTGAATTTCATTTAAACTGAAAGAAATGTATGTACTTTTGATAGAAAAACAAAGTATGTCAAGACTTTGAATGTTAGCTTGTAAAAGTTTGAAACAACATCTCTTCTCTTCTCTGATGATTAAAAAAAAGCTTCACGTACACAAAACAAGTTGTTGTCCTCAAGTTGTTTCAAACCTGTATGAATTTCTTTCTTCTGCTGAACACAAAAGAAGATATTTTGAAGAATCTCGGTAACCAAACAGTTGATGTACCCCATTCACTTCCATAGGTTTGAAACAACTTGAGGGTGAGTAAATGAGTAAATTTTAAGTGAACTATTCCTTTAAAATAGACATGATCATGATTCTCCCATGATTCTGTATAGACAACTACACAAGACAACATGTAATTTGCTAGAGGTTCTGACAAGATGTTAATTGTTGCAGTCAATTTAAAAATATTTTAATTTTTTTTTTTAAATCGGTTTGAATGAATAGTTCAGTGACTCACTCATAAAGACTTCACTACTGGACGTTCAATACTGGATGAATCAGCATTTTCGAACAAATCTCTTGAATGGATGATTCAATGACAAATACATTTTTAACAGTCACTTGTCGCCACCTACCGGTATAATGGTGTAATTGATACAATCTTTATTTGAAGCGTCAAGTTACTTTCAAAAGGCGATTTGCTCTATTTTGATCACTACTGTAGACATCAGTGTTTATTTCCAACCTAGAACGTTTTAATCCCAGCATTAATATTAATAACTGTAATACACAGACGTAGACATAGACGAATCAATGTCATTTAAAAATAGGTTGCATGGGTGTTCGAGATTGCGATCTTTTAACGATTAATCGTGCAGCTCTAATTCCTGATAGACAAAATAAAGTCCTGGCCTACATTTTTTCTTGTTCGAGAAGCCGTTTCACTTGGATATACATCACAACAGTGAAGAAAAGACAATCGCAACTTCCATTTCATGCCGACTTTAAGGGCCGATAGTTTCTGCAGTGTGAGATTAAACTGCCAATGCTTTTGTACTCAAAAAGAGTTCCTGTTTGTGATGTTTTTATGCGCCAACCAGGACTCTGATCACAGTTCCTCAGCTCTATTGTGGTAACAGTCTCTATTATTTACTGTTATCTGTCATGCCAGAATGCCATCCAATCCAAACAGTCGCCATATCTCTGCCACAGATGCTGACACTGAACTCTCCCTCATCCACAATCCTCTCTCTGCTGTTCCCAAAGGAGTCCAAAACCATTTTAATATGTGCCGTGTATTATCAGTGAATAAACCATTGCCAGATTAAATCCCATCAAAAGCTGAACTCACAATGTCATTCGTTCTGTTGCTCTGTATTGCATTCAAGTTCCTGAGGGAACAAAGCCTTGAGATGGTGAGGTCAGTGAGAAGGCCGCTCACGGACAAAACTGTCTGACCTGATAAAGCTGGTCAAAGGCCCTGATTCTCATTATTGACATATTTATTTAAGGTTGTCACACTTGTGTAAGTGAAACTCAAGTCAGCTCAATACTGCTCTACAAAAATCATTCTCATAAGACTACTAAAAAAGGCAGTTTACACCTTGTAATAACCTCTTGGTGGACAGGGTTTATGTAAGAGTAAATAGTCCAAATGCATTGAGATATTTTCACTTAGACCATTTTCTGAGGAGTTCAGGGTGTATTTAATTTGCACAAAAAATGGTGAGCAGAAGAGCCTTCTTTAAGGCTTTACAGAGACCTATCTTAGCTGAGCTCGGTTGAATGAATCACCTGAGATGGATGTTAATACCAGTTGTAAAAAGGGCTAAAAGGAAAAAAAGTGAATAAATGAGAATGACACTAATTTGCTTCCCCATCCTCTCTGGGGCTGATCTGATAGGGAGTAACTCTCCAGAGCCTTGTTCCACGAACACAACCCTTATATATCTCTACCTTATCACTACAACCTATAAGAGAGGATATTTCCATTAGCCAGAGGCCTTGTTGATACACTGGATGTCCTGTCATGAACATGAGAGCTGTGCAGTTCTGCTCATAAGTTTACATATGCCTTCAGGAATATGCAATTGCAGTTTGATTTGTATTATATTTTTAATTAGTACAAAAACTGAAAAAATTATATCATCACTTTTTATTTGAATGGAAAACACATTACAGACTCCAGGCATATGTAAATGTATGAGCAGAACTGTACAGACAAAGAAGGAAATATCTTAACTATGACCCTGTAAATCTGCAGTGAGAAAAACCATGGGTCGTGTGTACTGAGTGACTGGCTTCGATCTGAAGGCTTTCTCCTCTTATGCTGCTCTGCTCTCTGTATAAATGCATGGAGCCGGGGTGTTGCATATCTCTCAGCCTGACAGCTGATCCGCTGGCCCCTGTGTCAGTTTAATATGTGGCTTCTCTCTGCTGGGACCGCCATGCTTCTGCTCTGCTCTGTGCGCAATCTCTCTCTAGCTCTCATTCCTGTACTGGGAGAGAAGAGAGAGGCAGATTGAAAGAGGGAGAGAGAGAAACTAGGCCTCATCCATCATTTCATTAGACAGCAATGTGGTGGCCCTGATAAAACTCGCAGCTTCGGTGGTTTGGTTCCAAGGGCTGAGAACCCTTAACAGGTTCAGATGCAGGAAATTACTGCTGCCTTCTCAAGACAGACTACAAGGAACTCAAGTAAAAAGAGAGACGCAGCATGTGTGCTTGTGAGAGAGCAAATGGAAGCTGCGAGGAGCTGTTCTGTGAACTATGAGCCCTTCCACTAGTGACCACTTCCACTAGTGGTCCAGGGCTAGGGGGTGCGTTTATGAATATGGCAATGTTCATGTATTTGGTTTTGGCGGACTAGATCTGCTACGCATGCTGCTGCTGTTGCTTAGCAGGTGTGGATTTGTTACTGCCATTAGAGGCACAGATGTTCTGCTGTAAACATGTAAGATATTAGCCTGGGTTTCCCCATGCTGCCTTGCCGCAGCGCGATTTTATTCACGCTGCTAGGCAGTCTGGATACCATGGTCCAGATTTTCACCTCATCTAGGGAACCAATCACAGAACGGGGAGGGAGCAGCAAGACGATGACGACGTCTATGCGACAGACGGAAGCAGTTTGTTTATACCTATGGATCCAACATGGCAGCAGACGCGAAGTTACCTTTCGATGCAGCCTTACGGCCGTTTCACACCGCAAGCGTGAGCGGCACTTGAGCAGCGCGTCAGCGTAACTACACCGTCACTGCAGCTGCAGACGCGCGAGAGTATTCACACTGGAAGCGTCTGTACAGTGTCACAGCAGCGGCTCCAAAGCTACATATAAGCGAGCAATTCTTTACAAAGACAACTATACATTTGTTTTTAGAACAATGGTCATTTATAACATTGATAGTCTTGAAAGTTTGTTATGGGGAGGTGTACAACATTCGCATATAAATGTTAAACAACAAAACAACCCAGAAAATGGCTACAATCCATTAGTTCTACCAGAAAGACTCGGGAGAATAAATACTGTAACAATAAATACATTTATTGATAGCCCAGCAAGCAATAAAGTTCTTTGGCGTAGGCCCCGTCCATAGCTCGCAATCCGAGGGTCCGGACTCTGCATTTCCTGCATGAAGACGAAGGCAGGGGTGCAGCCGACCCCCTGTGAGGTATAGGAAGGGACCATCCTGGTGGTGGTCTGGAGGATGGAGGTGAATGAAAGCGTCAGCATCTGCGAACTCAAACATATGTAAGTACTGGTCTTCTATACCGCAAGTATTAGACATGATTGGATAGATGAGAAGGTAATAAGTGACGTAGCAATTGAGTCTTCCTGGCAGAACTTAACGCTAAAGCTTCCATTTTCAGTCATACTTTCGATATGTTTACAAGACTGCAAACTCAAAAAAAAAAAAAAAAAAAAAAAAAACACACTCAGGTTTGATTTGGGTTGTGCTAGCCTATGTAACTGTCTGTGTGTTACACTAAAAGAACGTTTATATATTAAAAAAAATTTATATAATACACAACTTTCACCCAAACTGAATAATTAAAAACAAGTTTTTACTGGGTAGCCTAAATCTTCTATAAATATTTTTGAATCTTGATTTTCTTTTATTTGCCTACTCAAGTACACTAGACATGCTTATTCTGTGCATTTCGGGCACTTTTTGTGTGAAATCATATTTATTTTTGTCGTTTCAAGACCATATTTATTTGGGGTTCGTTGCAAGACCAGCTTACAGCAAACACCGAAACAGATTATTTAAATGTTGAGCAAGCAATCTCATTGGAGGCAGAATCAGTTTGTGGCCAATTAGCTTGTGTCATAATTGTGAGATTGCTTGTAGATTACATGTAAAGAGCCTATAAAGTCTCTATTTTATTTCACATATGGTTTAATTAACTCCTATTATTAGAAGTATGTGATACTGCCTGTGTCATTATTATTATAGCTGTGGTGTAGACTTCCTCTATTCTCATAGAATTAGAACGATTAGAACTTTATAGTTATGGTTATAGTTATCGTCCTTGGGGGTTTTAGCTCATTTTAATGCCTACCAGGAGAAAATTGTCTAAAAAGGACAACTATACTAGCCTGGTCCCACCAGACTCTCGTACATTTCATTTGAACAGAGAGTCTGGCCTCGCTCCATTGACAAGCGTTAACTTCCTTGTAGGCGGCCTGTTGCAGTTTAAAACTATTGGATCTGCCCAGAGCCACTCTGGATCTGCCATAACCAATCGCTAACGTTTGGTCGTGACGTATGACGACTCAAACTAGCACACGACATCAACGTCATCGTTCTCAGCCACTCCCTCTGTCCGCTGATTGGACCGGTAAAAAATTGACCAGAGAAAACCAAAGAATACACCACAATCCAAGACGTAGCACTGAAGGAAAATGAAAATTGAGCGGAAGTATGTAGGAGGGCGGAGCTAGGCTACCACTATACAGTTTAAAGTATAAAAAATGTCCATAGCACAAGCAGTGCAGGATGAGTTACCCAACAAATTTGAACACTTAGGGTTAGATGCTGTACGCTAACTATCCTAGTGCGTACAGTATAGCTTTAATATCAACAACATTCAACCTTTACTTCATTACCGTTCTGTCACGTCTCTTTGTAATCACTTAAGCTTTTAACAACTTGAGTGAGCATCACTTCCTGTACACCATGCTCTTCCAGTACATTTGTCGCTGTCCAACCACTGTAGCCCAGGGTAGAATGACTTCCTCAACAAGAACTAATAACTCAGCCTGTCAACAGCACACTCGTGCCCATGGGGAACTAGGACAGAGAGAAGCTATATTAGTGATTATGAGTCTTATTTTAAGGCATCAAGGAATCCTCAAGTGATGATGAAAAGGTTTGGATGGATAAAGCCTACCATGAAATCATGATAATTAATCAAAGAGCAATTTTTAGCTGAACAAAGAAAATAGAACATGATCACCTTCAGTCATGATGACACATGTGACCCTTATGTTTTCAGTTCTGATGCCTGTGTACCGAACTGTAATGGGCAATGTAGCTCGAGAATAACCAAGTATGCTTGAGCATTCTGTCCTTTTTCTTGTGACATCATATCCTGTTTTTCGAGGCAAAGAGAATAACAAAGTTTTCACCATAAAACAACAGGATCTGAAGCAGGGAGACAAACACAGAGACCATGATAGCGACCTAAGAACATACCTCTATAATGCAGCACAGAAAACATGAGAGAGTATTTTCAAAAGAACTATGCGGGCAGTAACCAAGAAGATCAGGTTTTGCTGATTCAATAGTGAGGAATGTATTGAATGTCAAATTTATCAAGGAACACAGACAGCATGTTTAACATCTGACATCAAAACACTGACTTTTTTAGAACTTATAAACATTGACATTTTCATGCTTAAAGCTAGACGCTTTAAGACAAAGCTATATTTCATTCAAGGTATACATATTAATCAGTTCATGCATTCCTTGGGAGTTGGGACCCAAACCCATGACCTTGATATTGCTAGCATGCTCTATTATTTGAGTGACAGAAACACTACTTTTATCCTCATGTAAAATCAGACATACACTTGATGGGGAACGCTTATCAAGCCTACTTGTTTTACAGTTAGGGATGGGTCACAGTGCTTAACTAGTTGGCTAATAAATGATCAGTCCAATTGAGGCTCATTGTCTCATTGTGTTTTTTCGAGTGTCCCACCATAAGTGTTGCATTTCTAAGATGGCATGTCATAAAATATTCCAACAATACAACATGCATCAAGACCCCTTTCAGTTTAGTTCAATTTGTCTATTCGTTTTAAAATGCTAGAATGTGTCTTACTCTTACATAAGGTGAACCCAAAACTAGTCAAACTGTACAGGGATTATTTAAGAGCAATTAGCTGAGTTGTTCAGGTCACCTACAAAAAATTGATTTTGAAAAAAAAAAGTGTTTTTGCACATCGCTAAAGAAATGTAAGCATTCAATAGTCCTAAAGCCCAATGGGCTTTATGACTCATACCTGTAGCACTAAGTTGTTCAGTTAGCTAGCTATAAACACAGTGTTGTGCCTGAACGCGTTCAATGAACGATTTATATGTTCATAAACTCGTTCATATTTTGGGCGAACGTGAACTGAACGTACTGTATTACTGCCTGATGAACGTTACTGTGAACTCGTTCATTCTGGTGAACATTCTGTGAACGCACGCTCTCTCAGTTTAACCAAAGTCCTTTTAGGCAAGTCATGCCACTTGGCCGCCATCTTGGCAACGCCTCTGGGCAGCTATTTCGGACTAACAAGACCAGGCTCCTATCTAAATTAATGGGCAGAGACTCAGAACTGCACTTTCACTGGTCACCGGGACATAAAAACTGCATGTATACAAACACTAATAAAATATGATAAAAATCGCTGAAAAAGTGTGATGACTTTGACCCCAAATAAGGTTTAAAACTCCTTTTTCCCCACAGGTTATACTTTTACTGCGCATGCGCAAGTGTTCTCTCGCTCTCTGTCGTGCGCGCGCTACTGCTCGCTCGCTCTAGATTCCGGGAGATTTGAACTAATGTGCGGTCATCAGGGAGCCGCTATCAATCTGCGGGAGACTCCTGGAACTTCCGGGATACTTGGGATGTCTGATATTTACACAACTAACACATATCAAATCTGCCACCTTTTCAAACAGTAACATATTTTCCGCTGTCGCAAACCTCAACTGTGCGCATGCATCGGTGGAACCAGACGATAGGCTTAAATGTTTTCCGGCTTGACTGTTAAAAGCAGATGATTGGCTTTCCAGCGGGAGGGGCGGGGCATGTGCAAACAACCGCCATCTTTGGCGTTACGGGTTTTCCCTATATAGTTGTATTAAGGATTGAGGAAGTGGCATGTCTCTATATAAATAGTCTCTGGTTTAACTTCGTTCAATAGGGTGCCAGATTTCTATAGAGCCTTCCAGGCGAAAACCCGGCTAAAACACACCGTAAACAGGCCTTAACATGTAGCGAAAAACACCCAATCTGGCAACAAGCCACCAGTGTCGCACCGCGGCCGCTGCATGCGTCATCAAGACAAAAAAGCAGCATGTATTCGACAAAGCAGCGAGCGAGGAGGCGTCGTATGATTATTTAAGGACAGCTAGAGCTACTACACTTATCAAACAAAGAATGACGAGACCAAACCAGTTCATACATAAATCGAATCATTATCAGTTACAGTAGTTGGTTTAACCATTTAACATTCACATCACCTCTTTGGAAAACTGCAGTACCATTAGTTACAAAACACCATCAAAATTTCATGCTGTGAACCTAAACACGAGCCACATGAGCCTTAGCCATCTACAGAGAAAGGGGGCACTGGGCACGCCGAGAAACATGTGCGTGCGTCCGTATATGGGAAATATGTGACGGAAGTCTTCAAATAAATGGAATAATCTGCACACCAATGAGTCGAGGCAGGACATGATGAAAAAGTCCTGTATTCATGTCTTGATGGCCGAGTGGGCACAACACTTAACATGGGACCACCCAAACCTGAGAGAGGCAGCCACCCATGCATGACTACAGACTCTGTCAGCAAATCTGTGTGAAGGAGAGAGAAAGAGAGATAGATCTCTTCTTTAAGTGATAATCCAGTGCTAATTGCATGAAAAACTAATGTGATTGAGCCAGTAAAGCATCTCAGTGTAGAAAATAACTTGACATAAATGACATTTCCTACCAATGTACCAGCAAATCTGTAAGCTTGATTGCTTATTTTTAGGGGTCTAAGCACAGAAGGTGTAGGAACCCTATTGAATGTTTACTGGTTTGCCAACTATTCTGACTGAGCGTGAGACCGTAAATTGCAGAGATCTCAACTTGGTAGAATGGTCCCGGTCCCAATGGTCCCAGTCATGGGGAGGCCATGACTCAGGCACCCCACACACATCCATCAGACAATAGGTGGCGCTGTAAGTACATCTACATTTTAAGGGATAGAATCAAAATGCTTTTCCTCTGAATCCTTGGGTCAAGCCCTACAAGATTCATTAATAAAAAATGAAACTTTCCTCTGAATCCTTCAGTTCCCTCAAATTACATTTCCACGCCACTGAGTTTTTTGGGGACAAAAATACTTTTTCGAACTCGCCCTAGGTTGTTGGTCCGATTTGTACAAAATTGATATAATCCTAACAAAAAGATATTTAAAAAAATGTGCTAAATTGAATGGTTTTGGAGATATAGACTGAAATGTGTGTTAGTATGGTGCATAATAACTAACTGTATATCTTTTGAATGCAATGTTAAAACTTTGCAAAACTTGGTACACATGGACAACAGGGCATTCTGAAGAAACGTGCCAAATTCCAAGAATATCTGATGCCTGTAAGGATAACAGCAATTTCTAAAATATCAAACATCTATATAAATGACAGATAATGGATGCAATGCTAATGTTGCCCACCTGAGGGTAAATAACCATTTAGGTCAGACCAGGGCATTGTACGGCCCCCGGGCCACATCAGGCCCTCTGGCTATCTTTGACCGGCCCACGTGAGGTAATTGGTAAATTAAAGCTGGAGTCCGTAACTTTTTTTGCGTGTTCAAAATGTACAAAAATTATATATTGAGCGAGTACATCATGAATCAATTTTCCAAACTGTGTTTTTGTCTTATCCTGAATCACTATGGTACACCAATAATCAGTGTTTATATTCTGCCTATTTTAGGCCGGTCGGGTTAAGCGCTGCAGAGTAGAACAGTACCTGCGTAATTCGTCATAGACATAAGAGAGAAGTAGCTCTGGCTGCAATGTTTTTTCCGCAAGAATTTATCCTGTTCAAGGATTACAATTTGAATCGCCATTACGAGACTAAACATGCAGAGAAATGCATGAATTTGACGGATGCAGAGCGGGCACGGACATCTGAAGAGTTGCTAGCTAAGCTGCAAAAGCAGCAAGGACTTTTTACCAAGCTTCACGGATCCAGGGATGCAGCAGTCAAGACCAGCTTTATGATAACCCACAAAATCGCAAAAAAACAGTAAGCCATTCTCTGATGGGGAGTTTATCAAATAATGTTTGGTGGACTCTGCAGAGCTAATATGCCCTGAGAAAAATGTGTCCCTCTCCAGGCGAACCGTAACGAGACGAGTTAAGGACATCGTGGGAAAAACTGGAGCTTCAGCTGCAAAACAAAGCGGACAATTTTGACTTTTTCTCCTTGGCTCTGGACGAGAGCTATGATGACCGCGACACAGCCCAGTTACTTATCTTTGTACGTGGGATAATGAAAGACTTGGAGATGACGGAGGAGCTGGCAGCTATGCGGTCAATGAAAGGGACTAATTTATCCATGGACAAACTGGGACAAACTGACAGGTGTCACAACCGATGGTTGTCCAAAACTGACAGGGAAAAATGTCAGACTTTTGAAGAGGATGCAAGATAAAGTGACTGAAATAAACCCAGAACAGAAATTTATATTTTTGCATTGCATTATTCATCAGGAGGTGTTGTGCAAGTCAGTGCTAAAAATCAACCATGTTATTGATGTTGTAACTAAAATAGTTAACTTCATCAGGGCAAGAGCACTGAATCATAGACAGGTTGTTGCACGTTTGTAGGAGTGTGAAAGTGAACATAGGCTACCACACAACTGTCAGATGGCTCAGCCTGGGAAAGGTGCTTAAAAGAGTATGGGACTTGAGAGCAGAAATTCAGGAGTTTTGTGAGATAAAATGCAGGGACACCCCAGAGCTCTCAGATGCAGACTGGATGGCAGATCTGGCTTTTGCTGTTAATGTGACTGCATTAATGAATGAACTAAATACTAAGCTGCAAGGTAAGGGCCTATTTGTAAATTAAATGTACAGCTTAGTGACGGCTTTCATGAGAAAGTTGAAGTTTCTTTCAAGCCAATTAGAGGGCAACGTTCTTAACCCACATGCCAACACTGAAAGAAGTCACACCATCAGCTGATCACCTCCGCAGGTACTCCTCCATGTTAGGGGCCCTGCATGGTGAGTTTTCAAGGCGTATATTGCGAGTTGTCTCTTTTAATACATAGAATAATATGTATATATTAATCCATAAAATCTCACATTATATTAGAAAAATACATGGCAGTTGTATTACTCTATTGTCTACATGAGCTGTTGGTGCTTAGACCCAATAATATAATAATAATGTAGTTCATAATCCTCATTAACAGAGCTTTTTTTTATTAAAAAAAAACTTTAATGTGCAGAGAATAATTAAATGTGCAGTGTCAATAATGACAAAAGGTTTTCAAAACACGCTCCTGCCACTGGTCAGACAAACAGCCCTTCCCCAAACCCCAAACTTCAGATTCAGAAGTCGATCAAACACTCAAAAGTCAATGCTGGAAGCAGAACAGAGCCATTGTTAACGCTCTTGGAGAGTCAGTCTACCAATGGTTTATTTACAGTTGTCTCAGCACTTTAAACTGGGAGAAGAGAAAGTATTTTAACACTGAAAACATTATTATGCAAATCAACTTTAAAGACGAGCATTTTATAGCTTACTCAGAAACAATCAAACTCTTCATCTCCAAAACAACAAAGATGGCAAGGCTAACAATGCTCATAAATAAATGATTCAGAAGCAGTTGTGTACACTCAGTTATGCATGTACTGAAGCATTTAGCAGAAGCCACGCATACATCACTGCCAAACAACACTCCCAAATCCAGTCCTTTCTTTCCCTCTGTAATACCTTGCATATGGGCAGAGCAATCTTTATCCTCCGCCCTTCAAATTCCACTAGAAAAATCAAAGAAATGCAATTTATTAATATCTCCTTTCAAATGCTAATGTTTCATCCATACATAAATCATAAGACACAAGGTTGCTTGTGCTCCAGAGAAAACACACAGACAGAGAGGGAGAGAGAGGGAGAGGAGAGAGAGAGAGAGAGAGAGAGAGAGAGAGAGAGAGAGAGAGAGAGAGAGAGAGAGATGAGAGAGAGAGAGAGAGAGGAGAGAGAGAGAGAGAGAGAGAGAGAGAGAGAGAGAGAGAGAGAGAGAGAGAGAGAGAGAGAGAGAGAGAGAGGGAGAGGAGAGAGAGAGAGAGAGAGAGAGAGAGAGAGAGAGAGAGAGAGAGAGAGAGAGAGAGGAGAGAGAGAGAGAGAGAGAGAGAGAGAGAGAGCGAGCTTTAGGGTATTAAGGAAACAAGAGGGAGGCTTCTGTGTTCTGTATGACCTGAAATGGAAAAGGTCTAAACAAAGCAACACAGAAGCTGAACTACATTTCTATGGATATTATATATATATATATATATATATATATATATATATATATATATATATATATATATATATATATATATATATATATATATATATATATATATATATATATATGTCTGTCTATGAAAACTGAAATAAAATTATTAATTTATTCATGTATTCATTAAAAATTTAATACTTTGAAAATGTATTTTTTTGGCTAGGGTGGGATGTAGTGCATTAGATTAAAGGGATACTTCACCGCTGGCAACAATGGGCTTTAAAAAAAAAACTGGCTGCAGAAAGACAAAAAAAAAATGAATCGGTGCTACCTGACGAGTAAACGGAGACAAAAGGATGCCAAATAGTCAAATAGGTAGGAAAACTTCAACACCCATAATCCACTGGGCATGTTGCCATCCAAGGCCACTCCCACCAGCAGGGGCGTAGCACAAGATCCCGGGCCCTATGTATAGGCAGTCTTGATGGGCTCCCATGTTCCAAATAAAATATATTCCAGACTTTTCAAGGGCCCTCTCTCCCCTTGGGGCCCTGGTAATCAGTACTGGTTTTACCCCCAGTCCGACGCCCCTGCCCACCAGTCTACTAAGGATAGCTTCATCAGTCAAATACCGCCTTGTTTTAGTTGGAAATACTCCTTAGAAAACTTTTAGTCAAACTTTTAGGATACAAAGAATCGTAAACTCAGAGAGAACACCACGGAAAATCTGAAAAAACATAGTTTGTAGTCAACTATGTTTGTTTTAGGCCAAACAGGAGGCGAAAAAAAAACTGCCATTCTGTTTGTTCCACCAATTTTAGTGATAAACCTACTCTTACAATAACTGTTCTGTTGAACCATCTGTTTGTGGCTGCTTTGCTGACAAATAAACGTGAATTTCTAAGTCCAGGTAACACGGAGAAAGAGTAAACATTGCTCATTTACACTGACTACCAACACTGTAACAATACGAAGCAGGTTGAAAATCTGTAAACTTTAGTTTAAAAACATTCAATGGAATGCATTTAAAAATATATATTGTAGTCAATGTATCAAGATATAAAATCAATTTGCTTTTGAAAGAAACGGAAGAGTTTATTTGAAAATATCTGACTTTTTACTTTGGATTTCTGTAAATCTGAGAACAGTTTGTTGCGATCTCTGTTGAACGTCTCCATTTACGGCTCTGCAGTGTTTTTAGCTGTTCAGGAGCATCTACTGAGAAATTAAAGAGATATAATTTGTGATTTGTTTTTCTAGACAACGCAACTTTTGTCTTAGGCCATGGTCGGACTTCCAGCAAAAATCAGATTTTTTGCATATCCAGATTTTATCAAAATGGGTTTTGAAAGTCTGCACAGCAGAAAAAGAAAGAAGAAAAAAAAAAAACATGAAATCAGATTTTTTTTCCCCCCAATTCTGATTCAAACCACATATGGAAGTGGTTTGAAATGTGATTCCAATCAGATTTTTACAGATGCGTCTCAGTCTGGACGCTCAAATCAGATTTCAAACTGTCGTATGTGTAGAGAACGTCAAAAAAACTAGTGACGAAAATGCCGGAAGTAGCTATACAGTGTTCAAATGGTATGTCCAAGGAAAGGACATACCATTCTGAGTTCTGCACTGCAACTCGACAGGGCGCTTTTTTTGAGAAAAATCTGTTTTGCCTGCAGTCTGAACATAGCTTTAACGTCCTAAGAAATTTGATCCTCTCTGAAAATCATTAAAAATGTATGAATTATTGACTAGAATACAACAGGTCTAAAGACCCCCTCATATAATTGAAAATTGAGCAACACAATATTTTACTGGAGTAAAAAGAAATGTAAAAAGAAGTACATCAGGACACAACCTCAATGAATGTGTGTCCTCTTTTTGTCATCCCTTTTAGCAGTTTATAATATCTGACACATTTCACAACAACTTGTGTATTATTCTGTTCAATTAACAAAATGCACACAGAGCTGCCATTTTAGTTCACACGCATTTCACACATAAATCTCCATTATGTCAGGAGCTGTCAACATGAGCCCACTTTCCACATCCATCACAATAAATCCACATTTCCCACTAATGCAAAACAAACTTTTCTACTAGAGGTGTTTGTGAAAGAGTGGCCGTTTTTGTTGTCAGGTAGTGTTTAAAGAGAACATTACTATTGGAAAATTAAGGAGAATTCTATCTGATTCATTAAGAATTCAACGCTGCTTAAATGCTGAAATGCCAGTGGTGAAAGGTCAAATATGGGTCAAATTTGCATGTAGTCAATAATTTTATCCCTTAAAGTGTAAATTGCAGTAAAATTTTTCACGAAGATAATGCAATGTGCTTACTAAACATAAAGATAAGAACCGCCCACCATTGTTTTTTTTTATGTTTTTTATACCAAAATGCTGAATATAATATGAAAAGTTGGTGTGTTTTACAATGATTTTAAGCACGCCCCCTCCTTTCCACTAGGCTGGGCGTGACGTCATAAAGGTACTCCAAGCTTTTACTGTCTATGCTCCAGGACTGGAGTTACGTTATATTGGAGACCTAGCTAGCAAAAATGGTTAACTATTGTGTTTGTGCGGGATGTACAAAACTACGAATACATCAAAAACGGGGGAGAGGCTCCACAAGTTCCCCAAGGACAAACGGCTGATTCGTGCCTGTAAGTGTTAGCATAACTTACCCGAGTTGGAGCTTAGATCGGGCCCAAAAACATCAAGCAAGACCCTACCCGAGCCCGCTGTGTCCGAGCCCGGTCCGGCCCTGCCCGACACATTAACTGTAATTATGAGTCCGAGCCCGATTTAAACTCGACCATTTTTTAATACGTGGGTCATTATTATAACTGACGTTCTCAACTAGTTTCTGTACTACTTTCTCCCGCCCGCAACATTTATGTTTTGTCCCGCTCCCGCCCGCAAAAATACTTTTTTTCTGTACCTCCAAATACTTTCAAGTTAGCCTACGTGTCGCCACCATACACATCAGCATAAATGCTCCTGATCAATTATTTGTTATAAAGCATTAACACACACTGTTATAACATAAAAGCAAGCGGGCTACTGCGTGCATGGTTTGGCATGCATGACTGCGCGTAAAGTGCGCTCCCATAATAATTCCTAAAAAGCTGACATCAGTTCATCGCGATCTCACACATCTCTGTTATTATGAATGAAGCTTTCATAATATATACACTATGTTTGTTATAATTAGAGGATTTGCCAGCTTACAGAATTCAGCACTGAACAAAAAGTCAGTTTTGAGCGGTGAGGGAAGTCTATCGTAAATGCTTCTGATTGGCCATTATTGCGTTCAAGAAATCAACACATATGTCTGTGATTGGCTACATCGCTCAACGCTGCAGACATGTTAGAAAAAGAAACTCTGCCTGTAAACCGTTTTTTTTTTATTTTGTTTTAGTTGTTCTTATTGCTTTTCTGCAACAGATGAATAAAAATGTATTCGTTTTTATGTTTTATTCATAGATATTTCTAGTTTGCGGGAGTCCCGCGAATAGATTTATTCTCCCTCAACCGGCACACACAGAGTGAGTGCATTACCGCCGCGCTCCCTTTTATGACGTCATCACCCAGTTACGGTAAAAAACATGCTACCTTTGAAGAAACCCCAATAAATGTTATTTTAACGCATTTTAAGACAGAAATTTTTACATATATACACATTGAGCACTTTAATGTACAGATTAATTGGTTGTGGTGGTTAACCTGCAATTTACACTTTAAAACTTATATTTGATCACCAAAATGACATTTAAACATTTCTTCCTTTAAAAAAAAAAATTCTATGAAAATTAGCCCCGCCTCCACTCACTCACACCAACTCAAAGATCCACTCATTGACGATCACACATTGACATGATTGGTTACAAGGTAGTTTGTGACATCAGAAACAACAGCGATTTCAAACTGTGTTTTTGAGACCGTCTTTGGTTCACTGCAGTTTTAAGGGAGAAAATACTTAGCAATGGTGTTGACTTATGAATTTGCACATGGTTTGTCTTAAAACACATTAAAAAACACCAGACATAAAAACAACACTAAAAGCTTGATTTTCACCACAGGGGGACTTTAACACTTTCTTTCTAAAGAGTTGTTTAAAAAAAAAAAAGTTGATGAAATGTGTTTGTTTCAGCGTTCAGACAGTGTGACAAAGCCTTTTTCCAATATCAAAAAACAATGTATTTATAGTGTATTTTAACTGAAAATGGGTCAAAATGAACCAAAGGCAATAGAAAAGTTAACAGTGTGAAACAAAAGATGCAACTTTTAAACATTTGATTTAATCCAGAGTAATATGATATGTTTGCTATTATAATGGTCACATTAGGTGCACAGCAGGACTGGATGAGGTGAAAAGACAGATGTTCCCCAAGGACAAATCAGCTATGAGATTGAGGACAGTCCGATGAAGTCTGATAAACACATACTGATGTCTGACTAACCTTTCAGGAAATCATGAGCCTCTATTGGCACAATCCCATTGCTTAAGTGATGGCTTTTTTTTTCAAGTGACCCCATTTTAGACACTGGATAATGTGTAAAGGTTACAAGGTTGTAAACTGCAAAAGGAAATTTCAACAGGCTGTGTAAAACTATGTTTTTATTCTTGCCAGTAGGAATGATAGGCATTTACTGGGATGGTCCCATTTCTACTCTTGCTTTATGGGCTTTGAATTATTGAAAATGACTGCTGCACTTTGCTGCTAAGAATAGATCTGTATATGTCAAATGAGTGAAAACTACCATGGTCCTGCACTGAGATAAGCAACGTTTGCCCTTTTATTTCCCATCATGAAGAGGGAATGTGCCAGAAGTCATCTATCTATGCCATGTGATTATATATTTTTAAATGTTAGTATAGCACCTTTCACAATCCATGTTGTTTCAAAGAAACATAATAAAGCAATATAATGGTGATTATTCAATTAAGGCACTTTTGACTATACTTGCACTTCTGAAATCTTTTAAAATGAAACTTCTTCACACTCATGTTTTTTCTCCTTAAAACATTCATTAAATGTCCTACAATATCTGATCATATACTTGAACAACCAATTTATAGGTATAATCTAGCTTGGAGTAATGTGGGATTATGTGGATTCTTGATACTGTGATGACAATTTGATCACTTTTTGGAGAAAAACTTCTGGAATAATGACACTTTAGTAATGACACATGATTTTAAAAAAAGTTGACACTTTATTTAAGGTGACATTGTTACATTGTACTTACTCAAATAAGTACCGAGTAATATTAATGAACTACACGGACTTACTGAGTTAGGGTTTGGTTTAGGGTTAGTTAGTTGTAATTATGCATAATTTACTGTTATTGTAAGTACATTTAGTAACGTGTAACTACGTCACCTTAAAATAAAGTGGTACCAAAAAAGCTCAAAATTACATTTCTGATGTTTAAACTGTCACAACACCAATATAGGGGTAGGCCTGCATAATATCAAGATTGAAAAAAAAGGAAAGTTGAAATTTGCCAATTTTTTTAACACTTTTTATGAATTAGAAAAAAGATGAATGTATAACATTTCAACACTTTAATAGGGAAGACATTAGAGTAATAAAAACTTTGGTTATGCTTTATTTTAAGGTGTCCTTGACTCCTTGTTACAGTGTAATTATATAATTAAGTACTGATTAGCCTAATATTAATTAACTACATGCTGTGAACTTACTATGGTTAGAACTAGTTTTTTTGTAGGGTTAGTTGCATTTAATTATGCATACCGGTAATTTACATGTAACGTGTAACAAGGACACTGTAAAATAAAGAGTTACCTAAACTTTTTATCTTTGAACCTATTCTTTAAAACTAAAAATGTCTTAATAGAAGCATAATTTCTTTGAAATCAGCAAAGTTCCCCTGTGTGCTTGTTGCTTCTTGTGCACGAGCAATACAAATTAATGTTGAAGTAATTCTGCATATCAGGCTGCGTTTGACTCAAAAGTTGCAGTATCCTCAACATTTATAGCGAATACCGTTTTAGTATTTTTCTCATAATGTTAACCATATATCCATATCCAGCCTACCTGCCAAGAACTTGAAGGAATCTCTTGAAATTTCCCCAGCCCGCCGAAGGTGTAACATCTGTACATATGATCCTGAGACTCGGAGCAGTGCCACAGGAGCCCGAAACTCACGGAGTCCTTGTTTTTCAGGAGGTCCTTCACTATCCATGCGGGAGAGATGAAACTGAAACTGCAAATCGCGACCAGGGAGGAGGACAGGAGCACCCAAAAACACCCGACACAGCTGAACATCCTCACGGCACCGTGGGGTAACGAGACCGGAGACAGATCGATTCCCAGCCCTTTCCAATTCCGATCAAACAGCGCGTGCATCTGGAGCGCGCTCACTCACTGTGTGACATCAGATGAGCACCAATAATCACATAAACAAACACATGAGTTACCGATACGTTGAGAGTGCCACTGAGAGACAGATCAGATGCACCTGTGAACTAGTGAGTATACATAACTTTTCAGCTAAATGTAATTCCAGCACGATCCAGTTTAATACAGAAGATAGCCTATTCCAGTTAATTTATCTTACTGAGAGGCGGCAGGTGGAGGACAAAAGACAACAGTCACACCCAGAGCTCAAGCACTCTGAGCAGCCACAGCAGGTGCTCGATGTAGTAAGATCTGAATCCTATCCGCTTCAATTAATCACAGCCCACATATAACCACCATCATCATCATCATCTTCCTCTCGACACTGAGTCGCAGCTCGCGCGCTGCAGGAGTGAGAGCACAAACTTACTGCGCTACAAGCCTGTCACAGTCACATGGACGTGGGCGTCACCGCCACAGCGAAGGAGTTTTTGATTCATGAAAACCTGAATCCAAAACCATGTATGATGCCATCATAATAGTTTTCCTGCCCTGCGTTTCATTCGCCTGTCTAACTTCAACATACTCGCACCAATAAAGGCACATTATTAAATATAAGATGACAAAGTATAATCCAGAAATATAAACAATAATAAAAACAGACCGATTCATTTTGAGCTATCGTATTAGGATTCTGGCCCATTTCCAAAAAGTATGAAAGCGTAGCGTCTTACACTGCCCACTGGTGGTGATTTATCATGCCATGGACTTTTCCCTTGGAATATGAGAATGGACACATTTTAAATGCATACATAGTATTAAGCATCAGACAGAGCACAAACATCATGGATAGTTCTATAATATAATTTTTTTCTAGTAATGTAAAGCACAATATATTTCAATGGCTAGAAATCACCCCTCGAGCCCCAACGGTAACATGGTGAATATGAGATGGGAGGAAAAAGTATACACTCACCGGCCACTTTATGCTGCTGACTACTTGTTAACGCAAATATCTAATCAGCAAATCACATGGCAGCAACATGGTAAATGCGATTTGCTGACGCAATCAGAATGGGGGTGATTTAAAGGGATAGTTCACCCAAAAATATTAATTCTGTCATACTCGCCCTCATTTTCCAAACCCTTAACACTTTCGTTCATTTTCGGAACACAAATGAAGATATTTTTAATGAAATCTGAGCGATTTCTGTCCCTCCATTGACAGCTACGCACTTTGGTGTTTCAAAAAGTTTATAGAGATCGTAAAACTAAACCATATGAATTGAGCGGTTTTGGTCCATATTTTCTGAAGAGACACTATCGCTTTATATGATGAAAGGATTTAATTTAGGCTTTTATTCACAAATAAACATTCATCAACTCACACATCAGTTGTGGTAAATGTTCGCTTGACGTGCGAGAACCAATGAGGTTCATTCTAGTGTTGTTTGAGCTTCTGCAAGAACAAATGAGGTTTACTTTCCCATGTCAAGCAGATTCAGTTGAGCTTCTTTTATGTTCACTAAACTGTTTAAATATAAGCCTAAATTAAATCTGTTCATCATATAAAGCAATGGAGTCTTTTCAGAAAATTTTTAATCTCTTTATGAACTTTTTGAAACATTAAAGTGGACAGCGTAGCTGTCAATGGAGGGACAGAAAGCTCTCAGATTTCATCAAAAAGATCTTCATTTGTGAAGATGAATGAAAGTCTTACGGGTTTGGAACGCCTTGAGGGTGAGTAATTAATGACAGTATTTTCCTTTTTGGGTGAACTAACCCTTCAAGTGACTTTGAATGTAGAATGGTTGCTGGTGCCAGACAGGCTGGTCTGAGTATTTCAGAAACTGCTGATCTCCTGAGATTTTCAAGCACAACCATCTAAAGAGAATGGTCAGAAAAAGAGAAAATATCCAGTGAGCAGCAGTTCTGTTGGTGGAAATGCCTTGTAGATGCCAGGGATCAGAGGAGAATGGCCAGACTGGTTCAAGCTGATAGAACGGCAACAGTAACTCAGATAACCACTCGTCAGCAAGAGTGTCTCTGACAGCAGAAGAACTCAGCTCAGAACAGGAATCTGAGGCTATAGTTCACACAGTACCAATTGAGCATCGTTTAAACGCCACAGTCTACCTGAGTATTGTTGCTGACCAATGACCATGTCCATCCCTTTATGACCACAGTGTACCCATCTTCTGATCGCTACTTCCAGCAGGATAACG
The DNA here is from genome assembly GCA_030578255.1 of Tiaroga cobitis. NCBI lineage: Eukaryota > Metazoa > Chordata > Actinopteri > Cypriniformes > Leuciscidae > Tiaroga > Tiaroga cobitis. The sequence goes on from CM060595.1 coordinate 7,350,499, forward strand.
CACCATGTCACAAAGCTCAAAACATCTCAAACTGATTTCTTGAACATGACAATGAGTTCACTTTACTCAAATGGTCTCCAGTCACCAGATCTTAATCCAGTTGATCACTTTTGGGATGTGTGCTGGAGCGGAGATTGATTCACATCATAGATGTGCAGCCGACAAATCTGCAGCACCTGTGTGACACTATCATGTTATAATCTAAAATCTAACCAAAATCTATGCCACTAAAGATTAGGGCAATTCTGACGGCAAAATGGGGTCCAACCCGGCACTAGCAAGGTGTACCTAATAAAGTGGCCGGTGAGTGCATTTTAATGCTTTTTGCATTTTCTTTCAAAACCTTTGTGATAGAACTAATATGAGGTGGAAAGCAAAACAATATTTCAATGCTTTTGTTGGTATTTAACCATCTACCTATTGGTCGATGAACTGTCGTGCCAAAACACTAGCCAATGAGAACTTTTCTCTGTAAGCCCCACCTACACACCTTAAATGCATGCTTTTTATCCATCTAAAATTTTGACTTTAGCTTAACTTTATTTTCTCTTAATCCATTTTTAACCGAGTTATGCTCAATACTTGGGCCCAAATCCAGTTTCACAGTGCATATCAGTATATCCTGCCTACACAGGTAAAGACAAAAACAAAAGACAAACACTGTGTCAAGGGACATTTCAACATTATATGTATTTAAATCAAACACATTTAAATATATTATAGATTAAGTACACATATATGTCAGAAAACATATTAGTGGTACATAGTACCAAAAGTCGTTTGTCTGTTTCTCGTCCACATCTCAATGAGGTCCAAAGCAATAACTTCATGTCCAAGTACGCAATTCAAAAACAGTCATCATTGAGATTTGCTTAGACAGAGTTTTGACATATCATAAAAAATAAAAATAAAAAGAACAAAAAAAAGACAATCACCATAAAAAGAGCTAACATTAATATATGGCGGTAAACCAGGAATCCACATTTATATAGAACGGGGATAAACATTGCAGTTCAGTTTGCGTATCTCTACAGTCTAGAATCAGGTTTTAGATGGAGTTCTGCAGTCAGGGAACATTCTCCTGTTCCCATTCCAGTTTCAAATGTAACATCAGTCACTTCAGCTCCATGAGAGCGGGACAGAACAGTCTCAGACACTGATTGACTTACATCCACTATGGCATACCATAAAACTGTACATAGCCACCTTGGGTATTTCTGCATTTTTGTTTTTCTCTTTATTTGTACTAAAAAAGGACCTAAGCACTTAACAGCCACTCTTTAAAAAGGTGAATGAAAAAGAAAGATAAAAGAGAAGTGTGAGATAAGAACTAAGATGAGGAAGGAAAAATCTTAGTAAACTAGTCACCGCCACTTCGTAGACCAGTTCCTGTTCAGATTCCCGTGTGCTTAATGTTGGTCGACGTGGTAAAAGCTAAACGCAACAGCGACTCAGGTGGTTTTTGAAATTCCCCAGCTTGTGTCAGTGTTCATTCAGTATTGTTCTGTTCGCCCGCTGTGCGACAGCTCTCGCTTGTTGGTTGACTGGTTTATTCACGTCTGTACTTTAACTCATTTCACACCTCTTCAAATAATAAACACAAATCCTTCTGAGTGCTAGAAATGATGGGGTGGATCATACAGAAATCTTATTTTGGCTATTAGTGTGCATATCTAAACACTCAGGCTCTCACACACAAACACATGCAGGAAGTCACGGAATGCCTCTTTCGGTCCTCACTGATATGTTAACGCAGTTCAGCTCTATGTTGGTCTTCAGGTTGTTTGGGCGTCAGGAGGGATGATACGAGCTGCTTCCACACTGAACCAGAGGCTCATAGCTGATGAAAACAGAACAGATCAGATTCTGCACACCTTCTGAAGATATTCAGACAGAAATTTAGAATCACACGAATATAGAATCAAACCAAAGAAGTACGTCTGCGATTCTAAAAGAAGCCTAAATTGGCTATGAATACACAACAACCATGCAAAGGCAAAGTTCCCCATGTAATGAAAATTCTGGCATCTTTTTCTCACCCCCACTTTGTTCCAAACATGCATGAATTTCTTCTATGGAACCTAAACAGAGTTGTTTGGCAAAATGACGAACAAAAAAAATGTGGTTCACACGGGGCATCAGGGTCAACGGTTGACGGAGGGCGTGTCTGAAGCTTGGTGCTGACGTGACCGTCATAGTGACAACAGCCAGTCACATTACTTTTCCGGTGGTGCATGAACACAATTGGCTAACGTCTGCGCTAGGTATTTGCATAGGCAATTTAATTGGCTGACACCTGCGTTGGCGCTTGAAAAGTTGAGTTTCAACTTCTGCCGCGGGCAACGCCAGTGACGCGGTGCAACGGAACCCACAATTCAGTTCAGCAATGCATGACATAACCCATTCAAAGTAAAGGAAAAGCTCTGTGTGAATGCACCATTATGCAGTAACAACCGACTGGATGTACATTATCTAATTTAGTACGAGCCTACTTAAGTAAATAACTAGACATAACATATTGATTTGAGTTCAAATTCTATTAGCTCATTAAACGCAAAGCTTCCGCAAAGAAAAACAGTTCCTAGCAAGCAGCTTTGAGTCTAGACCAACAAACAAGATATACATTTAAAGCCCAGGACGTACCAAGCCAACGTCGAAGATCTAGTGGCCTCTATGTCAAAAAACCTGCGCTTAAACACACCGAAAGGACTAAAGGCAACTGTCAACTAGCATGTGCGTCCTGAACCTACGTGTAGTAAGTAAATATCTGTCTATATCAGCAGGTATCAATAGTCCATTTTCGTCATTCAAAAAAGGGAAACTGAAACTAGTACTGCAGATATACAAACTGTAAACAAAGCAGCGCTTGCTTACCATTTTGAATATCAATCATGCTGACAACTTTCTTCATTCCAGCCGGCTCATGTCATTATGAAAATATTCATGCATTTGAATGCTCAGGTGAGATGACGTAACATTAGAACAGCCTTCTGTCTGTACTGTTCTGGCTTCTTTGCTCGCTTTTATCACTTTCGCTTTTATTCTAGACTGCACTGACTCATTCGCTTTTGCCGATTTCACACTGCACGATTTTCAAAGTAGTCGGGTCACTGTTCTTTTCACACTGCAAGACTATCTGGGGTAACATTCAGTTGCAGCTGTGTGCAATGCACGATGGATCGGCGACAGGAGGTTTCAAACTGCATGACTTTACAATAGAAAGAATCGCCGACAACTTCTGTCTGGTCCGCAAACTTCGTTTGACAACCAAACACACGCGAGAAGTGATTAGAACATAACGCAAGATGACGTGTGCGTGTGATCGGAGTTCTCGCACGAGACTGAAATTGTTATTAAAAATGATTGCCTGCAAGAAGCTTGCGATCCAAATTGCCTGTGCGCTGATTTGCAGCGAAAAGGAGAAAGAAAAAAAACAGATCATGCAGGAGGAAATGGTTGGGGAGACGAGGGGAGCCAGGACTGTGTGTTCTGCAAAGAGAGTTGGGGGTAAATAAATAATTCTGTTGCTGCTGGTCAAGCAAATGTTTGTGCTTTGTTTCTGTTTGATATAATTGTAAATATTTCTATTAAAATACTGATATTCTGGTCTATAACACCTCCCCGAACATCCCGCCGTCCTGTTTCTTGCCCTCGCCGATATAGTTTTCAGTCAGAACACAATCAACACAGCAGGATTTTGAATCACCGACAGGTCCAGATTAGGGCTGTCAGTTAAACGCGTTATTAACGCTGTTAACGCAAACCCATTTTAACGGCGTCAATTTTTTTATTGCGCGATTAACGGTCTTTTTGGCCTAGCAAACTTTGTAGTTTTTTTCACATGCTTTTGCAACAGGACGCGGCATGCGCGGCGCTGCGCTATGAAACCCATTCATTTCAATGGCTTGCGCCGCGCGAGGACGTTTTGTTGCTTCGTCGACCAAAGCGCAAGCGGATCTAGCTAGACCGGAAACAAAACAACAGGCGCGCCGCACACACTTGTTTGGGTTTGCGAGCCGGCCAAATAGTTGGTTAATGTTACGCTTTGAGTGGATGGCGAGCGCGAGACGCCGAAATGGATGCCAATAAGATTCTGAATGGAAAGTTTACCTTTAAAAAGTTGCCAAATGGTTCCATTGACAAGACCAAAGTGATCTGTGTGTTTTGTCGTTGTGAACTGAGCTATCATCATCGCAGCGCGTCCAGTCTGAAATACCACTTGATGGCCAAGCACACACACACACACACACACTCACACACACACAGCTGATGCGAATTCTCCGCCCCCTCGTCAATATCAGGACCTGGTAATTTTTTCTTTCACCCTTTTATTGATGTTACAGTGTTACATTGAGAGATTATTTGCTCCAAGTGAGAATGTTAGTGAGAAATTGAACACAGTATATGTCAATGTTGTTTTCAATAAACATTTGCACAAAGCACTTTTCCATGTTGATAAGAGCATTGAAATGAGAAAAAATAATGGGACAAAAAGGAAATCAAGAGACATTTAGAATAGATAAAAATAATTGCGATTAATCGCGAGTTAACTATGACATTAATGCGATTAATCGCGATTAAATATTTTAATCGTTTGACAGCCCTAGTCCAGATATTTACCATGCCAAATATCTCACAGGCGTCTGCGACTCATCAGCGATTCTCTCAGATCGCGTCTTTGATCATTCACACTGTGTGACTGTCACTCACGTGAACGAGCACCGATTTGCCTATGATTTCGGGCATTTGTTGGCGATCTAACAAAACCTGTCAGCATACGAAAATCTGGCCTAAAATTAGTGGTGCACGATATATCGGCCGCCGATATAATGTTGGCCGGTATGGTCAATTTTTTACACATCGGTATAGTTCATGTCAAAATAGGGCCGATGTGAACAGGCCAATAATCATTCCTGTGTATTTGACGTGTGTGTAGATGTGAGGGTGGGAGCGGGGATGTTTGTTTTTGCATGAGCGCAAGTCCTGTCAGTTTAAACATCAAGCGCAAGAAGACTGGAACTTGCGCACGGTTTTCTTTTAGCCTTACTTGTCCCGCCAAAGCCTTATTTGACCGGTGACTGATGTAGATGACTGACTGCTGCGCTTGTTTAACTGAGAGAAAGAGCAGAGAGTGAAAGCCCCGGTCGCGCGCGCACTCTCACCGCCTTCAGACTGTCTTGCTCTCTCTCCCTCCCTCGCGCATATTAATTAATTGAGTTGACTGAATATCTTTGAGAATACACGATGGTAAAAGGTCGGAAGACCGAAGTTTTTTTTTTCTGAACTACCACTGGTTGTGAATTGTGCTAAAATAACGTTGCCTTATCTTCTCTGAAAAGCTTTCCACACATTCAGATGACAAACCACACTTTCAATAAACAAAACAAAAAAATCTATGTAGTGATGAAATGTTTTCTGTGTTGAGACAAATCTTGTGCGATGTCCTAAACTGCCTGGATAATCACACAACCTGTGCCGTGGTCCGTTAATGACACGTCCGATTCGCAAACTAATGACTCCTTTGAACCGATTCACTTTAATGAATGGTTAAAACAACTGATCTGTCCAACACTGAACTCAAGAGACATAAATCGGAAACACTTTTACAATAAGGTTCCATTTATTAAAGTCTAGTTAACTACATTAGTTAACATTCTATTAAAATTAGTTTCTATGCGGATTTACTCCATGACAAAACCACCCCAGTCATTCTAGAATGATTAATTCTTTCCAAATAGAGCTATTCAAGTCATCTGGTGAAATTGTTTTTATATATCGTAAAATATATCGATATCGGTAAATTTCGGTATAGGTCATAACAGCAAAAGTAATATCGGTTATTGGTATCGGCCACAATTTTCACATCGGTGGATCACTACCTAAAATCGTTCAGTGTGAACTCGGCATAAGCTGAACAGCCAATCCGATTCAGCATGTTGATTTACCATGCTGAATCGGCCCAACAAACCCGACGTCGTCCGGATTCAGCCAACGGTTCGCAACACACCCGGAAAAACTAAGCTAACCGACGCTCAAAAATGGCCCAACGGCTGACCGTCAGCTTGGTGTGTCCCGGCCTTAAGAAACAAATGTAGTAAATTCATACCACTTATTACTTAGCTTTTCACAAAATAAATTACGTAGACATTAAATATTGATTTGAGAAGAAACCGTTTTAAAATATTACCTGTTTATTATCATCCTGGCAAGAAGATGAAAATATTCCAGTACTGTTAATACTGAAATCCAATTTCATTTTCAAGGAAATTGCTAGCTATAAAAAAAAGTCAAGACGGCAGGAGCTGCTTTTGTATTAAACAAGCGAGAGTGAGTCTACGGTGTGATATGGGAGAAGCGCCGGCTTCAGATACTTGGACGAGCCGACTATTACACAGCACTGTAATTGATTACGGTCACGACTGACCTATCAGAATCAAGCATTCCACAGAGCCATGTAATGTGTCATTTGGCATCACTGATGTCAAATTTTCTGTGACATTTCCTGACTCACTATATTTTGTCTTTTTTTTTTTTGTTTAAGATTGACAGCACCTGTCTCAACCCAAAGTCATTGTAGGATAAATGATGCACCAAAATAAAAAAATCTAAAGACGAATATTCAGTTTCAAAAGTAGTTTTGGAGGACCAAAATCATTGACCAAAAATGAAGCTTAAATAACACTTCTCTGATAATGCATTTTGACTGTTGCAATGTCACACAACACAGATCAGCAACATGAATACATGTCAGAAGTGTGGATGCACTTCACCATTACCAAACATGTATATATGTAAAATATAAAAATATTGAGAGGTAACCTGTCGCTGAAGAACTTTACAATGACTAGTTTAATTTATAGCCCAAAATTACTAACTGAAACTTTTGGTTGTCGGGTAAATTAAAACTAAAATTTTTGGTAAAATAAAAATAAAAATAATAAATAAATAAATAAATAAATAAATAAATAAATAAATAAATAAATAAATATATATATATATTATATATATATATATATATATATATATATTTATTTTTTGTTTTTATTTTTTACCAAAAATGTGAGTTTGTGCACATTTGTGCATCACTATGCAAATGAGGAGCATAAAGATTAAGGAATCACGTTTGTTTTCCAAAGAATAAAGTAAGTCTGGGACGACGTGAATTAAATGACAGAATTTTCATTTTTGGGTCAACTATCCCATAAGTTCAAGGATAAATGCAAAGACAAAGACAGATGTACTTTTGTTGACTTTACTTCAGGGCTTTCATGGTGTCCCTGCTGCATGACATCATTTACGATCATCTTTGCAATCTTCCATGCCATCTCTTCTTGTGCCTGAAACCAAAAACAAAGTCAGTATATCATGAAGCATAACAAGCTTAAATCAATTCCCACTGATTAAAAAGATGGCACATGTAATAGGAATGCAATAAGCAGGTGCACACCTCATCCGAGTTTCCTTGCACCCATTTCTTCATTGCTTGAGAAAACATTGAACCTGTCAGAAAGGAAATAGTGAGAGTGAGTGAGTGAGTGAGTGAGTGAGCTGGACAGAGCTGTATCCTGCTTTCCACCGCTCTTCACCACAATCACCCCACATCACTGGCTACTTATAGCCATGGCAACACTCTCCACACAAGAGCAATTCAGCATGTCATAACTAAGAGCCAACTCACAACACACAACATGTGCAAGTGTGTTTAAGTGAGAGAGAGGAGAAAAATCAAGTGTGTGTGTGTGTCCTACCCTTGGACTTCTTCACATCTGGTTCTGGCTCGGCTTCTCTGATAAATTGGCCCAGCTCATTCACCTTTCCAAAGGTCATTCTTCTGAGATGAAAGCGAGACACAATGAATCTGGATCTGAATGTTTTGTGTATAATACCAGGCCTCAACAATAAGGATCGTTTTCTGCTGGTCCAATCGGACCACCAAAAAATGGTACATTTTTTTTTAGCTAACATTTTATGTGCCAGGAAAAAGTACATATTTTTTATCAAGTGCTTATTTTTTCCATCTACGTCAGCCTGAAATCATGATTATATGAATGCGTTTTATTCTTGTTATTAAAAATAAGAACAAAGAAGCAAATAATACAAACAATAGGAATAAACAAAAGAACAAAGAAACTAATTAAATAAACTACGATGTACAGTAGGTGTTACATGTAAGAAATACTGCAGAAATTGAATAATAAAATGTCAAAATAAAACACTGCATACATAGTCTTCTCTATACAAATTAAATATAGATTGATTCTTATTAAAGATACAAAGGTTATTCAGTCAAGAGCATTGAGTGATTTTCTGTCTAGTTTGATTAGCATTACTGAAACAGACGGTAGAAGGTATATTTGTCTACTGTCACTTTAAGACTGAATGCATGGACTGAATATACTGACAAGTATAAGCTTTTGGACTTTTCAACTGTTCACGTACGACATAACTGACTGTTTATGAGAATACTCCACACGATGGACATTTTTACATAATTGTGTGTGTATATTTGACCATTTAAGTGCAATAAGCCACGAAAGAGGACTGAATTCGGGACCCAAACTCATTCAAACCCTGACTCACCCAGCGTATGGTCTCTGGTAGAGAGACTCAGGGTCCAGACTGGCGATGTCCACCGTTATCGCCTCATCGAAGTTCTTCAGGATCTTGATTGCTGCTTTTTTAGTACCTTGCTGCAACCGGAAGTGCAAACATTTTGGGATATCAGGACAGTTACTCATACTTGCACCCATATTCCTGAACAATCTTTGTATTATTATTAAAAAAAGAGCCATGTGGCCTTTTGTGCCACCATTGAACCAGTGAATCACCTGGGCTTGTGACCCTTCCGTGACGCCCGAGTTGCGGTCGCTTTCCTGGGTCCAGCCCTGGTTCGGAGTGTTGGCATTTCCTCCAATGAACTCGTCCACCCGTACAGAGTTAATAAGGTCACTCAAATACTTGTAGTAAAGGTTGCTTGACAGGAAGCCTGGCATGTAAACCTGAGGTTGAGAAAACAAGAAAACTTCAGTATGAATTTCCTTCTCAATACAAACCTACCATCTATATCATCCCTTGCACACATTTACATGAAAGTGTTGAGGTTTAGTGTTGAGAACCCACCTTCTCCATGGTGGTCCAGGCCTGTCTTAGTGGAGTGTTGAAGCAGTCTGGGAGAGGTCCGCCTTCTCGACAGATATTGGATTCGATCTCCATCCGTACAGAGTCACCAAAACCCAATGGATTTGTGGCTTGGAGTGAAAAATACCTAAGGAGAACATATGAACTGTCATGTCATCTGTCTACCTAACAATACCTAACCAAGAGTAATCGTTATGCTGTTGAGCATCAAACTAGCATATTAGAATGCTTTCTGAAGGATCATGTGACACTGAAGACTGGATTAATGATGCTGAAAATTCAGCTTTGCATCACAGGAATAAATTACATTTAAAAAAAATATATTAAAATAAGAAACCGTTATATTTAATTGTAATAATATTACACAATATTACAGTTTTTTACTGTATTTTTGATCACATAAATGTAGTCCTGGTGAGCAGAAGAGACTTATTTAAGAAAAATATATTTATCTCCAACAAGTTTTACTTTTTAAGTGGAGATTTGTAATGCTCTTTTTTAAAATCACTGAAAGAAAACAAAAATGGCTAAAACCTGAATTTTGAGAAGTTGTCCAAATGTATCCTAACTATCGTATTAAAAAAAAGGTTAAAAAATCTTTCAAAATCTTCACAACTCAATTCACTGAGATAATTTGATGACTAGTCCATTAGTTGATCATCCTGATCCATCTCTAGTACTAGACAGAAATAATGTGCCAAAACAGAGATTATACTGAATTTCAGATAGGACCTACTTGTCATAAAGGATCATGGCATCATTCTGGGCTTCCTGTCCGTCATACTGGCCTTTCTTGGCAGCCAACTGATCTTGAAAGTTTTCTGCAGCCAGCCAGAACTGCAGCACATTCATTGCGTCCTCCTTCTCCATGTACTATTTCGACACACACATACGCGCACACACTTTGAATTAGGTTTCAATCCCACTTTATAATCCCTTGGCACTTTAAATGTACTTGGATCAGAAATCCATCAAGTTTTACGCACACTTGCACTTTTGGGGAATTCTGCTATTTTGAAACAGGTTTTGGGCAGATTGTCGAGCTCAGCATATTTCCTGTGCTTATACAGCTCTATGCATAAATTCAACTTGAAAGTGTGTTCTAAAAGGACACCTGACATCTGGACTCATGAAACACTTAAATCCAATATTAAAGCGCATTTAAAAAGTACAGCACACCACATTATATATAATTCAACATCTGTATATATAAAATGCATTTATGAATGAAAAACAGGAATATTGGGGGGTTTTTTTATGTAAAATTCCTTTAAACATGCTCAGAGGACCAGGGACGTGCAGAGAGTTCTTCAGGGGCAGGGGCAGGGGTTCAAATGTAAAAAAGGGCATATATATATATATATATATATATATATATATATATATATAGTAGTATTATAAGTATAATAGTATAAGTAGCCAACCGGCCAAAAGTTTGGACACTAAACTTTTAACCATTTATTTTTTTTGATCTAAAATACAGAAAAAACTGTAATATTGTGAAATATTATTACAATTTGAAATAATTGTTTTCTATTATAATATACGTATAACCTTTGATACTTTTTTCAGGATTCTTAGTTAAAAAAAAGAATAATAATATTTTGTACCAATATACACTACCGTTCAAAAGTTTGGGGTCAGTAATTTTCTTTCTTTCTTTCTTTTAAAGAAATGAATACTTTTATTTAGCAAGGATGTGCTAAATTGATTTAAAAAAAAGTGACAGTAAAGATTTAAATGTTGTTCTATTTAACTTTTTATTCATCAATGAAACCTGGAAAAGGTATTTAAAAAAAACATTAAAATAGAAGTGTCCAAATATTTGACCAGTAGTACTGTACTATTATACTATTGCTGCATAATTATCTATGAATTATTATGTTTACTGCATAATAAACGTTGTATCAATTTACATAGACAAAATACAAGTGACTTGAATAGGCTTCTAGTATTACTTACCATCATTGCTACTTTTGGTGCTAGTTTTGTGCAGTGCTTTGTAGTCAATCAACATCCATTGATTCTACGACGCAGATTCAGATCGCTTCATAAATGTAAATTCGTCTGTCCATGTAATTTTCAAACGATTTATGAATGACCTGAAAATGACCGCTCGACATCACATTGTCCAATGAAATTTTAACTTGTTGTGCCTGATGACGATTGGTCGGTGTATTATACATGACAAACAGGCTTCAATGAATTATGTATTATTTTAAAATATGTGATATGTTGATTTTTAATTTAATCGACACACTAACGTTACCTTTAATTATTGGGAAAAAAAGGTTAAAAAAAATTGCGGTCGAGCCACATAGGCCTAACGTTACTCACTGAAAGAACCATATTTGGATCGAGAGCATCGGTACCCGAGCAGACTGTGGAAAACCTAAGTTATACGTGTACACCAGAGCATTTTCATTTTTAAACGCATAACTTTCGGTACGGTTGCGCCTGCCGTTCACAGAGTTTTCGACCCTCGAAAAAGGAGACTGACCTCTTCAGTGAGTCAAGTCCGAAGCAAGACAGTCACATGCAAGTGACGCAACCCACAGCAACGGGTTATGGCAACGACACCTCAGACTGACAGAAACGTAAAAATAAACGTGAATTTAGGGTACTTTGGTCTTGTACACATTGTCACGTTAATTATAATCAAATGCACAATATTATCATTGATATTTGTTTGAGAAGGGCACTTTTGATTAATTTTGAAAAAGGGCAGGGGCTCGAGCACCCAAAGCCCCCCCCCCCTCCACCCTCTGCACGTGCCTGCAGAGGACGATGCCTGTTGGTCAGTCATGAATAAGCATCCTCACCTCAGAGAAGTAGAAGAGGGCTGACTCGCAGAAAAGGATGTCCGCCAGGAACACAGAGCCACTGGTCAGCACCTCGATCTGGTACTTACAGAAATAATGGCTGCGCAAGAACTCGCTAAAGTGCCTGTGAAACAGATGCCAGACATTTCCATGTAATTACAGAAAGAAAAGCCACTGCATAAACAAATACATTTAAAATAAATAAAGAGCTAAGAGAGCCACATCATTCATTAAGATAAGGCCTGTCAATTTAATATAAATTAACATTAACATAACAATTAAAGCAAAATAACAATTCATGCATCATTACTATCATTACATTCAGACAGAAAATGTTTTGCTCCTGAGACTTCCACAGAAGATATACAGGACTCCAGACTAACTTTTCCACTGGTTGCACTGGTGCTACCAACTTTCTCAGTTGGTCGCACCAGCATATGATTTGGTCGCACCTTCCTTTTTTTTTGCTACATGCCATGGGATTAATCAATGCATGCTGATGAATAGTGGTTTTAATATACCAAACCAAGTAAAGGCTTTCTGGGTTTCAGCATAAATACCTGTAATTTATTATATAAAAACACATGTAATATTTGGTAATTATCATGGCCAAATTTCAGGATTTTGGACAGTAATTTTAGTCTGTAATTTTAAGCATTTTACATTTGAATTATATACAATCTATCTATCTATCTATCTATCTATCTATCTATCTATCTATCTATCTATCTATCTATCTATCTATCTATCTATCTATCTTTTATCTTTCTATCTGTCTGTCTGTCTGTCTATTATCATCTTTCTACCTTTTAAAAATCATTAAACATTCAAATGTATGCATTACATTTGAAAAGATTACAGTATTATAATACGCTGATACAGATTTTTCGTTATCAAAGTTTATAGTTGTAACAAAAATCAGAAATCTCACACTCCTTACCTTCTGCATTTGATAATAATTTCCTTTACTCTCATCTAACCGCTGAGAGACGTAGGAAGGGGCTCGGGTGAGACCTTTTCATTTTTATATGCCTTAAAGGGTTAGTTCGCCCATTTAAGACATGAAGTTGTATGCAATCCTTACCAGCACTATAGTGCATACACACTGACCCACTCTGTAGTCACCTCCCTGGTCAGAGTTCTGGCCGCTGGAAGTTTTTCAAGAAAGTACTCCCGGTTAGTTTCCGGGGCCTCAAAACTGCGTTTTTTTGCGGCCAGAACTCTGACCAGGGAGGTGACTACAGAGTGGGTCAGTGTGTATGCACTATAGTGCTGGTGAGGATTGCATACAACTTCATATCTTAAATGGGCGAACTAACCCTTTAATTCCTGAATTCGTGGCGCGTTTCACCATCAATGTGCAATGCGCGTGACGTCTACGTTCGTCAATAAATAAACTGCAAGTGTCTTGCGGAAGAACACTGTAGCCGGAGCTACTTCTCTCCGTTAATGTCTATGGCGAGTCACGCAGGCACTGGGCAACTCCGCAACCGAGTCGACCCCGGGATAAAATAGTCCGAATATAAACGCTTATTATAGGCGTACCGTAGTGATTCAGGATAAGTCAAAAACACGGTTTGGAAAATGGATTGATGATGTACTCGTTCATTTTGAACATAAGTTACGGACTGTAGCTGCTGATACAACGGCATTCTGTTGCGCGAGCGTCCACTCGCACAAATGCGACCACATACAATTTTTACTCGCACATTCTCAAAAAATGGTCGCATATGCGACCAATTTGGTCGCAGTCTGGAACCCTGATATAGGTTCATTTTTTTTTCTTCTATTATTGATTGCTATCAGGATGCGAAGATAGTTTCAACTAGTATGACAAAAAGTGTTTCTGAAAAACATTGCCTACCCTACCTTTAATGTATTTGGTCTTGGCGGACTAGATCTACAAATGCCACTGTGTGTGTATATGGACTTGCTATTGCAAACAGACACACAGACAAACTGCTGTGAACCTGTAAGATATGCTGCTGCTGCATGAATAGACATACATAAATCCCATGGCAGATCTAGGCAGGTGGAGCTGGGGGAGGTGGGGCGTTTCAGAGGAACTGCAGGACCAGCTTACAGCGAACACTGAACCAGACTATTTAAATGCTGAGCAAGAGGCCAATCAGCTTGTAGTAAATTATGTGTCAAACACACCTGAAGCAGCTAAAAAAGCTCTTCAGGACTGCTGAAGCGGGTTGGATATAAACTTTGCAGGTCAGTGGGCCTCCAGGAAAAGTGTTGAAGACCTCTGATCTAGAGTTTCGTGACTGAACTAGCTTTAACTTGAGACATTTTTATATTTCTAAAATAATACTTCACAGTGTTTTAACTCTTTCCCCGCCATTGACAGAATTTGGCGTCATTTATGAGACAACGCTTCCCCGCCATTGACAGAATATTCTGGCTTTTTGTGTTTGTTTTTTTTTGGTGTGGTTTTTTTCGTTACATTTATATAGCGCTTTTTCTGGGACCTCAAAGCGCTTCACATATGGAAGGGGGAATCTCCTCAACCACCACCAATGTGCAGCATCCACTTGGATGATGCGACGGCAGCCATATTGCGCCAGAACGCCCACCACACACCAGCTTACTGGTGGAGAGGAGACAGAGTGATGAAGCCAATTAGTATATAGGGATGATTAGGAGGCCATGATGGATAGAGGCAAAGGGGCAAATTTGGCCAGGATGCCGGGGTTACACCCCTACTCTTTTTCGAAGAACATCCTGGGATTTTTAATGACCACAGAGAGTCAGGACCTCGGTTTAACGTCTCATCCGAAGGACGGTTTTCACAGTTATCAGGTAGAGGGTGCTATGCTATTACACGTTCTGAGAGAGAATTGAATATCCTGATCAAAACACGGGCGAAGAAGCAGAAACAAGCGATAGCATATATAAGCAGGTGCGTATGTAAAATACTGCGATCATCAACATTAAAGGGATAGTTCGGCCAAAAATGATATTTAAACCATGCATTACTCACCCTCAAGCCGTTCGAGATGCATCTGTCAATCTTGTTTCAGACGAACACATTTTCAGTTATTTTAGAAAATGTCTTAGACCCTTCAGTGGATATAATGTGAAGCAATGGGGTCCACCTCCTTCAAGTCCCAAAATGTGAATACATCCTTCACAAAAGTAATCCATCCGGCTCCAGGGGGATAAACGAAGGCCTTCTGATGGTAATCCGTGCGGTTTTGTCGTAAAAATATACATATTTAAAACTTTATAAATGAAAATATCTGACTTCCGGCAACGATCGACGCGCGTGCGTTCACGCGCTTTCGTGTTTTGTTTTGCTCTGCTCTCTGGCTGCGCTGGCGCGTTCGTTCTATGTCACAACAGTTCCTAGGCTACGTCTTACCTCGTACGCCGACTTCCATCACCCGTGAACGCGCGTCGATCGTTGCCGGAAGTCAGATATTTTCATTTATAAAGTTTTAAATATGTATATTTTTAGGACAAAACCGCACGGATTACCCTCAGAAGGCCTTCGTTTATCCCCCTGGAGCCGGATGGATTACTTTTGTGAAGAATGTATTCACATTTTGGGACTTGAAAGAGGTGGACCCCATTGCTTCACATTATATCCACTGAAGGGTCTAAGACATTTTCTAAAATAACTGAAAATGTGTTCGTCTGAAACAAGATTGACAGATGCATCTCAAACGGCTTGAGGGTGAGTAATGCATGGTTTAAATATCATTTTTGGCCGAACTATCCCTTTAAGCAGCATATAAATCAAAACTGCCTAATGTTACCGAATGAAAACTCGACCCAGGACCCATGAAGGTATATTAAAACTGATTGTGTTTTTTTTTTTGTGTGTTTTTTTAAAGCAGAGTGTCTGTTCTTTCTTTAGATTTATTGCATGTTCAGATATTCATACAACGAAATATTCTGGGGGCCATGAAACTTTTGTGAAAATTATCAAAAAATGCTGCCGCTGGCTGGCAACTTTTCTCAAAAACGCTGGCGGTAAAAGAGGTAAAAAATACTTAATGCTCATGAAAGGCCAAAGACGTCAGTCTGCATGCGTACACAGTCTGCCTCTTGAGTACATTGCATGTAAAGAATAAAAACTGATAAATGTACACTTCTATAGATACAAGAGCAATAATTGTCAAGGACAGGAAACAAAATGACTTACTGTTGGTCAATGATGGAGAAAACAACAGATTGTGCAATGACAAAGCAGTTTGGGTCCACCTGTCCGTCCTCACCACAGATTTTCGCTGGCAAAAGTAAAAAAAAAAAAAAAAAAAAAAAGTTAGATCTACACTATCCCAACTTATTAAAAATGTTTAAGCCCATTCCAGCTAATCAAGGACAGTCATTCTGAGGATATGCAACATAAAAATGCACTTAAGTTAAAATAAGGTATGTAACGACAAGCATACAGAGGATGAATCCATAAAACCAGGCGCTCATTTACTAATCATATCACAAAGTATCTTTTTTAAATATATATTTTTGTTCAAACACAGAAAACAACATTGGAGTACTTCTTAAGCAGTCATTAAACACAGAGGTCAATTGTGATAAGGAGTTCTCTTACCCACAATGTCGTTGCGTATCTGTTCGGTGATGGGAATAGGCCTAGCAGCATCTGGAGATATGTACTTGGTGAAAATGTTAACAGCATCCCTCTCTATACCTACAAACAAAAAAATATGTGGAAATTGGAAATGGATAGAAAGGAAAGGATGAAGGACATATCAGAATCAATCCACCTTTATTATATTCAACATCCCTCTACCTCAGAACTGTAATAATTCACATTTCAACCATGGCTATTTATCAAAGCCTCATGTGCGCTTAAGTGTCACTATTAATCAAACAAATGTCTAGTGCAGTTAGAGCAAAGGCCTAGGGAAAAATCGTACGTCTACACCTTGTTAAACATTAATATCAAACTCAAATACAGGATGTGCATATTTCATACTGAAGACCGTGTTTGTTAGAGACACCAGAAAACTAAATCTTTTAGAAGGTTGAATTGCACCATTGTGCATATATACACACACATACATATACAAGTTTACATATACACATACATATTAAGATTTATGGTTGCCGATCAGCCATGAGAAGTAAGACTGTGTTTAAAGGCCATGTTGAAAGTGTTTGGGTTTAATGGGTGTCTGTCTGAGAAGGCATCTCATCAGAGCATGTTTAAATGTTGAAGCTCTTTTCATAAAATCCATATGAGCCGTTCAGAAAATCCAGATCCAGCCTTATAAAATGCAATGAAGTGGACAAAGACGTGTTTCCCTTTTAAGACACCGAATACTCTCGGTGCAGAAGCCATGGGCTGATAGGATCTGATTCCCCTTCTAAGCTGATTTGATGGCTTTCGGCTCAACTGACTTTTTCCATTCACCGCTTTTACAGCTTGGAGCTTCTTTGTATTAGCCATAAATGACTACTCTGCTCCTGACTTCTGTTCATTGTAGTCCACTGCCAAGATGCTAAATGGGATCATTTACCAAGCCTGGTCAATAAAACCAATGCAGCATGGAGATTAAAAGTCATCGTCTGATATACAAAAGGAATATGTTGTAATGGTAAAAAGCTACTAACCATGAAAACTCATTGTAGTTAAGCACATGCTCTGGAATGCTCTGTTTAAACTGAAGTTTAGGGTGCAGGTTTTGCATAATTACTGATGAATACTGCAAACCCTGCAGTTTTAAGTTTGTTTGTTTTTTTTAATTATCTAATGAGGTCATTTAGATCGTCTACCGATCAAACGTCAAATTTGCAGGTCAAAGTTCAAAACCACAAAAAAAAAAAATTGTGTTACTGATATATCAGGCAAGCCTGTACTGTTTCTAAACCATAACAATAACATTTAGGCTAAACATCACATGTGTTAACATGAAACTAGTGTGATAAAAATATACTTGCTTGGGCAGAGTTTTTTCTTTTAACTAGTTTCACACTAAGTTTTGCATTTGTGTCCATGTCAGGATGTGACATAACTACCTGGAAAGGAATTATGATAATAACAAATTTCCAGAGGTTCATCTATGTAATAAAGTAGCTCCACCTGGACCATTTAGACCAGGGGTTTTCAAACTGTGGGTCACGACCCATTTGTGGGTCGCAGATAGGGAAGAGATAGGGTCGCGCAATCACTATATTGGCTGCAGCTGAATTTACATTTCATGAGTGACACATACAAACAGGTTGCACGATGAACCAACGTTAAATAGAAATCGCTATATTGCTTAGAGCGATTTAAAGTTAGATAAATATGTCAGTATTGTGTTTCATGAAGCGCGCGCGTGCGACTTGTTGTGATAACAATTTTCACCGTCTCAGAGCGGCTTCAGTTCATTAAGCAGTTTGGTGCGTATTATTAACGAGAAGAAACTCGTTTACTCCAATCACTGCACTGCATGAGATCGCATTACACCGGAGAATTCAAATGTCACGAAAGGACATAGCTCAGCATCGTGAGCTAAGTTGATTGTAGAGACCATTGGTGACAATGGTTCTACGATCTTAGGCATACGATGCTTTTGGGAAACGCATTAATCTCTGTCGTCTGTTCAACACAGCGCTGTTGTCTTTCAGAGATATGGTCATCGTAAGAGTGCATTGTTTTGTGGTTCCCTCGCATGCATTTTGATACCTACAAACGCATAAGGAAAATATATATGTAAAAAGTATTTAAAATGTATCACACGAGCACGAAAGCGTTTTCTGCGCTGAACAACACAATGAGTTTAACAACACTTGCAGCATAAATATTAGTATTGAAATTCTAGGTCCTGGGCATACTGTCAAATAAAATTATTAGTCTATTATTTTTTTATATTCTGATTTTTGTCATATCAAACCTTTAAGATTAAGCTTACTTAATCTTTTTAATTTCTTTAAATTTGTTTTGCCATGTTTGCGTAAATCAGTTGAGGCAGCAGACAAAAACTACTCAGTATTCTTCACATTATTTCAACAGCCATTAGGCTACTATTTTAATTCTCAAACTTTTTTAAAATGTACCATAAGTTTGTATTGCAATTAAACTTATATGTCATACTATGACAAGGAAAAAAACTGCTCTAAAGAGAACTAACGCCTCCCACCCCACATGCATGCTTTAAAATGATTTTGGTTGGTCTTGAGATTGTCTACGTGGGTCCTGGAATGCAAAAGTTTGAGAACCCCTGATTTAGACAATTTGCATCTCCAATTATAAACATTTAAAAGTGCTTTAACAAAAACAAGCTTCTAATTGCTGCTTTACTTTGCAAATTTGCAAACACGTTTTCTTTTTTAATTGAGGGAAGGGTCAATTATTGTATGTGGAAATCAATAGCATACCATACATGTTACTTGAGCAGGATTTAACTCAGAATGTTCTCTTAAGGCCCATTCACACCAAGACCAATAACTATAAAGATAACTATAACTATATTAGGCGTCCACACCAATGCACAGTATTGCTCTGTTTATTCTAACCACATGCTGCAGTTTGGCATCAGCTGGGAAAAATTTGTTCTGAAAGTGATTCCAATGATATTGTTATCGTTACAGTTGTGGTGTGGACTCTGCTATTATTTTATATTTAGAAAGATTTTTAGAACCATATAATCTTTATCATTATCGTTATAGTTATAGTTAGTAGTGGTGGAACGGATCACAAAATTCACGATTCGGATCGTTTACGATTTTTGAGCCACAGATCGGATCCTTTTTTGGATAATTTTTTTTAAAAGTGTGTGTGTATATATATATATATATATATATATATATATAGGGGGGGAGGGGGTAACTTTGCTTTTCATTTATTACTTAAAGCTCACTTGAAGTTCTTCGATACTACATCAAAAACTACTAGCCTAACTGATAAAGTGGGGGCCTGCTCCGTACGGATTACAGATCGACTGCGATCCGTTCCACCCCTAATAGTTATCGTCCATAGCTGGAGGGATTCAGTGCAGGAATAATGTCAAAACAAACAGCTAAAACACTTAGAGATTACCATCATTGGTACTCACTTTTCATAAGTTTTTCAGAGAGCTCACGGAGGCCACCAGCAGACTGGCCTTTAACTGGAGTGCCTGTCCTGGAGGAGGGCTGTCTGGTGGGCGTTTCTGATCTTACGGTTGGCTGCAGGTGGGGTGTCCCAGGCCGGGCCGCCCCTTCTGAGCTAACAGAGTTCCGTTGGCCTATCAGAGCCCCGGTATAAGAGTTAGTGTCCTGAGGGCTGGGGGTGTGAGGTCTGGAGGATGTCCGGGACGAGAAGGGGTCCTCTTCATCTCCCTCGTCCAGAGCTGAGGGCCTGCTGGGGTCTTCTGGGGATTCTGGCGAGTCGGGAGATCCCAGAGCAGTCGCCGGCTCAGCCAAGGTGCTGTGTTTGACTGAGTTAAGGCTGTGTGCTCTGACCCTCGACCAGCTAGTGGACCGAAAGCTCTCAGCCTCAAGCCAGAAGCGGACCAGGTGATCAGCTGAGCGAGTCTCCATAAACTGTATGAAGTAGGGCATGGCCACATTGTCTCGCAGGATCTGGTCTACGGTTTTAGAAAGCCGAGAGCGAGTCTCTTGAAGATGGTAATTGACACTGGAACGACCTGAAAAGCAAAAACACTTTTTAAACCCCAGTGCTACAAACCATGTTTCTTAAGTCGAGAGAGATAACAGACTTAAAGGGGCTATATGTAAGAATTTTCATGGATTCATGCTTTTTTTATTGCCAATGTGTGAACAGCTTGTAAGGAAACTTGAAAAAGGAGATCTTCCCAGGCTTCCTAGGTTGTCTATTAAAGCCTGTAGACTGATTTTTATGTGAAGGACTTGGGTCGTAAGTAGGGTGACCACCTGGTTATTGCTCTGTTGGAGGACAGTAGATGTCATTTTGCGAGACAATTATTGAATTCCATTAGTTGGAAAGCCTTTTTGACATGACGCTGGATGATAACATTTTACAGTTTTTTTCAGTCGCTAACAAGCGTCTGTCCAACCAGTTGTCACATTTTCAAAACTCTAAACACAATTAGCACAGCATCGGTCTTTTGTGGCCATACCATTCACACATTTCATGTCGTTTTCACATAATATGCAGTCAGTAAACACATTTCCACAATGCTTACATTTTCTTAACAGACAAGCTATACCTCCCAACAAAATTATGGATTGTTTTTGTAGTATTTACAAATGTTAACACACACCATCCCACAATAGCAAAAACAATATCATAACAAAAACTCTGCTTCTGCAATGAAGCAATTTATGTTGGGTAAATTGGGCCAACCACAGCTGTTTCCAGTCTGGCTTAGACTCAGTGACAGGGGTTTTTTTTTCTATTACATTGACACTATACAGTAAAAGGAGGACTTTAAGGAGTGATGTTTTTGGAAACAGAAAAAGACTAACACTGTAATGTCTGGACGAGGAAGAGTAAGAGCAAGGGGCCCAGGGAGAAGAGCAGGTGACGTGAGAGATGCAGTGAGAGATGCAGGAGCAGTGAGAGATGCAGCAGTGAGAGATGCAGGTGCAGTGAGAGGTGCAGGTGCAGAGAGAGATGCAGTGAGAGGTGCAGTGAGAGATGCAGTGAGAGATTCAGTGAGAGGTGCAGTGAGAGGTGCAGTGAGAGGTGCAGGTGCAGTGAGAGATGCAGTGAGAGGTGCAGGTGCAGTGAGAGGTGCAGTGAGAGATGCAGGTGCAGTGAGAAATGCAGTGAGAGGTGCAGCTGCAGTGAGAGATGCAGTGAGAGGTACAGGTGCAGTGAGAGATGCACGACCAGTGAGAGGTGCAGTGAGAGATGCAGGTGCAGTGAGAGGTGCAGGTGCAGTGAGAGGTGCAGTGAGAGGTGCAGGTGCAGTGAGATGCAGTGAAAGGTGCAGGTGCAGTGAGAGGTGCAGGTGCAGTGAGAGATGCAGTGAGAGGTGCAGGTGCAGTGAGAGGTGCAGGTGCAGTGAGAGATGCAGTGAGAGGTGCAGGTGCAGTGAGAGGTGCAGGTGCAGTGAGAGATGCAGTGAGAGGTGCAGGTGCAGTGAGAGGTGCAGATGCAGTGAGAGGTGCAGGAGCAGTGAGAGGTGCAGTGAGAGATGCAGTGAGAGGTGCAGGTGCAGTGAGAGATGCAGTGAGAGGTGCAGGTGCAGTGAGAGATGCAGTGAGAGGTGCAGGAGCAGTGAGAGATGCAGTGAGAGGTGCAGGTGCAGTGAGAGATGCAGTGAGAGGTGCAGATGCAGTGAGAGATGCAGTGAGAGATGCAGTGAGAGATGCAGTGAGAGATGCAGTGAGAGATGCAGTGAGAGATGCAGTGAGATGCGCAGTGAGATACGCAGTGAGAGGAGCAGGTGCAGTGAGAGATGCAGTAAGAGATGCAGTAAGAGGTGCAGGAGCAGTGAGAGATGCAGTGAGAGGTGCAGGAGCAGTGAGAGATGCAGTGAGAGGTGCAGTGAGAGATGCAGTGAGATACGCAGTGAGAGGTGCAGGTGCAGTGAGAGATGCAGTAAGAGGTGCAGTAAGAGGTGCAGGAGCAGTGAGAGATGCAGTGAGAGGTGCAGGAGCAGTGAGAGATGCAGTGAGAGATGCAGTAAGAGGTGCAGGAGCAGTGAGAGATGCAGTGAGAGGTGCAGTGAGAGATGCAGGAGCAGTGAGAGATGCAGTGAGAGGTGCAGTGAGAGATGCAGTGAGAGGTGCAGGTGCAGTGAGAGATGCTGTGAGAGGTGCAGGTGCAGCGAGAGATGCAGTGAGAGATACAGTGAGAGATGCAGTGAGAGATGCAGTGAGAGATGCAGTGAGAGATGCAGTGAGAGATGCAGTGAGAGATGCAGTGAGAGGTGCAGTGAGATGTAGTGAGAGGTGCAGGAGCAGTGAGAGATGCAGTGAGAGGTGCAGGTGCAGTGAGATGTAGTGAGAGGTGCAGGTGCAGTGAGAGATGCAGTGAGAGGTGCAGGTGCAGTGAGAGGTGCAGGTGCAGTGAGAGGTGCAGTGAGAGATGCAGTGAGAGGTGCAGGAGCAGTGAGAGGTGCAGTGAGAGATGCAGTAAGTGCAGGAGCAGTGAGAGATGCAGTGAGAGGTGCAGGAGCAGTGAGAGATGCAGTGAGAGGTGCAGGTGCAGTGAGAGATGCAGTGAGCGGAGCAGGAGCAGTGAGAGGTGCCGTGAGAGATCCAGTGAGAGATGCAGTGAGAGATGCAGTGAGAGATGCAGTGAGAGATGCAGTGAGAGATGCAGTGAGATACGCAGTGAGATACGCAGTGAGAGGTGCAGTTGCAGTGAGAGATGCAGTGAGAGGTGCAGTGAGAGGTGCAGGAGCAGTGAGAGATGCAGTGAGAGGTGCAGTGAGAGATGCAGTGAGAGATGCAGTGAGAGATGCAGTGAGAGATGCAGTGAGAGATGCAGTGAGAGATGCAGTGAGAGATGCAGTGAGAGATGCAGTGAGAGATGCAGTGAGATACGCAGTGAGATACGCAGTGAGATACGCAGTGAGAGTTGCAGGTGCAGTAAGAGATGCAGTAAGAGGTGCAGGAGCAGTTAGAGATGCAGTGAGAGGTGCAGGAGCAGTGAGAGATGCAGTGAGAGATGCAGTAAGAGGTGCAGGAGCAGTGAGAGATGCAGTGAGAGGTGCAGTGAGAGATGCAGGAGCAGTGAGAGATGAAGTGAGAGGTGCAGTGAGAGATGCAGTGAGAGGTGCAGGTGCAGTGAGAGATGCTGTGAGAGGTGCAGGTGCACTGAGAGATGCAGTGAGAGATACAGTGAGAGATGCAGTGAGAGATGCAGTGAGAGATGCAGTGAGAGATGCAGTGAGAGATGCAGTGAGAGGTGCAGTGAGATGTAGTGAGAGGTGCAGGAGCAGTGAGAGATGCAGTGAGAGATGCAGTGAGAGATGCAGTGAGAGATGCAGTGAGAGATGCAGTGAGAGATGCAGTGAGAGATGCAGTGAGAGATGCAGTGAGAGATGCAGTGAGAGATGCAGGTGCAGTGAGAGATGCAGTGAGAGGTGCAGGTGCAGTGAGAGATGCAGTGAGAGGTGCAGGTGCAGTGAGAGATGCAGTGAGAGGTGCAGGTGCAGTGAGAGATGCAGTGAGAGGTGCAGGTGCAGTGAGAGATGCAGTGAGAGGTGCAGGAGCAGTGAGAGATGCAGTGAGAGGTGCAGTGAGATACGCAATGAGAGGTGCAGGTGCAGTGAGAGATGCAGTTACAGTTACTTGGTTACTGTACCTAACCAAGAAATGTAGTGTAAAAACGGTGGATTGTATGTTTTTCATGCAAATACCTGTAAAACTGGAACATCAAAGTATGGTACATAAACTGTGTGTACCTTGTGAAGTGAAAACAAGTGTTATTCTTTGACAGAATAATTTCATTTTGAGTCAGATTTCCAGCGTTTTGGTAAAGTTAGTGTGTGCAGAGAAAGATGTGTTCTATTTTGAAATGAAGAGTTTTAACAAAATGTCTTTTTGAGAAGAAAATGATCCATTTGGCCAATTGTGTTTTGTAGGTGTGAGTCTGTGTTAAGAGTTTAGAAAAAGTACCTGAAGTATGGGTAAGCGCTTGTTAGCGATTGAAAAAAACTGTAAATCACCAATAAGCTCTGTTAATTGTGACCGGCACTCTATTTGCCCACATTCGAGTGATAAAATGTAGCCTATTTACTCTACAAAACGTTTTCAGTCTGCTCAATATATCAAACTAAGCAACAGGCTAGTAGGTACAAATTTCATTTTATACTAAAATAAATTTCATTAAAGGGGTCATCGGATGCAAAATTCACTTTTATATGGTGTTTGCATATAAATGTGTCTTTGCAGTGTGTGGACACAATCACCATACAATGAAAAAAATCCATTCACTCCTTTTTTTAATCTTCAAAAAGCCTAAACACTCTCAATAATCAAGCCGTTTGGATTGTACACTAAACAAAACAAAACAAAAACCCAATAAAAGGAATAAACAAAACACCAAAAAACAATAAACAATAACAAAAACAAACAAAAAACATATAGCAATAAAAACTTGACTAAACAAATAAAATAATAATAATCAAATGAAGCAATGATTGCATGTCCAAAAGTCCCCAATAGGATCCCAGGGCACTGCGTTGATAGTAGGACTGTACAATATTGTTAAAAACACTTAGTATTAGATGTTTGTTCAAAAACCCTAAAGTATGAACAACAGTAATGATGCCTACAGCAAACACCTGACTAGCAGAGCACCTTTAATGCCTCCAACTCAAACCCATGGGATCTCCACATCACACCCAGTCATCTATTACTTCTTATACAGCAGTGGCAAAGACTTTGTTCCATAAATAAACACATACACAAAACAAATATTATAATAGAGCAGTGACCTCCTTTGAATGCTTTGAAAGGCCACACCTTCCGGTTTCAACACAACGGCTACAAAATGATTCCAGTATCAGAACGCAAAGAAGAAGGGTACTTGAGCCGGAAAAATACCAACCCTCTTTGTGTGGAGACAACACGTTAAGATTTGACGTTAAAAGCATCGTCTTTACCAAGTCACCTTGCAACACTGGTTTGTCAACCAAAGACTGTCAAAATGCTACGGTAAAAACCTGATCTAATGTCTAATGGGTCTAATGGGACATTTTACAGTAAAATACTGATCCATGTATAGTTTTTGGAAGTGAAAAAGAACATCATATAAATCTTCTTAAGTCATCTTATAAATTACAGTAAAAAAACAGTGTAACACTAAACATTTTATGTATTTCATTTAAATAACCGTTTCTGCTTAGTTTTTTCTTGTCAGTTATGTACATTAGGGTTACATCTTATGTGGTTAAATGAATGTTTATTGCATTATTTTAGTTTCTTGTGTTAATACCATGATGGGTTTTGTATTTGTGTGTATGACACTGTGCGCACCTTCTAAATATTAGCATTTACCTCTGCTTGTGGAAAAGCTACTTATGATGAATAATAATACTTAGTTTTTCTCAGTTTTTCTTAGTTTTTCTTAGATGACCATGGCTTTTTTTCATTGGATTTTTTTCCAATGACGCATTTTTGCCTGAATAATCAACAAAGGAAAATCCATCCTTTACAGCTTCACTTTCATTAGTGATCTTTTAAATTGACTTCTATTATTTAAAAGTTGATATAAAAACAGCCTTATGATCAATTAATTTTTTTTGGTAAACTCAGTTTATTTAAGTGTTAATAAATACATTTGATTAATTTAATTGATTTTTTAAATAAACATTTTCCAAAAAAAATTTATTTTCATGAATTTAGAAAATGAATGAATATAATTAGAAAGTGTAATATTAATACAATTAAACAAAAAATATATATATTTTAAAACAAATTTTAAAGTCACTTTTGGTTTCGGTTTTCGGACAAGTGCATCTTGAATCTTCGGTTTCGGGACCAAAATATTAATTTCATTGCAGTAAACGTGGATTCAAAAAAAACAACTATTAGCACATATATGCATTTAATATTTACAGATTTAGTCTTTCTCTTCCTGGAAAACAGAGCAAAAATAATGATGAGGTATAATAATCGTATTAACTAGGTGGTTATATAATAGTTGTGACAGGCCTATTGTGAAAAGAAGCACTTGGAGAAGAAACAGATAAACAGACACGGACATATTCACAGTATCCGTTTAAAGTGGAGGAGTTTGCCTGAACAGGTTTCCACCAATCACAGAGCTACAAAAAGGTTAAGAGATTACGGCACTACACATAAAATCCATTCGGCCAGTGCGCTGCAAAAGCCATTTCTAACACTCCAGAAAGCTTCACTAAATCCTCCAACTAATGTGTGAATTCCTGCTCCCTCGGCCGCTGACACACACCAGATTTAAAATGCTCAGCACAAGTGTCTTGATGTCCTGACTGTTTCATGCTTAGGATGTTCAAAACTTTAAAGGGTTAGTTCACCCAAAAATGAAAATTAAGTCATTAATTACTCACCCCCATGCTGTACCAACCCCGTAAGACCTTCGTTCGTCTTCGGAACACAAATGAAGATATTTATGATTAAATGTGACAGCTGGATCACTCCTCCATAGGCTCCCTAAGGGAATGAATCCTGACGGCCCAGAAAGTCAATGAAGAAAATGTTTAAATATTCCATGTCACAACAGTGGCTCAACTATAAGTTTATCAAGCGACGAGAATACTTTTTGTGCGGAAATAAATAAAAAAATAACGACTTTATTCGACTATTCCTTTTCTTCCTTGTAGGCCTGAAACGAGACTTCAAGAGATTTCCACGACGCATGCGCGAGAATTGCGATCTCCTTCAACTACTTCAGTTCAGTTCTCGCGCGTGCGCGTCGTGGAAATCTCTTGAAGTCTCGTTTCAGGCCTACAAGGAAGAAAAGGAATATTCGAATAAAGTCGTTATTTTTGTTTTATTTCCGCACAAAAAGTATTCTCGTCGCTTGATAAACTTATAGTTGAGCCACTGTTGCGACATGGAATATTTAAACATTTTCTTCATTGACTTTCTGGGCCGTCAGGATTCATTCCCTTAGGGAGCCTATGGAGGAGTGATCCAGCTGTCACATTTAATCAAAAATATCTTCATTTGTGTTCCGAAGACGAACGAAGGTCTTACGGGGTTGGTACAGCATGGGGGTGACTAATTAATGACTTAATTTTCATTTTTGGGTGAACTAACCCTTTAAATAAAATAAAAAAAATAAACATAAAATGCTCAGCACAAAAACAGTAAGTCTTACAACAAATGTTGCTAACAAGCCTAGTTCAAGTAGAAAAAAGTAGAGCAGCTTTGAGATCAAATGGTTTAAGGGCTTTCACACCGGGGAGTTATAGGATCTAGCCACCGAGAACTAAATGTTCACCTAGGGTTATTTTCCTGGTTGCATTCGCACCGCCAGTAGGAACTCCGACCGACAGCGACGTCATTTAAGCGCAACATTCAACAACATGGAATGGATGACGGCGTGATCGGAGCTGTGTTTTTGTTATGTTGTGAGATTCCTGATAACGCAGATGGAATGTAAAGTGCAATCAAATCTGAGAAAAGAACAACATCACAGACAAAGGCGATGGGTAAATGTTGTTAACATTAGCCTTCTGTATGTTCATGTCATAAATATGTGTGCGTTTACACGGCTTTTTAAAAATGGCGAGTGCCGTTTCGTATGGCATGCGTTCGACCAATCAACGTACACTTACGTCACTAGTAGTTCCTATTGTGCTATTGTTCCCAGTTCCTGCGGTGTGAAAACGTCAAAAAGTGGATACTTCCATTACTTCTAGGAACTATGAAAAGATTCCTCTGACTGGAAAGCCTCTAATGAAAGTTCAGACTCAATCTCTCATTAAATATTGTAACATTAAAGTTACAATATTGATGAAAAAAAAAAAAAAACATTCAACACATAAAAGTTTTTCTGGACATTGTCACTCTCCTTAAATTTCACAGTGTTTTCATTGCAAATTTGCCAATGCGGTATCTTTTATTATTATTACATTTTTTTATTTACATATTTTATATATCTCATTTGGTCCATTTGTACAATTTCAACTTGTCCATAATGTCACGTTGCGCAAAAATCTGTTTTGACCTCGTGTTGTGGTTACTGGTAACTGGAAACTTGAATCTAGGAGTTTTTTTGTTGTTGTTGGTTTTTGTTTTTTGTTTTTTGTGTGTGTGTGTAGTTGTGTTTGGTCCTGTCCTGTGATTATACTGTTAATTTGTCTGTAAAACTGAAAATACTACAATAAATATAATATTGAAAAAAATAAAAATAAATTCTGGACACAGAATCAGCATTTAATTTTGAATGGCATGTATAATTCATGGCAGGTGTACCCAAGTCTCCGAAGTGTGCTGCCTCCATGTGGCTAGGCTGTTTTTTGAGGATAGCAGTGCGGCCACGAGCAAACGAGTCCATGTTGGCTGAGATAGCATTGATGGCCACATGGCTGGGTCCCGCCGCCTCCAGGATAGCATGATGGTTACGCCCACTGAGGGAGGGGGAGGGGGAGTGGGGCGACACTGGGGCTGGAGACAAGCACACAGAGAAGAAACATTCATACACAACAGAATACTACATTTCACTCCAGTTCCAATCTACAATCCTGCAATGCTAATCTTGGTAAGAAATGCTTACCACATGCTGATAAACCTCTACATGTCCTCCCCTAGATAGTTATTCAAAGCTTTTGAGTGTTACAACCCTAGAAATGGTATAGATTTTTTAAAGTAAACATTCTAGAGCACATAAAGGGGTTACATTAAAAAAAAAATCTATAATTAGAATCAAACAGATTTAGCAGAATTTATTTACATTTATGTGCAGAATGTTAAGAATGTGATTGTTTAGGACACATTGTTCATTTTTCCAAATAAACTCTACAAATTGTAACACCAACCCTGGTCAGTTTCCCCATTTGTTTGTAAAAATTGCGAGTTGATATCTTGCAATCCCGACTATTTCTCGCAACTCCAAGTTTATAACTTGCAATTATGAGTTTTAAGCCAGAGTTACAAGATATAAACTCACAATTGACAGAAAAGGGTCAGAATTGTGAGATAAAGAGTAGCAATTGCCTTTTTTATTTTTTTATTAAAAAATTTCAAAAAACAAGTTTCCGTTGAAAAGCAGCTTGCAAGCATAATGCAATAAAGTCCTGAAAAAAGGCCCGCTCACAAGGATGTTAACTATAAAGATATAGTTCTAAAAATCATTCTAAATATAAAAGAATAGCAGAG
The DNA here is from genome assembly GCA_030578255.1 of Tiaroga cobitis. NCBI lineage: Eukaryota > Metazoa > Chordata > Actinopteri > Cypriniformes > Leuciscidae > Tiaroga > Tiaroga cobitis. Next base: position 7,380,150 of record CM060595.1, read on the forward strand.
TCCACAGCCACACCACAACTATAAATAATAATGGCACCGAGAAACTATATCATTGGAATCACTTGTGAACATTTTTCCATCTGATGAATGATTTAAAAAAAAAAAAACAGCCAATCAGAATCCATCCTGCTTTAAAGAGCTCAAGCATTTAAAGCTGCAAAACGGCAGCATGTGCTTAGAATAAACAGAATCATATCATCCGTTGGTGCGGATGCTAATGTAACCTAGTTATTATTATAGTTATCGTTCTTGGTGTGAACTGTGAACTGACCTTTAGTCCCTCACATTTTTTGTGACACTGTATTTCCAGTCTGGGTCACATGCCAAGCAACTGAAACTACCGGTATAACTTGATACAAATTAACCTGGTCTATTGTTCTACATTCTAGCATGTTCTATGACAGCCCACCACAACATCACAAAAGTTACTATAAAGAAAAAGGACTATCACCCTCACATTTGCTGGCTTTGGCATCTGCTGGTCTCTCAGGTTCCTTTCCTTTAGCTGTAAGATAAAGAACACAGGAAATATCATTTATAATTTATGGCATCTCTTCTTGTCCTAATGATTATCCAGCACAGCAGCCGCTTGGGAACCAGTCACAGACACCCGTTATTTGAAGCAAAAAAGGCTGTGGCACAAATCCACACATCACTTATTTTTCCACTGCATGTTTTCTGGATTATTTGCATGGGGTGAGGCCTTGCTGGAGCAAACAAACAGACTAGCATCATGGAGCACAAAACAACAAGCATTTCCAACATCCCGCTCATTGTTGGCAGGAGTGCGAGCAAAGAGTGAGGATGATATTTCTCTTTACAATGAACAGCATGTTTCTGAGCTCATAACATATATTAACTCGCATATCTCTGATGGATAAAGAAAACAAAGTGTAATGACAAGACTGCATAACTGAAAACAAAGAGAAAAGGTTCCTATTAAATAGGACATGGGCTAAGAGGGCATCCTTCCTTCCCTTAGGGCTCTGACTGTCAGAGGATACATGTTTATGCTCTTTGTCATGCGAACAGTGGTTCTGGGAAAGATCGGTCACTTTATTTAGTGAAGATACAAAACTGCAGATCAATCTTATGGTTTAATATGTATGAACAACTAAAAGACAGCAGCAGCATCGCCACTCGTTTTGACCAATTCGTTCTCATGTTTCCAGCTGTGTGATTACCAGATAAGTGGGAAAATTTTTTTTATTATACTCTTAATGATTTTTGTAAATCATTTCCAGGCCTGGAAATCAAAATTTTAAAATTCCCTGAGGTTTTTCATGACCACAGGAACCCTGTAGAAGGGAGGATTTAAAAAAGGTAGGGAGGGACAGAGGGATGAACGGCTGGTTCACTTGGTTCGTTTGTCCGGACCAAAAACAAAACAAAACATTTAGTCCAGGTAATTTTATCGTTTTAACATTGCAGCATTCACATTGGCATTTTAATTTTACCGAACCTACAGGCATAGGGATGAATACGTTCACAATCTGATTGGTTGGCTTTTATTATGTCTATTTCGCAACAGAAACGTTGTGTTCTGGGCTAAATGCACTCGTTGTATGTGCATAGCCTACATATGATGGTATTTTGACCAGCTGAGAACATGAAGATCTTATAAAATGAGTAAAGGAGTCACAACAGCGTCAGGAATCCCTCCGTCACACACAAATGAAGATCTGTTGCGAGGAGACGCAGTTCTGATGCCTGTACTGAACTGTGATGGGCAACATCGCAACTACGACAAGACAAAACAGGTTAGTTTTACTCTAACCAAACATGCCAAGTGTGAACACACCCATAGTCAATCAGGGGGCCGGGGCCGAGGCCCACTAGGGGGCCTCAGCAAATTTAAATATATCAACATAATCTTAATTACAGGGTACCCCCAGGATCCTGCAACTTAAATTCAAGGCTTTTTAGGAACTTTTTAATACCATTTCAAATGAAATTCAATGCCAACTTCGTACCCATTCCGACAGAAGTATGAGGGGAAAATGTCAAATGAAATCTGTATACATTTTAAACCCTAGAAAATAATTATGTACAAGGAGGCTACTTGAATTAAATAAAACATTTTACTTCAATTATCACTTATACTTAATGCATCCGCAACAGCATTGTAGCGCGCACGTGTGTGTAGGCCAGTGTTAATTTTGGCAGCCATTTTTGATTTAGTCTTAGTCTTCAGACGAAAATGCTTATTGGTCTCAATCACATTTGAGTCATCCTGTTTTTTATAGTTGTAGTTGACGAAAAGTCTTTGCATTTTTTGTCAACTTTTGGTCAAACTGCAGTTACTTTACTTTTGATAGTTATTTTATATATTCTGAATGACTATATAATATATTTTATATATTCTGTCTTTAGACAGAAAATGTCATAATAATTATTCTCTCTAGGCCAATTCAATTAAGCTTATGAGAAATTATTGACATTGCACTCTTTAGCAGTAGCACTTGTAATGATAATGATCCCTTTTCCTAAGTTCTGTGGTTCTCCAATGTTTTAGAGTGCCGTACCCCCTGGTGCCCTCTCTTCCACTTAGACTGCAGTCACACCCTTTCCATTAAGGGACAAGATTTGCCCCCTTTAATAAATTTTTCCATTTGATTTTTTCATTAAATTTGCAATCTTAAAACACATAAAAATCGCCAGTAGGTGGCAGTAACTCACTATCTTTATGAGTGAGTCTTTGAGTCATTCATTCATTGAATCTCACGATTCGTTCAAAGCCACATATTTCGTTGCAAAATAGAGCAAGCCTGACAATGCTGTTTTAAATGTAGTACATCACTTAATGTTACCCTTTTTTCTTTTCTTATTTACTGTTGTATAAAATCAATGTCACATTTAAAATCGTGTGGATATTCGGGAAACATTGCATTCTTGCTCGTATGAACACTGGTGGATATATCAGCCTGCATTTTGATCGCAGGTTTAGTCGCACAAACAGCGCAAGCGGCTCGTGACAGAACACAGACTGACTGAATGACACTTTAATTTAAGTAGAACATCTTAAATAAAGATCGCTGAACTCCAGCTTGTCTGTGTTTTCAGATCATCCGCGCTTCTTCAGCAGTGTAGAGAGAGTGCGCGCGCATGGTTGCCAGATACTATTGAAAAGACCGGGTAGAAAATATGTTCTTTGAACAGAAAAGCTCTTATTTGGGGTTTAAATTCTGTCATTTAAGGCCACAGCGGATTAAACTAGGCTAGGTACTATCTTGTTCTGTACCTCACTTGCCTAGTAATCATAGTAACGGGTGCGCACGCGATCGCTTTTTCTGCTATGAGCGCGAGGTGCACTCAACGCTGGAGAGGGGGTTCAATCTTCAGCTGGCTGGCAGGAGCCGCCACTGGCATGTCACGTGACCTGTCAGTGGCTGGCTAGTTGTCTGGCAGTCTGCCTTTGGCAAGTTTCAGAAACCATTGATTTTTGATAGTTTTTGTGTTTTGTGTTCCTCCCTTTCTAGCTCATTTATTATGCATCTGTTGATATGATTATGTTCTTTAGTATGATTGCTGTTTTGAGGACTGTTATCCCAATATAACCAGTCAAATGGCCGTGATCCGACTGGCAGCTTACAGACGCTTGCTCGACGCTCATCCAGTCAGCCGCGGCTCATAGTGCGAGTATAACGTGTTGCCTGACTCTCTCGCTGCAAGGAAATAAATTGTTTTCTTATTATGAATAAAATGTCATGCCTTTATTCTTGTGTATGATTGATGTTTTGGGGACTGTTAGCCCAATATAACCAGTCAAATGGCCGTGATCCGACTGGCAGCTTACAGACGCTTGCTCGACGCTCATCCAGTCAGCCGCGGCTCATAGTGCGAGTATAACGCGTTGCCTGACTCTCTCGCTGCATGGAAATAAATTGTTTTCTTATTATGAATATAATGTCACGCATCTATTCTTCTTTGCACGTGTGTTGAATAATAGTTTAAGTGCGACAAGCAATGGCCTATATAGATTCTTGTTTTTTTATTTGTAAATATATTTTTTTCTTTGTTTTTATTTGTAACTAGTTTTTTTCTTGGGTTTTATTTGTAAATAGTCTTTGTAAATTTGAAAATAGTGATACAGTCTGTGCTAAGTGATTTTACCGTTAAAGTTGGCATTCTTTTATTGAATAATTAAAAAGCTTTCTTTTATCAAATTATTTAAAAGCATATCTATTTTGCCCTGGTTTCAGAAAATGGTCAAGGCAATGACAAAGATTCATGTTATTGGGATTAATTCACGTTTTTATAGGCTACTTTTTCACAAGGATTAAAATCGTCCCGGTCTAGTACCGTAAAAAAAAACGTGAATTAATCCCAATAACATGAATCTTTGTCATTGGCTTGACCATTTTCTGACACCAGGATATAGACCATTGCTTGTCGCACTTAAAGGCTATTATTCAAAACACACACAGTGTGCAGTTGCAAAGAAGAATAGATGCGTGACATTATATTCATAATAAGAAAACAATTTATTTCCATGCAGCGAGAGAGTCAGGCAACGCGTTATACTCGCACTATGAGCCGCGACTGACTGGATGAGCGTCGAGCAAGCGTCTGTAAGCTGCCAGTCGGATCACGGCCATTTGACTGGTTATATTGGGATAACAGTCCCCAAAACATCAATCATACTAAAGAACATAATCATATCAACAGATTCCTAATAAATGAGCTAGAAAGAGAGGAACACAAAACACAAAAATCAATGGTTTCTGAAACTTGCCAAAGGCAGCTGCCAGCCAGCCACTGACAGGTCACGTGACCTGCCAGTGGCGGCTCCTGCCAGCCAGCTGAAGATTGAACCCCTACTGCAACGCTGCATACATTTTGAATTAGCCTACATTAGATACAAATATATATAAGACCTTTGTAACGAAATCCAAGAATTTGTATACTATATTCAAGGCTTTTAAGGCCTTAATTTGAGATGATCAAATTCAAGGCTTTTTCAAGGCTTTTAAGACCCGCGGGTACCCTGAATTAAGATTAAAACAACTAAAAATATACATGTACAACATTAAACTGACACAAAATGTTTTCGAGTTTATTTATTTTGATCAGCTTAGAATGTAGGGCCTTTGAATATTTTCTGTGAAAAAAGGAGGCCTTTGAGTCAAAGGTTGAGAACTAACTTACTGGTGTAAATGCAATAGATACAACATTTCCGTTTGACCTTTGACAATCTAGCTTTATACCGGTAACCATCAGATCAAAGATGTGAATGAAATACTTTAAAAACTTTAAATCAACTGAAATGGGATCAAACTAGAATAAAAAAAAATGTTTTTGCTTCTATTTATGTTTATTCAGGATATGATTCATAAAATTATGCTCGTTTCATTCCATATTATATTCCAACGTGAGTTTTTTCAGGCATGGCTAGCCTGTCAGACGACTGACACTACAACATGCGTGTTACTTCGAACATCTAAAACAACGGGAGGGTTTTATGAATCAGCGTTATTCACCTAAAACATATAACTATAACTAACAAGTTTTCATTTGGTGATCTAAATATTCAAACGTGCACTCGAATAGGGAATATCCAATCCCTCTATAGCGGTTTTACACGATGTGCAGAAGATATGCATAAAAGGGATTATATGGCCAACATAAAGAATAAAAGAGTTTTGATGTCACATTCATGAGGACGTGAGCTCAGCATCGGTCCAGAAAAGCCCAAACTGTCCATCATCATCGAGCGGAGCACTTCCTTACCTTTCCGCCTGAAGAACGACATGATGAATCTGAAGCTGTGAACACTCGCTCAGCTCAGAGACAACATCCCGACAGCTCCCGAGTCCCTTCATTCATAACACTCTATCGCGCACAGCTTTCGCGTTGCTCATCTACATCTGCGCTCTTTGTCAAACCCGAAAAATTTCCAGTCCCTTCTTAGCTGGCCCGGTCGCCATATTGTCAATAAACGCCTCACTTCCGGAGTGTCTGCGGCACAGCGCTTCTGCTGGAATTATGGGAAAAGACCTGACAAATCAAAAGACTTAATTCCCATACAGGCCACATAAAATTCCTACACTGTGTTGTGAAGAGGATACTGTATCACAAAATTAGACATGACTTGCTAGGTGACATTCACAACATTTGTGTCTCTGACACCACTCCTGTTTTTGTAGGAGGGACAAATTATCAAGCATCATTGCTTGCATTGTCTTCGGACATATTAAATTGATATTTTATTCAAAGAACTTAGGATTAGTGTGAGCACTGTGAGGCATACATATAGCCTATTCAACTACATAATGGTATATAGATTTATTGCAATTGTGCCTTGCCGAGTCTGGTTTCTCTCACGATTCTCTTCTCCTGGTGGAGTTTTTATCCTTGCCTGCTTTTAACAGTATGTAGGCCTATATAGGGATGGTATAGTGTAAACAAATAAAGTCGCGATTATATCAAAATTGACTATTCTTATATTTTTAATAAATATTGGATAATTTATTATAATTTTTTTTTTTATTCATGTGCCGTCATAATATTCAATAAAAATAACTCCCCCTCCCGACTTCTCTTCTCTGATGATAGGCTTGTTCGACTTGAACCGGTGCTGCACAGACCGATCAGTGTATGACATCAAAGTCCCGCACTCCGTATGCTTTTGAAATGCTCTCGCGGTACTTTGATGTCATTAACCGATCGTTCTGTGCAGCACCGGTTCAAGTCGAACAAGCCTGATGTGTTGTACTGGCACGAGGGCAGGACAATCTGTCTGTCACGCCCAGATAGCACACGTCTGCAAGATGTCTGTTAAAGATAACTTTAACATCTTATAGACGTCTTTAATATGTCAGTTTTACATACATTCTAAATCATAGAACATCTTAAAGACATTTTCGAATCGTCTATTTGACATTTGACAGAAAACGTCCCATAGACATATTGCAGATGAGCAAACACTCTAAAAAAATACGTCTTCCAGATGTAAACACTCACGCCATCAGGGAGATCCACCAATAGAAAACCACAATGATTCAATTAACCAATTAATTCACGATGGACAAAATCAAGTCCCACCATACATTTTGTTATTGTTCGGTCATTTTACTTGTATATTCATCACAAGAAAGAATAAGAATAAACAAAAGACTATTCGTTTCATGCCAACTTCATGTTCCCCTGTATTCAATCATTTTATCCCTTAAAACTCATCTCTGATCTCCAAAATGACATATTTAAACGTTTTTCCTTGAAAAAAAAATATTCATACCTTAAAATAGCTTGAATGTAACTCTACACCCTTGCCTCATTTAGTATACGCGGTTCTGTGAATATGCAAATTAACCCCCCCTCCACTCACTCACACCAGCTCAAAGATCCACTCTTTGACGATCACACGTTGATGTGATTGGTTAAGGTAGTTTGTGATGTCAGAAACAACAGCGATTTTAAACCACGTTTTTGAGTCTTTGGTTCACTGCAGTTTTAAGGAGAAAATACTCAGCAACTTAAAGCATATTACATAAACAACATTAAAAGCTTGATTTTTTACCACAGGGGGACTTTAAATTATTATTTTCATGACTTCATATTACCGGTAATTGAAAGACTACGTGGATTTTTACTTTTAATAAATGCTTTTTGTGTGTGAACAAGCACACAGATTCCGGAAAACCACTCACAGTGGGAATGAACCAAAAGCAAACGATTCTGGCACAAATTATTGATGTATTTCCTGCAATCTCTGTGTGAAAAGGGCTTCTGAAATGGCAAGTGTTGATGGTTGTCCTGGTCAGTAGTGGTGAGAATTTACCAACTGTGGTCCGAGGAGGGACAAACTACAAACCAGCGACTGGGTGTTGGGTGACCAAGACTCCTCGATGCACGAGGGCAACAAAGGCTATCCCGTCTGGTTCGAGCCAACAGAAGGTCTACTGGAGCACAAATCATACAAAATTTTAATGATTGTTATGGAAGGAATGTGTCAAAACATACAGTGCATCGCACTCTGCTGCGTATGGGGCTGCGTAGTCACAGACCAACCGATCAGAGTACCTATGATGACCCCTGTCCACTGTCGAAAGCGCCATCAACGGGCACACGAGCGACAGAACTGGACCTTGGAGCAGTGGAAGAAAGTCACCTGGTCCAATGTGAAACCCTGGGTCCGGTCATTCATGTGGACGCAACTTTGACACATGCCACATACCTAAACATTGTTGCAGAGCAAGTACCGTACACCCCTTCATGACAATGGTGTTCCCTGGTGGAAGTGGCACACTGCGCACATTGTTCAGGAATGGTTTGGAGGAGCATGTGTTGCCCTGGCCTGAGTGGCCTCCAAATCACCCAGATCTGTGGATGTGCTGGACCAACAAGTTCGATCCACGGCGGCTCCACCTCGCAACCTACAGGACTTAAAGGATCTTCTGCTAACGTCTTGGTACCAGACACCACAGGACACCTTCAGGGTTCTTGTAGAGTCCCACCTCGCGGGTCGATGCTGTTTTGGCAGGACGTAGAGGACCAACAGCATATTACGCAGGTGTTCAAATTTTTTTGGCTCATCTGTATACTGTGAATTACACAAAAGCAAAATATTTGAATGGAACTAAAATGGCAAGATTGTAAAATGTATCAACTGTCCCTTTACAGTTTCATCATCTCCCTCTATTAATATAATTTTGATAATGCTCCAAACCCTTCTATGACAGACTCTGGGTCATTCACATTATGCCTGGCTAAATAACACATTATGTGACATAGTTCATTGTGAATTTATCTTTACAATGTGTATGGATAATGTCTGTGGTGCTGCCACCTTTTTTTGTTAAAATGACACCAATTTAAAAAAAAAAAAGTGTAGAAAAATAAAAGACAACACTTCACCGTTAACTTTTTTATTGCATGAAAATCTTGAACAATGCCAAAATATTTTGTAAACATGTGCGCTGTTACAGAGGCACACACATTGAGAAAAACTAAAAAAACAGGCCCAAAGTACCACAACTTGACATGTGTCCATTTTTTATTTTCCCTTCATTTTTTCAACCGTTAAAGCGTTTATCTGAAGCAGTTTACACAGAGTTTCCTGCTCTGAGTGTCTTCACCCGGGAAGAGCAGATAGCATCAAGCAACATCCATGCAAAAAACACTTTGGACGTCACCATCATTGTTGCCCTGCCCCGGAGTCCAACAAACAGAGAAGAAAAGCTGCGGAGAGAATACAAGACAAAATAGAATTAAAAAGAAAGATAAAAAGACAAGAAGATGAGATGTTAACGTGCATTTTGCCAATACAAAAAGGCTCTATGGTGGATTATTCTCACCTCTACGATCAGGCCATGCTCATTTCTCCATGGCCACCTCAATGGCAGTCACAACTGTTCTGAGTTTTGAATCGGAGTCAACAAACCCATCTCCATTCTGTCAAAGAAAATATCAGACAAATATAAAATATTACAGCTGTCCTTTACCATTTTAGATTTGAGTAGCAAACAGTTCAATCAAAAAGAAAGACTGTACTGTGCAGTAATTAGGAATACATGTAACTGTACAATTTAATGTCACCATGAAATAAAAATGAAAAATTCTCTTTTTTATGGAATATTGCAGTATTTATTATTTGTGCACATCATTTTTTTTTAAATTCATGCGCCCTTGTAATCTTTAATTAAAATAACTTCCCCTCCCTATTGCAGCGTCATCTCTTCTCTGATGAGTGTTTACTGGCGCAAGGGCGGGGCAACTTGTCACTCACATGAGATCGACCAATAGAAAACCACAACCATCCAACCAATTACCGATGGACAAAATCAAGTGCCGCCCTACATTCATTCTGGTTCAAGATGATGTCTGACTCGTCAGGGTTGTCACAACACATGTCACAATAATGAATAAAAGACTATTTCAACGTCTGTTTCATGCCGACTTAAAGTACAGTTTAAGTGAGAAACAGTATGAAGCCAGGAGTCATATAATGGTAAATCATATGCAATATATAACAGTGAGAGAGGATCAACTCTTACCTTCTTTGAGTGCACCAACTTGCCATTTACTTCCACCTCAAACCAGCCTGTGGTTGATGGTGTACCCACACCAGTCTGAGCATGAGAAATCATAGTAACATGAGAAAGATAATTATGAGAAAACAACACTTTGACCAATTGTACTGTGCATTCCACATTTAACAAAGCATCATGTTTTATTGTCAGAATTACACCATAAAAAAAGGCAATCATTTAAATCACATACGATCTCAAGTTCGCCTGGGAATTCATCCTCAAGCAACGTCTTGAGTTTGGTGAACTATTTGAATAACAAGAGACAGATGTATAGATGCACAATATTCTTCCACACGTTAATATTATATTGCATTATTATGATATACACACAATACATTTAAGTAATAAATAAAACTTACCTTGGGCCTGTACCCTCATCCACCACTAGGAGATGACAAACACACACACACACACACACACACACACACACACTTAAATGATATTCACCTCATTGGTCAAACCTTAATTTGCATGGTAACTAGGGTTAACTACTGTTTCGTGAAAAGTGAGATTGAGAGAATCGGTGAAAGCATTATTTAACATTTCTGATTCCAGTCTTGTAAGCCACCAGTCATGGCTCGCGAACATGTTTATTATGTAAATTAAAAATATTTAACCTATGCAAGAATCCAAGCAATTCAAACGCAAGGGTGGACTTAACAACCAGAACACAATGGGCAAAAAAACAACAACCGCAACCCTGCCTGTTCCTGCCATTATTATTGCCTGACACATACGACCTTTAATTGGTTAAACATTTCTTTTATTCGAACGTGTTAAACTTAGCGTGTTATAAGTCAGGTTCTTAAAAAAAGGAAAAAGCTTCTGTCGAAAAGCTGGATTGAGCGTCAACAGTGTAGCAAAATAAATCGCCAAGTACAATATAACCTACCAGTAAATGATATGAACTTTGACGGTCATCCTGGCAGGTGATGTGGGTCTTGACTGGATCAAGCGGTGGTTGTGCTGTGTGTGCAGAGACTCAACTGATGTAATTACTTTCTGGTCTGGAATTTTGTTTTGTTGCTATTTCCTGGGATGTTATGAAAGAATTGAGGCGGAGCAACTGACGCAGCATGCACCACCAGCAGAGCACACACACCTCTCGCGAGACTTCATACAGTTCCTGTTCACTACACGGAGCAGCCCTTTAAGCCTTATTCAGGCTGGACTAGTCTTATGGTGCGTTCACGTGCTATGGTATTTATGGTAAATACCAAAAGCCGACGTGGAAAATGCACATGAACACCCCCTCATGTGGTATTTTCCACTGGGCAACTCGTAGAATATTTTGATGCACGAGTTGCCGAGATGATATAACCTTTGACCTTTTAAAAATGTCGGAGAGCAACGCGAGAGTCGTGAATGGTAAAAATATGTACTATCAGAGAATGTCTAATTGAAGAGAATTGGCACTCTCTGGTTACTTCCGGTTTCTGGACTGGCTGCAGTAACACGTCTCTGTCCATGCGGGGGCGCTCGCAGGCGAAAGCAGAATGAATGGGAGACTATGGGGTTTCACCCCCAGAAATCCACTTTTCTCAGGATGTAATTTTTTGTCAAGTAATTTAAAAGTTGCATTCTAAAGAGAGGGCTAAGATAATACACTCAGCTGAAAATAGCATTTTTAAGTTCACTTATCTGTTCTAAAAATCCCTTCAAAAATGTGATGACGTCACATAATAGCAGAATGCTAGCGTGTTCCGGCCAACAACGGCCTAACCTGTAAGAAATCGAAAGGACATATACTCGTTCTTTCGCCTGTTGGCCTATAATCTATATTGAACTTGCGGCATTAACAATAAAATCTATGTTGATTCAACGACAAGCAGGAGAAAGAGATACATTTAGCCGTTTAGCCCCATAGACTCCCATTCATTCTGCACTCGCCCGCGATCACCTCCAGTGGAATTCTAATGGAACTGCAACCAAGATGATACACAATGGGGCTAATAGGAAGTGCCAAGGCTCTCCGTTAGACGGGCTCTGGTACTATTCATAATCTAGAAAATATACAGCATATTATTTTACCGTTTGAGTTTTGATAAATCATTTTCTTGCTGTAGCAGATGACTTAAGCAATCTAAAATAGTTTTAGCTAAATAACAGGTCTGGATCTCCATCTTTTTACCACATTACGACAACAAAAGCACTTGAACGCAACACACTGGTAAATACCAGTTCACAAGTGGAAAATATCATATTTCCCATAGCACGTGAACGCACCATTAAAGGGTTAGTTCACCCAAAAATGAAAATTAAGTCATTAATTACTCACCCCCATGCTGTACCAACCCCGTAAGACCTTCGTTCGTCTTCGGAACACAAATGAAGATATTTATGATTAAATCTGAGAGGTTTATGACTGCTAAGGGAATGACACCGGACGGCCTAGAAAGTCATTAAAGAAAATGTTTAAATATTCCATGTCACAACAGTGGCTCAACTATAAGTTTATCAAGCGACGAGAATACTTTTTGTGCGAAAAAACAAACAAAAATAACGACTTTATTCGACTATTCCTTTTCTTCCTTGTAGGCCTGAAACGAGACTTCAAGAGATTTCCACGACGCATGCGTGAGAATTACGATCTCCTTCAACTACTTCAGTTAAGTTCTCGCACGTGCGCGTTGTGGAAATCTCTTGAAGTCTCGTTTCAGGCCTACAAGGAAGAAAAGGAATAGTCGAATAAAGTCGTTATTTTTGTTTGTTTTTTCGCACAAAAAGTATTCTCGTCGCTTGATAAACTTATAGTTGAGCCACTGTTGTGACATGGAATATTTAAACATTTTCTTTAATGACTTTCTGGGCCGTCCGGTGTCATTCCCTTAGGGAGCCTATGTAGCAGTCATAAACCTCTCAGATTTAATCATAAATATCTTCATTTGTGTTCCGAAGACGAACGAAGGCCTTACGGGGTTGGTACAGCATGGGGGTGAGTAATTAATGACTTAATTTTCATTTTTGGGTGAACTAACCCTTTAATCCCTTCCGAATCTGTCATGTCAGTGATTTTCTCACACAACCTTTGTAAAAAAAATCCCAGGGCAAATGACCTACTGTTTTCGGCGAACACAGTGGTACTCAAAAATCAAATCCCGTGCGAATGTTTGTGATTGCTGATGTCTTCTCCTCGTGTGTTTTTAGATCTAAGTTAACTTAACTGAGCTAGCTTTTGTGCACCATCTTCGGCATACTTTCATTGGGTTTCAATATGGATGGTATCCGACGACAAAAAGAACATAGGGCCTACCAAATATAAAACACATTACTCAACTCAGATTCTCAGAAGCTTATTATACACACATACGCAACGACGCCTCTTATTTTTTTTTTTTAACATTCTCATTACTCAGTCGGCAATTAATTATAGCCTATAGTTTTTCAAGAGTAGGAGAGTAGGCTACTGTCGTTTTTTTCCACTCGATGGTGCGCTTGATGAATTAATTACACATGTTATGTCTCGGGTCGCGCAGCCGATAGTTTGATGATCAGTTCACTGAATAAAACTCAATAAAATAAGCACTTAGACCTAACTGGAAAATAACTATTAAATAATAAAGTAATTCGAGAACTTGCTGGCTAAAATCAGCTTGAAAATGCTATCTCATGATGAAACAAAGGTGAATCCGTCATTTCTTTACCATTTAAAGGTAGGCTATGTTCTTTCATCAGTCAGTCGTTTAAGTCTGGTGGTCGAAAGCTTCTGGAAACATCAAAGAAGACAATTCTAGAGAAAGAGCAAGCAGAGATTCACGAGTGCACAGGACAAAGTTTGAGAGCGAAAGTTTATTATAAACAGCCACTGCTGTGAACTCCTAAAGTTTACTTACATAGGGGTTTTCATAACGAAACAAAAAGATCGCTTAGTTGTATTTTTTTCTTAGGAGGCCTGGTCATAACTTTTCTACTCATTGACCTAACGTTACTGCTAGTTGGTCAGACTGGTTCTTAAGACAGTCTTAGCCTAGTGGCTGTATGCAATTGGGCTTGACAATTTATTGTGCAATAAATGGACATATTGATATGATTATAGGTTTCCTGAACAGGTGGTGCTTAGTTGTACGTCATCGTGGCGGTCATTATTCTATGAAATAATATCCAGTCTTTTTATACAGCAAGTAATATTCCACAATATGCACAAAATCATAAAATAAAATTGCTGCAATTACTTATTGACCAACAGTAGTTGTTGTTGTTTTTTAAATAAATGTTACTTGACAAATAATTTGAAATGTAATAAGGCACTTCAGGCTCTACAGGCTCTACAATACTTTAGTTTTGACATGTTCCTCAGCAACAGTCTCTAGGGCGTTTCTGCAACCAGCCAAGACGACAGAAGCTGTTCCCAACCCTTGGGCAATCTGAACCATCAAAACAACTCGTCTTAACTGAGATTATATGGAGGATTTATTCGTCCAACCTTTGAAAACTATTAGTGATTTTAGGCATTATATGAGTGAATACATTAGTATTATCCATGACTTGCATGTTGAATAAACCCTATCATCATTAGCATTAGAGGCCATAATATGCCCTTTTACAAAATCTTGATTTTGTTCTACTATAATAAGTTTTCATGCTTGAATGTTCAAAAAACACATTTTTTTATATATTTGACATTGTTGCTGCAAGTCTGTTTAGTTCCTGTCTCAATGAAGCCCCTCTTTCTGAAATGCAATCTGATTGGTCAGCTGGACCAGTTTTTTTATTTCGCATAAGCCTTGGACGGGAATTATTTAAATGATGAATATTATGACATTTTCATTCCCAGAAAAAAAACTCAAAGACTACAATCGAGGCGTTTCAGGGAGTTCAGAAACTGATATAGAGAAGAACTCCCTTAATAGGTCCTCATAAAGACCTGCAGACTATTCATTGTCTCTATTCTCTGTGGCAGAGATCTTGCGTGGTCTTTTGGAGGGCGGCACTAGATGTGCAGGTAGCTCATGAGGGAGACCAAAGCCCTCTAACTTCACCTCAATGAGATGGCCGGCCAAAGCAAACTCCTCGTCGTCTAACATGCCATCACAGTCCACATCTGCCAGCTTCCAGATTCGTCCCAGAACTGAGCTGGGCAGACGAGTGTTCATCATCCAGTTCTTCACTTTAGTCCCACTCAGCTTGCCCTCGTGAGGCGAGAGGTTGTAAAAGATCTCATCGTACTCTTGTTTATCTTTTGATGCCACCCATTCTTCATCTGACACAAGAGCACTTTCTCCATTGGATCCAGAGTGATGAAATGGGTTCCCCACAATAAAAGGGCCCATGTGAGACCCTAGAAAAGGTCCTCCTTGCATTAAAAGCTGGTCAGCTGCCTTTTCTTCTTGGCGTAGAAGAGGCATCAGCTTGGCAATGTCAGTGTTTAGGAGCTCGTCCAACCCACATAAGAGCTTAGGCTTGAGGCCTTTAAATTTGAAGTCGTGACTCATGAGTTGCTCCTGTGTGATGATGTGAGAGTGAAACTGCTTGTCAGACAGATATCATATACTGTAGTGTAACTTGCTTTTAATTCTTATGCTTATAGAAGCAGCAGAAAATAAAATTTAATAATGGGCATGCTTGATTATAAAGTATTTGAACTGTTATACACCTGCATCTTGGCGCAATCTGGAAAATCTCCACGTGGAATCTGATGCCTCTGTTGGATTCTTGAGTAGATGACGGGAAGATCATAGATTAGATCTCTCTTCTTTTTTCCTCTGCAGAAAACGAAAGGCATCTCTTCTTTTAGAGAGCCAATGATGTAAGCATGGGCCTGTGGGTGAAGAAAGGAAAGAGAAGCCACATTCATGTTTTAGTAGGACTACATCAACTGACCGCAACAAAACAAGCAGGTAGATGTATTTCAATCACAGCAGCAACTAAATCATTAGTCAAAAATTGTGTTTTGTTTTCTCAAAAAGACACCTTTCACAAATTCCATGTTTTCTCATCTCTTTCAAAACAATCGCTCCCACAATCTCAGCAAAAGCAGCAGTGTGTCACATATTATGTAGTAGAGATGCAGCATAATTACATGGATATTTTATCCAAAATGTATAATTCTGTCATCAATTACTCCCTCATATAGTTCCAAGCGCCAATGAGACTTTCATTCATCTTTAAATCAAAAATGAAGATGTTTTTAATGAAAACAGAGATTTCTGTCCCTCCATTGAAAAAGCATTTCACCAAAACATTGATGCTTCAAAAAGTTCATAAATTGAGCGGTTTAAACTAGATCTTCTGAAGAGACACAATCACTTAAAGGTGCATTGTGTAATATTTAGAAGGATCTGTTGACAGAAATGCAATATCATATCCATAACTATATGTTTTCAGTGGTGTATAAAGACCTTACTTAATGAACCGTTACGTTTTTATTACCTTAGACTGAGCCATTTCTATCTACATACTCCGCGGGTCCCCTTACATTGAAATGCGCCGACATGTTTCTACAGTTTGCTTAAATTTCGGCCTTTTGTCTCCATGCGTGAAACCATTAGTGAAGAATTTTTCGAGTTTGTCGATAGTGCTCTTAAATTTGACAAACAGATTAGTATGGTAGTCAAAACCAGTTTTTTTCTTCATCTCAGAGTCCTAGCTAAAGTTAAATCATTTTTTTCTTTTAAGGACTTTGAAAGGGTGATTCATGCTTTTATTTCAACAAGGCTTGACTATTGTAATTCTCTTTATTTGGGCATTAACCAAGCATCTCTTAACCGTCTGCAGATGGTACAGAATGCAGCTGTTAGGCTTCTTACTGGTGTGCGTAAACGAGAGCACATTATATTACTCCAGTTCTGAAATCTCTGCACTGGCTCCCAATCCATTACAGAATTGATTTTAAAGTCTTGATGCTGGTTTTTAAACCTTTGAATGGATTGGCTCCTGTATACATCTCTGATTTATTATCCAATCACGATCCTGGAAGGTCTCTTAGGTCATCTAACCAGGTTAGATTCAAAACGAGAGGAGATCGAGCTTTTGCCGTTGCGGCACCAAAACTTTGGAACAGCCTATTTTTATTAGAACTGCCTCTACACTGCATGAGTTTAAAGCAAAACTCAAAACCTATCTTTTTTTTGGCTTATAATTGTAGCTGATTTGTGCTGTGTCTGGTCTGTTCTGGAATTGATGTTGTACACGGTGTTAAATGCTGATGATATCGGATATAGTGTACAGCACCTTGGTCAACAATTGTTGTTTTTAGTGGTGCTATATAAATAAAGTTGAGTTGAGTAGCCCTAAACGGACAAACGCTTTTCGTTACTATGTTCTTCGTGCAAGGAAGCTAGCTAAAGTCAGCGAATAAAACACTGACACAATGATGAACAAGTAACAATAATATTCGCATTAACATATCGTTTTACTGAATAATAAAGTAAACCTAATTTCTTAATTTATCTTTGTAAAGAAACCTCACTGCTTAACTGGCTACTCTTTGCTGTCTCGGACGACAATTTTTTTCCCCTGTCGGCCACCGTAACTTTTGTTGGTTGCAATTCGCAACCTCACCACTAGATGTCGCTAAAATCACATACTGCACCTTTGCACCACTAGTCTCCCCCACCCCGCCCCGCCCCAGTGTTGGTGTATTTCCAAATAAAAGAGGAAGTTCAGATGCTACATGTTGAAAGGTCTGTCCTATTAAGAAAAGGTTTACATCACAGCAAGTCAAAATAGGTTGTATGTTGATGTAACACAAATGTTTTTTTAATCTTTTTCTTAGAAGAGAAAGACTTAAATGCATAAGCTTGTGTATCTGCTCAATGACAATTTTGTCAACTCTTCTCAATCCTCTAACATAGATGGCCTCAAAGCTAACAGACTTGGATTAAAAGTTACTGAAGTTCAACTGATATTTTATGGAACCAAATCAGTCGTGAAAAGCACAAAGGTCCTCACCCTCGCAAGCCGTGCTCGTTTCACCAGATCATTGAGTTTCCTCAGTGCAGAATTTCGTGGCAGGTTCCGAATGTCTGCAAAAAGGTCTTCCTCCTCTTGCTCAAACAGTTTCTGATTGTCTGTCATACGTATTGGAGAGGACCAGAAGGAGCCGATGTAGACTCTCAGAACCTCTGGAGTGCAGAACACCTTCCCGAGGGACCACATGAGGGCGCCGTAGACTCGCATCAGCTCCTGTGAGTCCACCATGTCGGCCTTGTTGAGCACCACTCTGAGCTTGTCCTCATTGCCTCGCAATGCCATTATAGTGCGTGAGAACTCATCAGAGATCTCTAGTTTGTGTGCATCACACAAGAGGATGATGCGGTCAACGTGCTCTGCAAACCAGCGGATAACTGCCGGAAAGTCATACCCTGAAAGAAGAGAGAGACGTTAAGGTAATGCACAGGTGTTTGATCAGATATTCAAATTTTGATCAGCAAATTTCAATTGGATGTGAGAGTCCCTATGCTCTACTCTGGCCCTCAATGTCCAAGCTGTAATCAAACATACCTGAACAAACTAATCAAGGTCTTCAGGTCTTACTAGAAAGCTGAAGGTGTGTTTGATCAGGGTTAGAGCTAAACTCTGCAGGAAAGTGGATCTCGAGGGAGACAACCCCACCCTAGTCACTCTGAAAGTCAGAGCCCTTGAAGTGAGGACTTTAGAGGGAGAAGGGCACTTGCTTCTCTGATGTACCCGTTTGGAATGCACTTGGCAAAAGGAGCAATGAAAGACTATGTACTTCACCTGAAATGTACATTTAAAAATTATATTTGTTTTTTTAAATGCATTATTTATTTGTGTGTGCGTGTGGTCTTGGTATTTCCCACGTTATGGGGACCAAATGTCCCCACAAGTAAAGTAATACCAGTACATTTTTACCTTTTTTGGTCCCCATGAGGAAACAAGCTTATAAATCATACAGAATTATCTTTTTTTTTTATCTAAAAATGCAACAACAAAAAAATCTGTTATGGTTAGGTTTAGGGGCTGGGTTTGTGTAGGGAGACAGAATATACCGTTTGTACAGTATTATAATCATTACGTCTATAGAATTTCCCCTATAAAACATGGTAACCCAACAAAATCCAGTGTGTGTGTGTGGGTTCCCTCAACTTGTTAAACTTGCTGTCTCTTCTTTGGATCCTGCAAGAAGTTACTTTTATCTATATGCATCATCCTCAGTCACATGACCATAAAGGATAAAATTACTTCCTTAAAGTGATCATCACATGCACTCTTCACTAACAGACTTAGAAGGACCCTTAGTGAAGGGATTCAGTTGTTCAATTCCATTTGTAACAGCGTCCCCTTCCCGAAGTGCCATTCAAGGGCACAAAAAAGCCCTATATTGTCTCATAATGTGCACCAAAGAGCATTGCAATCTTCTGAGGGCGACATCCATGAGAATAAATTCAACTCCACCTCTTTACTTGTACATGGAGTATAAAGGCAGGCCTTGGGTGAATATTATGATTTGCATGCAAGTCGTTTCATCCCTTCATTGGTTGCGTACAGCACTGTTTATGACACTTCATACCTCTACTCATTTTGCGTTTGGCCACAGACAGGATCCCGGGTGTGTCAATGATGCTGATACTCTCTAGGACTCGGTTGGGTAGATGTACACACTGGAATCTGAGAAACAGCAGATGAACATTACTTCATTCCAGCTGTCTAATGCTAATTCAGTATCAGTATCTTCAGAACATGGGAAAAACATCCACAGATGCTTCCTCAAAGGGAACCCGGCAGCTTAACCCAAATAATGATGCATTAATGATTTCCTCTCCAGGCTATGTCCACCCTTTCACAAGAATAATCTCTGCTGGTGGAGTGATTTTGACTCTTTCTGTCCAAGTTAAACAGAGTTTTCCCCCTGTGATTATTATTTCTTCTTATTGCATCATTGCTTCTGTCTCACTTACCGATTGAGGAAAGTGGTTCCAAATGGGCTGAGTTTGCGGAAAGGCTTATTGGGATCCACAGTCAAAGCATTCCCATGAATAATTCCCTCAATCTCTCCATGCATTATAGCAGTGAAACTGTTGGTTGTTGGTTCTGGGCCTACTCTGCTTCCTGGATACTCTTGTTCAAGAAGATATCTGCCACACATAAGAACACACTGCTTAAACTAGATAATAATATAATAGGTAACACTTTAGTTTAGGGTCCAATACTCACTATTAACTAGTTGCTTATCAGCATGCATATTAGGATATGGGCATTCCTAAACTTAACAACTAACTTACTACCTATTAAAAGCAGTAATTAGGAGTTTATTGAGGCAAAATAAGTTAATAGTTAGTTAATAGTAAGAATTGGGGCCTTATCTAAAGTGTGATCATATAATCCCTTAAACAGGCAATGTGAACTACAACTCTTCAGTCTCTTGTAGGAGGCGCGAGAGAGTTTCTCATCCAGTACTTTTTTCATTTATCATAATTGGACCCGTTTTAAGAATCTGGGTCACATGGCTTTGTTCAAGTTTTCTGGGATCGTTTAGTACGCCTGACCTAAAATCAACACTGCTGCCAATGGTGCAGGACATTCTGACTTTGTGGAAAGTAATTACATATTAATCTTTTCCTCAGTAAAAAAAAATAAAAGAGATTATGAACATTGTCTTATGATGCTGAAAAAAAAGTCACATGTTGTTCATGCTGTTATTTAGCACATTGTGAAATGTTTGTATCCCCTGAGATGGATGTAGTCCAGATATAAAATGATTTGTTTCTATTCATTTTCCACTCTTGCCTGTTTAATGGATAATATGATATGATATAATATTAGTATAACAGTGGTAAAAGATGCATTTCTTCAAGACATTACATTACTTACTAGATGTGAGATATATCTTAACATGTTTTTATACTTTTATTAATTCACATGTAACAAGTTTTTATTTTAATTTTATTTTTTATAGCACTTATAACTATGCATATTGTTCTGAAGAAAGATGCGATCATTATTCACCTGATAAAAGTGGTCTTGCCTGTAGAGCACTGACCCAACACTAGTATCATGGGCTTATTGTCGAAGTCTGCATCTTCAAGGCTTGATGAGTGGAAATCGGAGAAACCATAATACTTCTCCAGAGGGAGCAATTTTTGCCGGTAGAGGGTCTTTAAAGCCTCAGTAACTGTATGAACTTCCTTCAGACATTTACCACCCCTGTTATTCATTTCTTTACCAGCCATTGGGCAGCAGCGGTCTGAGAGCTTCAGAGTTTTCCTGTACATACATAATACAAATGAATGAATATATGATGGTTTTAATGGTAGAGCGAGAGAGAGAGAGAGAGAGAGAATTTCACATCACAAAATTAAACAATAAAACACAACTTCAACATTTATTAGGTGAAAAAAGAGATTGTATCCTACTAGCAGCAAGATATGATGCCGGTCAAAAAAAAAGAGGGAGGAGTCGACTAATCAATAATGCGCTCACATACACACACTCCTACACACACACACACACACACACACTCACTGAATTCTAAATAGTTCATAGAATTCTGAAATGTTGATTAATTGTTCTACTTACCTTTTTATTTTATTTTATTATTTATTTATCTATTTATTTATTTAATGTACGTATATGTATGATGAGTGGAAAGGCTTTGGCAATACATTGAAATAATTGTCATGCCAATAAAGCAGATTTGAATTGAATTAGAGAGAGAGAGAGAGAGAGAGAGAGAGAGAGAGAGAGAGAGAGAGAGAGAGAGAGAGAGAGAGAGAGATTGACTTAATTCTTTG
Source organism: Tiaroga cobitis (assembly GCA_030578255.1). Classification (NCBI taxonomy): domain Eukaryota; kingdom Metazoa; phylum Chordata; class Actinopteri; order Cypriniformes; family Leuciscidae; genus Tiaroga; species Tiaroga cobitis. The sequence continues at coordinate 7,401,874 of CM060595.1, forward strand.
GAACCCTCTTTACAAAACCAATTTAATATCTAATTTATGTTATCTGTTTATTTTTCTTCCTTTTAAGGATCTGGAAACTGTTATTCATGCATTTATTTCAACAAGACAGGACTACTGCAATTCATATTTAGGGATTGCTCAATCTCGTTTATTTCGCCTCCAGCTGGTCCAAAATGCTGCAGCCAGACTTTTAACAGGGACTAGAAAGTATTACTCCTGTTTTGATTAGTTTGCTTTTTTTTTCTGACATTGTATAATAGTATAATTATGACTTCATAGTTTTATGGTGGTTTCATGCTGCTACCCCAAATTCGTCTGCGCATACTTAATGCATTGTTTAACTATTAATTATGAATTGACTATGGCATATACACTGTCAAGTGCATTTCACAACTTACACTGCATGTCCTAGTGATCACATTTAACAATAAGTGTAGATGGACTCACTTTGACGGTGCTATAGAGCTAACAGATGTGCTCTTACCCCAGACACATCTGCAGAACAGAGGGGAGTAGCCCACTCTTTCTCAGGACTCTCTCAGATTTTGCCTGATGGGAAAAAAGTGAAGGTCCAAGGGTGGAGTGAGACATATAAAGCATACAGAAATGATAGTGTCATGGCATCTCTCTGGAGCTCAGCCTTAGAGCTCATAAACATGGGCTGAGGGGGGAAACTGGGGAGATTATTTCCTTCATAACTGAGACATGAACATGTACATACATACTGTTTTAGTGTTGGATTTTGTAATGCATAAAACAACAAAAGTACAAAAAATACTGTTATGTAAGCTTTTATAAACCGCAATAATTGCAGTGCTTACACACTAATGGATTTTAGGTTTGAATTTCAAATGTAGTCAACTGATCTAATGTAATTGTAAAAGTTTTTTTCAATGATGGTTACAACCAGTGTTGGGGAAAGTTACTTTTAAAAGTAAAAAAAAAAAAAAACTTTTACTTTTACTAATTGCATTAGTAACTTTTAATGGAAAATAATAGGATACATTACTTTTGCATTACTGTTTCTCACCTGCGCTGGGCTTGTTTTTTTTTTTAAGTTATATTTTTTGCAAATGTAAAAGTCCCATTCACACCAAAAGCAAAATGAGTATTTCGCTTTTAATATCAAAAGACGATCCTGCGCACACAACGCCTCTGCCTTACTCCCAATTTCTCACAACATGGGGCAAGAGAGGTGTCAGCCAAAAAATGGGAAATCAAATTAACTTGAATTACTTGAAAATCCAATATTTTGTTGTAAATTTAAAAGTAATGTTCCTTTAAACAAGTAATCTGATTAGGTAACTCATTACTACCCCCAACACTGCTTACAACTGAAGTTAATTAACATATATCAGTTCATATTCATATTAAAAATTGAAAAAGAAAAAAAGATTAAATAATAATGCTAACCCATATCTGAAGATCTTACCTGTTTAGGACCAGTTGAGATTTTCTTTATGCAACAGCAATTGTAGTATACTTCTTCCTTCAAAATGCACAAATTAAAAGTTTAGTCATTTGGCTTTCCTTTTGAGTATTATATATAGGTTTTATTGTGTTCAGTGTCCCAGTGCTGGATGAAGACAAAAGTCCTCCTCTGCAGTCAGAAACAGCAAAGCTTTCAACATCAACCATTTTCCACGCCTGTTCAGCACTAATGCTTCCCTCTGGTTCGGTCTTCTTATGTTACAATTATAAGGGAGAGGTCTGAGTAAACCAGTGAATCATTATTTTAACTAGCCTAGATCATCATCCTTAGTTAAGTATTCACTGAATGCAACTAATTATATACAGGCAATTTGCATGTCTTTCTGTTTACTATTTTACCATTAAAAGATTGTGGACAGAGCTTATGATAGAACTGTTCTCTCAACAGTTCAACATACTTTAATATAATTTCCCCACATTTATCGGTTACAAAATATAGTTGCTCAATCCTCTGAAATCTATCATTTAACCCTGAACTGTGTGAATCAATGAATCAAAGAGTGCTGTTGTTACAACCTATTGCACCCCAATCCATTAATGTTAAAATACTGTTTCAATAGCATTGCCACAAGACATAAACAATATGCGTGTTAACATGATAGGCTATTAGTAAGAAAAATCAGCTTTATATACAGAGTATATATGAAGAAATTATATATATATGTATTAATGAAATAAAGAAGTAACTTACATTTTAGATACAATATTGCAATGCACGCACTTTGTCTATTTTTGCTTCCAAACAAAAATAGTTCCCAAACGAGCAACACGAAGTAGTGATGGTTCATTCCAGAATTAATGAGTGAACGATTCACTTGCTCACTGAAGAAACAGTCACTTGTTGCTACTGCACATGTCGTCTAAGTCACTGAAACGCAGACGAATTGGGACTAGGGCTGGGTTTCGATTCAAATTTCAAGAATCGATTCGATTCCGATTCTCAAGATCTTGAATCGATTATCATCATTCGATTCGATTCGATTCGATTCGATCCGATCTTCGAGATTTAGATCAGTGTTTTTAAAAAAAGCATTTTTTTCAGCTGTTACCTGAAGGACTGTATGCAACATATTGATACTATTATTATAGACATTCAACTGAGTATGGATGGTTGTAAAGAACAATCCCCCTTCCAGAGTGTTGATACAACTGATTTCACAAACTTGCACTGGTGTAGACGACAGAGGACGCAGAGGTATATCAGCAGCAGTAGTAGGGCTGACGCGATATCCGCAATCTTGGTGTACCACACTGACAAGTCAACCGCAGAGGATTGCAAGTAACCGCAGCAATATTCACGGTTTTTTATAAGGCTATACCCTTCTTGTTTTGAACTTCATGCATGTGTATTGAATGTTGAACAAGTTCATAATGATAACAAGACTGTTTATCATGGTGATTTGTAGCCTACGGCTTCCCACAGACAGTGAATGAGAGAGATCGGCTGAGCGCGTGCGAATACCTGCGTCTGTCTTTGAAGTCATATTCGTGGAAAGGTTGCCGTGTAAAAGGAAAGCGAAATATTTGTCGTATAGTCCTTTTAACGTTCACGTCACGGAAATGCGCGTCAGCAGCAGCGCTGGTCAGCTTCCCACAGCGCGAGGAAGCCGCAGGGAAATAAAATCAGCGCGTCGCGCATTGAATCAATGCCATATTGGTCTTTAATAAATGAAGCATTTTCAGCGTTACCCATGCGACGCATTGCTGCTTAGCTGAGCCTTGAAAAGTGGAACTCAAAGTTAAAAATAATTAACACCTTGTTTCATTATCTCTTTTAATGAATCAGTTTTTCTGAACGTGTTCGTTGAATGAACGGTTTAGTGACTCACTCAAAGTCCGTTGTCGTAACAATGTGCGCGCTGAGTGAAACCCTTTCAATGCGCATAGGGATCTCCCAGTCGCAGCAAGTTAAAGTTCAAAGGGAAAATGTAAGCCTATTATTAAATCGATCCTCTGAGTTACGGATCGATCTTTAGAAATTTATATGAAAATCGATTCAGAATTGGTGAATCGATTTTTTCAACACAGCTCTAATTGGGACGCAGCAGAAGCCTCGTTTAATGAAATCAATTGACTTTGACAGTTTGACAAGCGTTTCAAACTACTGATTCGAAACAAAATATTCGTAAAATTTTTGAAGCTTCATGAAGTAGTTTCTCGAAATCGCCCATCATTAGTAGATCGCGTCCATCAACAGCCCCAAAGCTTCACAATCCTGTATCTCTTCCTGTCGACATTTCATTCGGTAACGTTTGGCAGTTTTGATTTATATGCTGTTAAATTTCTGATGATAACGTTAGATTAAAAGGCACAAACAATGTTTAAATCACTTGTTAGTTGTTTCTGCTTCTTCTTCGGCTGTTTTGATCCGGAGACTGCACTCTTTCAGAAGATGCATATATACTTTTTGTGCGAAAAAACAAACAAAAATAACGACTTTATTCGACTATTCCTTTTCTTCCTTGTAGGCCTGAAACGAGACTTCAAGAGATTTCCACGAACTGAAGTAGTTGAAGGAGATCGCAATTCTCGCGCATGCGTCGTGGAAATCTCTTGAAGTCTCGTTTCAGGCCTACAAGGAAGAAAAGGAATAGTCGAATAAAGTCGTTATTTTTGTTTGTTTTTTCGCACAAAAAGTATTCTCGTCGCTTGATAAACTTATAGTTGAGCCACTGTTGCGACATGGAATATTTAAACATTTTCTTCATTGACTTTCTGGGCCGTCAGGTTTCATTCCCTTAGGGAGCCTATGGAGGAGTGATCCAGCTGTCACATTTAATCAAAAATATCTTCATTTGTGTTCCGAAGACGAACGAAGGTCTTATGGGGTTGGTACAGCATGGGGGTGAGTAATTAATGACTTAATTTTCATTTTTGGGTGAACTAACCCTTTAATGTCGAGCCCTGAGTTCATTCATGATTTTTGTCGTGCTGTAAAGCGGAACAGGTGATCGATTCACAGCGAGTGACTGCATCCTCAGAGCGCCAAAAAGATCACAACAGCTCGAAAGACGTCTATGCTCTCACTCCAGTCTAATCAGCACATTCCCAATTATTATTGTGAAGTTTACTGAAGTTTAACCCCCCCACCACCCGAAAAAAAAAAAACTCATCGGATCTACACGATTCCCATAAATGACATTTTTATTCAAAACGGCGAATTTCGCCGAAAAGCGACTAGTTTGCAGGTATGCAGGGGGGTCGGTTGCGCCCCTGCCTTCATCTTCAGGCAGGACATGCAGATGTAACTTAATCCTGTTACTTTCTACCGGGTGTCTGTTAGATCACAACACTAGAGTCAGAGCACTATAATTGTTCTTCTGTGCGCGTAATTCTTCACGCGCACAGTAACTGAAATTTAAAACTGTTAAAAGAAAAGGCTCGCTTCCGGTAATGGCGGAGAGACGAGCGGTCGCATAATTATAGAGTTCCCGGCAGGTTTGAATCCCCCTCAAGGTGTAACGCCATTTTAATGATATAAAAGTTACTTTAGATAATGCCAGGGGGACGGAAATCCAAAAACAAAGGAAAGACTCCTGGTAATTCAGAAGAGGACGTTTTAGTACCGAGTGACAGCGAGAACAGCACCTTGTGCGCTGACAAGTTAACAGACGCCGATAACATGGAGGCTATGAAGGTTAGCATCATTGACGAAATAAAACAAATACGCACGGACATCTCTAAAGAGCTCAGCGAGGCAACGGAGCAGCTCAAAAGGGAGCTTGGTGATTTTAGAGGAGAAATTAATATCAAACTGAGCGCTATTGAGACCGACATAAAAAATGTAACGACTAGAGTGGAGGCGACTGAGGATAGAATCACTGAATTGGAGGCCTTTAGCACGGATGAAAGAGATATGCTATCCCACTCACTTGAACTACAGGAACAACTCCAAACACGGCTTGAAGACTTAGAGGCATGCTCCCGTAGAAACAATTTAAGAATCCACGGCATAGAAGAGGAGGCCGAAGGAGACGATATAACGGGTTTTGTGGAGATTTATCAAAACAGAGCTGGCTCTTCCCGACACCCCCCTCGGAATACAAAGGTGCCATCGCTCACTGGCTGCTAAGCCTCCTCATGGAGCTAACCCGAGATCAATCGTCCTATGCTTCCTAGAGTTTCAAATCAAAGAGCGAGTGCTTCAATCTGCTTGGAAGAAGAACAACATTCAATACAAAGGGAAGCGCATTTTCTTTGAACAAGACTACACCAGTGACATCTTGGCAAAGAGGAAGGCCTATGCCCCTGTTAGAAGAGCTCTTAAGGAAAAAAACCTTCGCTGCCAGACACTACACCCAGCGCGACTCCGTGTTCATTTCCAAACCAGTCCAGTGATTTATAGAGATCTTCAAGAAGCCGCGAACGACCTGAAGGGAAGAGAAGTGATTAATGCCGAAACTTTCAATTAAGTGACTAAATACAAGGATCCTTCTGGACCAAGGATGCTAAAATCTACGTGGCAAAATGTGGGTACCTCGCGACGTCACCGGGAGAGGATCAAAGACATCCAAGAAAAATTAAAAGAATTTCGCCGCAGCGTAGACGCCACTAGCTAAGGTCATTACCGAGCTGTTCACCGGTGAGATTTTTTATTCTTAACAGCTTTCCTTAACTCTAACTGTAATCTGGACCTTGCCGCCGGGAAATGGATGCTTGCTTTTCTCCACCACGCGAGCTGCTCTGATTTAAACCAGAGGATACGACTCACATTGAGAGGGACTCCTTTGGTTTCAGAGGATTCCGCTTTCAGCTCAGAAGTGATCATGACACTTCACCTTTGGAAGTCGATTTTGTTCTTGTTCTTCTGTTCTTTAGGTTTTGTTTTAGATAGACCGACATTTCATAATTTTTCTCTTGGCCATTCAAGCTGTTCAGTAATAATAACGTTTCCTAAAAAATAAAAAGATTAGACAGAAATATAATTTTATTACTCTTAATGTAAATGGCTTACACAATCCTGTAAAAAGGGGTAAAGTCATAGCCAAAATGAAGAGAGAAAAGCAAGATGTAATATTTTGGCAAGAAACGCACCTTTCAGATACCGAGCATGAAAAACTTAAAAAATGGTTTAAAAATTCGTACTATTCTTCGTTTAAACATGGCAATGCAAGGGGAGTTTCAATACTCATTTCAAATCATCTAAATTTTCAGTTTACCTCACAGGTTGCAGATGTTGATGGACGATACATTTTAGTAAAAGGTTTCATTGATCATAAGGAGGTTACATTAGTGAACATCTATAGACCTCCTGGACATAATAAGCAATTTATTAAGAAAGTTTTTGACTTAATATGTATGGAAATGTCTGGGGTGGTGATATGTGGGGGGGACTGGAATATTCACTTGCACCCTTCACTGGACTCCTCATCTAATATGAAAAAGATACAATCAGAGGCACTATATACTAAAAAAATAATGAAAGAGCTAGGCATGATAGACGTGTGGAGAGATCTACATCCACATGAAAAGTTTTTTACATTTTTTTCCCCACTCTCATTGGGGCTGTTTACACCTGGCCACTTCATGCGTTTTCTCAGATAGGATAGCTATCTGATTTATCAAAACGATTCCATTTACACCTGGTCACATAAATGTGTTTTTGCAAAACGGATATAAATCCGATCTTCAATTCCCGCGCTATATGCAGATTTAATGGAGTGCACGTCACCGAAAGCAACAGATGTGAGCTGCATTTTATTGATCATCAGCTAATTTCAAAATCAAACAGAGCAATAAGAGAGAGCGGCAACAGCCCTGGTAAGATCATTTTGTTTCTTTACTTTTAATGAAGATGATTGTTTGTTAAGCGTCTGCGACTTACTTTCACTTTGATATGCGATAGTTTTCACGCTGGCTCGATGAATAGACGATCAGCTGCTGATCTGTCGTAATGCGTTTTGCAGTAGCGTCGTCATATCTGACTATAACATGACATATAGCCTATATAACACCTCTCAAAAATGCTACAAAATAAACGTGTGAGAGCGAGTAAAAATTTACATATGTGGTTTCAACAACCAGATGCATTTACACTTCTCCAGTTTCGAATGGAATGCGGCCCAGACCTCCTCCTGATGTGGTTTGAGCGATCGGATTCAAATCCGTCTTGAAGGCATTTACACCTGGTCTTTTCACGATCGGATAGCTATCCGATCACAGAAAACGCATGAAGTGGCCAGGTGTAAACAGCCCCATTATGTTTTTTCTAGATTAGACTATTTTTTCATGCTAAATTCTGACAGACATAGGATTATTGATTGTAAAATAGGAGTTAGAGACATCTCGGATCACGCAGGGGTGTACTTAATAATACATTTAGACATTAAACGAAAAGAAAGGCTCTGGAGGTTAAACTCTAGTTTTCTTAACGAGACAGCATTTCAATAATTGCACAGGAAGATGTTACCACCTGCTGGGCATTGCTACCTGTCACACCTCCTCCAGTGCCCATGGGTCAGCTGCAGGGTCATCAGCCAGAAACCACCGTTCACCGACGTTTCGCTCCTTTAATTCTGGAACGTCTCCTGGTGGCGGAGCAGTGACAGGGACGTCTCCCTGTCACCCCCTGCAGCTGATAGCTGTTCTCCCTGCTGCTGTTATCTGGGGTTAGATGTTCTTCCCCCAACACCTATCTTTCCTCCTCAGCCAGAGCCAAAAGCTACCTTTCTCTGCCAGATCCTTTGTTGCCCTCCTTAGCCTCCCTCCGGCCACTCCTGCTTCCCTCAAGAGGCGTATGGTTGACACCCCAAGGAAACCTCGGCATCCGACCTCCACTGGGTGGATGGTCGTCTTCCAGCCAGCCTCCCGGCACTCGGCAGCGAGCTCCGAGTACTTGGCCTTCTTCCGTTCGAAGGCGGCCTCGATCCCCTCGTCCAGTGGTACAGTGAGCTCAATGAGGTGCGTCGATCTCGCCTTGGTTGACCACACCACTATGTCTGGCCGGAGAGATGTGGTGGTTATCTCCGTGGGGAAACGGAGCTGCTTATCTAGGTCAACCCTCATGTCCCACTCCTGGTTGGGGGAGAAGAGCCTTGCTGTTTCTCTTGATCTGGTGCTTCTCCTTACCCCTCCTTCCGACACAAAGATGGTGGGGTCCTCTGCTGATGGTGGTTGTTTGCTACCCTGTCGACACACCTCAAGTACTTCGGCTAGCTTTCTCAGGACCTGATCGTGGCGCCATCTGTAGCGTCCCTGTGAGAGAGCGATCTTACAGCCTGCCAAGATGTGCTGGAGACTTGCGTTGGGAGCATTGCAGAGTACGCAGGATTCTTCATTTCCAAACCACTGGTGGAGGTTCCGAGGGCAGGGAAGCGTGTCGTAGGTTGAACGAATGAGGAAACTAAGTCTTGCCTGTGGGATCTTCCACACGTCTGACCAACTGATGTTCCGGTTCATGATTCCCTCCCAGGTTGTCCAGCTTCCTTGTCGACCCTGCGCCACGGCCTTGATTTTGTAGCGATCTTCCTCCATCCTCGTCACCTCTGCTACCACCATCTCCTTCCTTTGCTTGCGATTGGCCTTGGACAAAAAGCGTGGCGTCTCTCCCCATCCTAGACCTGCTCTTCCTACCTGAACTCTGCCCATGATCTCCCGGTGTTGTAGCCGACCGACAGCTTGATCGACCTCGGTTTGGGCATTCCACTTGCGGCCAGTAGGAACCTTGGCATTTGCGTTCTTTACTGACTCGTCTGTGGACTCCCTCAGCTCGAGAACCAACCTGGTCTTTTCTTGCATGTAGCCCAACTGTATGGACTGCAGTGGCAGCTGCAGCATGTTTTTTCCAAATAGACCGGTTTCAGATAGGCACCGTGGCAATCCCAACCACTTTCGGATGAATGAGTTGGCTTTTCCATCCATCTTACTTACAGTTGATGAGGGAATCTCACTCATTTTCAGGGGCCACATCACCCTCCTGTAGAGTGTAAACTGGTAGCACCAGACCTTAAACTTCCCAGGGAGTTGGCTTTGGTCGATCCTTGCCAGTCCGTCGGAGAGCTGCTTCATGACGGTTTTCCCCATCTGTTTGTCAGATAGGTCTGCAGTGTACTGCCTCCCCAGGCTTTTGATCGGTTGCTCTGATAGAAGTGGGATTTCTTCCCCTCCAATGACGAAGATGGTATTGTCATTTCTGACTCCTCTCCTGAGGGACAAGCTCCGAGACTTGGAGGGCTTGATCTTCATTCTTGCCCATGACATCAATTCGTCCATCCTCTTCAGCAGTCTTGATGTGCATGCTGCTGTCTGAAGGAGGCTGGTGACATCATCCATGTAACTCCTCAGTGGGGGAAGCCTCTTGCCAGTTGGGAGTTTGATCCCCCCAACCATTTGCCTTGCCCCGATGAGGATTATCTCAAAGGCTGCTACAAAACAATACAATCAGAAGGAATTTGAAGATTACATGTACCACAATAATAAGGAAAATACTTCACCAAGTGTAATATGGGATGCCGCTAAAGCAGTTCTCAGAGGTAAATTGATAATGTGGTCATCAAATAGGAAAAAAGAAAAAGAGAAAAGAATTGCTGATAAAGACAGGGAACTTAAGCTTTTGGAAGAGGAACATCAAAGAAATAACAATGCAGATAGTTTAGAACAACTAAATCTGGCCCGGAAGACTTCAAATGAACTTTATGAAAATCAATTGACCAAAAAGGCTAAATTTATCAAACAAACCTATTACGAACTTGGACACAAAGCCAGGAGATTACTTGCGTGGAGAATACGCAAACAAGAAGCTAGTCGTTACATACATAAGATAAAAAACCCACAGACTAATGAGGTACGATATAATCTAGAGGATATACAAGAGTCTTTTGTATCTTACTATTCAAGTTTATATTCCCAGCCTCCAGCGACAGACATAAATATAGTGGAGAGTTTTTTGGACTCACTGGATTTACCGTCTATAGGCACAGAACAGAATAAAAAAACTTACACAGCAAATAACAGAAGAAGAAATAGGAAAAGCGATATCAAATTTAAAGGGGAATAAGGTACCAGGTCCGGATGGGTTTCCAGCGGAATGGTACAAGTGTTTCAAGCAAATGATAATACCGATTTTGAAAAGTTGTTTTAATCAGGTTTTGGAGGGCGGAGAAATACCAATATCTTGGAATCAAGCCCTTATCTCTGTAATACTTAAACCAGGGAAGGATGCAACTGAGTGTAGTTCATATAGACCTGTATCAGTATTGAACAGAGGTGGAAAGAGTAATAAAATATTCTACTCAAGTAAAAGTACTACTACTTCAATGAAATTTTACTTAAGTACAAGTAAAATTACCGGTCAAAAAATCTACTCAAGTAAAAGTAAAAAGTAGCTTACTTAAAATTTACTCAGAGTAAAAGTTACTGAGTTACTTTTTTAACAGCGGGGTGGGCGACTCTCCCGTGTATGGTTGTAATGGTAGGAGATTTTCACAGTATGATAACGTCTATTATTATTATCATCAGTTAAAATGACAGTTAAATTAATGAAAACAGGGTTTTTTTTGTTTGTTTTTTTGCTTTTATTATAACAAACTTGAAACCATTTGTTTGTTTTGTTAATTAAAATTTTTTAATTTCAATAAAACATGTCCAATCAATAAAATTTGATAATTGATAATGAATTAGATTAACAACTTATTTTTAACGTTAATAATTTATTAAAATGTTTAAGAATAATATTTTCCTATGAAATGTATTTATTCAGAAAATGAATGTTTCTTTTTATGATTTAATCCAAATATATTATCAAAAACGGTGGAAATCAAATTTAAATTTAAACTTGTGTCCTTTTGGGGAAGCGCTGCAAAAACGGATTTACTAAATTAAACCATGGACAAAGAATATATTCCTTTAATGTTTAAATAAAATGTATTATTATTATTTTGAGAAGTAGAATAGTAATATAGTTGTAGTGAAGACCAAAAATGTAAAAGTGTTTTGACAATGGTTTTGTTTTTCTCAAATAAAATGATGAAAATGCTCATTAGGCGTTCTCTCAGAGCAGCTCTGGAAATGTTCATGTATCATATCCTCAAATTGTTTGTGAGACGCTGAAAACACCTGAAACGTCACGCCCACTTGAGTATGTAGTAGAAAAAGCGGCGCAGCTCAGCAGAACAAATAGGGATATATTTACATGCAGTATTTTTGTGCTTAAATATATTCAAAGACCATGTCGCGATTGGATTTATTGCACAGTTCTACTTTCCATGTATTCATGCATCCATTATTTTGCGTGTTTTACGTGACATCTGCGTTATGTGAATGCCATTTTCATGACTGGATTCTGGGATTCCCTCTGCATCACGTAAGTCATTCGGCCTTAAATTATAATCGGGACATACCTTTATCTGCAGGAGGGATGGTGTGTCCTATGTATCCTCCTTTTTCAGCCACTTTGCGTCCACATTTTTTGCAAATTGGATATTTATATCCTCGAGGACAACCACGTTTTTTTTCTACAAAGTATTTTCATACTGGCCATAATCCGCTTCATAAGAATTCGAGGGCGCTTCGTTTTCAGCTTCAGCTGGGTCTGCATCACCTTTCTAGCGCGTTTGTTCTCCCGCCCTTCAACCAATGCAGTAGTTTCCGGAGTGTGTTTTTTTTTTTTTTTCTCCCTTGCATTATTATTTTTTACTCAGTAACGGATGTGATTTCAAATGTAGCGAAGTAAAATACTTCAAACAAAATGTACTTAAGTAAAAGTAAAAGTACAGATTTTAAAAACTACTTTAAAAAGTAGAAGTACACAAAAAAACTACTTAATTACGTAACGCGAGTAAATGTAATTCGTTACTTTCCACCTCTGCCCTTGGCACCCCCTGGCATAAAAGCATCTGGTTCCGTCAAAACTACTGTAGCGAGTCAGGAGTTGGAATTACGAGTATTGAAAATGATCAGGAGGATAGATATATATTAGCATCTAGTTAGCATAGCATTTATATAGTTATTTCGATTATTTCGTGTAGCCTAGGTAGTTAATTCTCGCCTATCGCTTGAGTGTCTAACCTGCATTTTACAAGGGATTGCTTCTCCAACGCAATGGAGGTGGAAATGGGCTTCTCCACACGCCAAACGCTGCTCTTCCAGCATGTACTCCACCACCGCAGCGGCGTCATGATGTGAGTAAGCATATATTTTTAATCACAATTTACGTTCCTTCCTATTAGGCTAAAATTAATCCAATGGTGTCGACAAATGCGCCGGCGCGATTTGCTGGATATTTTTTTCACATAGCAGCAAAATATACTGCATGTAATAGTAATAATAATCCTGGAAAAAATTACCTCAAAATGACTGAATATAAGAATAATCGGATGCCGATCGCGATGCGGGAGTTAAAGGGTTAGTTCACCCAAAAATGAAAATTAAGTCATTAATTACTCACCCCCATGCTGTACCAACCCCGTAAGGCCTTCGTTCGTCTTCGGAACACAAATGAAGATATTTATGATAATCTCTTGAAGTCTCGTTTCAGGCCTACAAGGAAGAAAAGGAATAGTCGAATAAAGTCGTTATTTTTGTTTGTTTTTTCGCACAAAAAGTATTCTCGTCGCTTGATAAACTTATAGTTGAGCCACTGTTGCGACATGAAATATTTAAACATTTTCTTTAATGACTCTCTGGGCCGTCAAGTTTCGTTCCCTTAGGCAGCCTATGGAGGAGTGATAAACCTATCAGATTTAATCATACATATCTTCATTTGTGTTCCGAAGACGAACGAAGGTCTTACGGGGTTGGTACAGCATGGGGGTGAGTATTTAATGACTTAATTTTCATTTTTGGGTGAACTTACCCTTTAAGTTTGAGCCAGCGGCTTGACTTGATATGGCTCTGGCCCTGTGTCCACAGACAATAGAGGGTATGCGCATGACGTCACCGTCGGCCGGAGTGAATGCGGTCACGCCCACAAGTGGCAAAAAGACTGAGCGGCAGCATTTGTTTTCAGCGTGAATGCCGTGAAAATCACACAAAACACATCTAAAACGGGAAAGAGCTTTGCGATTGACTGTACAACTAGATTTGACCAGAAATCTGAGGTACTGTATATTTTTACAGGCTGCAAAAAGCTACAGAACAGACTATATTCTGCATAATTGGATGTTTTTAAATAAACACTGACAAAAAAACTATACAAGTTTTAGGGCTGGACGATATGATGATATACAGTATAACATTAATGTAAGTGATCACTCGGATTTAGACCTATCTATATTGTATTTATATAAAACGTTTACAGGCAAATTTTCTTCATTTATTTCCCCGGCGTCGAAATCAGGCACATATAAATGTCAGGAAACACGATTCCTGGCTGCATGTCAATATCCATGGATCACTGGATCTTTGATAAGTTGTAAGGAACACTATATCGAGTCCAACTTTTAGTTTAAACTGATAATAGTTTGTTTTACTCGCGTTAACGCAGTTTCCCCTATTAACTCCAGTCACGCAGCAGCTCTTCTGCCACTCAGTTCCGCTGAGGGGGGCGTGTTCCGGCGGGGAAGTGACGTTAATGCATTCCCTCTATTCACCCTCTTCCACTTCAGGTGAAGGTGAGGGAGAAAAGTTCTCGACTTCAAATGACCGCTCTGTTGCAAAGCTACTTGCGTCACTCCATTTTAGCCAGTCTGACAGCAGCTGTCACTGCGGGTCTCAGGTGCACGCCTACCCTCAGGTGAACTTGCCTACCCCTGCTTTAAACGGTTGAGTTGTAAAAAAATAAATCACCCCTCCCCCACCCCTTCACAGTTGTCATGAAGAGCAAAATTAGCTATAGACCAAAACCACTTTTTGCTCCAGGCTATAAACATATTTTTTTCTGCTGTAAAGTTGGTCCGTTTAACATGGGGGAGATACTAATTTGACTCACTTTTGCTGCCGATCAGTCGATGAATTGCAGTTTAATTCACTCCCGTGTTGGTTTCAAGAGATAGACAAGGGAGTTCGCCGCTTGGTTTAAACGTGAAACAAGACAAAACAATTTAAGGCGGTTTTTGACGAGGTTTTGGGCTGGAAAACCTCGCTGGCATCTGGCAACCCTGGCTGCATAGTTCACATAAGCTCACATAAGCTCACAGTTGATCATGTCACAGGATCAGGCAAAAATGAAAAAAACAAAAGCAAAAAAAAAAAATCTACACAAGACACAATTCACAGTTAACATCTCTCAAGATTCACCTATGCTTTTCGCAAAAGCATCACTCACATGTGCATACACGTGTTAGCTTGGCTAATTAACATCAGTAACGTTACACGTGAGCATACTATACGCACAAATAAATCTCTGTTCAACACACAGATTTATCATCTGCACTTAAAAATACCCACTAACTTTCATATAACGACCCACTAACTTTCATATAACGTTATAATTTTTTTCCTCCATATATACAGGGAACATCATAAAATTAATTTATCAAGATTTAAATCTATCGGTCTCCCCGATCTATTTTGTATGACGTTTGTATAACGTGTATTAAAATACAAAAATACTTTCAATCAACATCATCTTTAAACTCTGATTGTTTTTTTTTTGTCATTCACTATAAGATAGTACAATTTTCTGATCATTAATCAGTTAAAGTACATCGACTAAACATTTCTTTGAACACAGAAACTCACCAGAGTTCGGAGAAGTAATGTTTCTCAATAAACATCAATGGGAATTCCCTCTGAAACCCGTGAACATACTTCAACAATTTTATATGAAAAGTTTAAACGTCTTTCGTCAGAAAATCGTGCAACACTTCAAAAGAAGCGCTTGATCACCTCGTGCGTATCAGCTATAAACATTCTACTCTCAATATCTACGTCTCAGTCAACCAGTTCATATAGCGGCCCCTACAGCCAAACTACCGTACTGCATAACTAACAAAAGTGTAGAACCGTGTAAAACGTACTCGGTTACTAACGTAACCTCGGTTCCCTATCGAGTCGGTCTCTCGACATTACGTATGGGGAAATCCATTTTCCTCGAATCATGAAGTCTGATAGAATAACTCTTTTGCTTGCAAATAGCCAATGGCAGTCCCGCCATCACCTGATTGGCTGACACTGCTCAATATAGGTGACGGCGGGCGCCAAAAAACCTCAGAATCTTTTTTCTTCACTCGAGTCTGTTTCACCGTTTGATTTACGCATTCAGAGCGGAGTAAAATTAGGAGTTTTTATCCCCTCTCGCGTTCCGGTGGATTTCTACTATGTCTCTGTGTCGCATGTGTGGTGGACCCATCGAATTCCCGGATGCGCACAAACTTTGTGTGCTGTGCCTGGGTCGGGACCAAGCGGAGGCGGCACTCGAGGGATCGGGATGTCCCGCCTGTGAGGAGCTTCCCATCAAGATCCTTCGTGCAAGGCTGGCTGTTACACGTAACGTCGACCTTGTATCTCCTGCCTCTCCCCAGTCTGCCGCCGTCGAGCCGCGGACCGGGAGACAGCAGAGATTTCCATCCGTGGGTTCTGTCGAGGCTCTGTCGTCGGCCCAAGGCCCACGCCATCCTCACGTGGCAGAGCCCGTGACCTACTCTGAGGCCTCTTACCGCCCTCCTCAGGAAGCGCGGGAAATGGTCTCGTTTGGATACGACGATGACGACGCCATGTCCACCAATGCTTCCGACCCAGGTGCGTGGTCTGAGTCTCCATCTGAAGGCGCCCCCGCCTCCTTGGATGCGGAGCTTATGGCCATTCTAACAGAGGCCGTGGCAGATATGGAGCTGGAGTGGACGGCGCCAAAGGAGATGCCGTCGAAGAGATGGATGGACGGTTCCTTCCTCGGTGCGGGCCGTCAAGCTGAAGCCCCGCGGAGACCCGCCCCCTTCTTCTCTGAGGTCCACGAGGAGCTCACCAGGTCATGGCGCTCCCCTTACTCAGCCCGAGCCCATGCACAAGGTACCCAGTTGCTGTCTACAGTGGAAGGAGCTGAAAAGCTAGGGTACGCTCGGTTGCCTCCCGTCGAGGATGCTATCGCGGCTCATCTGGCGTCCTCTCCTGGCTGGAAGACCGCCCAGCTGCCTTCCAGACCATGTCGCGCTACTGCCCAAATGGCTGAGAAGGCCTACATTTCCGCGGGACATGCAGCATCTGCCCTCCATACGATGGCAATCCTGCAGGTGTTCCAGACGCGACTCCTAGTGAAGGGTTGGTCAAAATCCCTTGCCTCTTCAAATACATCTATAATCATAAATCCTTTTGGATGCTTATATACTTCCTTATAAAAAATCAATAATCAAATATATTCATTATCACATACTTATTTTTATATTCTTTGTGCTTGTGAAATTATATTTTCTTAAATGCATGTGATGGAAGTAACCAGTTTCTTTTAGGTGCATTCCAATCTTACTTTGAGATTGCACGTAGTACACGCAGGACACGAAGGCCATGTAACCCACAAGGCCGTTTGTCTCTTTCTCTGGTATCAGAAGAAAGGTTAGAGGGTCCTAAAGGCAGCGTGGACACATATGATCCTTCGCTGGACAGATGGTCAAGCTATATTGAGCGTTACTATTGAACTTTAATTGTTGTATTAAAGTGTATTCTTTCCAGTATATTTCCTTCCTTGGGAGTAAATGCCAGTTATCTGTTTTTCTCCCAAACGAGTGAATGTTTTAGCATTATGTTTTGGTATACTTAACTGATAATAAGGAGCTCAGACTCTCTTCAGCCTTGATGGGAGCTGTTATTTGCTAGTGTCTGTTATTTGTGTGTGTGCGTATGACATTCTATGTAGGTTCTGGACGTTCGGACCAGACACCCCGGCGCCCTTCTCTTACCTGCGAGGCCACCACAGACCTAAATCTATTGAGTGGACGACAACTATCTTTACTAATGGCGATAGGCACCCCTATCTCCTCACATGTGTTAAATTGTTTAGGCTCTTAATGTTTCTTAGCCAATGAGAATCATTCAACCTGTAAGCAATGACGTAGCTTAGACCTTGGAAATGGTATAACTGCTGTGATCTTTGTAACTGTAAGGGAGGCGGCCTACGAACTCCTGTGTGAGTCTTGAAGCTGACTTCTGCTGATGAAACTGCAAACTATCTTCAGTAAAACTTTTCTTTAATTTTTTATAATCCTGACTCCGGGTCTTCATTCTTCATATCTGGTTCTGGGTCTTTAACTGTACACCCCCTTACAGTTATGGTGGAGAATGCGGGCAATTATTCTTTGGTGACATCCCTGGCTAATCAACAAACAAGGTAGTAATTTTATTATTTGGTTAGGGCTATCTGATTGGGAGAGATTTTGAAGGGGAGCGGGAGAGCTTCACTCCGATGAGGAGAGTGAAGATTAATTATACTGAAGGTTAAAGTATAAAAGGAAGTCGCTGATAGCATTGTTTAAAGTTTTAACAAGAGCAGACAGCGCAAGCGAAGCGTGCTCTGTGGGGGCCCCATTGGGCATCGTTGGTATAGCAACACCCCAGCAGAGTACGTCCCTGGATTGTAGGTCCAGTGGCACCGAAAACCTGCTCAATCTCTTCCATCTCAGATAGGGGATCCCCGAACTTAGTGAAGTGAATCAGGCAGTTAGGGATACTAACAATAATAGGGTTGTTTGCCAGGGATGCATCAGGAACGATTCCGAGAGAAAAAAAAAACATTGGCGTGGACCAGTATATGTAACTGTGATTTTGGAGTATACTTTGCAGTTTCATCACGCAGAAGCCAAGCTGTGTTGTTAAAAGATCGCCGCCTCCATTTCTGCAATAACTTCAGGTGAGTATGAACCATGATTAAGATATGGCAGTCCTGAAACAAATAGTGAGACAGGAAAGCAAACGCTGTTAGCAGCTGTGCTCTGAAGCCCTCACTTCAAAGAAATTTGCAGAAATTATTAAGTAAATGGTAGTCAGTATTTTGATTCTGATTGGAAATTTAAACAACTTGACTGGCTACAAACAAATAAAGAAACTGGAAAATTTAAATGTTTAGCCTTGTATTGCTTACGATGATTACAAAAAGCAAGTGAAGTAAATTCTGGGTCGGGGATAATTTCCCTCGACAAGCGACTAAAGTTAAAAGGAAACTTTGTGAAAACAACTTACAATATTTTGAGCATTTCCATGCAGCTTATGAAAATTAATGTTCTGCCAATGATAATGATGAAGATTATGATTTGGCTATTATGATTAAATCCGCCACTGGTGGACTGTAAAAGAATACAGTGGACTGCTTATCAGTGGCTCTGTTTGTATTCCTGAATGGGACACACACTGCTTCAAGAGTGTGCAGTAAGTGGAGCCGACAGAGAGTGTTTAAAAATGTGATAGTGACAAATTCCTGGTATTAATGTGGGTTTGAAAGTTGATCAGTGTTTAAATGACGACATTAACATTTTTCGTCTGAAAAATAAGAGATAAAAAAACAAGGTCAAATGATTGAAGTCTTAAAGTGAATCTTGTTGAAGAAAAGATCTATAATAGTAATTTTTATAAGTGAATTGATGAACACTAGTTGATGTAAAATTAATGACTCCAACAAATGTGAGTTGCAAAATATATCAAAGTAACTAAAAGGATGATTGTGTTATAATTAAACATTTTAAAAAGGTTTTAGATGATATAGTGAGACTTATCTCACAGATGATTTACAATAACTGCAAAAGTATCACAAGCAGATAGGTCTAGCCTCGTCAAAGTTAGTGTGAATCCTAATTGGAGATGCATAAACTCCAAGAGAAAACTTAAGTCAAATATTAAACTATGGTTGAGAACTTGACACTAAAATCAAGATTGAGAAATGTGAAACATTATTTAGAACTAAAATAATTATTTTTATTGAAGATCAAATAAGCAGAAGCAGGACTGGATTAACAGTTGCTGAATGCTGATTAAACAAACAGCTTGAAAAGTTGACCATGAAAGAACTAGAAGCTGATGTTTTGCTTTCAAAAGATAAGTTTATTATTGGCTGTAATGAAACAGTTTGCTTATCTGGATCTGATGTGTACTGTGGCTGAAACTGCCAGTGCAACAGACTCTATCTGAGTGGAAATTTGTAATGTCTAAATAAAGACAACTATAAAAATTATGTTTATTTGGAAACACATGTAATTTCTGGCAAATATGCCTTAAGCTGGGATAGAGCTATAGGATGGTAGATAAAAGTTTGATGTTAGAAGTTTATGAGAGTGCAGTGTGCCAGTCCTGAATGTCTCAGAGTCTCTCTCATTCAATGTCAGCTAAAAGCTGTTATCTGAGCCTGTCATTAGTGATAATAAGCTATTTGAATTAAAACACAGTGTTTCAGTTGAAGAATCATAGACACAGAGATGTTTAAAGAAACAATTGCCATAAAGGGCAATTTGTATTTGTAAATGTTTTAAATGTAAAACTGAATGACTTTAAAGAAGTCTTTAAAATAATAATGCAGAACTTGAAGACATTTTATTTTATTTTAGGACCAGTAACTTCTTTGTCTCATTTAGTCTCCACCATTCAGGACCGATGGCTCCGTCTACAGGTAAAGTTCACTGAACGTACGGATGATCCAAATTCGCTGAGTATAGGCTAAGCAGCTAGGATAAAATAATGGATTTAAGTGATTAAATACTGTTGTTATTGACCTGTCTCCCTGTGTGAACACTATTAGGCAATCGGAATGGCCCTGGTGACTCTTGATTGTGTCTTCCCTAAGCTCCAGAGAACAACAGATTTTGTTGAGGTCAAAGATTCTGTGATGGAAAAAAAAGCGGTCACCAGTGGGCACGAGTGACCACCTCGATGACGGGTAAGACCTTCTTTGGCCAGACAGGGGGCAACCCAAGCCAGAGGGCTCACGTAAAGTCACTGGGCATTTCCTGAATGGGGGTGTTTTATGTGAGACAGGTAGGAGAGTTGAGCAGGAGCTGTGAGGCCAGCAGCGTCCTTATACCGTTAGGGGGAGATGAAGCTATGACGAGTCACGCCAGTCTTCCCCATGATGCAAAGCTCCTCTATACCACTCACCAGAAGAAACCGCATTAGTTGTATGGCTTGTTTTTCATTGTGACAAGTGTCTGCAACTATACCAGGGGGACAACACCCTGAGAAGAAAATTATAGACAAAGAGCTAATGGCAATGGGCTTTCAAGAGCCAGCTGAGACCGTAAGGGGGATTGCCATTATTAATTGTTGTGGAGACAGTAATAGAACTTTTTGATGTCGGTTGCCTTATGGGCAAGGAAAATGTATAGAAGTTGATTTAGAACTAGTATGTCTATAACATAGTTCTAACTCCTGAAGGTCGTTAGACATGGTGGTGACTAAAGATGAAGACAGTTTTTGTAGATTTAAGAAAAGTCTGGCTAACAAAGGTGAATGGTCAAAGGTTCATAGTGAGAGAGACTGCTTGAGTGAAGGAAAGGATGGTAACTGTGTCTGTCTTTCTGTTATCGGCCTGCTAGAGCAAGCTTAAACAAAATAATGTTAATGAACCAAAACAACCCAGCTGACCTTGTTAAAATCAAATGAATAATGAACAGGCATGCTTTGAAACTGGTTTAGGGACCATGTAAAATTAGATAGAAGCTACAGGAAAATGGAAAGGTTAAAATCTTATTTAAAATTTTAATCTTTTAGCAACAATATAAAATATGAGAATATGAGCAGTTCATAGTCAGGTATGAATGTGTGTATTTGTTGGTGACTGCACGTCATGTCTTGTATGTGTTAGTTTGGGGTACTATTATTTCCTGATTTTAAGGATATTGTGTCATTAACTTCTGGAATTAGTGTTTTATCATTACAGATGGGTTAAGTAAAATGACAAACTTTAAAAAAGTTGATAATTCTAAATCAATCTGATGAAAAGACAATGCAGAACATGGGACGAGCTTTAATTGGAGTGGTTTTCCAGCTCTGTCTGCTATTGGTAATTATGAATGCTTTTGTCATTTATGATATTGAACTGAATTACTCTCTGGATTAGTATTTTATATAAATTGGAATTGTAAAGAAGATTGCCGTCCATTATGGGGTAAAACTCTTGTCTAAATTCAACTGAGGGTCTAAATTTAAATAGACAACTAGGCGGGATCATAAGGATAAACGTAGGAAAAAAAAACATACATATATATATAGACTTGACGGCAGAGAGACAAAGTGACACATTGGCTAAGTCACTATCCAAATTATCCAGAGTGAGCTCCCTCATTTTTATTGAAAGGCCGGAGGGCGAACAAAGGAGGAGTGAATATAACTTCTAAAAAGGAAAGGTTTTATTTCTCAATCCATTAAATGGATGTATGACATTAGATGTCTAAGAAAACAGCTATATGGCTGTCTTAGGGGTTGGGATCTGAGTAACATAATATTTTGTTTTCTGTGAAACTGTAAAGATAAGTGGGACTGAGACAATACTGCTAATATTATTATTTTTTTATGTTTGTAATATACTTACAATGTTCTAATAATCTTTAGACTAACTATTTGATAGACAAATACTGTATGGAAGTCAAATTAAGTTTAAATGGTATGAAAAGTGAGTTTCAAAATAAAAATAATAAGGCATTGTATGATTAACAGGGATTAATGTGATATAAAGATAAGGAATGAACAAAAGCTTTATTAAGCAGAATGGGGAACAATTCTATATTTTAGACTGAAATGATGATGTGAATTTGTTTTATTTTATTTCTATTTTTGAAACAAACAAAAAAGGGTATAAGATGTTATACAATTAAAATGGTACATGCTATGTGACCGTAAACTGAAAGATGATTTCAGTAAAGACTTAAAGTTCTTACATCGATTATTATGGGTCTTAATTATTAATATTTTATTTTTGTTGTTGTTTATTTTTAGTTAGATAACCATTGTGTTTTGAACCTAAAGGGTCTATAAAAGGGGTAGTGAAAATAATGGATTCACCATCCAACTTTGTTTATAATAAAAGGATTTGGAAATCATAGTTTTATAAAAATAAAAATAAAAACCTAGTGCATATATTCTGGTATTCATGATTATAGACAATGTCTTCATTTAGGATCTGAGTAGTGACTGTGGATCTAGGCCATGCTAGGAATACAGCAACAGTGCTTGCTTATTTAGCCTGGCTTCCAGAGAATAAATATGTACTTGTTTCGTAATCAGTTATGTGTTTTATAAAAATTTTAACCTGACTGATAAACTGAGGAAGAATTACATTGATGTCCTGTTGTGAGTGGAAGGTGGGAGAACCTCTTAATGGGGACTGGAATTTTTAGTAACCAGCATGTCCGTGACGAGGTGAAGAGACAAGTGTGACCCGTCAGGGGAGCATGCGTCACCACTCCTCCCTTCCGTAGTGACCTCACTGGTTAGACCAGACGTGGCGGTATTGGACCCCACATTGGTCTAAAACGGGGGACTGAAGGGTTGGTCAAAATCCCTTGCCTCTTCAAATACATCTATAATCATAAATCCTTTTGGATGCTTATATACTTCCTTATAAAAAATCAATAATCAAATATATTCATTATCACATACTTATTTTTATATTCTTTGTGCTTGTGAAATTATATTTTCTTAAATGCATGTGATGGAAGTAACCAGTTTCTTTTAGGTGCATTCCAATCTTACTTTGAGATTGCACGTAGTACACGCAGGACACGAAGGCCATGTAACCCACAAGGCCGTTTGTCTCTTTCTCTGGTATCAGAAGAAAGGTTAGAGGGTCCTAAAGGCAGCGTGGACACATATGATCCTTCGCTGGACAGATGGTCAAGCTATATTGAGCGTTACTATTGAACTTTAATTGTTGTATTAAAGTGTATTCTTTCCAGTATATTTCCTTCCTTGGGAGTAAATGCCAGTTATCTGTTTTTCTCCCAAACGAGTGAATGTTTTAGCATTATGTTTTGGTATACTTAACTGATAATAAGGAGCTCAGACTCTCTTCAGCCTTGATGGGAGCTGTTATTTGCTAGTGTCTGTTATTTGTGTGTGTGCGTATGACATTCTATGTAGGTTCTGGACGTTCGGACCAGACACCCCGGCGCCCTTCTCTTACCTGCGAGGCCACCACAGACCTAAATCTATTGAGTGGACGACAACTATCTTTACTAATGGCGATAGGCACCCCTATCTCCTCACATGTGTTAAATTGTTTAGGCTCTTAATGTTTCTTAGCCAATGAGAATCATTCAACCTGTAAGCAATGACGTAGCTTAGACCTTGGAAATGGTATAACTGCTGTGATCTTTGTAACTGTAAGGGAGGCGGCCTACGAACTCCTGTGTGAGTCTTGAAGCTGACTTCTGCTGATGAAACTGCAAACTATCTTCAGTAAAACTTTTCTTTAATTTTTTATAATCCTGACTCCGGGTCTTCATTCTTCATATCTGGTTCTGGGTCTTTAACTGTACACCCCCTTACACTAGGGTCCCTGGATGAGGGAAGCCCGGACCCTGAGTTGCTCAGGAAACTGCGCACGGCGGCAGATCTCGCTCTGGCGGCGTCAAAGAAGATCGCTCAGGGAATCGGACGCAATATGGGCAGTCTTGTGGCCCTGCATCGCCATCTGTGGCTAACGCTGTCGGGGATGCGCGATACTGATAAGAGGCAGTTCCTGGACGCTCCGGTAAGCCCCACGGGCCTTTTCGGTGTTGCGGTGGAGTCGTTATCCGACAAGTACGCGGAGACCGTCAAACAGTCTAAAATGATGCCGCATCTGCTGCCGAAACGGTCTCAAGCCCCCCCGGCGGCAAGATCCAGATCTTCCTCTGCACAGCGCCCAGCGGGACCAACCAGACGCATGCCCCCGAGCGCGGCAGAACGTCGTGAGCCAGAGCCCCCCTTCCGTCAGAGGCAGTTCAGGAAGCAGCCCCGCTTCGGTGCGAAGCCGGCCTCTAGTAGCCAAGGGCGACCGGCGGGCAAAAAGGAGCGGCATTCCTGATGCGTGTGTCGGGGAGGAGAGAGCGCGGGACGTGTTCGTCGGACCCGCTGCAAAGAGGGCGTGTTCCCGCCCAGAGTTCGGCGAGAATGTGTTGAATTTGAAACCGCTGTGTTCTGTTTCAATAAACAAAATGCATTACATGTCTCAGCAAAAGAGCTTTCTTCCTCCCAACACTATTACCCGCGCCATAAGCGGAACCTCTCCTCCGGGAGACGTTTCGCAGAGCGGAAGCTCGGGGAAACCCGAGAAGGTGGTTATTTATGTCCCCGTGCAAAGAGCCGCGGACGAGCCATCTGCCCTCAATATAACGGCCAATGCTTCCCCGGTGGCTGGCGCCCAGCCCCCGCCGCAGCATTCATTAAAGCCCCCCCTATCGAGTCACCTGAGTACGTGGTCAACACTACCTACGGCTTCAATGTGGGTGTTAAACACGATAAAGCGCGGCTATACGCTCCAATTCGCTCGCAGACCACCCCGCTTCGGCGGTGTGATTTTGACAGAGGTGTCAGAACAGAGCGCCCCGTTACTTCGGGAAGAAATCTCCTCTCTCCTGTCCAAACAAGCAGTGGAGATAGTTCCCGAAGAGCGAAAAAACTCCGGTTTTTACAGCCGTTATTTTCTTGTACCAAAGAAGGACGGAGGTATGCGCCCTATTTTGGATCTGAGATTACTGAACAAATCGCTCGCGAAACGCGCGTTCAAAATGTTAACAGTGAAGCAAATCCTCGCGCACATTCAGCCCGACGATTACTTCTTTGCAGTGGATCTAAAGGATGCATACTTCCATATTCAGATAGCCCCACATCACAGGCGCTTTCTTCGTTTTGCTTTCGAGGGTGTGGCGTACCAGTTCAAAGTGCTACCCTTCGGGCTAGCCCTGGCACCCCGTGTGTTTACAATGTGCATGAATGCAGCGCTTGCTCCCCTGAAGCTCAGTGGAATACGCATTCTGAACTATCTCGACGACTGGTTAGTCATCGCGCGTTCGAGGGGTGTCCTTGTGGAACACAGACACAGACTCCTCGCTCACCTGATGGATTTGGGACTGTCTGTGAACATGCAGAAGAGCGCGCTCCAACCGTGCCAGTCCATCACATTCCTCGGTATGGTGCTGGACTCGCGCACTATGATCGCGAAGCTATCAGAGGCGAGAATCCAATCGATTCAGAGAGTGTTAGCCCTATTCGTTCAAGGCAGAGCCATCCCCTTAAAGACGTTTCAGAGGCTACTCGGGCTAATGGCGGCTCCAGCCCCCGTCTGCAGACTGGGCTTATTACACATGAGACCGCTTCAGCACTGGTTACAGGGGCGCGTACAGCCGCGGGCATGGAGAGCGGGAACGGAACGCCTTGTTATAACGCGTTCATGTCTGGAGACTCTAGCACCGTGGTTCGGCACGACCATGTTCGAGCAGGGAGCTGCTTTGGGCAGAGTGGTCAGACGCGTAGTGGTCACTACGGATGCGTCGCTGTCAGGCTGGGGAGCCCTCTGCGATGGCAGACCGGCATTCGGTACGTGGACAGGAGACCGGACGCGCTGGCATATAAACTGCTTGGAGATGGAAGCGGTCCATCTAGCGTTGCGTGGGTTTCTCCCATTTGTGAAAGACCGTCATGTTCTCATCAGAACGGACAACACGGCGGTGGTGGCGTACATAAATCGCCAAGGAGGTTTACGGTCGCGATCCCTGCAGGGGCTAGCGAGGCGGCTATTATTATGGACGGACAAAGTTCTACTGTCGATTCGAGCAGTGCATGTGCCGGGCAGTCTGAATTGCGGCGCGGACATGCTGTCCAGGGACGGCATTGTGCACGGAGAGTGGAGACTTCATCCGCAGACAGTAAACATGATCTGGAGTCTGTTTGGCAAAGCGGAGATCGATCTCTTCGCATCGCAGGAGAACGCCCACTGCCCGCTGTTCTTTGCATTGACGACGGCCACTCTAAAGGGAGACGCACTGTCGAGCCGCTGGCCGGAGGGGCGGAAGTATGCTTTTCCTCCGATCAAGTTAATGCCGCTGGTGCTGCAAAAGATCAGGGAAGAGAGATGTGCGTTGATTCTGGTAGCGCCGAAGTGGCCCAACCAGCCGTGGTTCCCGGAGCTAGTGAACATGGCGCTTTTTCCCCCGTGGCGGATTCCGCCGAGAAGAGACCTCCTATCTCAGGCGAGGGGGACCATATGGCACCCCAACCCGGAGCTGTGGGACCTGCACGTGTGGCAGATCAGCACGGAGTATCACAGCGGGTACTGCAGACAATAGCAGAGGCTAGAGCCCCTTCAACGAGGCGCTTATATGCTCTGAAGTGGAGGGTGTTTGCTAACTGGTGTGTTGACAAAGAGGAGGACCCCAGGAATTGCGATATTGCCATTATTTTGACCTTCCTACAGGAACGTCTGGATGCGGGCAGTTCGCCATCTACACTGAAAGTTTACGTGGCCGCTATTGCTGCTTGTCGTAATGTGGATGGCCATTCAGTGGGGAAACACCCTTTGATAACGGGTTTCCTCCGGGGAGCGAGGCGGCTTTTCCCCCCCCGCCTTCGTCAGATGCCGGTGTGGGACCTGTCGTTAGTGCTTAGTGCGCTGTCTGACCCGCCTTTCGAACCAGCTGAGTCTAGTGACATCAAAGTTCTCTCATTCAAGACGGCGCTTTTGCTCGCGCTAGCCTGCGGTAAGCGGGTGGGGGACTTACAGGCTCTGTCAGTGAACAGTGCATGTATGCAGTTTGGACCGGAAGATTGCATGGTCAGACTCTTACCCAAGCGTGGATACTCGCCTAAAGTGCTTTCGACTCCATTCAGAGCCCAGGTGATTACAATTCCAGCATTTTGCCCCGATGGGGTCAGTATTTCGGAGTCTCAGAAGGACGCTTTGTGCCCCGTGCGTGCCCTGCGTGCTTATGTGAACAGAACTAGCCATTTTCGTACTTCAGAGCAGCTCTTCGTCTGCTTCGCGGGTGCCAAGAAAGGCGGCGCGCTGTCGAAGCAGAGGCTATCACACTGGATAGTGGAGGCTGTGCGACTGGCTTATACTTCTCGGGGAGCTGTTTGCCCTATAGGAGTGCACGCTCACTCCACTAGGAGTTTGGCGTCATCATGGGCGTGGGCGAGAGGTATGTCTATCCAGGACATTTGCTTCGCGGCAGGCTGGTCGTCGCGTAATACGTTTGCGAGATTCTATAACTTGAATATTCCTTCATTCACTCCGCACGTATTGTCGGTACATGGAGAGAAAGCTGAGCTGTTATTGGACTAGGCTAGACATGCCCCTAATGGCGCACACTCTAGCCGCGGCTCCGACTAAGCGTGAGTTATTAGCAATATAAGCTATCTGTTCTTTATGTTGTGTCCTTATTATTATGCCCGCATTCATAAGCCGGCAGTGTATTCCTAAGCACCAATCACATTGCTGCAATTCCCCACTCATTCAGTTCAGTGTTGCTTAACTGTGTGGGAGGGGCCACGTCGGTGCGGTTGCCGACTTGGCTCTGTGCCAAGGGGTGGTTTCGACCAGGTCCGGTGGCGGTTTCTGAGCTGTATAGGGATTTGCGCTTGCGCTATCTTCAGCTCGTTCTAGCTGGGCGGGGTTTTCCCACGCGGCGGGGGTTTTATTGCTCCCCATACGTAATGTCGAGAGACCGACTCGATAGGGAACGTCTCTGGTTACTCACGTAACCTTGGTTCCCTGAGAGGAGGGAACGAGACATTACGTAACCTCAGGGCCGGCGCTAGCCATTTGGGTGCCCTAAGCACAAATGCTTGGTGGTGCCCCCCCCCACCCCCCCCCCACCCACCCACCCACCCACTCACCCAAGGAATAACAACCATTCAGAATTTCTTAGTCTGATGAAGCAAAATATAATAATTCTGTACATAATTGATATATGTGTGTGTACTGTGTATAATTATTTTGTATATATATAAATACACATTTGCATTTATGTATTTAAGAGATATTTGTTATTTATATATAAAATATTTAAATTTATATATAATATAAATTATATATAAATATATACAGTATATACATGCAAATATTTCTTAAATATATACGTGCATATGTGTGTGTATTTATATATACAAAATAATTATACACAGTACACACACATATATCATGTAGACACAAACTTTTATTTTGGATGCGATTAATCTTTTCCCAGCCCTAATAATTTGACAACTCTGTGAATATGAAAATATACAAACACTGAGATTGTGTTTGTTTGTTTTTTTTTCTAATTGCAGTTTCACCAACAGATGTCGCCCTTGGGCCTTGGCCTATGAACCTCTTGAAAATGACCGCATTATCCGCATAAAACAACAACGAAAAAACGTATCTAAGCGGTCTTCCTTTTCTCCCCAAACAAACTAACTGCATCTTAAACAGGCCAATTTTCAAAATTTTCCGGGGGAGAAAGCCCCGGACCCCCGTTAAAATAAAAGATTCAACATGCAGGGCTAAAAAAGCCCCGGATCATTTCATTTGCACTACTAGCGACGCCCCCCCTGGACATGCATACACGACGCAAGGGCGCCCGCGCTACAAAACTAACATTTTTATTTAAAACATTGTCTTACCTGCAAAGCGACGCGCGAGTATCATCCCGCTGTCTATTCTTTTTCCTTTTTTCGCCCCCGACTCTTGGTGCCTTTTCGAGGCCATGTCTGAGGTCGGTGTCTGCCAAATTTGACATTGATTGAGGCATAATCGAACAGACCACTGGGAGGTGGGGAAGGGGGGGCACCAGAGGGAGACGAAAAAGGAGATTCACCTTTTTCTCGACTAATTTGGTCTAGGCCTATATTACTTTTGTATTGCTTTTGTATATTAACATGCTTTAGACATATTTTATTTGTTATTTATACTAGTAGCCTATTGTGATGATTTTTCACGACCCAGATTTTTTGGTGCCCCCCCAAGCACTTGGTGCCCTACGCGCAGCGCGT
This sequence comes from Tiaroga cobitis, assembly GCA_030578255.1. Classification (NCBI taxonomy): domain Eukaryota; kingdom Metazoa; phylum Chordata; class Actinopteri; order Cypriniformes; family Leuciscidae; genus Tiaroga; species Tiaroga cobitis. The sequence goes on from CM060595.1 coordinate 7,431,160, forward strand.
GATGCGCGTGTGCGGAGCGCCGGCCCTGCGTAACCTGCCGTGTGGGAAGGGCTCACAGTTCCTTACTCTCGTTCAGCTAAGATTCTGAGGTTTTTTGGCGCCCGCCGTCACCTATATTGAGCAGTGTCAGCCAATCAGGTGATGGCGGGACTGCCATTGGCTATTTGCAAGCAAAAGAGTTATTCTATCAGACTTCATGATTCGAGGAAAATGGATTTCCCCATACGTAATGTCTCGTTCCCTCCTCTCAGGGAACCAAGGTTACGTGAGTAACCAGAGACGTTCTCTCTAAGAGAGGGAACGAGTACTGCGTAATAGGGAATGTGGAGATGACGTCACGCCCTGTTGCATTATGGGTCCGCCGCCATATTTACAGGATCGCGCCCAATACCGCTGTATTTAAATGCATGTGTTGGAGGATGTGTTTGGATTTTATGTCGAGATTTTAATAAACGTCGATATGGTTGTTCAGTTCAACTGCCATAGCAGGTCACACGATCGTTCAGGGAGGAAACTGAACAATGGAATACGTTTGTTCACCTTTCTTTCTTGGAAAAAACAACAAGGGAAGCAGGTCGAGGAGCTGACGAGAAGACGCCGGATCGCGTGGGGTGCTGCAATCATGAGGAAAAACTTTACTTACTGTCCTCCACTGCATACTTCGTTTGTTAAAAGTTGTACAAAGCAAGAGGTTGTGTATTGTATATTCCTCTATGAGGAGGATAGTTGATGAATGATGTTGAATGTGTGGTTCATGTTAGCAGATGATAAAGCCAGGACACATTGCATGAATCAAATTATATTTATTTTGTTTTCAATTAACAATTTGCTTTGATATTCTGTACATCTTTTTACATGCCTTTTTTAAAATGTTTGTGAATCATGTTTTTATATAACTGCTTAATAAATGCATTAAGTGACTTCTCTGTTTCTGTACTGATTGCATCCACAAAGACCCTTTAAGTACACATAAATGGGCAAAGATACATCAAACTATTTTAAAATAAACGACCATTTTATCGACCCACGACTCTCATCATTTTTACACGTGTCAACATTAAATGATGACAATAAGGCACAGTTTTATTTAACAAGTTACCACATCTTGTGGCATTATAAAGTAATGTACAATTTTTTTATCTTGCACAACCTATGAAAACTTAACATATGCTGAAAATAGCAAGTTAACATTAACTATGAGAGCTGCTTTTCAGGTAAAATAGCTTGAACTTTATGCACAATAGTAATCAACTTAGCATAGGCTTAGAACACCAAAACTAAATCAGATGTATCAACGTTGTTTATCGCGGATAGTTTGTCCAAATAACGTTTTTTGGCAGTGGCATTTAGTTTATCCCGGTAGGGTCCCTTCTCTTTTTCTTTAAACATCTCCATTTCTTCCGTTCTTCTTCAATTTTACCTCGTTTTAGCCAAACACCCAATATTATAGCGAAGGTAAACAGAGATCGTGCCTGTAAAGATGGCGCCCACGTCCCATAATGCAACACGGCGTGACGTACCTCCACATTCCCTATAGCTTACGCTATGGGGAAAACCTCTTTTCCACGAGATATTGAAGCCAAAAATTATCCTTAATTTTTTATTAATCTAAAACGCTTTGCAGCAGCAAGCAGACATAGGCGAAACAGCTCGCGCGCCTATTGGCTGCTCTCGCGGCAAATGCAGCAGCCTATCGAGAGAGGCGTTACGTGACACATATCCAATGGGGGCATTTCGCGCCCATTTCGTCACGTCCCGCCAGAAAGGGCGTGGTCTCGCCCTATAAATATAGCTCGATATAAGGCTGGTACACTGGCTTTCATCGCCGAAGCGAACCAGCGCTGTTGTATGCACGGCAAGATCCCTCTCTAGAGAGAACCGAGGTTACGTTAGTAACCGAGTGCGTTCTCTTACGAGAGTATCTCTCGTACTGCGTAATACCTTACGCTATGGGGAACACAATGCAACACGCCGTGCGTACAGGGATCCAACACCAAAGTCCCCGGGGCCGAAGCCCAGGGGCCCATATAGTGCATAATCACCATAAACTCACATAGAGTGGAGGAAGAGAGGCTGGAAGCGTCATTCCTAATAAAATAGCACCCAGAGGGGCTAATCATGTGACAATTAAACGCGCAGCCAGGGTGAAAGCTTTCAGCCTGATCTGGGTGGCCATACATGTCAATACTCATGGGGCTGAAGTAAACTCAGTATCTGGGCCGCACAGCGGGGCAGATAGCACTGAATTCTAGACCGCCAAAAGCTTAGCCTGCAAGGCGGGTACCTCCAGGTTATAATACTTAAAAGTCCATAGATATCACGTCAGTTCATACTGCTGTTGTTAACACTTTCTCCGTCAAGCATATTTTTATCTGCAAAGCTTAATGTGGCCATGGGTTTTGTTAATAAATCTATCACAGATATGCCGATGATGATGGTTAAATCAAAGAGGAGAAAGTACATGTTATGTAGAATATGACTAAAAATTAGCAATAGGGCCCACCAATCCCTGTCTAAACTTATTTGAAAAAGTAATGGGCCCGGAGCCATATATAGTCAGGGTAACCTGAGAGATACAATACAAATTGTTTCAAATTCTGCTGTAAAGCAGCTTTAACAAGCCAATAGTGTCATTATACAGCTCAAGTGTGTTTTGTGTTGATTTGGTTCTGTTTAATAACGGTAAAGATAATCAATTGTGCATACATACGGTGTATACAATGTATTTGTGCACATACATGTACGTGTGAGTGCCGTGACAAACCCCTGTGTGCTCCACTGCTCACTGAACAAGCAAAACACACAAGATAGTAGTGTTTTACATTTGATTTGACCCTCATATGTGTAGTTTGGTGTGTATAACGGTTTGTGTGCAGAGTTAGAGTTACTATGCAAAAACACAATTTTTAGAAGAGTTAAAATAGTTTTGAATGAAGTGTTTGCTTTTGCATTAGTGTGTGAAATTTTGTGTGTTGAGTTTTGAGAAAAGGAGCCGTAGTTTCAGAAATTCAAAAAGCATTTAAAAAAAAAAATATATAAAAAAAACTGTAGATAACACTCAAAAGACACTCACTTGTCGCCATCTAGTGGTGTAATTGTTTTCCAAGTTTTGCCATCACATGCATAAATTACGTTTTAAAATATTTTAAAACAGGAAAAAACAAGTTATTTTAAGTTGTAACAACATTTTACAATATTACTGTTTCACAGTATTTTTGATCAAATAAATGCATCCTTGGAATAAAATGTCAAAAAGGCCATAACAAAAAAGTCAGTCACTTGCACTGACCAAAAAGACACTCACTTGTCGCCATCTAGTGGCATAATTAAGTTTTCCCACTGTCTTAAAAAATAACTCACCCTGAGAAATATTCAGTTTTACAAAAAAATAACAATTTACCACTCAGTGGTAAATTATACCGATACCGATTCTGATGTTATACGAATAATGAATTTGCAAAGACCTTTCAACCGTTTTCAACATTTAGCACTAACGTTAGTCATATTAAAAAAAGACCATTGGCATTATTTGAGGTACGATCAGTCGGCGCTTTTTACTGTGTGATACTTTTACATCTTTTTTTAAAGCTTTGTTCACTGCCAGTTTTCACTGGTAATTGTTCACTGCAATTATATTGACGAACGCGAGCAGGAAATTAACAACAACAAAAAAATCTCCTTTGGAGAAACGAAGCATTTCGAAGCGTTCGTAACGCCACACGCTGGTGTCTAACTATTAATTGTGTCTGTTAAGAGACTATTAACTACTATTATTACTTTTAATTATACTAATGTCTACTTAAAACGTCTACAAATGTATGAAACTGATCAGAGATCAGGTAAACCCCATAGACACTTGTTCAATTGTTCGCCGCTGGGGAGCGATGATCAGCATGATTCATGGGTTCACATCGCCCCCCAGCGGTGAACATTGAAATGTTCGAAACAGTTATGAAATCGCGTGACTTGGGCAGTTTGATACACGCTCCGAACCACTGATTCGAAACAAAAGATTCGTAAATGTTTCGAAGCTTCATGAAGCAGTGATTCTAAATCGACCATCACTACGTGTAGGACGCGAGTGAAGGCTGCAAGGAAAGTAAAGGAGGACGGAGGAATCAAAGGAAAGCTTATACATTGGATGCCCCCAAACCCCCCTAGCAAGATCATTTTTTGGAACTTTTATTCACAAAAACCCCCGTACGGCCCTGCGTGTCGGTGTGCCTGCCAAAGAAGTTGGCCCTGATTCTTTTAAATCAACATAATTTTCTTGTTTTAAAAGATATTTGCCAACCAATATTTTCAAACATGTTCAATTTCATACATTTTTCCGAGGGTGAAATCCGTTGCCTGTATGTTAACATTAAAGGTAAAAAAAGCGAATTGTAAAGTATTTCTCTGTTTAAATAAGTACTCAACCCTACCTTACACATTAAGTCATTTTACGGTGCGAATCGATTTTGAATGATGACCATTCACCGTAAATATAAATAAATATATCCCCCTCCCTATAAAAGACAATTTAACCACTGCCTGTGAGTCATGAAAAAAATTATTCTATCTATCTGAAAGTGCCTATGCGTAGTTCTTACCTAATGTTCAAACGTCTTTTAAGCTGTTTCTTAAACGAAACAAAAGTGGGGCTACCTCTAATTTCCATTGGCATACTGTTGCAATTTGTGCAGCCTTTAGGACGTTTTGTGCAAAAGCTGACTTTCTAAATTGTACTTCACAATCCCCCCCGAGTAATTGACCTAGTGCTAGTCTCGCTGTTTCTCTTTTTGATAAAATCCCCCAGGGGTGGTGGGCCCATTCCATTCATTGATCTATATGTAAGACAGCTACTTTCAAAACTGATGTAACCCCCTAGAGTTTTACACGGTTCTACACTTTTGTTAGTTATGCAGTACGGTAGTTTGCCTGTAGGGGCCGCTATAGGAACTGGTTGACTGAGACGTATATATTGAGAGTAGAATGTTTATAGCTGATACGCACGAGGTGATCAAGCGCTTCTTTTGAAGTGTTACACGATTTTCTGACGAAAGATGTTTAAACTTTTCATATAAAATTGTTGAAGTATGTTCACGGGTTTCAGAGGGAATTCTCATTGATGTTTATTGAGAAACATTACTTCTCCGAACTCTGGTGAGTTTCTGTGTTCAAAGAAATGTTTAGTCGATGTGCTTTGACTGATTAATTATCAGAAAATTGTATTATGTTATAGTGAATGGAAAAAAAAAATCCGATTTTAAAGATGTTAATTGAAAGTATTTTTTGTATTTTAATACACGTTATACAAACGTCATACAAAATAGATCGGGGAGACCGATAGATTTAATTCTTGATAAATTAATTTTATGATGTTCCCTGTATATATGGAGGGGAAAAAATGTATACATGAAAGTGAGTGAGTATTTTGAAGTGCAGATGATAAATCTGTGTGTTGAACAGAGATGTATTTGTTCATATTTATGCTCACGTGTAGGATGTTAATTAGCCAAGCTAACACGTGTATGCACATGTGAGTGATGCTTTTGCGAAAAGCATAACGTTAGGTGAATCTTGAGAGACGTTAACTACTGTGAATTGTGTTTTGTGTAGATTGATTTTATTTTTATTTTTTTGCCTGATCCTGTGACATGATCAACTGTGAGCTTATGTTTATGGGAAGCCAAACAAACCAAAAGTGGGACGAGACAGTTCCAATTCCAATTAATCTCATCGGCAAAAAGTGTCCAAATCACACTGAATTGGCTTTATGCCCAGCTGCACTACTTCCTGAACTTCAGCCAGCTCCTTGTTTCCTATCGTTGCCATGACTACTGAGGTCAGGCACACCTGAATTAATCAATTTGTCCAATAATGGCAGACAGGAAACAAGGAGCTGGCTGAAGTTCAGGAAGTAGTGCAGCTGGGCATAAAGCCAATTCACCCTATAAATCTACATCACAAAATATCAATAACATAAAATCGTTTAGTTTTAATATTTTATTCAAAAATAACAAATAGTAGTTTTAATTATGGAATTCTCCATTATTAAAACTCCTAAACTTCAGCAGAGAACCAATTTTTTGTAAGGAAGGAGGGGTTTCTTTATTGTACATTTATTTGCATGTAGGCTACGTATGGTTTGTGCTGCGCTGTTTAAATTGGTCAGCGCCGCGCTGACCATTGAGTGTCGCTAGGAAACACGTCCGCGCTGCGTTGACGAATCGGCCGCGCGGCTCGGACCATTGAACCGCGCAGATGACATGTCAGCGCGGCGCGAGCTCTGTAACCCCCCCCCCTTTGTTTGGCTTCCCATATATGTTAACTTTGCAGCCAGGGTTGCCAGATGCCAGCGAGTTTTTCCAGGCCAAAACCTCGTCAAAAACCGCGAGAATGCACACACAAAAAAACGCCCAAAATTGTTTTGGCCTGTTTCTCATTTAAAGGAAGGGTAGGTAGAAATCCCCAAGATTACTTTTTTCCAAATTGGTTTAAACTGTCTTTATATATCAATGCATAATTAAAATGCAAGTAATCTGGAAAAGAAATGATAAAAATCGAGTGTCTGTAGTCCTCTCAGGACTGCAATAAACACAGCTCATTATTCCATTAACTCCCACCCCCTCCCTTCTCGGCTCTTTCCAAAGCCACGCCCCCAAAACACATGAACGCGCGATCCCGGCCGTTCGCTCAAGCCTAGTTCACACTAGAGGATTTTAAGCCCGATTTGCAAATCGTTCTGCTCGCCGACAGGTCAGGGTGTTATCGCATGCAAATCGCGGGGGATTAGCGGACGATGGACGCTCGCCAATCTGTTAGTATGAAAGAGCCAACAACGCATCAAAGGCGCTCGCAGACGCGTCGCCGAGCCCAGAAAAATATCTAGCATGCTAGATATCCAGAGCTGTCGCACGACTCAACCTCAGTGATGTCATGAGCTACAGCCAATCAGAGCAAGGCATGGGTTGCTCCAACCAGAGCAAGGCATGGGTCTTCGTCTTCTTCGCTGGGTATTAGCGCGCGTGCTGTTCGCGTCATTTCCGGTTCGTTTTATCTCGTGATTTTTCTTGACAAAACGTGGTTTGTAGTAGAGGTGTGCGATACCGCTAGATTTGTCATCGATCCGATACTAAGTAAATACAGGGCCAGTATCGCCGATACCGATACTTTTTAATAATTAAGGTGGATGCGTCTTCAACCTAAATCTAAATGAATTTTCATGACTTTTAATTTGTTTTTGTGATTTGCATTTTGGGTTATTAATCAGTTAAAATCAGTACTACAAAAGCTTTTGTTCAGAAACAACTTTTGGTTACTTCTGTTTTATTTAAATAAACAAAGTTACAAAATTATTACTTCACAAATATAAAAAATGTAAAAACAAATTCTCTTTTCAAGTAGCATGTTAACAAAAAATGTTTCTCTTTAGTGCACTTCTTTTCAGGATTTTTTTCTTAAATAAACAGTCACAAAGTTTTACTTCACAACAAATATTATAAAAAATGTAAAACAAATTCTCTTTGTAAGATATAATGAGAATAAAAAAAAATGTTCTCCTCTTTACTAGACTAGAAGTGAGCGCGCGCCTGACTGACTGCTGGTGGTAGCGGTAGGGGTGGGGTTAGTCCTGAGTAGCGCGCTAGTGGTGAGTCACGTGACGGTACAACACAGGAGAGGGGGAGGAGAGCAGAGCACTCTTTGGGAGGAGGATTAGAGCTTGCTCTGCTCTGTGACAGCAGCAGCATTTTGACAAACACGGTCAGGTCGCAAAACGAGAGAAACTGAAGCTTAAGTATTGATATTTTCACTTTGGTATCGATCAATACCGATACCAACGTTGGTATCGATATTATCGATATTAGTATCGATCTGCCCACCTCTAGTTTGTAGACAAGATAGAATCGTTGGGTGACAGAGTTGTTGTCAACTCGTGTAGTGCGTTACCTCCTGTTGCGGATCAATCACGTTGTGTCGTGTGGTGTGAACAGCTCAACAACTTGCTCTCTGTGAAATCAGAAGTGTTCAAGTCATGTAGTGTGAACCGCACAGTTCAGCCCGACGTTTTAAAATCATGTAGTGTGAACTAGGCTTCAGCTGGAAGAGTTGGATGCGTTTACCAGCGCCGAGCAGAGAGGAGCGCAGTGCATGTAGTGACATCATGTCAGAATCACAAGTAATAAAATAACTAACTTTATCAGTATGAATATAAACAATTAACATGGCTGTTATTACACACTATCAAGCTCGCATATCGATTAGGGATGGGCATTTTTCAAAAATATTGCATTCGAATATTCGGGCTCATAAAAATCGAATATTCGAATATTCGTTTATTTAAATGACGTTTAACGAAAAAGACGTTTTTTTTTTTACGTTTTTTTTTTTTTACGTTTTTGTCACCATTTCTGAATAAGCTTACAATTAGGCAATATACACAACAAGCTAACAATATATGTTATAGTTTTCTTTTAGTTGAAAACATTAAACAGTAGGCCTAAACAAAAAATATAAAAAACAAAAGATTAATAAAAGAATGCTCAAGCAGCGCGAACGGGAAAAAACGCCTAATAAAGCAGATTGCGCCAGATATCGTACAGAACGTACACACACTCGAGTCAGCATATGATTATCGTGATTATATTGTTTTACGTTTGTGTTGAGAAACAATAATATCCACATGCAGGGGCGCAGCCAGTAATGTATGCTCGAGTGAGAAAAGGCGCTTTGCTGGCAGACGCTTCAGAGACACAAAGATAACGGTGTTCTGAGTTTCTAACAGCACTTTGTGTTTTCTGTTCTTAAACCTGTCTCCCTCAACGAAACTTAAAGGAAGTATGTGTCTCAAAATCATTTTGCTATAAGATAAATTATCATTTCGGATCACGCGGGGTCCAGCTGCGCTTGCCTGCAGTCGTGATGCAGTGTTGGACAGCTGCCTTTCCTCAGTCGACTGTTTGGATTTCATGTGATTTCTCATTGTGGTTGATGTCATTGTATAACTCAGATTGATTAATTAATTTGATCAAAAGTAATTCCATTTTGTAAGATCATTTTCAAGTAATTCCAAACTTCGCGAGGCAGACGACAACATTATGTGATCAAATACACACAACTTGTTAACACACTCCACAGCGGCACCCAGTGCATTTAATTATAACTGCGAGTTAGTGCTTGGGATTTATCATGGATTCACTGCATTTACGGCCAGCAAAGCAACGTAGTAAAATTCGAATAGTATTTTATTTTTTTAGAATAATAATTACAGATCGAATATTCTAAAATTCGAATATTCGTGCACATCCCTAATATTGATACTGGTAAAGTTTAAAATATTTTACTAGCTCGTAACCGAATCAAACTCAATATGAGGCAAAGCTATAAATAGCTTCATTGATACACGTTTGCCGTTACTATCAGTTGCACTGTGATGAAGGTGAATTTGTAAGATTCATAACATACAGGTGTTTTGCATGTAAGAGGTTCCACGATGAAAGCACTGTTGGCTCTGATGTATTGTTTACAGATAAACTGAGTAACATACACTCAAACACCTTCTCACAACTGCATTGCAGACACGAGATAATATAACACACACACACACACACACAACATATATTGTATAACACATACAGATACAACATAAAGACATAGGTAAACATATGTAGAGCATATAACAACAAACCAAACGTGAAAAAACGGAGCAGGTAGAGTTCACGGTGAACATAGGAACAAAGTTTTGGCAGAGGGTAAAGCTAGGTATAAAAATAGATCCCCTAAACTTTTTAACCTAAAGTTAGATTTGGCGAAATTAAACAAAACAGCTTTCAACTGCCGATAGGCCTATTGATTTTTTTATCGTCTCAACCCTGGCTCACTAACAGTAACGTTATAACAGTCGACACCAAAGTTACACTGTCATAGCTAAGCCAGTGTAACGTTAGCTATGCTACTTAACGTTAGGTAGCTACACTCACCTAAAGGATTATTAGGAACACCTGTTCAATTTCTCAATAATGCAATTATCTAATCAACCAATCACATGGCAGTTGCTTCAATGCATTTAGGGGTGTGGTCCTGGTCAAGACAATCTCCTGAACTCCAAACTGAATGTCAGAATGGGAAAGAAAGGTGATTTAAGCAATTTTGAGCGTGGCATGGTTGTTGGTGCCAGACGGGCCGGTCTGAGTATTTCACAATCTGCTCAGTTACTGGGATTTTCACGCACAACCATTTCTAGGGATTACAAAGAATGGTGTGAAAAGGGAAAAATATCCAGTATGCGGCAGTCCTGTGGGCGAAAATGCCTTGTTGATGCTAGAGGTCAGAGGAGAATGGGCCGACTGATTCAAGCTGATAGAAGAGCAACTTTGACTGAAATAACCACTCGTTACAACCGAGGTATGCAGAAAAGCATTTGTGAAGCCACAACACGCACAACCTTGAGGCGGATGGGCTACAACAGCAGAAGACCCCACCGGGTACCACTCATCTCCACTACAAATAGGAAAAAGAGGCTACAATTTGCAAGAGCTCACCAAAATTGGACAGTTGAAGACTGGAAAAATGTTGCCTGGTCTGATGAGTCTCGATTTCTGTTGAGACATTCAGATGGTAGAGTCAGAATTTGGCGTAAACAGAATGAGAACATGGATCCATCATGCCTTGTTACCACTGTGCAGGGTGGTGGTGTTGGTGTAATGGTGTGGGGGGAAGATTTTCTTGGCACACTTTAGGCCCCTTAGTGCCAATTGGGCATCGTTCAAATGCCACGGCCTTCCTAAGCATTGTTTCTGACCATGTCCATCCCTTTATGCTCACCATGTACCCATCCTCTGATGGCTACTTCCAGCAGGATAATGCACCATATCACAAAGCTCGAATCATTTTAAATTGGTTTCTTGAACATGACAATGAGTTCACTGTACTAAAATAGTCACCAGATCTCAACCCAATAGAGCATCTTTGGGATGTGGTGGAACGGGAGCTTCGTGCCCTGGATGTGCATCCCACAAATCTCCATCAACTGCAAGATGCTATCCTATCAATATGGGCCAACATTTCTAAAGAATGCTTTCAGCACCTTGTTGAATCAATGCCAATTAGAATAAAGGCAGTTCTGAAGGTGAAAGGGGGTCAAACACAGTATTAGTATGGTGTTCCTAATAATCCTTTAGGTGAGTGTATATTAGGTAGCTACGTGTGCTAGTGATTAGGGATGTGCACGAATATTCGAATTTTCGAATATTCGATCTGTAATTATTATTCGAAAAATAAAATACTATTCGAATTTTACCAGGTTGCTTTGCTGGCCGTAAATGCAGTGAATCCATGATAAATCCCAAGCACTAACTCGCAGTTATAATTAAATGCACTGGGTGGTGCTGTGGAGTGTGTTAACAAGCTGTGAGAATGTGATCACATAATGGCCCCGTTCACACTGCAGGCAAAAGTGGCCCAAATCAGATTTCTTTGGGGTCAAGTGACCAGTTCAGACTTCTTCAGAGGTAGTGTGAACACTCAAATCTAGCCCAGATCTGATTTTTTTAAATCAGATTTAGACCACATACATATGTGGTCCTGAATCAGACCCAGATCTGATTTTTTTCAATGCGGGTGTGAACAATCAAGGCGGATTTGATGCGACATTTACGTCAATCTACGTCGACATTTGTCACAACTATGCGCCGGCGAAGCCCTAGACACAACAGACACAGAAAGTAGCCTAACATTAAAAACTTGACTAGATATGGAGAACAGCGATGAAGCGAGTCAATGAGAGTGAGGTGTTAGATCTAAGTAGTATATGGGGAGATACTTCAATTCAAGCTAGAAGGACCTACCGTAACCGCTCCGTTTTTGAAAAAATTGCACACGAAATGGAAGAACGGGGACACAGGAGAACAGCGTCTCAGTGAAACTATTCACGTCATATTCCCACCACTCCTGGCTTCGTCTACGCATCCACACAGATCTCTGTAGTGAATTTGCAACCATAAACCCGCAAAAGTTTCCATTACACAAACATTATGAAATAAATGCGAATATGCTTACTTCCTCCATAACCTCCCGAACTTTAGTGCAACTGCGTGCTGCGTCTGATGTCATTGTTATTGTTCTTTTGCGCATGCTGGTTAGTTTGAAACTTCAAACAGTTCACACTGCAATCAGATATAGGTCACATTTGGTAATGTGAACAGCCAATCAAAAAATCGGATCTGAGCAAAAAATCAGAATTGAGCATTAGGACTTGCGGTGTGAACGGGGCCAATGTTGTCGTCTGCCTCGCGAAGTTTGGAATTACTTGAAAATGATCTTACTAAATGGAATTACTTTTGATCAAATTAATTAATTAATCTGAGTTATGATATCATCACCACAATGAGAAATCACATGAAATCCAAACAGTCGAATGAGGAAAGACAGCTGACCAACACTGCATCACGACTGCAGGTAAGCGCAGCTGGACCCCGCGTGATCATAACTTATCTAATAGCAAAATGATTTTGAGACATATACTTCCTTTAAGTTTCGTTGAGGGAGACCGGTTTAAGAACAGAAAACACAAAGTGCTGTTAGAAACTCAGAACACCGATATCTTTGTGTCTCTGAAGCGTCTGCCAGCAAAGCGCCTTTTCTCACTCGAGCATAAACTGCTGGCGGCGCCCCTGCATGTGGATATTGTTTTTCTCAATATAAACGTGAAACAATATAAACACGATAATTAAACGCTGACTCGAGTGTGTGTGTACGTTCTGTACGATATCTGGCGCAAACTGCTTTATTCGACGCTTTTTTCCCGTTCGCGCTGCTTGAGCATTCTTTTATTAATGCTTTTGTTTTTTATATTTTTTGTTTACACATAGGCCTACTATTTAATGTTTTCAACTAAAAGAAAACTTTAACATATATTGTAAGCTTGTTGTTGTGCATATTGCCTAATTGTAAGCTTGTTCAGAAATGGTGACAAAAACGTAAAAAAATAAAATAAAATAAAAACCCGTCTTTTTAGTTAAATGTCATTTAAATAAACGAATATTAGAATATTCGATTTTTATGAGCCCGAATATTCGAATGCAATATTTTAGAAAAATGCCCATCCCTACTAGTGATACATGCTTCATGAAAAAATAAATGCCATCAAAATGAAACCAGCGAGATTACCTGTCCAGCAGAAATAATGCCATCATGGAGTCACTTTTCAGCCCCTTGAGATCCCTCAGTTGTCGCCACCGCTGGAAAGCCACGCCGATATTGACTCTCGTATGATTTCTTGATTTATCCAAAGACTTTTTGTTCATAGCCTTTTCAAATACGGTCTTCCTTTTTTTTTTAACTTGTTTGACTTCGCTGCCTGTATATGCAGGGACTGAGAATTTTGACTGTTCTTTCTCTGTCATAATTGTTATTACTAGCTTAGGTGCGCGCATTTGGGCTTCTCCTGTATCAGCAGAGGTGATATCCATGGTAGCGAGGGAGAGTGACAGTCGCCCCAGCCAATATTTTCTTTCGTCCCGAATGGAATAATGAGCTGTGTTTATTGCAGTCCTGAGAGGACTACAGACACTCGATTTTTATCATTTCTTTTCCAGATTACTTACATTTTAATTATGCATTGATATAAAGACAGTTTAAACAAATTTGGGAAAAAGTGTTTTTGGGGATTTCTACCTACCCTGCCTTTAAACCAAGCGGCAACCTCCCCGTCTCTCTCTTGAAACCAACACGGAGTGAATTAAACTGCAATTCATCGACTGGCCTCTTGAGGCTGGCAGCAAAAGTGAGTCAAATCAGTATCTCGGCCATGTTAAAATGCCCAACTTTACAGCAGAAAAAAATGTTTACAGCCTGGAGCAAAAAGTGGTTTTGGTCTTTATGACTTTTCCCCCCCTTTATTAAACATTTAAAATATTCACAAATTAATATGGAAAAAAATTCGATTTTACTGGTTTTATGTTATAAGGGGATATTAAAGGCTAATAATAATAAATGTGCCTGAAAAAATAACCATGCATTTAAATTGTTTATTAATAAACTAGTGTTTTCTAAATCAGTGTCGGCTGGAAACATATCTCCATCTCCGCTGTAAAGCGGATGCGCCTTTAGAGAGAAATTCATAGCTATGACTTGACTGTTCGCAAAAGCCACGCCCCCTAGTTATCGTTACTACGCCCGTCAAACAATTGTGAACCAGACACATAGCCATGGCTGGGTTGAGCTCCATACCTATTGGTATAAGTGATTGGTTTAGTACTAATTACAAAATTAAAATGTGTTCTTTACAGTACTCACACCAGCACCACCACCTTCAACGCCGATCCGCTCACCTCGCTTGGAGCAAAGAGCCGCTCAAAGGCTGGTGTCAGCGGCTTCTGAGGTACAGTTTTCACACCAGAAGTTTCCATTTATATATATATATATATATAAATATATATATATATATATATATATATATATATAAATTATAAATGAATAATAATACATATGTATATATTATACTCATTTTGTTTTTATTCATATATAACATATTTTTGTGTGTGTATAGGTTGTTCTCCCTGAGGCCTGGAAGCACTCCCTTCCAAAAGAACAACACGAGTGGATCGGCCGCTCCCTCTTCCGGCGCCAGGGTGGAAGGGCAGCGCTGACAGATAACCTGCAGATGTGGTGGTACCCTCCCCAGCCATGTCTGCAGTATCATCAGCCTCCAGCGTCGCCGGACGTGTTCTTCACCTGGCCGCTGTGTTTGTGGATGCCCTACAGGATGTGGTCCTACAAGCTGATCTGCAGCTCGCCAAACTGCAGACGGTCTGGTCAGCGGCTGACATCATGTGGGCTCTACAAGACAGTGAGGCGGGTGCTGAATTTACATGGATGGTATTTTCTGGCAACATATCTGGAGTGTCAGCGCTGCCACAAGAAGCTGGCCGCGTGGTCGTACGACATCCTGGACTAGCTGGATCCGGCTCACCGCAGGATGTTCCCAGCCATCCTCACTTACCGGTGAGTCATGAAAAAATTATTCTTATTGCAGGTGGTAGCAATGTAACTTAAATTACTTAAAGTAATATTTTTGTAAGTACTTTTAAAATGAATTACACATCATTTGTTCACAAAACAAGCATTATCTTGCTTTTGTAGTTTTTTTCACAAGACACTGTGTCTGCCAGTCAAGGTTCTATACAGAATGTGTAAACGACCCACCCCATTGATCTTTGCTTAACCTGTCAAGGGTGTCAAACTCAGAACAATAACATTCCAACACCTTGAGACACCTCGCCTGACAGCTGAGGTTCTATTCAAGAGGTGTTAACGGCCCCCCATTGAGCCTAGCTTGACCTTCGATTACCTCTGCTCTGGAAAAAATAACACTTTAAAGGAACTTTAATGAACTTTTGCCTTTGTCTGTGTGTTTTAACAGGTTCTCTTGTGATATGCATGTGGCAAAGTTGACGAGGGAGCGCTCTCTCGGCAACAGCGTCTCTATGCTATATCACAAGCTATGTGAACAGCATAGTGAGGAATGGATGGAGAGGTCCCTGCAATACCTCTCTGTGTGTGAACGGTTCCAGGGCACCACCACACAGCCCATCTCACCTCCACCAGCTAAGCCGCCTGTACCAACCGCCAAGTGGCTCCTCTCTGTCCACGCAGAGGATATCCGGTCCCGGTATGGTGAGCTCAAGGCCAGGGTCACCTCTGTCTTTGGGTCCATCCTGAAGATGGACTCCACAAAAAAGGTAACATATTCATCAAATATTAGATATACCCAAATGTGTATGTACAGGTGTATATAAATATTTTTTAGGTTATCTGTACTGAATGTTCTGTTTTTCAACAATAGGTGGCCAAAAAACTGGCGGGAGCTACAGCTGAGACCACAGCCTGGGTCACCAATGTGGGCAATGAGCACGGACAGGTCCTCATGTCTGTGCTCACCTCACATGAGGGTCAGGGACTGCTGCCCATGACCACAGGCCTGGTGAAAAAGTACGAGGCGGCTGGTGTTGCTCCCCCCACACTCCTTTATGTGGACAGAGACTGCTGCTCTTCTGTGGGCACCTCCAGAGCAGGTGCCATGTTCAGCGGCTGGAGTGACGTGGGGGTACGTCTTGATGTGTGGCACTTCATGAGGCGCTTCGCCGCAGGTCTGCACACTGACAGCCACGCGCTCTACGGTCTGTTCATGGCGAAGCTCTCCGCCTGCATTTTTGTCTGGGACGAGGGAGACAAAAATGAGGAAGCTGGAGCAACAGCAGGGCATCAGAGGCCTCACTGATGACCAGCTAACCAGCAGGCTCACCTCCAGACAGTTGGCGCTGCACTGTCGCCGCTGCACACGTGGCGTGGAGGAGACAGAGCAGCTGATTGGTGAGTTGCTGGAGGCCTTCAAAGGACGCCAGGGAAACCATGGGCATCTCCTTGGTGGACCAGGAGAGGATGGACGTCATCTGGGACACCCAAAGACGCCATCTTCCCTGCATCCAGGACCCCCCCAAAGGTGTGCAGCTGTACACCCAGACAGGAAGTACGACAAAGGGAGGGCTCATACTTCCTGTCTACCGTTGCGCTAGGGGTTCCACTTCCCTGGAGTCCTTCCACAACCACCTGAACCGCTTCATACCCGGTAAGATTACACACATCCACCTCAATGTGTTTTTTTTTGTGATGGTCTGTTTCAAATGTTTTGTAATTATAAATTAGTGTTTATGTTTCCTTGTTTTTTTTTGTTTTTTTTTTTAATCAGGAACAAGCGCTAACCTGGAAAATTTCCAGGCTTATCTGCTTGAGGGTTTGGAGCGGTGGAACGAGGACCGCGCTGCTGCTGCTACTGCAATGGATGAGGCCCCGTCGTCCCTGCGCTGCTACAGTGCCTCGCTCCAGCACAGCCTCAATGAGCTCAGTCAGCGTCTTCTTGGCTGTAGTCTTGTACAAAACTATTCAAACCCTAGACAGTACACGGGTATGTGTCTATAATGCCATGCTTTGTTGTTTTCTTTGTAGTGCACAGGTGTCTGTTTTAAAACCTTGTTTTCTATTTAACTATCTGTTTTGTCAGGCGAGCTCATCGGGGTTGAGTACCTGTGCTCGCAGCAGTCCTGGGAGTTCAGGGAGAACTTTGGGCGGGACCCAGATGCCCCAGACAGAATCCCAGAAGACTTGGTGGATGTCGAAGATGAGGGATTTGGGGATGAGGCAGAGGAGCAGGACCACACCATCTCCCCTCTCTCTTTAGTGTCCACCAAGGAAGCTGTACGCTTGTCTCAGGATTCAGCGTCACCCTCTCAGTCCTCCCAGGACCTGCCACCTGAGCCCCAAGAAGATGTATGTACGCATGCAAGCATCCCTTGCCATCCAATCATATGGAGGACTTTTTCATCTATACTAACTTCTTTCTTCTTGTTAGGTGTGCAGAGGACCAGACGGGACACCGAGTTTTGATAGAGTGGTGGACCTGGCCAGGTACCTTGTCGAGATCAGAGAAAAGCCTTGTGTCTCAGATAGGGAAGCCACTGACATTGTTCGGCTGTGGGACAGACTGCCGGACAGTGACAAAAAGGGGGTTTCCTATCCGCCGAGACACAAGGAGAGACTCTTGCAAGGCAGGTTCAAGGGCACCCACTCCAAAACCTCCACCTGTCATGGAAAGGAGAGCCTGAAGCGGTACGTTAAATATTTGCACACAGAGCTTTAACCCTCTGAGGTCGGCTATCGCGCCGGCGCGATTGTCTCGCTTTTTTTCTTATCAGTGCAAAAGAGACTCAAAATACTCTGTTGGTTTTGATCTTAAATATAAGTGGTATACATCAATCGATCATGTTAAGTGTCTATTATTTTTCTGTATACTCACAATAAAAACAAAGTGTTGTGCTTTTCGACAAATAAAGAAAAATAAACATGATGCAAGTTCTGCCTTCTCTCTGTCGGTGAAGTCCATTCTGAAACGCGTCCTAAGATTAACTATAACTCCGCAAATACTTGTCATACAGGCACGAGAGATTTTTCTTTATGAAGCTTGAATTCTCTTCTTTTCAATGAAGTAATTTATATAAAAAACAAATATTCTCTGTTTATGTAATCTGTATGAAAAGAGAGTGATTTCAGTATTTTTTCCCCCAGCTCATTACACTTCATTACGCGTTAATCTGACACGCCCACGGAGGACGCGCGCTATTCAAACCCAAATGTTGAGGCAAGCCATGACAACGCCCACATCAGCCGTTCCACCGCGGCGGTAAAATGTGTGGTGTATTTGCTGCCTTTTACCGCTAAGAGGCGCTACAATCATAGACTCTGAAAAGTGTTCGTTTATTCTCTCTATTGCGTAATCTGCTGCCGTGCATTCAGAGCGATTGAAAGCTGGTAGCATATGAATTCAAGTGAAACGTAGTTAAAATAATTAATAATCACAATGCTGAAATTAGGCTACTAAAATTAAACTGAATAAATAATGAAAACAATTCAACATAAAACATTGCAATAAAAAACATTTAGCCTACATCAATGAGGCTTTCGAACAGCATAAGACGTTGACCATCACAGCATACAGACGGTAGCTCAGTGGTTAACGCAACAACTCGAGATTCAAGGAGCTTCAATCGACCTGAGATCGAATCTCAGTGTAGCATACATGTTTTTAACCGATGTTGGCCGACAGCGTTTATATTTTACCACCTTGATGCTTAAATAGGTAACTGTTTATAACTGTTTACTTATTTAAAGTCAAGAGTTTTGTTTAATTATCATTACAACATACATTTGCTACATTCCCGTAGAACCGCAGCCGCTGCACAAACGACAAAAACTGATGAAGGAAGATTGTCAGCCGATTGCATCAGAAAATGAAACTGAAGAAGCTCGTCTTTAGTCTGCTAAATTATTGTGTAATGTAAAAGAACACTTAAATTACTTAAGTTTGAAACCAAGTTCGAACATTTCAAGGTTTAAATAAAGTGTCGGGACAGTTTTTTTTTTTTTTTTTTTTTTTAAACAGGATTGCATCAAGTTTAGAGTTTATTTCTCTTGCGATGCAAAATAAGAAACACTAGGCTAATCTTATTCTTGCGACATTTTAAATTTGTATTGCCAAAGAAATTACAGCTAAATTAAACAATTAAAACAAACGAATTGTTTGTACAAAATTGTACAAAACGAAAATTGTCCAAAGCAACATAGCCTAATTAAATTAAAAACATGCGTTTTTCTTTGCCTCTCTCGCGCTGGATCTCTTTTTAGCAAGTTTATTTAGTCTCCCTCGCTGCGCGCGCCGGGTCTCTCCATATGAAAGAGGAACATTAACACCTTTGTCCAGCAACTGTCCCTCCAACCCCCCACAGGCTATCGGAGTCTGAGGCTGACTTAACACAAAGAGAAGTCGCAATTCACACTTAAATCGCTATTCTAGACAGTGTTGATAATGAAGGAATTAAATGATTTAAGTTACATGTAGACTAGTGATATTTCTGTCATAAAAGTGTATTACTAAATATTTCATTATTTCAATAATTGATTAAATAAAACTGGTTTGGGCCTGCCTTTTCCAAGCAAAACTAAATATAATCTGAAAAAACGCATGTTAATGTGTTGTCATGAACAAAAAACTCAATATTATTCTACAGGGATCTTTGGATCCTTAACCAGGCATGCAATTAATTAAGTTTTTTTTTTTTGTAGCTATTATTCAAATAAATATCGAACCACGGTGCTTCGTGGTAATGCTGCTAAATTAAATAACATTTATAGAATAATTATGAACTTAAATGAAACAGTATCGCAACATTTCGACAAATAAATTATTTGATCTGTTTTTACATTTTAATTCAGGGCGATTTAGCCTACAAAATGGAGCGAGATTTTCACCCTTGTCTTGTCATTTTCTCATTGGGAAGCGCTTACATTGAGTATAGATCCTCTGGCCTACCTCTCGTTTTCATATGGATTACATAATCAGATAACATTTATTAGCCTAAATATTTAGACATTTAAAGACTTTGGACATAGCCGATTTCTTATCGTGACTGAGCTGAATCGGCTTTTGGTTCATTTTTGTGACGCGCAGTTCCCGGAGACAGAGACGACAGATATAAACTGTTGTCGTTAGCCTAATAATATGAATACAAGTCTACAGTTTTGAACGATGTAAGCTACTCTACTCTTATCTGTATGACCAAAAAATTACGGAGTCGCCTATTAAGTTATTTTAGCTGTAATGAGAAAAATAAATTGCCAGAATAAAACCCGACTTTAGAAAAATGCATAGGGCCACTCGGCGTGGTGTGCCAAAACACTTATAAACTTCAATATTTCATTCAAAATAATCTCAAAACGCTTTGAGAAATTTGAAAAACCGTGCATGCATTAGGCCACTGGAACTAATGAACAACTGAAACGCTGGTTTTGATTTTATTGTTTGTCGTTTAAACGTGCCTGTTGCATATCTCTATTTTATATATTTAATATGGTCTATTGGTGAAGTAGCCTAGCATTGATTAGCTACTCTGGAGGGAGGGGTGTGGGGATTAAAATAATTCAGCAGAAGCAGGGATGTTTAGACCAGAAGGAAATCCCCGTCCCCCCTGGCAAATCACACTTTACTTAAAACCATTTTTTTTAAACTCTAGGTTGTAGGGAATCAAAAAAAAAAAAAAAAATATATATATATATATATATATATATATATATATATATATATATATATATATATATATAGCCTATATATAAAATACATTTTTTTAACAGAACTGCTTTTGAAATTACGATTGGTAGCCTATTATTATACAGATGCAAAGTCGTTCTGTTGGATTTGTTCCTTAGTGTAAAATGGAAATGCATGGTAATTTTATTTGATAAATATAAGCAAAAAACTGTATGGTGTAACAGAGTTTTAGAGCTAGACAAATCTCTCTGCATTAATGAATATAAAATTTACAGTAGACCATGATTGATCGGGATTCGAACCCATGTCATCTTGATGGTCGAACTGTAAGTTCTACCGCTCGGCTATGAATTTACTCACTGAGAATTTCCCAAACTTTGTCACATGAGCGAGAAAACGTTTTGTCGTTAGCCTGTGAGTGTAGGCCTATAGCCTACTGCATGAATAAAAGTAGACCTTTTACAGTTTTAAAAGATGATATCTTATCTGTATGACCAACAATTACGGAGTAGGCTTTAGCCTATTAAGTTCTTAGCTGTTATGAGAAAAATAAATTCAAATGAACGCGCCGCCGCGTTTGTCAAACTCTAGTTCAACATGCCAGAATTAAGCCAGATTTTAGAATAATGCATAGCGCCACTCGGCGTGGTGTGCCAAAATATCCTAATTATAAACTTCACTATTTCATTCAAAACCATCTCAAAACGCTTTGTGACATTTTAAAAAGCCGTGAATGTATTAAGGCCACTGGAACCAGGATTGTAACTGAAACGCGCTGCATGTCTCAATACAGGAGCAGAAGCGCTGGTTCAGATTGTATTGTTTGTTGTTTAAACGTGCATGTTGCATATTTAAAAATATTTGTTAAAAATAAATGTTTGTTGTAGGCTTATTTGGAAATGACCATAACTTGTAGTATTTCATCCTTACTGTTAATTGCCCCACTTACGTTTTGCTAAATGTCCCTTTGCGCCACCTGGCGGTCATTTCGCGAACTACTTTGAAATGCGACTGGTTTATTTTTACGGCGGTGGATTTGCCGCGGCGGTGATAGGCATTCTGGTTGACTACCTACTGTACTTTAGTAAACGTTATTTTTACATGTACACATCCAAACTATATTGCTATAGCCCACTGAGATTTCTTCTAATCGCGATATACTGTCTGTAATGACAACATTTCGTTGACTAATTTTGGATAGATTATAAAGTTTTTACTATAAAATAGACATCAAATAAGCTTTAATTAGACAGTTTCTGCTCATATGTAAAATATATAGGATGTTTTGTCACAGATAAACTAATCAATTGTTATAGTGTTTGTTCCAATGCAAGCTATATCAAAAAAATTAATCCTTAACTTTGAAATATGTATGATAAAATCTATTGCCTACTTTAAAAAATAATACTTTATAAGACATTTATGGAAAAAGACAATTTTATTTTCAAGATGTTTCCAACTCAAACTTTGAACCAATTCTGCAGAATTGCCCATACAACCTATTTGACCAGGATTTGTTTCCAGGTATGACTAAAAATGTGCTTTTGGCTTTCATTTATATTTTGATTGTTTGTATACATATATATATATATATATATTTATATATTTATATATTTATTTATGTATTTATTGTCCTTGCATTCTTTCTTGTGTGACACCCCTGAATGAAAGGCTCATTATTATGCAGGGTCATTGTCTGCTCAGGTGAGAACCACTTAATTATTCATGATAGGGGTTGGGCCGTTCACGCCCATCCGCATATTGCCTTTGCAAACAAAAAAATGTTTTTCACAATTTAAAACAATCTATTGTTTTATGTGAATGATTAGACAGGATGATTTTCAGATCATTTTGAAGCCTAAACTCTAGGCGACAAGATCCATTAGTCAAAACTCTTGTGGACACATATTTAGTGTGTGTTTTGTGGCCTTATTTCAGAAACTTTATTTTTTTGTTTTTTCAATAACCATGCATAAACAATATTCTCTCAAAAATACAAACATGTACAAACATGTTGCTAACATATTATGGTAGCCCTGTTTGTGCTAAATAGAGTGTAATTACACCAGTGCCATTAATATGTTTCTAAGCAACTGAAAAAAGCACAAATGTCAAGGCATGTCAAAACATCTCAAGGACCCCAAAAACACCTCAGACCTCAGAGGGTTAACCCTCTGGGGTCGGCTATCGCGCCGACGCGACGAGCTCACTTTTTTCCTTATCAGTGTAAAAAGAGACTCAAATTACTCTGTTGATTTTGATCTTACATATGTGTTGTACATAAAGATGAATGTCTATTTAAAATGGGTCATTTATGTGGAAGAAATGTGAAATTATTTTTGAATTTGGAGCTTTCTAGACTGAGAAAAGCCAGAAAATATACTTTTGGCTTATGTGGATGAAAGACAACAACTCCCAGAATGCACTTGCTTCACTGCCCTATAGGAGGCCACGCCTACCGGTAATGGAGCTGTAGTTAAACAACAAGTCTAGGCTACTAGTGAGTCTCCGTGATGAGTCTGCCCGGGATTTCGAGATCGCCCAAAATGTCCGGGATTCGGCTTTTGCGTTCTACAGTCGCCATTCATTATGTTTACTGTGGCAAGCAGGACGAGGCCGAGGGCGTGATTACTGATGAGAGACACCTGTGAGACGCATCGGTCTCGTATCTCTCACGGAGGAGCGGGAATTTTCTTAGCAATGTTAAAACGCACATCAACCGATCACTTGTTTAGCGTTCATGTAAACACTACATTCAGATTCACCAATCGGAATGAATTCAGTTAGATTGAAACAAAAGGTGTGCATGTAAACAATGAATGGCGACTGCAGAAAGCAAAAGCTGAATCCCGGACATTTTATACGATCTCGGCGGCCGGAAATGTCCGGGAAAAAGAGGATTAATGGTAACCCCTACTACTCAGCTTTCTCCTACTAAGTTGCTCAGCTTTCTTCACAGAACAAGAGCCTGCTAGCTTAGCTTCCAAAAAAGATGTCCGACACTATGTGTACATTCTGTGAGTGAGATCCCACCCTCTATGGGCGGGTTGAGAACATGCGGAACAGCTCCTTCTACTGGCTGTAGTCTTTAGCCTCTGGCCAAAAAATCCTCCGATGACGCAAAATGACGATTTTTGCGTCATCGGAGGATTTTTTCCAGACAAAAAATACATAAATCTCTCGTCTCAGGGGGATATGAGGGTGGAAAGCACAGTAATTTGAAAATACTACAGGTTTTCTACTAATACAATGCTAAATCCTGAAGTATCCCTTTAAGTGTCTATTTTTTTTTTGTGGATACTCACAATAAAAACAAAGTGTTCGGCTTTTTGGTCAATAAAAATAAATAAACATGATGGCGAATTTTGCCTTCTCTCTGTCAGTGAAGTTCATTCTGAAACGCGTCCGAAAATGAACTAACTCAGTGAATACTTGTCACGCACGAAAGATTTTTCGTTATGAAGCTGAAATTCTCTTCTTTTAAATGAACTAATTTATATAAAAAACAAATATTCTCAGTTTATGGAATCTGTATGAAAAGAGAGAGATGTCAGTCTTTTTCCTTTCAGCTAATTATAGCTTATTACGTGTTAATGTGACCACGCCCACGGAGAGCGCGCGCTATTCAAACGCAGATGTTGAGGCAAGCCATGCCAACGCCCACATTAGCTGGATAAAACCTCAAGTATAATAAGAATCTTGTACTTTACCTCGTCTTGCT
Organism: Tiaroga cobitis; assembly: GCA_030578255.1. Taxonomy (NCBI): domain Eukaryota; kingdom Metazoa; phylum Chordata; class Actinopteri; order Cypriniformes; family Leuciscidae; genus Tiaroga; species Tiaroga cobitis. The sequence continues at coordinate 7,455,519 of CM060595.1, forward strand.
GCGCTGTGAGGAATATCACTATCGTAATAATCCTGGAAAAGTTACCTCAGAAGTGCTGCTAGTTCAGATGTAGTGGATTCAGCTGATGTAGTAAGTTATTTATTCTGACACTACTCATAAAATTTCTTCTAGGTTGGCAGGTCTGTATATATATATATATATATATATATATATATATATATATATATATAGCCTATGTGTGAGTATGTATGTGTATATATATATATATATATTTGTCCTTGCATTCTTTCTTGTGTGACACTCCTGAATGAAAGGCTCATTATGCGGGTCTTTGTCTTCTTAGGTGTGAACCACCTAATTATTCATGACAAGGGTTGGGCCGTTCACACCCATCCGCATATTGCCTTTCCAAACAAACAAATGTTTTTCACAATTTAAAACAATCTATTGTTTTATGTGAATGATTAGGCAGGATGATTTTTAGATCATTTTGAAGCAAAAACTCTAGGCGACAACATCCATTAGTCAAAAGTATTGTGGACACATATTTAGCATGTGTTTTGTGGCTTTATTTCAGAAACTTAATTTTTAGTTTTTTCAATAACCATGCATAAACAATATTCTCTCAAAAATACAAACATGTACATACATGTTGCTCACATATTATGTTAGCCCTGTGTGTGCTAAATAGTGTAATTTCACCTGTGCCATTAATATGTTTATAAGCAACTGAAAAAAGCACAAATGTCAGGGCATGTCAAAACATCTCAAGGACCCCAAAAACACCTTAGATCCCAGGCGGATAATAATATAAATGACTAAATGCTTTTTATGCTTTATAATTCCCTATTTTATTTTACAGGTGTGTGCTAGGGCAGGGGTCGGGTCCTGCGCAATGCCCTAATATTAGTAGAATTGTGGAAGCAGCGTGTCTGGAGCTTTGCTCCATTCATCCAGTGGGGAAGGTGAAGTGGGGTGTTTCATTGAACCGCTGGACTGCCATTCTACAAAACTACCAGGCCATACAGAGGCTGGTGGGGAACTGCCCAGCACTGAGGGGACAGGCAAGGATTCAGCTGTTTTAGGTCAATCACTGGATGCTTTCTGTCTTATAAAATTCCTTTCATAGCTGGCTTTAAAAAGAAACTTACAATCCTCATATTCTGTTCAAACTATTAATTGTGCCACTTTAAACAGGTACAGCTACAGGAAGAAGCTGGAAGCTGACGTGCTGGCTCTGAGTGTGCCCTTGCCTCAGATCAGCATGGTGTCTCGCACCCTGCTTCCTGTAGCCAAACAGAAGATGTCAGTGCCCGCTGCACCTGGATCAGCGCTTCCACCTTTCCCCTTTGTTGTAAACCCTGAGCTGTCGGGTCAGGCCATACAACGTGGGCAGCAACATCCTCCCCCCGCATCAGGACCTGCCCTCTCTGCTCCACCGACAGCAGAGAGGGACAGCATCACTCTCTGCTCCACCGCCAGCATCCCTCTCTGCTCCACCGGCAGGAACATCTTTGAGGCCTCCTTCTGCCTCTTCTTTCTGGCATTATGCCTACATACAGAAAATACGACAATTAGCATATGTAGGTAGAGATGGGTGGAATGTGCAAATAGACAAAAATTAACAATTTATTCCTGAATCTACCACTAGGAGAATGTGAGCTGGTCCAGCTCAAAGAGCTTCAATTTAGTCCGGGCCATGATTCCAGGGCTGTCCAGGACTATATCCCTGATCATTCTATAGGATTATGGCAGCCCACCGGTTCACCCTGACTCTGGCGATAGTCTGGCCAGCAGAGTAAATGCAGCAGAGAGCTAGGCAGATGACCTTGACCAGACGACTCGCATTGGGCCACTGAGCTGGCCCACTGCCTTCAAGGAAGCATCTGGGAAGTGAGAAAGGGAGAAAGCAATATTAATCTGATTATTTGAAGAACATGGGACTGAATAACACTGTAATTTTGTGAGATACAACTAATAGTGTATATAGTTAATCAACTAATAATCTAGTTCTCTCCGAGAAATGGACGGCTCCTATTAATTTTTTTTTCTTGACTTTATTCTTATCTAAGTAACTGGAAGTGCAAAGAAAAGACATAATCTGCAAGCAAACCATTCCATGAAATACTGTCTTGAAGCATACGAATGCTCCAAGGACACAAAGCGACGTGAAGGGCTCCATAACGCTGAGGTAGTGTATGGACCGCCGCATCCAGGCCTCTGTGTGTGCCTCACAGAGTTTCTTGTGCAGCTGCGTGGCCCTGTTCCCCCGAGTACGCTCACGCAGCTGGATGATTACCCGCCGGTCACAGATAACCCTACAGAGAGGAGCACATCATGCGTTACAGAAGAGCCACACACAGACACACCGAGGGGCTGCGTGACACTGTTCAGACACCTACTTACTTGTAGGTGAGGATTGCCGGGAAGAGGGCGCTATGCCCCTCTCCCAGCTGACCCACGACCTCCTGCAACCAGGCAGCTACCTTCCTCTTACACCGACAGCACTCCAGGTACTCGCTGGCCAGCCGTCGATGTCCAGGAGCCTCCGGATGGTCCTGTAGAGCCCACAATTCGTGAGGGCCCTATTACAGCATGTCTGCCAGACGGCCCACAGACGCAGGGGCGTCCGGAGGAACAGCCGACACGCGAAGGCAGCTGGTGAGGCAGGGGGTCCCACCACAGCTTGAGGTCTGTGGTGAGTTTGGTCCTCCCCTTGCTGTCTGGCGTAAACAGCTCCCGGCCGATCCACTTCTGCTCTTACGTGGTGAGAGCTGTCCGCCAGCTCTCAGGCAACCGGGACTGTGAGGAAAAAAAACAACACAAACAAACACAATGTAAGGAGGCTGAGAGGAGGTGCTACATGCAGTTTGGCAGTCAACTCCACTGAGTTGTGCATCCATGAGTACGGGCACGTGTGTGTACCTCAGCCGAAGCAGGAGTGGGCGTTGCGGGCTGCTCCACTTTCCTCTCCTTCCTCTTTGCCGGCGCTGGTGCCAGGGTGGCCTCCCCAGATGGCGTCTCCTCCACGGAGACGCGACAGGGCTCCTCCCTGGTCAACGCCAGAGCCGGAACCGTGAGCCTAGGTGGAGCAGCCGCAACTTGAGGTGGTGGTGGGGGATGGGGGACAATGACGGTGGAGATGAAGGCCTCACCACCAGCGGGAGAGTCTGAAGGACCTGTAAGTGAGCTTCAGACACATTCACACACAACAAAATGGCATCAGCACAATGATAGTCATAGGGCAACACACATGCAGGCAAGACTAAGCGAGTCTTGAGTGTTGATGACGTGCAGCATGCGGAGACACTGCACGTCATCTAATCACTGGCATGATGCACGTCATCTAACCAGATGACGTGCAGCATGCCAGTGATTAGATTGACGTGGTCAATGGTTAGTTAACCCTGTTCACTGAACATCTGTTGTGTTAAAGAGAAAGAAAGATCTACCTGGAACTCACCTGGGGCCATTGGATGCCTTCCCAGTAGGGTCGAGAACATGGGAGCGATCGGCTTGCGTGGCGGCAGCGGCCTTGCTAGGGCCACTGCTGGTGGCGGTGGTGGTGCTGCTGCTGCTGTTGGTGGTGGGAGGTGGGGGGGGTAGCAGCCGCCTCTGCCGACCGCTCCTGGTCTGTAAATCCAGGATGTACTTCCTGGCGGCGTCCATCGAGGTTCCAGGCTGCGGTGTCTTCCGCCGTAGCCACTTTACAAAGCTGCAAGACAATGATCAAATATTAACACGCATATCAACAAGTCACAGCGCCCTGTCAACAGTCCACTGCCCTTCACCACAACAGGACTTACGTCTGGTGCTTTTTCTCCTTGGAGTCATACAGGTCCTTCAGGGTGGCCTCCTTGTAGTCCCCAAAGCCAACAAGTGCCTCGCTAACACCCAGGCTGAGTGGCGCGAGCCCGGGCCTCCTCGTGCACCCGGTGGTACCGCAGCTGCTCAGCAAAACCAGGGTGGGTACACGAGTACCGGGCGAGTGCGTCCTTTTTGGCCATAAGGGGGCTGTCGGAGGCATTTTTCTCCCACTCCCGCTGGTGGCTGGCAACCAACTGCATGGTGTAGCCCACGTCGTTCTCCAGGAGCCAACGAAACGTTAGACCCTGGTACTTACCAAACTGGATGCTGTGGCAGCCCAGCACCAGCATGTGGTTACCAGGGTCACCGCCCTTGGAGACGACGTGGGCTTGGGCCTCCTTCTCCACCTCCTCCGGCTTCTTGGCCCTCGCAGCAGCCCCGCGTGGCCCTTTAGCGGCGATGAAGGCCACCGCCTCATCAGAGGCCCGCAGGAGAAGCTGCTGCTAGGCCGTCCTTTTTAAATTTGCAAAAACCATCTCTACAATGACAAGAAATGACACCGCACAGCATTAATCGAGCACTGCATTGAGCATTACAGGTTAAACTACATGTTAATTGCCATATTAACAGGAATATCACACATAAGATTAATGATATACTAGTACTACACATTCACTATTGAAATATTAACGTTAACAAATTAACAAAACACAACAGGTAAATAATGACCCCAGGGTTAGCCCCCTATGCACTGAAGGGTTGGTCAAAATCCCTTGCCTCTTCAAATACATCTATAATCATAAATCCTTTTGAATGCTTATATACTTCCTTTATAAAAATCAATAATCCAATATATTCATTATCACATACTCATTTGTATATTCTTTGTGCTTGTGAAATTATATTTTCTTAAATGCATGTGGTGGAAGTAACCAGTTTCTTTTAGGTGCATTCCAATCTTACTTTGAGATTGCACGAAGGCTATGTAACCCACAAGGCCGTTTGTCTCTTTGTCTGGGATCAGTAGAAAGGTTAGAGGGTCCTAAAGGCAGCGTGGACACAGATGATCCTTCGCTGGACAGATGGTCAAGCTATATTGAGCGTTACTATCGAACTTTAATTGTTGTATTAAAATGTATTCTTTCCAGTATATTTCCTTCCTTGGGAGTAAATGCCAGTTATCTGTTTTTCTCCCAAACGAGTGAATGTTTTAGCATTATGTTTTGGTATACTTAACTGATAATAAGGAGCTCAGACTCTCTTCAGCCTTGATGGGAGCTGTTATTTGCTAGTGTCTGTTATTTGTGTGTGTGCGTATGACATTCTATGTAGGTTCTGGACGTTCGGACCAGACAACCCGGCGCCCTTCTCTAACCTGCGAGGCCACCACAGACCTAAATCTATTGAGTGGACGACAACTATCTTTACTAATGACGATAGGCACCCCATCTCCTCACATGTGTTAAATTGTTTAGGCTCTTAATGTTTCTTAGCCAATGAGAATCATTCAACCTGTAAGCAATGACGTAGCTTAGACCTTGGAAATGGTATAACTGCTGTGATCTTTGTAACTGTAAGGGAGGCGGCCTACGAACTCCTGTGTGAGTCTTGAAGCTGACTTCTGCTGATGAAACTGCAAACTATCTTCAGTAAAACTTTTCTTTAATTTTTTATAATTCTGACTCCGGGTCTTCATTCTTCATATCTGGTTCTGGGTCTTTAACTGTACACCCCCTTACAGCACTGGCAGCCATTAAACAAATATAGGCTTATTGTTAATGCATAAAACATACACAAACTTTTTATTTTGATTTCACGTGGTGATATAATCTTAAGGGTCTAAAGATTATAACTGTATGGTCTTTTCATAATTTAATTTTGTTTTCAGAGATCGTCACATGTTGTCCCATTAATTTTCAATGCATGATATTACATTACATGCTAGCGATCTCTAAAAAATTTATTTTAATCTTTGATCAGACTAGCTGGTCATCTTCCTTAGACCCTGTAGATGTAGTTACTACAGTTTGAATGTTTAAATGTGTAAACAGGACGCCTGACGTTGACGATAATTAACTAACGTTAACGTATCTTTTAAATATCAAAACCAGCGATTGACAGTTTAATTTATCAGTACATTCGTAATATTCTATTTATTTTTGTTTTACTCACTCACTCGGTGACAGGTCCGGTTTGCTGATGGTTGCTATGACAAACGCTCGATAATGATGTAGTCTATTAGTTTGATCAGGATAACATAAGTGATGAATTACAACATACTTTATTCAATGCAATAAGAACCCTGCCAAATTCTGCAAGATGCAATTTAACAAGTAAAACACTTCAGTTGTTTGAATAGTTAATTTCAGGGTTTTTTGTATATAAGGGAAACGTGTCACAATTAAATACAGAAACAGAGTTTACATTGCCATAGAAGACAGGCCAATGTGTATACACAATATATTAGGCACACTGTAAATAACTTCTAACAAAATAATCAATTAATAATTATAAATTAATCAATTCATTTCCCACAAGTTCACATTTCCAGTTCTGGAGGGCAATACTGAACATCAGAAAACAGTGTACACTGTGATTATTGATGACATTGAGTGGTACTGTTTTATTGTCCACCCACAACAAAGCAAATAGGCCTACCTGCCATAAAAGGTCTAGATTAAAAATGATTTAGTCATAGGGTCAGGTATGAACTACTTAGTTAAAGGGTTAGTTCACCCAAAAATGAAAATTAAGTCATTAATTACTCACCCCCATGCTGTACCAACCCCGTAAGGCCTTCGTTCGTCTTCGGAACACAAATGAAGATATTTATATTATAGTTGAGCCACTGTTGCGACATGGAATATTTAAACATTTTCTTTAATGACTCTCTGGGCCGTCAGGATTCATTCCCTTAGGGAGCCTATGTAGCAGTCATAAACCTCTCAGATTTAATCATAAATATCTTCATTTGTGTTCCGAAGACGAACGAAGGCCTTACGGGGTTGGTACAGCATGGGGGTGAGTAATTAATGACTTAATTTTCATTTTTGGGTGAACTAACCCTTTAATATATTGTAATTCAAGCGTTTCTTCAAAATCTTTTACTTGTTTCCCCTTCAGGAGGAGTGTCAAGGCCCACATGGGGATACCAGCATTTCCGCATTTCCACTGGACAGTTTGGCTAAGGCTATGGTATAGGTGATTAACCTTTGGGTGCTCTCAGATCAAATTGAAAAGGACTTAAAAAAAGAAAGCATCCTGTTAGTTTGCCATGTTTTATCTTTAAGGAACTTTGACAAATCAATAAAACCGTTATTTACAATAAAGCCGCTTTTACAATAAAGTATATCAAACAGTTCTGTTGTATGTCATGAGTCTTCTACTCAGCAGTCCTTTACACACGGTTCAGTTCACACATTGGATGGAAATAAGGTGAATTACAAATGTCACCCTTAAAACAGTCCAGCAGTGTCCAAATATGTGTTGTTTTAAGATGATGATTCATAGTGTGGAGAGAAAGACCACACACAGGAGAAATGACCGACGTTAGTCTGGTATCTCACCTCAGACTGGTTTGTCACAAGAGTCCAGAACTCATACACTCTGAGGGTCATCGACACATGCAAGCCTCTACACCGCTTCAAGGTCTCGGTCTTGGTAGAGGGGAACAATGAACTATTTACGAAAAGAAACGTCCACAACCAACCAATGAGTGGCTCAGTGTCCTTTATCACCTCGCCCGTGAGTGTCTCTCATCTCTGCCAGCCACTGTTCAACAGTCTTCCCCCCCCCCCCAGTGGCAGAGCAGAAAGATATGGACCCGTATTGGCTGTGACCAGTCTCTTGCCTCTTCGGTTGTCCGCACTTACTACATTTGTAGTCCCCCTGCTTTCTCTTCTTCACAGGACACCCTGACACCCCAGCTGCGGCTTCCGCCTCAGCTTTCTTCCTTCCCCGGAAAGCTGATGACCGTGGCACGATAAGGGCTGGTGGGGGTATTGGTTTGAGGTGTGGAGGGTTCTGGGAGGAGCCTGGGAGAAAGCAGGGCGGCTGCTGGGGAGGGGCGGTAAGTAGCTGCTGGGCTGAAAGAGAAGGCACCTGGGCGGGCCTTCCTCGTTGGGTGGCCTGGCGTGAAAGGTCCTTTGGCCCTGTAAAAAAACAAACGGCCGTAGTTCTGGAGGTGGCCGGGAGATGATTGATGGCCTGGGTGCAGAGATGGACTCGGTAGCAACGCACGGCACACGGTGGAATACCACACCCTGTTCTAGCATGGTCTTCTCCCTCTCCTTCTGTCGTCGATTGTACCTGACAGACAGAAAGAGGAAATGAGATCTAGTCGCATTTTGTCTTAATATTATCACAATGTTGATAATTCATAACATCATGATTATCTTTCATGGTCATCATTATCTTACCATTGTGAGATGGTCCTTTGACTTGGCCCAGACCAACATCCAGCTGTATGAGCAATCAACCTCGGGATGTCCAGCACTGCCTCTCTGATTGACACGTAGTCCGCCAAGATGAGCGCCCACCTGCTCCTCTTGGTGCCGCCGGACTGCGTGCCACATGGGTGGAGACAACAGAGCTGGCTGCATATGGCCTCCACCAGGCGACTTGCGCCCGGCCAATTTGCAGGACCCGAGTTCAGTCCCAGAAAGCAACTGAAAGACAAAGAAATGAACAGAAAATACACGTTAGTGTTAGCAATGGAACGGAAACCTTTTAACCCTCTGGGGTCGGCAATCACGCCGGCGTGATCTGCTCACTTTTTTTCTTATCAGTGCAAAAGAGACTCAAAATACTCGGTTGATTTTGATCTTACATATAAGTGTTATACATCATTAGATCCAGTTAAGTTTCTTTTTTTTTTTGTGGATACTCACAATAAAAACAAAGTGTTGTGCTTTTCACCAAATAAAGAAAAACAAACATGATGCGAGTTCTGCGTTCTCTCTGTCAGTGAAGTCCATTCTGAAACGTGTCCTAAGATTAACTAACTCCGCGATTACTTGTCACACAGGCACGAGAGATTTTTCTTTATGAAGCTTGAATTCTCTTCTTTTAAATGAAGTAATTTATATAAAAAAAACAAATATTCTCAGTTTATGCAATCCGTTTGAAACCAAGGAGAGGTCCATTTTTTCTTTCTCCCCTCATTATTTTTAATGAGTTGAGGCCGCCACGCCCCCGGCGCTGTTCACATGTAAATAGTTCAGGTGATCGCGCACACGCCCCCGATCAATGCCATAAAAACAAAGATTCTTCATGAGATTCATCGCGTTTTGAGGATGGCACGCTACTCCGGTGAAGAAGCCCTTCAGATGATTCTGGACAGCGAGGATTCACCTTTTCCTCAGAGGAATTTGAGACTCTGACGACCAACGGCAGCATTTTGAAGAACGAATTGACCCCCGCCGAGAATAAGTTACAAGTTCGGAGTAAGTTGTTTAGTGTTATATAACGTTAATTCCTTTTCTGATTATAGAGCTCAAGTGAATTTTCAGACTATATTTTTGCCTAGTTTTGGCTAGCTTTTGACATAGGAAAGATTACCTCACAGTCACAATATCCCTAGACGCTCGTGTAAACTTTTTAAATGTGATATTAGCCTACTACATATATTTCACTCAGTTTTGAGATTAGTTTATGACACTGATTATCATGCTTAAATACTGCCTTATGCGTAATGTATTTTGTTTGCGAATAACTGCTTAGGTTATAATGATTTAGTGAAATATATTTCAGCCTCCGGTAAAATATGTGATACTGTCTAAATACAATATATTATTTATGTATGAATTTTCAGTTAGGCTAACTGAAATAAAACCATGTCTATATTGTGAAGGGTAGTCAACTTTAGCATGGGTGTGTTCACTTATTCTAAGCACTGTGTGTGTGTGTAATATATATAATTAAAAAGCATTTTTTCCTACAATGCGTGCCCAAAGTCGTGCAGCCATATAGTTTCTCTTGATATCAGCATGTTCAAAGGTGTTTATTTTTTTATTTCATTTTTTACAGGGAGAGATGCCACTGAATCCTGCTGACTTCAACATTCAACAGTCTCTGTACATGAACATGGTAAAAGGAAAAATCAAACACCTTGGAAATGACAGGTATGTACTATGTTTCTATGTACTATGTACTATGTTGACAGGTATGTGTGTATCTTTGGATTATGTTGTGTTGTAAATATCCAAACAATCTAAAAGCCATTCTTTTTTTAAATCTCCTCATTCTTTGTGCAAGGCTCCTTATAATGATATGGCCTGATAGCAGCTAATAGGGCCATTATGGGAGGGTCTTTGTCTTTCTCAGGTGTGAAATGCATACATGCTAATGAGAGATCATGCCTCCTCGCATAAAGCTTTCTGACAAAACACGTCATTAAAAATGTAAAAATACTTTATTGTCTTATCTGAATGAGTAGTCAGGATGATTCTCACATAGTTTTGGAGCAAATATTCTAGGCTATGTGATACAATTTTAAAAAGTCTTGTGAAGAAATAATCAATGTGTTTTGTGGCCTTATTTCAACAACTTTCATTTTTATTTTTTTCAATAACCACCCATAAACATTATTCTCTTAAAAATACAAACATGTACATCCATGTTGCTTAGAAATTATGGTAGCCCAGTTTGTGCTATATAGAGTGAATTTATACCTTTGCCATTAACATGTTTATAAATAACTGAAAAAAGCACAAATGTAAGGGCATATCAGAACATCCCAATGGCCCTAAAACACCTCAGACCCCAGAGGGTTAACTAATTATTCTAGGCTAATTCAGCCGCATACCGTTCGAGGCTGTCCTTTCCAGCTTTTCCGTTTAAGGACTTCCCCTTCGTTGACTTGAACCGCTCCCGCTCGATCCTGTCCTGGTGCCGGGAAGGGTAGACCACTCTCTCCTTGTCAGGCTCCGGTAGTGCATGCCACAGTCCTATCAGAGTGCCTAGCCTTCGATCCGACAGCCCCTGAAGACCCCTCACCTCTACCAAAGCCTTTGCCAGCCTGCAGACGTGCTGGAATCCCGGCTGGCCATCTGGGCCTTGGCATTCCTCCTGAATGATACAAATAAATCCAACTTTTTAGGAAACATTTAGTTGATCATGTCAGAAATAGTGAAGTTGGATTTAGCATAAATAAAATGATTCTGTCAAGTTATAAATCAAACCTTACATCAGAGCCTGATGAGAACTTAGAGGGAGGGGAATTCTGATGGCCACGGGCCTCAGGACATTTGTTGTCGATGGGGGTGGCTGGACCAGATGACCCAGATCCGGGTGCGTCAGCTCGATCGTCTGACTGGGCTTCTGCTGTTAAGGTTGAGGACGAGGCCGGAAGAGGAGGATCGGGGAGGTGGATGGTCGGGTCGTCATTCTCCGTCTCCTCCTCAAATCCCTCCCTCGACACCATTAGCCTCATCTGGGGTGTCGGGGTCCAAGCTGACAGCTTGCAGCACTTTGTTGGTCTTGGCATAAAGGTACTCCACCCCAATGAGTTCCCCTGTAACATGATGGAAATGCTTGGGTTAAAAAAACTAACGACATGAACAAACACTCACTTTCCACACTGACATTACGATGCAGTTGATATACCCGTGTATACGCCAGGCTTTGTAAAGTCCTCCACTTGCCCTGAGCCAAGCACGCATTGGCTGAGATGGTTGAGGAAGTGCTGCAGTTGGCCACTGTAGCAGAGCAGAGGTTGCTTCTCTCCCTCCTTTGCTGCTGCGGCGCGGTTCTCTCATGCGGCGAGGTTCTCTCGTTGGCTAATAAGGATGCCTTTCTCCAATATGCCTGCACATTTGAGATGGTTGCAGAAGCCATCAGAGTGCGCAGGCAGAGAGAGGGCACGTTACCTGGCTGTGAGGGTGACTGTCTGGTGGGCTTTGGGGTCCACAAGAAGAGCACCTACAAGGAGCTCTATGTGGCTAAGGACAGGGAGAGGGAAAGGTAATATGTGCTTCTGTTTGCTTGTTAATTGTATTGCTGTTTTTTATTTATTTTACTCTTATCATGTACACTATTGTGTGTCTTATGTAGCTATGTGGAGTTCATCCGGCACAAGGGCACCAGTACAGGCAGCAAGATGGATGCCTTGAAAAAAATACATCTTGCTGAGGGACCAGCAGAGGAAAAAAAAAAGTCTCCTGCATCCCAACCTGCTGTCCCACATCCTTCGCGTTCGGCTTCTATTCCTCCCACCCAAAGCTCCCATTCCCAGCCAGCCACAGCACACGGTGAGTTTTTAGATCTATAAGTGGTGTAATTCTATGGATGTTCTAATGGAATTATGAATAACATTGCAATTGTTCTGCCCTCAGAGCCAACAGATGAAGATCTGCTGGCTTCAGCCATGGAGGTGGAGCCACAGGGTGAGTGTTTTTTTTTTTTCTTTTGTGTGTAAAGAAAAAAGAAAAAGATACTCACCTGATCATATGTGATACCAATTCTATATGATGTTAGTAAATGTATTAGTGATGTAACCACAAATGTCTTCAAATGATTAAATCATTAGTACTAATTACTAAATTAAAATGATGTGTTCTTCACAGTACTTCCACCACCTTCAACGCCGATCCGCTCACCTCTCTTGGAGCAAAGAGCCGCTCAAAGGCTGGTGTCAGCGGCTTCTGAGGTACAGTTTTCACACCAGAAGTTTGCGCATTATATATATATATATATGATAAATTAATAATATATATATGAATAAAAACAAAATGAATATAATATATAACATTTTTGTGTGTGTATAGGTTGTTCTCCCTGAGGCCTGGAAGCACTCCCTTCCAAAAGAACAACACGAGTGGATCGGCCGCTCCCTCTTCTGGCGCCAGGGTGGAAGGGCAGCGCTGACAGATAACCTGCAGATGTGGTGGTACCCTCCCCAGCCATGCCTGCAGTATCATCAGCCTCCAGCGTCGCCGGACGTGTTCTTCACCTGGCCACTGTGTTTGTGGATGCCCTACAGGATGTGGTCCTACAAGCTGATCTGCAGCTCGCCAAACTGCAGACGGTCTGGTCAGCGACTGACATCATGTGGGCTCTACAAGACAGTGAGGCGGGTGCTGAATTTACATGGATGGTATTTTCTGGCAACAGAATACGTGGAGTGTCAGCGCTGCCACAAGAAGCTGGCGCGTGGTCGTACGACATCCTGGACTAGCTGGACCCGGCTCACCGCAGGATGTTCCCAGCCATCCTCACTTACCGGTGAGTCATGAAAAAATTATTTGTATTTCAGTTGCAATTAACTACTAACATGTTACACCTTTAACTAGGCTGTAATGGGAATAATGTAACTTAAAAATAATATTTTTGTTAGTACTTTTAAAATTAATTACACGTAATTTGCACACAAAACAAGCATTATCTTGCTTTAGTTTTTCACAAGACACTGTGTCTGCCAGTCGAGGTTCTATACAAAATGTGTGCGACCCACCCCAATTGATCTTTGCTTGACCTTTCAAAGGTGTCAAACTCAAAACAATAACATTCCAACACCTTGAGACACCTCGCCTGACAGCTGAGGTTCTATTCAAGAGGTGTTAACGGCCCCCCATTGAGCCTAGCTTGACCTTCTATAGATGTTAGACTTATAACAATAAAAAAAGTCTGTACAGTTTATCTTTTTGTTTGGGAAACATAGCACATTTTTTATTTATAAAGAAATAACACTTTAAAGGAACTTTAATAAACTTTGCCTTTGTCTGTGCGTTTTAACAGGTTCTCTTGTGATATGCATGTGGCAAAGTTGATGAGGGAGCGCTCTCTCGGCAACAGCGTCTCTATGCTGTATCACAAGCTATGTGAACAGCATACTGAGGAATGGATGGAGAGGTCCCTGCTAGGGATACTCCGATTGATCGGACGCCGATCATGATCGGCCGATATTGGCTAAAAATAGATTGATCGGCGAACCCTAAAAGCGCCGATCACGTGACGTTAATTACTTGCGCGGCGCACGGGCACACAACAGCAGAGCGGCGCTTGGCAGTGGCAACAAGAGTTCTCCTTCACGGAACGAATAGGGAGTCTCCCAATGGATTGAAGCGCGCGTCCGAGTGAAGACCGTGCGAGCCACAAGAGAACACGGTATCCGCGCCACTGATCGCTGCGGCAACGAGCACTTTGATCATTCATTCACTTGATAAAAAAAAAACATTTCAGCGCTAGATCGCCTCTTATTTAACAAATGAACAAAATGAATGCTCTGCTAGTTAACTGGAGATGTTTTATTTATTTGTATTGGTACATCCGTGCCGCGAGACGTGTCAAAAGTGGTAGTGGTATTTATTAATTTTTTTTTATCTGATGTAGCTGGTTCCTCAACTACATCAGATTCAGATTATTTTATTTAATGCCATGTCAGCATTCAAAGCTATTTTCATGGCAAAAATTCAATTATAAAAATACAACAAAACAAATAAACAAGTCATATTATACCATATATATTTTTATTTTTTAAATGAACATATGTTAAAAAAATCCAAAACCTTTTCAGGCATAATCTCATTAAAAATGTCCTTTAATGAAGTATCTTCATAAAAGAGCATTCTGCTCAACTACATCAGATGTTCATAATAATAACAGAAAAAAACTTGCCATAGTTTTGTCCTTTTGTCAGTAGCCAGTTTTGGTGTAACAAGTTGTACATTTTGTTGCCAATTAGTAAATGTAGTCGGTGTATTAAGAGGCTACGATTTTCAAGTATGTCTAAGTGTAACTTGATCCCCTCCCATCAAGCTGATCTGATATGTGTTGGTCTGCCTGACCCCTCTTTGTTTGGAATAATTTTATGTTACTCTGCCTTATTTGGGAAAGATGGCCTAAATACAATTAAAAAAACACTTGGTGGTTCTTCAAGATCTTGACTGTAGCCCATTTCTACTGTATTATATCTATGCAATGTATAATATCTATGTTTCACTGCGCATGAAGAACAATTCATAGCGCTCTCTACTCCAGTTCTGTAACGTTAATCTAACAGACACCCGGGAGAAAGGAATATGATTTAGAAAGCGCTATAAACTCCAGCAAGATAGTCATTTTATGCAAACTATAGACCTTTTATCTTCAAATAAAGTATAATAATGGGAACATTGATCTTGAAGAGAGTGTCATTGTGTTACTGTCGTAACCGAACGCGACGCGCTGTTTGAATGCTGAATGGAGAATGACTGAGGAGAGATGAGTTTCCATTATCTTTAACTTAACGACTTAAAATATTAATTTTTACCTCACATTATGCTATTGAATGACTTTAGAAGTCTTGGAATAAATATAGTGCAATTTATGGTGCTTTACAATGTTTTTTTATGCCTTTAGCTTAACAATAACACAATAGTATGCACAATATCGGACCTCACTGAGAAGCTGCAGCCATGGCGGGATGATTTTAGGTGTGGCGGCCCGCCACGGCAGAATGAATGTAGCGGAAACACTGCCCTGCCTTGGTGATCGGCCCCAAAAATGCTGATCGGAGCATCTCTAGTCCCTGCAATACCTCTCTGTGTGTGACCGGTTCCAGGGCACCACCACACAGCCCATCTCACCTCCACCACACAAGCCGCCTGTACCAACCGCCAAGTGGCTCCTCTCCGTCCACGCAGAGGATATCCGGTCCTGGTATGGTGAGCTCAAGGCCAGGGTCACCTCTGTCTTTGGGTCCATCCTGAAGATGGACTCCACAAAAAAGGTTAATCAAATATTAGATATACCCAAATGTGTATGTACAGGTGTATATAAATATTTTTTTAGGTTATCTGTACTGAATTTTCTGTTTTTCAACAATAGGTGGCCAAAAAACTGGCGGGAGCTGCAGCTGGGACCGCAGCCTGGGTCACCAATGTGGGCAATGAGCACGGACAGGTCCTCATGTCTGTGCTCACCTCACATGAAGGTCAGGGACTGCTGCCCATGACCACAGGCCTGGTGAAAAGGTACGAGGCGGCTGGAGTCGCTCCCCCCACACTCCTTTATGTGGACAGAGACTGCTGCTCTTCTGTGGGCACCTCCAGAGCAGGTGCCATGTTCAGCGGCTGGAGTGACGTGGGGGTACGTCTTGATGTGTGGCACTTCATGAGGCGCTTCGCCGCAGGTCTGCACACTGACAGCCACGCGCTCCACTGTCTGTTCATGGCGAAGCTCTCCGCCTGCATTTTTGTCTGGGACGAAGGAGACGTGGCTCTGCTGAGGGAGGCAAAAATGAGGAAGCTGGAGCAACAGCAGGGCATCAGAGGCCTCACTGATGACCAGCTAACCAGCAGGCTCACCTCCAGACAGTTGGCGCTGCACTGTCGCCGCTGCACACGTGGCGTGGAGGAGACAGAGCAGCTGATTGGTGAGTTGCTGGAGGCCTTCAAGGACGCCAGGGAAACCATGGGCATCTCCTTGGTGGACCAGGAGAGGATGGACGTCATCTGGGACACCCAAAGACGCCATCTTCCATCCATCCAGGGCCCCCCTGGGGTGCAGCTGTACACCCAGACAGGAAGTACGACAAAGGGAGGGCTCATACTTCCTGTCTACCGCTGCGCTCGGAATTTCCACTTCCCTGGAGTCCTTCCACAACCACCTGAACCGCTTCATATCCGGTAAGATTACACACAATCACCTCAATGTGTTTTGTGATGGTCTTTTGTAATTATAAATTAGTGTTAATGTTTGTTTTTTTAAAAATCAGGAACGAGCGCTAACCTGGAAAATTTCCAGGCTTATCTGCTTGAGGGTTTGGAGCGGTGGAACGAGGACCGCGCTGCTGCCGTCATGGATGAGGCCCCGTCGTCCCTGCGCTGCTACAGTGCCTCGCTCCAGCACAGCCTCAATGAGCTCAGTCAGCGTCTTCTTGGCTGTAGTCTTGTACAAGACTATTCAAAGCCAGGACAGTACACGGGTATGTGTCTATAATGCAGACCTGCCAACATGTACGCATTTTGCTTAGCGGGCACGCATTTTGACCTCAAAGTACGCTGGTACGATTTGTCACTCTAAACTACGCAAAAACCTGGTGACGCCTTTTTGCACGCGCGGTCCTCAGATCAAGCAACAGCAAAAGAAGAAGAGTTCGACCAATCATAGCGCTGGGTTCATTCCCCAAATTGCAAGCGGAGATGATTGACAGATGCGTAAGCCCGTAATTAAAAAGAGACTGAAAATCGACACCACTAAAGATGTCTTTAATAGGCATGCGCGCTCTTGCTTTCGCTCTAGATACCGGGAGATTTTAACTAATTTGCGGGCATCAGGGAGCCATTATCAATATGCGGGAGACTCCCGGAACGTCTGCTGATAGCGAGGGGATTAATGAAGATGCCGAAGACAAAACGCTCCCAGGTTTGGCTACATTTCACGTGTAAAATTACACGTCAGAACGCCCTCTAGGTGTGCAGATTGTCTGAAGCCCATATAGAATCACGGCAATCCATTGGCTGATGGCGCGGGCGCCACCTTGACGTGCTTACGTCATCATATTATATTATATATATATATAAATGTCAAACCTTTTTGTATTATCCATTATTGGCTAAAGCTTATTCAGCTAATGCGTGTCCTGTTTATAATGTGTAATGTTCAAATGCAAAGACAGCACGTCACAGATAGAAGCCCTTTTCCCTGTGGGATTTAGTATCATATTTGGATAGTGGAATAATAAATTAAGTAGCCAATTTAAAATAAATAACATGGACACACCTGTTTTTTTTTTTGTTTTTTTTAAACTTATCTAGGGGTTTCTTAATTTTAGACTAGTTGACCAGCACAGATTATATGCAATACAATATTAATCCTGAATAAATAAATGGTGTTGAGCAGGATTGAAACTTTGGACTTTCACTGTTGCAGTGCAAGTAAGATTTTGGATTTGTGTCAAATTAAAAAAAACATTTAGAGGTCAAAACTAGAATTATGAAGATAGGCATGTGTTTGTGTGTGTCCTGCATTCTCAAAATAATGCCCCCCCCCCCCCCCCAAAAAAAAGCGGTGGGGGGAGGGGTTGTACTCATAAAATTTCTTCTAGGTTGGCAAGTCTGATAATGCCATGCTTTGTTGTTTTCTTTGTAATGCGCAGGTGTCTGTTTTAAAACCTTGTTTTAAATTTAATTTTGTTTTGTCAGGCAAGCTAATCGGGGTGGAGTACCTGTACTCGCAGAAGTCATGGGAGTTCAGGGAGAACTTTTAGCGGGACTAGATGCCCCAGACAGAATCCCAGACGACTTGGGGGAGGCAGAAGATGAGGGATTTGGGGATGAGGCAGAGGAGCAGGACCACACCATCTCACCTCTTTCTTTAGTGCCCACCAAGGAAGCTGTACGCTTGTCTCGGGATTCAGCGTCACCCTCTCAGTCCTCCCAGGACCTGCCACCTGAGCCCCAAGAAGATGTATGTATTAGGGGTGTAACGGTACACGTATTCGTATTGAACCGTTCGGTACGAGGCTTTCGGTACGCATTTTCAAACCGAACCATTTTGGACCATTTTCCCTGCCGACCAAAATTTCGTTATTTCAAATGTAGGCGCGTCGCGCGTGGGAAGCGCGCTCATAATATAAGAGACGCTGGCGTGACCACAACATTGCCCAACATCAAATGGCAAATGTAAGCGGAACGAAACTGAGCTACTCGTTAATGTGTGGTTGACGGACCGTTTATCAGTTTGGACAAATGCAGCGCGAGCCGATCTTGATCAAGCAGCACTGTTACTATACAGCGAAATCCAGTAAAGAAAGCAGTTGAATTCACCACTGAAGTAATAACACCGCTGCGAGATCTAGTGAGGAACATTCACATTCCTCCGTTATTAACGGATCAAACAGCGCTGACGTGGAAACCAGGAAGAAACATTGTGCCATGAATGAACTAATCAGTGTCCACAGATCAGCAACATTCACCATGGATTTACTGTAGTAACACTACTAACTGTAACCATGGAAGTTTGGCAGGAATAGTAGGAAATGATGCTTTCAAGTAACATTAAGTCGGTTTTATTTTGACATTATGAATACAATTGCCGCCCTCAAATGTTAATCTGAACTAAAATAAACCTTTGTTTATAACTAGGCTACTAGCCTACAAAATTACATTTCATTTTGTCCAAGGAGCTGTTTTGTTTTATATGCTCCTAAGAAAAGTCAAGTATAGCTCCATCATTGCTCAAAGTAAAAAATATCATACTTTATGATGTTAGTTTTAATAAAAATATAATTAAAAAAATTAAATCAAGGAAATTTCGCTGGCATTTCTTTCTTTTTGCTGTATTGAAAACTAGGGGTGGAACGGTACACAGAAGTCACGGTTCGGTTCATACATCACATTTCGGTACAATGGAGGGAAAAGCAAAACAAAAATGCAGAAGGCATTGTATTTAAGTAAGTTTTATTATTAAAGGCACAGAACCAGTTTATTTGTAGTGCACTGACAATAGTTTTATATAATTAGTTGAATTAAATTAATAAAAAGACCAAAAGACCTTGCGATATCTTTGGTAATTGTACCTGAATTAATTTAAAATTTATTTGCTATATTTCAGATCAATATATTTGTTTTCCTTGATTTTAATTAACATTTATTAATTAACAATGGAACATTATTCTCATCCAAATTATAAATAATGGATTTCTGTATAAAATAATACTACCATTAAAAACACATTCGATTTTCTTTTTTAATCAATGTAGAATGTGTAAGATTAGTGCTCCGAGGACCAGAAATGAAAACCAATGCAATATGATGAAGGTCCAAAAGATGGGACCCACAGACTGTTTTGAAATGGAGTTGGATAAATAGGTTTTGCTTTTAAAACAGTGTGTGTGTGTGCGTGTGTGTGTGTTTTTGGTTGGGTGACAGTTGTAGGTTACAGTTTGACAAGAGTTTACAGTGTGACAAAAGCACAATGTTGTGTTGTATTGCGAGTGTACACAAATATAAGTAAACACTTTGCAGGTTTAATGATCTGTATGAACAAAATGACGGAGTATGTTTTTTATGTTTCCACTGTTCGATCGCGCCTCTCTCTCTCTCACACACAGTTTGATCGCGCCCGCGCATCTCTCTCTCGCGTGCACACACTCCAGCATTGCAATCTTGACATCGCGGCCCATTATGCGGTCACACCAAACGCGAATAGAGTGTCAAATTCGCGTCTATGGCATCTAGTTCGACGCTAGTCCAAAGCGAATAGGACGCGCGTATAAAGCCAACGTTTGAAGTGAACGCGCGTTCAGAGCTAAGCCGATCATACAGATTATGTGTCCCTAAAGAACCCGCGTATCTAACAGTAGTTCCGCATTACATTAATTAATTTGCACACAAGTTTTTATATTTTTATACCGTGTATTCTCCGTGTAAATTCGTGCACTGAACCGTGACGCCCGTGCTGTTTCGGTTCAATACGAATACATGTACCGTTCCACCCCTATTGAAAACGTACCGAACCGTGACAAGTGCATCGTATCGAACCGTACCGTGAGTTTTGTGAACCGTTACACCCCTAGTATGTATGCATGCAGGCATCCCTTGCCATGCCATCATATGTAGGACTTTTTTTTCTTTTTATACTAACTTCTTTCTTCTTGTTAGGTGTGCAGAGGACCAGACGGGACACCAGGTTTTGACAGAGTGGTGGACCTGGCCAGGTCAACGAGGTGTTGAGTTCAGAGAAAAGCCTTGTGTCTCAGATAGGGAAGCCACTGACATTGTTCGGCTGTGGGACAGATTGCCGGACAGTGACAAAAAAGGTGTTTCCTATCCGCCGAGACACAAGGACAGACTCTTACAAGGCAGGTTCAAGGCCACCCACTCCAAAACCTCAACCTGCCATGGAAAGGAGAGCCTGAAGCTGTAAGTTAAATATTTGCACACAGAGCTTTAATAATTTAAATGACTATATGCTTTATAATTCCCTATTTTATTTTACAGGTGTGGGCTGGGGCAGGGGTCGGGTCCTGCGCAATGCCCCAATATTAGTCGAATTGTAGAGGCAGTATGTCTGGAGCTTTACTCCATTCATCCAGCGGGGAAGGTGAAGTGGGGCATTTCATTGAACCGCTGGGCTGCCGTTCTACACGACTACCAGGCCATACAGAGGCTGGTGGGGAACTACCCAGCACTGAGGGGACGGGCAAGGATTCAGCTGTTCGAGGTCAATTGTTACGAACCCCTGTTGTTAAAAAAGCTTGTTTCGTAAGGGTTCAGCAACATAAAAGCAAACGCAAGGCAACGAGCAGTTTAAAGCATTTATTATTAGACTAATAAATGACTGCACAAACTCACGTCTCTCAAGTTCTCTCTCTCCACAGGTAACACACATTTACTCTACACTAACGTCAACATAGACATACCAAACACTAACAAATAGAACAAAGTAGTAGCACAATACAAAGAACACAGCTCGAGTTGATCAGCCGGACACCTCTTGTGCCTTACCTGATAGTTTACATTGTAACATTAGTGCCCAAACTTCGTTTGGCCATCTTAAGGCAACAGCAACCCGTTCAAAAGCTTGAAAATACGCCTCAACTTCCGTCTCTCGGAAGGGTGGGACGATAGAGATATTTTTAGCCACATCAAAACGTGTCGAAAACGACACTACAGACTCAGATCCAATATCAGACGGCACAGAAAAAACACCCGAAGTTGATGGACCAGCCGATGTCTCAGAGTTAACCTCCAACCTAGATGTTTTAACAATAGATTTTTTAGGTACCTCTGGAACCGCCTGCAACTCCAACTCCCGCAGTCGCACCTTCGTATCAGCATCAATTCGGTACATTTCGATCTGACGCTTAAAATCATCTCGTCTCGCCTGAGCTTTGTCCGGAGTCTCCAATTGTAACCGTGCTAAACGTAACTTTAAACGGGAATCTGCACGCAAACCCGGTGATGACTCTGTGGGCAGTGAAAGAGGTTCAAATTTAGGCATTGAAAAAGACGGACGTACCTCCGCACCAACCTCAATCACTGGCGTCACTGGAACACCACTTGACTTGACACACGCAAGTGCGAACTTCCTGCAGCTGGTGCCGCCAACTCCGCTGCTGCAGTAGGAACAGCCTCCATAGACGGAAATACCCCCTTTTTAATCAGGCTAGTCACTAAACAAGCTTTCAACTCCTCTTTACGCAGTGTTTTAGAGATAGAAATCTCATAATGTTGAGCAATAAGAAACAAATCATTTTTCCAACATGTCTCTAAAACTTCAACACTAGGTTGATCGAAAAATTGTTTTAGCTCAAACGTTGGCATCTTTAAAGAAAATTAAACGCAAAAGCAATCAGGATAATCCAACACCCTCTGGACCTACCTACCTAACCATTAATCTAATTATACCCTACCTAGTCTTCAGAGGGTACCGATTAAGAGATCGCTCTCTCTCCCCCGGAATACCTCCAAAAACAACAAACTAAAATAATAAAGAAAAACAATAAACAGTAAACCGTCGTCAGGACTGGCGCTAAGCACAGCCCCGCTGGCTTACTCTTCCTAACCAGAGGATATGGATCACCTGAATCAAATTAGATCAATCAAATTAAAGCTGCAAGCAGCATTTAGCGGTGTTCAAGCAATTAAAGCAGTTAAGCTCAAAAGCGTCAAAAGACATTAAGTTTTATGTAGCAAACATTTAACCACTGACATCATAGATGGAATAGACCATGTTTTAGCATGATTTACCATGATATATCAAATTTAGTGTGATTTTTCATGATCTACCATGTTCCAGTATGATTTAGCATGAATCTAGCATGATTTACCATGTTATAGAATGATTTACCATGATATACTTGTCAGGTTGGGTGCAGGTTGCTGAAGACGAGGACACGGTGGGTGCAGGTTGCTGAAGACGAGGACATGGTAGCTGCAGTTTTGGAGATTTATTTTACCAACTTAAACTTCCAAAAAAAACAAAAAATACAGGAACAACCTCCAGGACTTCAAGACACACAACCATACATTGACGACGACCAACCAACACTGAGGGAAAACACAGGGCTTAAATGAACTGGGGTTAATGGGAAAATTAACAAGACACAGGTGTCGGGAATTTCTAATTAAACAGACAGGGAAAAACTAACAGGACTAAACCAAAATCACAAAGACAGGGGGAAACAAGATCAAGTCAAGTCAAGTCAAATATATTTATATAGCGCTTTTCACAATACAGATTGTATCAAAGCTGCTTCACAGTATCAATCAAAACAACTTAACAATGTTTGTTTATTACTGAGAAAAAAAAAAAAAAAAAGACATCCAAGTTTGGTAGAGCTGATCAATGGTATGATTGGTTAATTAATTTGAATATCCCCAACTGAGCAAGCCAAAGGCAACAGTGGCAAGGAACCGAAAAACTCCATCCAGTGACCTAAAGGTGTCCTAACACACCATCAGATGACCCAATGGAGAAAAAAAACCTTGGGAGAACCCAG